>CM060902.1:1275660693-1276889755 GCA_030737815.1 Allium fistulosum | reverse complement strand
TAAAGCAGTCATAACTCTCTTACGGTAAGTACATTTTCCTAATATGATCACTTTACGGAAAGAGAAACCATAATCCTGATCTAAGAGAAGTGGTTTTAGACCCTAATTTGACTCCTACCAAAAGTCATAGCCCATACAAGATTTTCAGAGTCAAAATCGTCCGATAAAATCTATTTGGATGGAAAATATCTCGAGCAGTCATTTTTCAAAGTTATAGAATCATATGACCATGTATAAAAATAATATAAATATTTTATGATCCTTCGATATGTAAAATACGGGTCCTTACATTCTCTCTATTTAGGAATTTTTCCCACAAAATTCCAAACAAAATTAATAGGGTTATCCTGCATTTCTAACAACCATATACAAACATAGGAAACCATCACACATCAAACACGCATATACAATAACAACGAATGTAAAAGATAATATCTAAGCATGTCCAAGCATATAGGATACTATATTAAGGTATACTTCATGGTATCATAAGTGAAAGCAAAAGCGATAAACAGAAAGTCTCACCAAGTAAAGAGCTCTGGATAAGCTATCCTCATGCTCTCCTCGGTCTCCCAAGTGCAGTCGCCTTTGTCTTTACTCCATTGAACCTTCACCAACTTCACTGTCTTCCTCCTAAGCTGCTCCGTATCACATCAAACGATACAAATAGGCCTATGAGGTCTTAATGCCATTGGTTCAATCTCGATATCTCTAGTTGATACAGTGTGATAGTTACGCTTGAGTCATGCACAAATTTCTGCAAATGAGAAACGTGGAACACATTGTGCACTCCCGCCATTCTTTTAGGTAAGTCGACTTTGTAAGCAAGGCTCCCAATCCTCTCTAGTACCAGAAAAGGACCTATGAATCTCGGTGCCTACTTCCCTTACTACCGAACCAAATTACATTCTTTAATATAGAGAACTTGACAAATATCATATAGTATATGGAGAACTCTAGATCTTTATGTCTCTTATCAGTATAGTTCTTCTGCCTGTTTTGAGCGGCTTTCATCCATTGTAGAATGATCTTGATCTTCTCTGAGGTTTCTCTAACCATATCTGTCCCAAGTATCAATTTTCACCTTCTTCTCACCAACATAAAGGAGCGTTACACAATCGGCCATATGAAGTGGAGACAACGTTGATATCATACGCTTTCACCACCTACTTCTGCTTAGGCAACTCGGGACATTCCTTCTTGATATGCCCAAGCTTATTGCAGTTGTAGCACCTTTTCCCCTTAGCTTTGTAATCTTTACTAAAGTGACCTTTCTCTCCACGATTATAGCAAGTTAATCCCTGTTTGACCTTCTTCTTTTGGTTATCTTTGTCCTGAAACTGCTTCCTCTTGTTATTATTCCATTTCTTCTTGCCTCCCCCACCCAATTGCGGCTTTGGCTCTTCTTTAAGAACAATAGCTTTCAGCTTTGGATATAGACTCTCATGCCTTAGGGCCTTCTCGACTATCATCTCAAAAGTCTAATTAGCATGGCACATGAGTCAATTCTCTAAGTAGTCGTCTAAGCCAATGATGACCTTCTCGTTCTTCTTTAACGGAGTATCGATGAAGGACATCCTATATTTTGACAGGGCATCGAACTCAGCAACGTACTCGAAGACAGCCATATTTCCTTGCTTTATGTCCACGAACTTACGGAACAAGACTGACTTCTAAGTTGTCGGTATAAACTTCTCTTCGAATCTGGTTTTGAATTGGTCCTAAGTAAACTGATCCTCAAGGGTAGCAACCCTCACCGCATTCCGCCAGTTCATGGCTCATCCTTGAAGCTGTTGGGAAGCCAATCACCTTTTCATAGCATCATTTAGCTCTAAGTCATCGAAAATTCTTTCATAGGTATCAAGCCAATCCTACACTTCCATCGTCGAAACCGTTCCTTGGAATGGTTTGCCACCAAGACCACCAAAGTTTTTGTTCAGCTTAGCAAAATCGGCTTTGGGCGCCTATGCTATAGCACCACAATCAATAGCAACATTTGAAGCGGCTACTTGAGTATTCTGCATCATGTTCCACATCATGGTATTGAGCATGGTCTACAAGTCAGGATTAGCAGTTCTTTTAACTCTAGAGACGAAGTTCCTAGCAGCATTCCTTGTTTGATTACTCATCCTTCAGTCTGTAATAAGGATGATTAGTCTTTCTAAAAGGAATTATGCTTAAGTAGTACTCGTGCATGAAGTGCTACTTATATACTATATATATAAAACTATATAGTTTTGAAAACTAAAATATATAATAAGTACGCTCACACATACACACACACTTGATCCAGTCTAATGTTGGAACTCCTACCTTATCTCTATTGGACTAGGGTATCTCTTGGATTAAACTACACGACCTAAGATCTAATACCAAATGTGATGACCACCCTACACCACCGGCATCGAATATAATAACCTATAGAGTGTGCAACAACGGTGCCCGGTCCATGTAGGACGATCATCAAGATGGTAAGGTAATGTAAATCAAACACAAAACCTGTCGTATATCTCACAGCAGCGAATAAAATATAAATATCTTAGATATAAAACAGACGAGACAGTAATAACTAAATGAACCACAGAAATCAAAGTACATAGATCCAAACAGTACATTAAATAATAACTCATAAATAAACTATCTCTACATAATAAAGGAACCGGCAAGCTCCATAGTGTTGTACAATGGAATAGAAAATCATAATAAGTAAATGTAGTAATACAAGAGTATGAGCTCCTGCCCATCCACTGTCCAACTCCACGTGCTCACCAGACCGATATTCTTAATCTACTCATTTAAGAGTACCTAAAATAATAGGAAGCAAAGCATAAAATCCTGATTAAGACAACAGTTTAGTATGAGCGGTAGAAAAAATTAAATACTATAAAGTTGATATATTAGGACAAATACTATGGAAAATCTTACCTGACTTAACTCTGCATCCACAGAGTTGGCACATAACACAAAAATATATGCTACTCTACATCGTAATCATCATGGTATATATACTATACATCAAAGTACTGATGAGTGTCTAGATATCTTTATCGATGACATCTACGTCGTGTGACGTCCCTATGGTGATATGCAACCAAAGTAAACATAACATCCATCACCCATCCTCACATTCACTCACTCAGTCGTTGGATATATGATACTTGCATGACCTCCCCGTATAGTCAAGGACTACTCAACGTCCTAATTTCTTAGTACTCGAATCTATGCCACTCAGTAGGTTAAGAACTAGACTGCACCCCCGTATATAACCCAAGGTAAACAGATCAAAACATCGTGTGATCTAAGGTTCCCCATATGCACAAGTGAGCGTCCTTACATACCCCTACTTGACAAGTACACTTGAAACGAACAAATATCAATGATTCCTTTGCACATGTCGTTCGTAGCAGCGCATATCCTGGAACTATTCTTACAACTTCCATCTGAAATCGTCGCGGTTTTGAATGATTCTCGATAATCATCAAGCGTAGAATATTATCGTTTATCCTGTAACCTTCCTCCAAACGTTCCTTCAATCTAGTTCGTAGCCCTCCACTTTACATCCTGAGGTATAGCCATCCATCGTCAAAGCCCCCACTTCCTGTTATGGTCGAATTTTCTATAGTTTTCGAACAGGCCTAAACGATCGAATTGGATAAGCAAACGATGAAGAAACGACCCATTGACTTATGAAACATCCTAAGAAGGCCAGACAAAGGAAATGTCAAGAAATGAGCGAAAAAGTCGACTCAAGTTTTTCAACTCGGCACTCATGGGTCGATACTGAGCAGACACGGAGCAGACACACAAACTTCCTAGGCGGGACCTGAAGCAAGCATAGGAAGACATGAAGCACAACAACTTAGAAAATTTCCAGGTCAAGCCCAAAGCAAATGGCAAATTTACTTGGTCGAACTCCAAGTAATCTACTATCGATTCAAATCACTACCGACTTGACACTTCCCACTCGAAATCCTTCATCATCAAATCATACTCCATGGATTGGTATCGATCCATGGGTCACTGATCCACCCCTTTGCATTTTTCCAACCCATAATGAAACTCCAAGCAAGCACACTTCTAACTCAAAGTGAACCCCTCTATGACTCGAAGCAAAATGCACATGACTCGAAGCATAGCTTGCCACCGAAATGAACCCCATGGGTCGGTACCTACCCCAAGTCACCCTTCTTTTAACTCGAAGCAACAGATAAATGACTCAAAGTGCAGCTCGTCACTGACCCAACACTTCATTAAATTTCACTTTCCACATGCAACCCCAAGCGAACCATATGCGACCCGAAGCAAACCCCTCTAGACTCGAAACAATACGTCCAAAACTTGAATCAACTTCTCACCAATCCATCAACACCGATCCATCTTTAATTGACCATAACTTGAGCAAATGAAATCCAAACAACTTGAAATTTGAAATGTAGCTTTAGGGTGTCCTCCTTGACCTACCATGTGGATCGCAAGTCATTTGGATGACTTAACCTTCATGGGTCATCAAAAATCCTAGACTTATTCCTAGAATTAAATCGCCATTCGATCGACATTTTCAACCAAACAAACATCATACGTTCAAGCAATCATCATATATAATACATTCTAACAAGCATGCGTCTATACATATCAAAGTGAAGCCTAAATCTAAGGGTATAAACTATTGGAACAAGGGAGATCCATAAGAACACAATTTCACAAATCTTTTCCAAATTATTTGAAATTAACATATATGATGAATTAAAGTTTAAAACACGTTTTACGACCCAAAAATCATTTCAAAACATCTTTTTAAAGTGTGTAATGACTAATTAGTAAGTGAGTGGTCCTAACCACTCACTTAAATCTAAAGCAAATCCAAAGATGCATGAATCTCGAGATGAACAACAGCTGCAAATGTCTTCAATAGCAAATCTCCATATCCAAGTGCTAATTATGCTAATCTCCTTCTAATGACAAGATTTAGCTAATTAAAGTAAGTTTTCGGGTAACTTTTTGGCTTGGAGGTTGTTAATGATGGTTTCTTTCTCTATATTAAGAAGTGTCTATTGATGGAGAAAAATCCCATCACCCTCAACATGATGTTAACCCCGAAATGGGCTTTGGGCCTAGCCATTAACTCAATAATTATCCATCAAGCTTTGTAAAAATCAAGTGAAACCTCAAATAACCATAACTTCCTCATGGCAAGTCTGTTTTTCTGTTATGACCACTTTACGGAAAGAGATATCATCCCGATCTAATGGAAGTGATTTTAGACCTTTATTCGACTCCTACCAAAATTTATAGTGCATACAAGATTTTCAAGGTCATAATCATCCGATAAAAATTCTGAGGAAAAAAAAACTCTAGTAGTCATTTTCCAAAGTTATAGAATCATACGAATCTATATAAAAATAATATAAATATTTTACGATCCTTCGATACATAAAATACAAGTCGTTACATTCACCTCCTTGATCTGATTGACGTGTTTTAATCTTATGGTTTGTTCGATTTTTAACCTCATTCTTATACTCTTTGAGTTTCTCATAGGCGTTGGATTTATTCTTTACAAGATATACATATCATAGTCCCAAGAAATCACCAGTAAATGTTAAAAAGTAAGATCAATTACCTTTGGTAATTATAAGCATTGACCCACATACATCAGTATGCACGAGACCCAAGAGTTCATCAACTCTATTGTTACTCCAACTAAAGAGGTGCTTGATTATTTTTTCTTTTAGACGCGACTCATCAGTATCAAATGATTTTGAATTAAATAATGGAAAAAACCTTCAGTTTTCATTTTATGCAGTCGTTTGTCATTAATATGACTCAGCCTACAATGTCATAGATAATTATTATTTATGCCAATAATAGAAGAATTATTAATAGCACAAATTCAATTAAGATTCAGTGCATAAATGCCATTATCCAAAATTCCATCGGAAATATTATTTTCACCGAACACGGTATTCATAATACTAGTATGTAATGAAAACCATAACCAGTTTTAGACAATCTTGAAACAAATATAATACGGTCAACAAAGTTTCGTACATAATAGAAATTATTCAAACAAAATCATAACCATTAGGAAAAAATAAAAGACAATCTCCAACCATAGTTGGATCTACAATAGATCCATAAGCAACTTGAAGCCACGTTTCACCTTTTTCTACATGTCATTTGCTTCTAATTTCTTGTAAAAAATTATAGATATGAGTTCCAAATTCAGTATCTAAAATCAAGAAAATTTATTAATTGCAAAACAATTTTGAATTATAAATATACCAATAAGAGTGGTAAAACTATTCATTTTCTTCTCTTTGACAAGTTTTAGGTAGTCTGGACAGTTCTGTTTTCAATGCTTCTTCTTATGGCAATGGTGACATTCACCTTTGTTGGTACAAGCATCCTTCTTACTCTTCTTGGAATCCCACTTACGTTTCTTCAAACCTTTTGAAGATGATGATTTTCATTTACAGCTAATACCGAGTTCTGATCCTTGAACGAACCCTCAGTCGATTCCAACATATTGAGCAGGTGATGAGGTTTGCAATCAAATTGTTCATGTTGTAATTCAATTTGAATGGATCAAACGCCGAGTCAACGAGCCAAAGATCAAATCCACTTGCAGTTCATCGATTAACTTGATGTCTAGCTCAGAAAGTCTATCAATATGGGGTTTCATTGTCAAGACAAAATCCTCAACACGACTGCCCTTACTTAGACATATTTTAATGCTACCTTTGTAACGGCTTGTCTAAAGTAGATAACATGAAAACTTAAGCGATTTTGCAATCGACTACCCAAGTATTATAAGACTTAACTGTTTCAGGGTCAGCGCCCTCAGCGAGTTTCTCTCTTAAAGGTTCATTTATTGATGACCATAATTTTTCATGCATATGTGCTATCTTGATTGCCTTAGCTAGTTAATGTAATTAGATTCGATGAGCTTGTTGTTTTCAAGCAATAGTCTTAGATTGGTCATTTTGCTGCAAATTTGATTTATGTCGATTAGGAAAATTTAAACATAACATATGTTCTTATAATATTAGATAGGTTAAATGGTTACATTTCATTCATCTAATAAGCTCCCACTAGACTTTTATTATTCTCAAAATCCTAAGAAGAAACATAAAAGTCTTTCGATTTCTGTAGTAGGTGTCATGACTCGCATGCCTTGGGATACTGACCTTGTGGAAGATCAACAAATCATAGGTCCACATGTGATGGATAACACCTTATCAATTGTATCATATACAACTTCTAACTCATAGTCTTTTCCTAATCTCCTCTCGACCTTGAGAATGATCGATAAATTGAGAGAGATTATTCATTTGTACTTATCATTTCATGATGGCCTAAGTATAATGCATGCACCTTGAGAAAGATCACCAAATACGTGCATGTAGCTTACCTCATCCAGTCAATTTATTAATAGTACTACACATAACATATCTAGCTTGAGGAAAATCCACAATTAAAGATTATATAAGTATTCTATTAATATATAAATGGTAGTGGACAACCTATATTGAGATTCGTAACCATTAATATATATATATATATATCTCTTATATATAAAGTAAATACTTGGTCAACTTAGTCAAGCTGAAGCTTTTTCGAACTTCCAAAAATACCCCAATAGAAACTTCATTTTATAACATCTCTTGCGGTACATTTTAGTCTTTGCCCAACCTAGACAATCTTTGCGCATAAACTCCACATCCACATTTTCCCACGATGAGTCACCTCTTCCCATATTTCTTTCAGATTCCTCAATAATATTCTTCTATTTCGCTTCAAAGATAACTGCATCTCCCTAATTCATAAATTAACGGGAAGTTGATTACTAAGATTATAGAATATAAAAGGCGTATGATAGTGGAAGATGAATGCTGGGATAAGAGACTGTGCCATTTTCCAAGTAAATTCCTAAAATCATGAATTTTTAGTTACTAATTTTTTTCAAGATTTATATTATATTTTATCAGTTTAGGTATGTTTGACCAAAAATTTAATATTTGGTTCGTCTCTGGGATTGCTTTATTAATTAATTGAGTTTGGATGGTTAATTTGAAATTGAGATGTTTAATTGGATTTTGATGAGAAATATAACCAAATCATGGCATAAACAAAAGTTTTAACATGGCCAACACGAAATCTTTCAAAGATCAAATTAAAGTATGAAGAACAGTTTTATCATTAAAGAAGGAACAATGACAAAGGGCTCATAATAAACGTAAAGGCATGTATAGTTGAAAACAAAAGGATGAAAGAAAGATAAGATTCTGTGAAGCCTTATAATCCCAGATCTACCATCGACAAGAGAATAAAAGGTTGCTGATTCAGATCCTGAAACCTCACTAATCATCCATTCATTTTTATTCTCACGTATATAAAAGTAAAGACACAATAGTAAAAAGCAGCATATCTCTCCCTACCATTAACCGTGTATCTCAAATATATCTCGCTTTTTATTCTTTTCATCACATCTATAAATTGACCCTTCATTTCTGTTTATTGCTTCAGAGCAGTAAATACTTTGGAGTAATGAAGCCAATAGTTCATGGTTATAATACTAATAAATTTATAGTAAACTGACGCATGGTCGCATGCATAAGTATGTTTGTACAGTGCACGACCATAACTTTAAATAATTTGTTTTGTTTTGTTTATTTACAGTGAGAAAATGATTTGGTTATATTCTGATGAATTTTTCAAATATAGAGGATGAATTTTCTACGCTTTAATATGGATGACATTAATGAAGATTATTAACTTCAATATTTGATGGAATTAATAAAAAAAGAGTGAGAGAAATGAAACTATGTTACTTGGTGGTTTCCTTGCATATGTAAAAATTAGTTAAACTATCTTTTGCTAGACCATTAAACCATTTTTTTATACATACACCCAATGTGTGTGTTGGAGTTAGCTATCTATGAAATGCTTCACCATTTATGCAACATGCCAAAGATAAGGCAACCACGGTCCGATGTAGAACTCAGTCCAACATTGAAGAAAATTTTCTATGCACATGTCGACTGCACTGGCTATCACCTATATCGGTGCAGTCGCCTTCAGCTCTTTCCTGCCTCCATTTGACTCTCAATCGAATTACGTCGGGTACCATCAATAGACTGCTGCCGGAGGGTACGCCTTATGAGGCATTTCCGTAAATCCACAACAACAACATGTAAATAAAAGAAAAAATTATAGCATATCACATATTTTGAAATGGGATCTAAATGCATATATATTAGCATGCTATGATAAGAGAGGCGGTGGTTGCAGTAGTAGTATGATGCACACCAGCTAGCAGCCATGGCAGTAGCAACAACGAGAGAGAAGGAGCTGATGATGGAGAGCGGTAATAGTAGTAATAATGTTTTGATGGCAGAGCCCACGATGGGGTTTGGGCCGGTGCATGCGGGTTTGGAGCTGGGTCCATTGCAGTTTGACGATGGGTTTAATGTGCATGGTTAGAATGAGCTGCAGCTGCAGCAACAGAATATTCAGATGCAACATCAGTATGTGGATGTAGCAGGTAATATTGGGATCCACAACCCAAATCCGCATAAGCAGCATAATCATTTTGGACAGCATCAGGGGGCTAGAAGTGATGAAGGGAGGAGTGGTTGAATTATTTTGTTTTCGACTGATGCATTTTTTTTAATTTGAGTTTTGATGGTTAATAAGAGATTTTTTCTGTTAATGTTGTTTGAAATATTTTTGGATGAGTGAATAGTACTATGTGTTACATTTTATGTGTTCAGCTGATGTATATATATTTGAAATTTTATTGCAGTGCTACCTACAATAAAAGTATGCAGGTTATACATAGGAAGAGAAAGAGGATAAAAATTGGGTATTATTAATTTTATGTTGAGTTTTGGATACTGTAATAAGTAATGTAATAGTTCTTTTGATGTTGTAATGTTTTAGCAATTTATGTACTATAGCAATTGAATATGCAAAAGTGCACTAAAGACTCTGATATTCCGTTATTTTCATGAAAAGGCTCTGATGATATGATCTATGCATGAGTTTGATCATAATAACTTTGTAAGAATTTGGGTACAGAAATTTGCGGCTAACACTTTAATTTCTATTATGGATATTGATCAATATAAAGAACATATCAACAAACTGTTGTATACCTTGAAAATTGAGGTACTTATTGATTTGTAGTTCATAGTTCGATTTGATATCCATTTTAACTAGAGACAAAGATACATCCGACGTTCTATTTGATTTGTTTATTAAAAAAAGTTACAGGTTATAATTTTTACTTTTAAGATTATTGAATTTATTGTTCCCATCTTATATTTACCATCTCATTTGTCACTCTTCTGAACATATTTTGGCATCTTTAGATTATTGGTAAATTTATATCCTGATCTAATTTTGCATAAGATGTTCAACTTGATTTTTCATAGTAGTTATTATCATTAGGCGTTCCAAGCATCAGCTTATTAATGCATAACATTTCATATACTTCAAATACATGTCGTAAAATCCAAAAAAACTTACCAATGATTGCTTTTAATACCATTTACTCCTACGCACAAGCATCGCACGTGCTAAAGTACTCGTGTGTATGTGTGTGTGTGTGTTGAGTGATATCGATTTAGGAAATAATGTATTTCATATGAAATACCCTCATTATTCAAGTGCCAAACAGATCTAAAATCATGATATGCGTACCATACATATGTATTTATTCCTTAAACCTAAGGTGGGTTTCTTATAGTTCCACTCTATTTAAATCAAATCATGTTTAATGTAATTTTGATTCTATTAATTAAATCATACTTAATTAATTTAATTATTTAATCAACACTTTAATTAATTAAACAACTATTGAACTCCAATTTATTCATCCTTAACAACTTAAAGGTGAATATCGATTATAACCTTTATAGTAATTTTACACATACACGTTATGCATGTATATTATTTATTAATTAACTTTTAATTAATTTAATAAATTATGTTTAATTAAACAATTTAATTAAATATTTTAATTAATTGAAATTTTAATTTAATTTAGCATAAATGATTTTAAGATAAATAAATAACTACAACAATTGTTTTATTTACATGTATCAATATATATGTTTTAATCAATTAGCTTTTAATTGATTATTTTATTAATTATATTAATTAAATTTTAACAAAATTTCAAATTTAATCTTTTAGTTTCTCGAAATGATTTTGAAAATTTTGAACGCATTTTATAAATTTTATAAAATTCATTTCATATTTTAAATTTAACTTTTAAATTCAAATATCTTTTAAATTTTCAAATAAATTTTGAAATTACCCCAGAGGCCAAAATTAATTTTGGCCTTTATATTGGGGATAACCTTCGGGCTTACTTCACCTTCGGGCTGTTCAATAGCTTGGTAAGGCAGAGTACTTGATTACCCCAAATCCAAACCCATGACACTACCTTTCTAAACACCCTACTAAATGATAGACTTTAATCAATTAGCTTTAACATTGCTAATTTTAGATCACATAGACTATTGGACTCTTATACCATTACAGGAACCAGGCTAGTCAAAAGTTGATTAAATGCGCGAACTTCAATTTTTTTCCTTTTTGCAATGAACGGGATTTTCGACCCTTGAAAATCGACATTAATACGCCCACTGTATTGCAAGCCGAGCATTCAAGTGTCGGAAAAACCGATTGTTAAGGGTAAAAGAAAATAAAGACATAACAGAATCTTAGATAAATGGAACAATTTATAATATCAATAATCTTTACAGTGGAAAATTTGAAATACATATATCAGAGTCTATGTTTGCGCCAAAAATGGCCACAAACCCCAAGTGTAGTGAAAGCACCAGTGTATGAATACAAATCAACAGTATTCACACACAAATCACAGATCTAAGCAAATAACAAGCAACAATCCAGAAATAATGAACAGTGACACGCAATTTATAGTGGTTCGGCTATCTCCGGCCTACGTCCACTTCAAAGTTTTTATCTTTTTTATTGCTCGATGTTTGAAGATTACAATTTCGTGTGTTGTATTACAACTGATTTGCTGAGCTAAGTCTGAATCTAAGGCAGCAATGGTGATCTGGAGTAAATCTGGCAGAATCTGGGCGCTCTTTATCTCTCAAAATTGTCCGACCTCTTTTCTGAATGACCAGGGGCTCTATTTATAGGTGTAGGAGGCTGATATTTCGCCTAAATTAAGGGGAGACCAGTTCTGGCACGTGAGGGAGCCCACATGGCCGAGATCTGGAGATCCGGGCCGACTTTGGGATCGATTCGACCCTTGGTTCGAATCGATCAAGAAATTGTCCAATCAAGCTGAAATTTGGTGTGGACATTCTTCAACATGTGCTCAAGCTTCTGTGAAAATTTCGTAGCATTTGGATGTGTAGATCTCAAGTTATGATCGATTCAAGTTGAAGATTTTCGCTTCCTGGAGTCGTTCGAATCGATACCTTCGAATCCATAGGGTCGACTCCATCTCCTAGCACGTGAAGGCAATGACGTGGTGCGCGTGCTTCGGGTCAACCCCCCTTTTTCTCCGAGTTTTACTGAGTCGAACCCGGGGTTTCAGCTAGGCGGACTTGGCAGATTCAAGGCAAACGATTCAAAGGCACGTTTCTTCGAATCGATGGAATTGGTGCTTGGTCGAATCGATCCAGATATGCCACTGTGGATCGATTCGAAGTTATCTCAATGTGGGGGTTCGAAGATGCTGGAGTCGAAGTTCCTATCACTGGATGGATTCGGAGGTAATGGAGTCGAAGTAAAGGTGCCCTCTATCGATTCGAAGCAACGTAGGCCTGATGGATTCGAACTTGACGGAGGCGAAGCTTTGCTCCTGATCGATACGGAGGTCGTGCTCTGTTGATTCGAAGGTCTTCATGGTGATGGATTTGAATCTTGGTCGATTCGAATACAATGAACAACATATTTCCTTAATCTTGCAACGTTCGTATTTTGAGCATACGTACTCGGATCGACTCAAAATTTGGAACGTTGGTTTCTACGGCTTTGCTTGACGCGTCTTATCAATTGCAGCCCGATCCGGACTCGGACAAAATTCATCGATATCCATGGTGAACCTGCGATGCACAATCGATGTTCATGACTAATAATCATTGATTTTCAGTTAATCTTTGGGTATCTCGGCTTTGCCAAAAGTTGGAATAACATTTTGCCCCCCAAAACATGCCTTTTGGTAAAAGGCGTGTTTTGATCAGTCTCAAATTAAATGCAGTGAGTTCATGTGTATCTCATAGCTTATAGCATTTTCAATCAAGTCCATGGCTGTTCGAAGCCGAATTGTTATCAATTCCTTCCAGTAGAAGTTAAGAATGAAATTCTAAAGCCTCTCCGGACTGTCGATGGTCACTCCGGACCCTTGTCAAACCCATTCTAGATTTAGCGATTGAATAGAAAGGTCCTATTGCACTCCGGCGTTGCTTTCTATCCCTTGCACTCTGGCCCCAGCTAGGGTGTATAGCGATGTCTTGGTCATTCTGGACTGATCGTAGCCTCTCTGGGCTCTTACTGGATCCCATCCTGTAACTCTCCGGTGAAGGGGAAACAACGATGAGTGAGCCGATCCTGTCGCTCTCCGGCGAAGCAGCTACACCCCCTGCACTCCGGTTCAATGTTTTTGAACATTAAGCGATGTCATGACCTAAATCTTTAGGCCGATCATAGCCTCTCCGGGCTCTTGCTGGATCCCATCCTGTCACTCTTCGGTGAAGAGGAAACAACGTTAAGTGAGTCAATTCTGTCGCTCTTTGGCGAAGCGACTCACTTCTTGCACTCCGGTTCGGTGTATCTGAACATTAAGCGATGTCATGGCCCAAATCGTGGGCCGATCATAGCCTCTCCGGGCTCTTATCGAATCCCGAGCCAATCACTCTCCGGTGAATGGGAAACGATGCTTAAGTGAGTCGATCCTGTCGCTCTCCGGCGAAGCAACTCACTTCTTGCACTCCGGACCCTGCCTCTCCGGGTAAGGTCATAAAGCGATCATGTTTATATTGATATTTAATGTTTATCCTTTAACTCTCCGGTCAAAGGTTTATTTTAACAAGTGTTCCTTTATTAAATTCAAATCCTAGATGTTCAATCTCAAACACCAGGAAAAACAAGACAATGCCTCTCCGGGCGGAGCGGTCTATTTCCATCTCAGAGCATGCCTAGGGATCTCTCCGGTTCCCGTACATGAGTAAGTGGGATAGCCGTTTTATTTTGAAATCAAATTTAAGGAAACTAAGTGACCAAAGCTCATATCCTGAACTTGGTCCTTGCCATCGCGATCAGTTGATGACGAGTCGTGATCCCGATCCAGGATCAGCCCTGTTAGGTTGAGGCGGTAGTTGTTCGGGCCTAACCGCCGTCGTACGTTCTCTGACATACTGTGGCAATCTACCACTCCTGGCATGTTCTTCCACCTCATCCTTCAGGTGGCGGCATTCATCGGTAGTGTGCCCATCTAACTCATGGAATAGGCAATATTTTCCGGTCCTACGTTCCCGCTCTGTGGGATCTCTCCTTGGTGGCTTTCGATAGGGGAGTTGCCCCTGAGTTTCGGTGTAAATTCGTTCCAGTCCTGCCACCAAGTCTGTGTACTGCCTGAATCTAGGCTCTCGGAATTTCTTTCGTTTGTCAGGACCATCATGTGCGTCATCCTGCTTTCTCTTTCCTTTGTCTGCCCTGGACTGTTCCGTGGCGGTTCCTTCGCCTTGTGCAACATTTATTTCCTGCCTCTTGGCTCGTGATTCTTCTAACCGAATGAATTTTTCAGCTTCATGGAAAAACTCTCCAAGATCTTGCGGTGGATCTTTAGTCAAAGAGTCTTTGAATTCGGTGCCTTCCCCAACTCCTGCCACTACCGCCATCAGAATCATTGATGGATCCGGGTGATCTACAGAAGCCACCGTTGCATTGAATCGTAGCAGAAAATCTTTTATGGACTCTCTGGTCCTTTGCTTTATTGAAGCTAGAGTCATCACACTCTTGGGCCGTGTTACGTGGACCCTGAACTGTCTCATGAAGCAATCCACAAGCTCGCCCCATGTTCTGATTGATCCAGTCTCTAATTGTCTGAACCAAAGTGCAGCCAAATCTGATAAAAATAAAGGGAAACATCGTGCCATCACTTCCTCGGATGCTCCAAGTACTTCCATGTGTCTAATGTATTTGGTAATATGCATGGTTGGATCCGACTTCCCATCATACGAATCCAGCATTGGTAGTTTGAACTTTGGAGGGTTCCTTGCATTCTTGATATTCGGAGCGAACGGACTCCGACTAACTTCTTCCAATCCTCCTCCTGAAAACCCTCCTCTCATGAGTCGTCTCACTAGGCCAATCATTCTTTCATCTCCATCCAGGGGTTGCCCCCTTGTCATGTCTCTGTCTTGCCCTCCGAGCCTTGTAGGGAATTCTGGTACGTACTCTTCGGGTGGCTCCTTAGCATTTGTGTTGGCCCTAGCCGGTTGAGCTCCTTCCAAAGGTCCTTCCGCGTCGGATCTTGCGGGCCTGCCCCCAAGCCCATGTTGATTGCCTTCTGGTTCTGTATTCTGTCCTCCGTTGGGTTCCATAGCCCTAGCTCCTTGTTCCACATTCACAACTGCTGTAGCTGGTCCAGGGTTCTGCGTCCCTGCAGCTCTCATCTACTCGAAGAAATTCTGCAGCATCTCTTGTTGGCTTTTCATCATTCTTTCCTGCATTAAGTTATTCATAGCCTCCATCTCATCTCTAGTAATGTAGATCGAAGCTTGTCCTTCTCCAGCTCCGGAGGATGCCCCTTGACTTCCTCCTTGTTGACTTCTCTCAGCTCTTTGTCTTGTTTGTCGAGTCATCGTAGAGTCAAATTTGAATCCTTAAAATTTCAAGTCTAAACTCTGAATCTGGTGTAGCGGGTGCTAGTTCTTCTCAGTGAAAGCACCAAAGTGTTTGCGCCAAAAATGGTCACAAACCCCAAGTGTAGTGAAAGCACCAGCGTATGAATATAAATCAACAGTATTCACACACAAATCACAGATCTAAGCAAATAACAAGCAACAATCCAGAAATAATGAACAGTGACACGCAATTTATAGTGGTTCGGCTATCTCCGGCCTACGTCCACTTCAAAGTTTTTATCTTTTTATTGCTCGATGTTTGAAGATTACAATTTCGTGTGTTGTATTACAACTGATTTGCTGAGCTAAGTCTGAATCTAAGGCAGCAATGGTGATCTGGAGTAAATCTGGCAGAATCTGGGCGCTCTTTATCTCTCAAAATTGTCCGACCTCTTTTCTGAATGACCAGGGGCTCTATTTATAGGTGTAGGAGGCTGATATTTCGCCTAAATTGAGGGGAGACCAATTCTGGCACGTGAGGGAGCCCACATGGCCGAGATCTGGAGATCCGGGCCCACTTTGGGATCGATTCGACCCTTGGTTCGAATCGATCAAGAAATTGTCCAATCAAGCTGAAATTTGGTGTGGACATTCTTCAACATGTGATCAAGCTTCTGTGAAAATTTCGTAGCATTTGGATGTGTAGATCTCAAGTTATGATCGATTCAAGTTGAAGATTTTCGCTTCCTGGTGTCGTTCGAATCGATACCTTCGAATCCATAGGGTCGACTCCATCTCCTAGCACGTGAAGGCAATGACGTGGTGCGCGTGCTTCGGGTCAACCCTCCTTTTTCTTCGAGTTTTACTGAGTCGAACCCGGGGTTTCAGCTAGGCGGACTTGGCAGATTCAAGGCAATCGATTCGAAGGCACGTTTCTTCGAATCGATGGAATTGGTGCTTGGTCGAATCGATCCAGATATGCCACTGCGGATCGATTCGAAGTTATCTCAATGTGGGGGTTCGAAGATGCTGGAGTCGAAGTTCCTATCACTGCATGGATTCGGAGGTAATGGAGTCGAAGTAAAGGTGCCCTCTATCGATTCGAAGCAACGTAAGCCTGATGGATTCGAACTTGACGGAGGCGAAGCTTTGCTCCTGATCGATACGGAGGTCGTGCTCTGTTGATTCGAAGGTCTTCATGGTGATGGATTTGAATCTTGGTCGATTCGAATACAATGAACAACATATTTCCTTAATCTTGCAACGTTCGTATTTTGAGCATACGTACTCGGATCGACTCAAAATTTGGAACGTTGGTTTCTACGGCTTTGCTTGACGCGTCTTATCAATTGCAGCCCGATCCGGACTCGGACAAAATTCATCGATATCCATGGTGAACCTGCGATGCACAATCGATGTTCATGACTAATAATCATTGATTTTCAGTTAATCTTTGGGTATCTCGGCTTTGCCAAAAGTTGGGATAACAGTCTAACCTAAGCTTAGCCTGGACGGTTATAAACACGTCCTTAAAATGCTGAAAAACAACAAACATAGCAGAAAAGTAAACTACATTCATACGTTGATGAAGATCTCCAGCTCTCCTCTGGAAACTCCAAGCGTATTCAGCTAATCTTGAATCTACTCAAATCTGGCCCGAGTATTAAAAATACCTGAATCGGGCTTGGCAAACCAGCGTGAGAAACACGAATTAAAAATATATATGATAGTGTCATAGATCAGATTAATGCCAAAACAAAACCCTTTTGAAAAGAAAGGGTATTTCGTAAGACCACGTTGTACATAAACATGGATGTGTTTTTACCTTACGATAACCAAAATACTTTATATCGAAACATTTTGATATTATCTTTAATGACATTGGTTTGAAAACACTTTTCAAATAAACGTATATATAAAGAAAGTACCAATACCTGGACAAGTCGATAGAGTATATGGTACCAAGGGGTAGCTAAAATATTTGCAAGGCATTATAGCTATTTCAGGAATACAATCAAAATTTTAAAGCTCGTATTGAAATTAGTTTCTAATATCATAGGGAACTGGTGGCCTTTTCCTTCGTTCGCGGACTCCATGTATAGCAATTATAACACCCGGTGGCTTCTCGTACAAGGACTCATACACCACCATACCATATTGCTGCACTACTATGAATCAGTGTATCCAGTGGCTTTTCGTACAGGGACTCATACACCACTATACCTGTCATTTAAACTCTAAGGCCGCAACACCTTTTTTATCTGCCATTATCCGATAGTCTGTATATTGTAATATTTCCTTTAGACTACATAGTTTCTCGTATCTTCTCCGGGATGTGAGGCTCGTGAGGCCGTGCATGTTTTTCCACAAAGCAAATTCCACTAAGAATGCCACATTGCCATTTCTAATAACACACTATTAATTTCTACAAAAGTACAACCTCCGAGTTCATATGCCTCAGGGAAAGGTGTTAAGTATAAGGAGAGTTACCTCCTATACCACCAAACAGGTGTACGTCTGTAAATACCAATATATGTGGTCTTAGAAATACAATGTCAGACATTCGTCCATAAAGGTTATCCAAGTGAAGGACAAACCGAAGACACTCCTCCTCCTACATCCTGTTTAGAAATCACCCCTATGATTAGTAGCAAGTAGTCCTCGCCAATTGAAGATTTTCAGAACGAAGGCACTACTGCCACAATATATATAATATGGGAATCACCCCAGAGGTTAGTGGCAAGCAGCCCTACATTATGAAGATCTCCGTCTTCAAAATCATTGTCTTCAACATCTCTTTACTTTTGAATGCGTATATTGGTTCGAAGTGGTTTTCGGATAGGAATCGCCCAAATCTGATCCCGTTCTCTCTGAACCAATCATCGATAAAAAGATGTCAGGTGTGTAGGTGATTATTAAACATCATCCAATTTATAAATCTTTTCATCCAAATAAGTATCTCTTCAGAGATATAAGCTTTAAACCTTTTTTATTTCTTTCAGTATATATGAGATTATTAAGCCTCCTTTTAACTTTGAAAATACCAAATCATTTCTTTTAAATTACTTAGGATAATATTTCCATCTTCTAATATTAGTATAATTCCAATCTTAATGAAGATTTCATATTCCAAAAACATGTAACGACCCAGTATTTTGGACCATTCGCATCCGCACATGTCGAACTTGAATAATTCAAAATACCGAATTGTTAATTAAATTTGGCAAAACTGAACATATACAGTAAATAAATAATCACAGATCACGGACACAGAGTAATAAATGCAGCGAAAATAAAAGATAGTAGTCCATGAAGCTACTATATACATATCAGAGTAAAATAAGGTACAACAGATGTCTCGAATACAATAGTCAAATACAAGAATCAGAATACAATCACTGGAATCAACTGGATATCTGAAAGCTGGATAGATAGCTGGATCTCCAAGCGAAGCTCCAACTCCAAAGGTGAGTCTCGAATACTGGTACACTCAGTCTGACCCGAGCGTAAAGAAAACACAAAACACTCGAGTCAGGATTAACATTCTTATATCAATAAATCCAACTCAAGTGAAATAGCAATTGAAATACAAGTAACTCAAAGGATGTATGGAATAACCATCCTTTAAGGATCCGTTAAACTATCTACTATGTAGTAGTGTACGGTAAATAGATAATTCCTATCAGTAATATAAAGTATCAAAATAGTGTTAAGGCGTTACCATTATCCCCCTTAACACATTTTATAAAAGCGTTATAGTCTATACAGCACTGTAAACTCCACCGTAAACTAGTGGGATATCAGGGAGTACTCCAGAGGTATAACACAAAACAAATCGTAGTGGTCGCGTATACAGGGATACAAGTATGACAAGGCACATGAGGCAATACCCAAGGTAGTGAAACTACCGTTTGCCTGATCCGGACTGGTGAGAACGCATCGCCGCAGCGATCGCAACACCGCGAAACAACACTCCCAAAATCAAGGGTGCACCAATCGACAACAAGTAATGAGTAGTTTTCCAAGAAATGTGTTCGCTCGAGGCAGCTAACCCCTATTTGGTCCGGCACGGCTCCTGTTTTAGTCATTTCCAATTTGACACAAGTGTCAAGACTATCCATTATCGTTCTCTTTCTTCAGTCATCACGTACATCATTCCAACCACTTCATTATGGATCACACTCCGCGTATAGTTATTAAAGTGGTTTTCGGTTTAGACAGTGAGTATGTCCCTAACCGATTCCGGTCTCTTTAATAACTTTCGTAATTATTACACCGATTGGTCGTTTAATAACTTCAAAGCCAAATCAATTACAAATTCAATTAGAATTTGTAAATCAACATTTCATTTGTCTATCTAAAACAATTTCCATAATTTACGTTTCAAAACCTCCAAATTATCATTTCAAAATCTTATAATTCAATTTCAATCTTTATTTAAAACAATTCAAATATCGATTTAAATTCGTATATAAGATCATTCAGAAGTCATTTAAATTAATTTAATTTAACATTCAAATCAATTTAAATCCATTTATCAATTTCATTCAATATTCGTTAAGTAAATTTTCATTTAAAACAATTTCTATTTAATTTCCAATTCATTAAAACAATTACTTAAGTTCAACGCTATTATATCAAACTTACAAATTGCATTAAATTAAATTCATCAAATCAAATTCTTTACATTTCAAGTCTTACATTAATTTCAATAACACACATTTTATTTCTTATTAGAGAAATTCAATTTCATTTATTAATTTACTTAGTTACAATTTCAAAACTCAATTAATAAAGAAACTAAATTTCACTTATTCAAGAAGTTCAATTCCACTTATTAAAGAATTTAATTTATTTAATTATTAAATAACTTCAATCTTATTTAATTATTAAATAATTTCAAAACTTAATTATTAAATAATTTCAACTTAATTATTAAATAATTTCAAAACTTAATTCAATCATTTCTCAAATTAAACAACGTTCTTTCATCAATTACATTTTTAATAGTTTGTTTCAAATTTTTAAATATTAACATTTTCCTTTCATTAAAAATTCAAATTTCAACTTCATTTCAAAACCATATTATTTATTCAAATAAAATCTTCATTTTATTTTTAAATTAAATTATTGACCAATCGGTTTTTATTTAATTCTCTATCCTAGGTCAAAGTTTAATTTGGGTATTTATCATTTCAACCCGATTCCATTTCAATTCAAAAATCGAAGCATAACAAAGGGAATTTGCAGTGTGATAACTGGGATGGTGTCAAAGTAAATAAACAAGCAATAACAACAATCAATATCAATCCAATAATCAATTCAAATATTCCCGAAATAATCGTATTAAGTTACATTTGTGGTTTATGCAAATTAATATAATTATTTCTAGAATCTACACTATCATTTCATGTAGATTAAAGATTATTACATTATGGTTTTTCACTTGTCATCTATTACAATTTCATCCATCATCAATTTAAACAACCTACATTCAACGGTTCAAGGTGTAATTAACCAAATCCTACGTGTCAATTAATTTACATTAAAGGGGTCACATTATACGAATTTTTAACTAATCAATTTCAACATATAGATCCAATTTAAATTGTTAACTATCATATATCAATTCAATTGCATATTTTATCACTTTAACATTAACAATTTAACGTCTAATATAAACATCAACAATCAATCAATTATCAACCAAACTGTATTATCATCGCATAAATGACAGATAATGGTGTCAGATGTCATAGGTGAACAGATACATGTAATAGCATATATAACAATGTAAATAACTAATAGTAGCATATTTCAATTTGTCATTTCAATTGAAATCAAATTTAATAAATAAAAGAACGTTAATCGTGAGTGATTGCTCACCTTTCGAGGCTAGAGAAGATAGACAATGAAATTGAACTACGAATACCAAAGCAACGCTAGGTGGACACGATTCGATGAAGAAACAGGCACGACGGACAGAGTTGATAAATGGAAAATCAATGATAACAAATTAGAATCAGTTTTTTGTTTTGTTTTTTTATAACCCTTTATATATCTATTATAGAATAGATATGACTTATACAATGTGAACTTTGCATATACCAAACTTATATGAGATATCACTTTATCATAGAAAGATTATACTTTAACTCAATTAAACAAAACATATACAACTTTAAGGAAGGCAGTACGTGTATATATATACTATATAAAACATTATATATAAAAATTGTAAACTGATATATGTCACTTACTTATATAAACACTAAACATATGTAAATTTTTATTTTGAAATCTTTATACAATAAAACAAACGCAACACTAAATACATAACTTACTCCTAAATAAACTTTTCATACATCTATTATGGCAGCACTCACCTATACTTAACTTGCATATGAATAATAGATAAAAAAAACTTTGTTTTTTTTATAAAAATATGCACAGCCAACAATATACAATATACTACCTTCGTGCAAGCTTCGGCTCGGCTACAACATAAAAGGCCATGCAAGCGAAATATAGCTTCGAGCAAAACAGAAATGAGTACCAGCATGGAGGCAAAATGCGTAGAGGCTGATGGGCACGAGACCATGGTAGAGTTGCGCTGGGAGAAAAGCCTAGAGGAACAATGCAGGCGGCACACTGCACGATCTCGGAGGGGAGAGAGAGGCCGACGTGGAGAGGTTGCTGCCCTTGAGGGGAAGAGGAAGGCGGAGCAGGTGGCGGTGTCAAGCTGTGGTGGACGGTGGCTGTGGTCTCGGCTGAGTTGAGAGCGGAAAGGCGGAGATGTGGGGCAGTTCCGGTCATTGGAAGGCTCGCTGGCAGAGTTTTGTTAAGGCTGAGCTGCCGACGTGATGGGGTAGGCATGATGGTCGAGGAAGAGCGGAGGTGGGATAGATGTGAGGCATGCGGCTTGAGACAAGGAGAGAGAAGAGAAGCATGAAGGGGTAGGGGATCTGAAGGAAAATGTGAATGAGGGAAGAGTAGTGAGATTTGGTGCAGGCAACATTGGATTTGTTGTTTAAGTTTCTTGAAGATAAACGTACAGAAGCATAACCCAAGGATATTTAATTCTCTCTTTTCCCCAAAACCATTGGAAAAATAATAATTCATGTTTGTGAATTTCCGAGGTATTAAGTGCAGATAGCTATTAGATGGACAGCCTGGTAGATAAAAAAACCAGAAGGAAACGAAAAGATTTCGAAATAGTTATAAATACGGTTCAATGTTTTTACAACTTTCGCCATCCATCGGACATCGAAACACATATACGAATATACCATAGAGGTCAGCACGACGGGACGATCAAAACGGTATACGGATATCAGTGGTACGATCGAATTATGAAAATTCGAATTTTTATACTAGCGGAAAATGCATGAAAAACACAGAAAAATAAGATCGACGGAGCTAAAGATGTCTGAATTTGGAAAAACGAAAAATGACGTTTGCTTAGAAGATGGTTTAGAATTTTTCTATGTAAAAGTATTTAGGTTTCGAAAACATTTTATTTTCATCGCTTTTTAACTGATTAAATTGAAGTAAATTTACACGCGAAATAAACTTTCATATTTTCGGACGAAAATTTACCCATTGCTATGTTTAACTAGACGCATTCCAAATATCAAATTTATATTTCAAAATTTTATCGTTTAAAATTGCGCAAAATTTCAACTAATTACGATATTTAAAACAGTTAAAATTTACGGGTCGTTACACTCTCCCCCACTCAAAACTTTTCGTCCCCGAAAAGGAAGGAGGTAGGAGAGTAGAACCAATGAGAAAGAAAAAATGGTTTCGAAAACAAAATAAACAACTAATTTAAAGCCATATAAATTTTCAACTTAAATTAATTAATATTCAATAATTTGATTTAATCCATTTGATTTTACTTAAGTGAAATCATTCTTAATTATTTCTAAATTTATTATCTTATTATCCAAATATGTTTAATTAACAAATTTCTAAAATCATAAATTAGAATAGTCATTTAATAAAATCATATTTATTCAACAATTTAATTCTTCTTTATTCCAAATTATTATTAAGTTTATTTCACTTAATATATCTTATTACATATATTTAAACCATATAAATTAATTTAAACCATATAAATTTCAATTTAAATTAATTTATTTTTTTCAATTTGGTTAAATCCATTTATATTAAAGCAATAAATAGTCATTCGATTTAAATTTGTTAGTTCAACTGTTAATTCTAATCATATAAATTTCATTTTTAAATCAAAAAAAAAAATTCAATTCAAGGTATTTCATTAAGCTGATTCAATTCAATTTGTTAATTCTTTCAGAACAAAATTTACTTTATTTATCATATTCAATTAACTTATAATTCTATCATCTTTATTAGCATTTTTTTTATAATTAAAATCTAAGTGCATAACGTTTATTTTAAACAGTCAAATTTTATTTACAAAATTATTTTATATTGTATATTTTCCAATTACATTTTAACTTCTGAATAATTTAGGTAAGTTATTTTGAAATGCAATTTAGTACTATACAAATAAAATTTTCAAATTCAGTTATTTCAAGTTTAAATACTTATCCAAAATTTTGACTTCAGTTTATACTTGAAATCATCTTTAACCTAAAATTTAAGAATTTAAATCTCCGATTTACTTCAAACAATTTAGAGATATATCTATATATTTATATCAAATCAAATTAAATTTCCTAACAAAGTGTAGCAAGCTACTGATGGTCTCTCCACTTCGAAACTCGAAAATGAATGTCGATGATGCGGCCGTCATCACCGAAATTATTTTCCAGCGATAAAGATAAGAGCACTTATTTAAACATTTAATTTTTTTTTGAAAAAATGATTTCTATTCGAAATTACTTTATAAAATGCGCATTTTTAAATTAAAACCCAAAGTTTGAAATTAATGGAAATTAAATTCTCAAATTCTTTATTTAAATTCATTTCAACTCCTAATTAAAATTTTAAACCATGTTCTATAATTTCATTTATTTATCATATTGGAATAGTCTACAATAAATGAAAATGAAATATTAACATTTTTGACAACAAATTCATTAACAATTTAATTTCTGAAAAATTTATACTTATATATAATATAATCATTCAAAATTATTTTATTTATTAAATTTGAAAACAATGTTGTGTCAGTTTGCTCTGCTCGAGTGTTTTGGAGATCCTATCGATAGCGCTGATCAGACGAATCGATCGGAAACCCAAATCACATCAACAACTCAAACAACACAATATATAAAACATTTAATATTAATTTACAAATACATTTCTTTGCTCGACAATATAGGAATGAATTTTCAAAATAAGGATAGGGTTTCAAATTTGATGGACTCAAATCAAAGAGAAATTTGATTCAAAGGTAAGTTCGAAACAAAGATATGATGATTAATAACAAAGTAGGAAGATTTATAAATTTATATAAATCGCGGGCAACCTTAATCGGTCAACCGTGAATTCAAGAATAAGATCAATGTAGAATTCCGAGGTAAATCGACATTGATCTCAAGAGATAGAATTCGGCATAACAGGAGATAGATAGCATCGTAAACCGAGGATACAGAAATCTCCGGTAATCAATGCCTATTGTAAAGGGGTTTCACCCCTTTACAAATCATTCGAAGTTTGGCGAGACCGCCGATTCATTATAAGGGTCATTCGAAGTGGAGTTATATGATGCTCCAGAATTGAAAGAAGACGAATAGTGAGGGACACGAATGAATTTTTTTGGAACCACGGGGAACGTTCCAAAATTCAAAGGAATCGAGTCAAAAGGAAGAGATTCAAACTCGAATGAAGTGATTCTGTAAATACAGTTACCCTATATGTTGAGTTTTGCCTAGAGCTACCAAAGCTCTGATACCAACTGTAACGACCCAGTATTTTGGACCATTCGCATCCGCACATGTCGAACTTGAATAGATCAAAATACCGAATTGTTAATTAAATTTGGCAAAACTGAACATATACAGTAAATAAATAATCACAGATCACAGACACAGAGTAATAAATGCAGCGAAAATAAAAGATAGTAGTCCATGAAGCTACTATATACATATCAGAGTAAAATAAGGTACAACAGATGTCTCGAATACAATAGTCAAATACAAGAATCAGAATACAATCACTGGAATCAACTGGATATCTGAAAGCTGGATAGATAGCTGGATCTCCAAGCGAAGCTCCAACTCCAAAGGTGAGTCTTGAATACTGGTACACTCAGTCTGATCCGAGCGTAAAGAAAACACAAAACACTCGAGTCAGGATTAACATTCTTATATCAATAAATCCAACTCAAGTGAAATAGCAATTGAAATACAAGTAACTCAAAGGATGTATGGAATAACCATCCTTTAAGGATCCGTTAAACTATCTACTATGTAGTAGTGTACGGTAAATAGATAATTCCTATCAGTAATATAAAGTATCAAAATAGTGTTAAGGCGTTACCATTATCCCCCTTAACACATTTTATAAAAGCGTTATAGTCTATACAGCACTGTAAACTCCACCGTAAACTAGTGGGATATCAGGGAGTACTCCAGAGGTATAACACAAAACAAATCGTAGTGGTCGCGTATACAGGGATACAAGTATGACAAGGCACATGAGGCAATACCCAAGGTAGTGAAACTACCGTTTGCCTGATCCGGACTGGTGAGAACGCATCGCCGCAGCGATCGCAACACCGCGAAACAACACTCCCAAAATCAAGGGTGCACCAATCGACAACAAGTAATGAGTAGTTTTCCAAGAAATGTGTTCGCTCGAGGCAGCTAACCCCCATTTGGTCCGGCACGGCTCCTGTTTTAGTCATTTCCAATTTGACACAAGTGTCAAGGCTATCCATTATCGTTCTCTTTCTTCAGTCATCACGTACATCATTCCAACCACTTCATTCTGGATCACACTCCGCGTATAGTTATTAAAGTGGTTTTCGGTTTAGACAGTGAGTATGTCCCTAACCGATTCCGGTCTCTTTAATAACTTTCGTAATTATTACACCGATTGGTCGTTTAATAACTTCAAAGCCAAATCAATTACAAATTCAATTAGAATTTGTAAATCAACATTTCATTTGTCTATCTAAAACAATTTCCATAATTTACGTTTCAAAACTTCCAAATTATCATTTCAAAATCTTATAATTCAATTTCAATCTTTATTTAAAACAATTCAAATATCGATTTAAATTCGTATATAAGATCATTCCGAAATCATTTAAATTAATTTAATTTAACATTCAAATCAATTTAAATCCATTTATCAATTTCATTCAATATTCGTTAAGTAAATTTTCATTTAAAACAATTTCTATTTAATTTCCAATTCATTAAAACAATTACTTAAGTTCAACGCTATTATATCAAACTTACAAATTGCATTAAATTAAATTCATCAAATCAAATTCTTTACATTTCAAGTCTTACATTAATTTCAATAAAACACATTTTATTTCTTATTAGAGAAATTCAATTTCATTTATTAATTTACTTAGTTACAATTTCAAAACTCAATTAATAAAGAAACTAAATTTCACTTATTCAAGAAGTTCAATTCCACTTATTAAAGAATTCAATTTATTTAATTATTAAATAACTTCAATCTTATTTAATTATTAAATAATTTCAAAACTTAATTATTAAATAATTTCAACTTAATTATTAAATAATTTCAAAACTTAATTCAATCATTTCTCAAATTCAACAACGTTCTTTCATCAATTACATTTTTAATATTTTGTTTCAAATTTTTAAATATTAACATTTTCCTTTCATTAAAAATTCAAATTTCAACTTCATTTCAAAACCATATTATTTATTCAAATAAAATCTTCATTTTATTTTTAAATCAAATTATTGACCAATCGGTTTTTATTTAATTCTCTATCCTAGGTCAAAGTTTAATTTGGGTATTTATCATTTCAACCCGATTCCATTTCAATTCAAAAATCGAAGCATAACAAAGGGAACTTGCAGTGTGATAACTGAGATGGTGTCAAAGTAAATAAACAAGCAATAACAACAATCAATATCAATCCAATAATCAATTCAAATAATCCTGAAATAATCGTATTAATTTACATTTGTGGTTTATGCAAATTAATATAATTATTTCTAGAATCTACACTATCATTTCATGTAGATTAAAGATTATTACATTACGGTTTTTCACTTGTCATCTATTACAATTTCATCCATCATCAATTTTAACAACCTACATTCAACGGTTCAAGGTGTAATTAACCAAATCCTACGTGTTAATTAATTTACATTAAAGGGGTCACATTATACGAATTATTAACTAATCAATTTCAACATATAGATCCAATTTAAATTGTTAACTATCATATATCAATTCAATTGCATATTTTATCTCTTTAACATTAACAATTTAACGTCTAATATAAACATCAACAATCAATCAATTATCAACCAAACTGTATTATCATCGCATAAATGACAAATAATGGTGTCAGATGTCATAGGTGAACAGATACAGGTAATAGCATATATAATAGTGTAAATAACTAATAGCAACATATTTCAATTTGTCATTTCAATTGAAATCAAATTTAATACATAAAAGAACGTTAATCGTGAGTGATTGCTCACCTTTCGAGGCTAGAGAAGATAGACAATGAAATTGAACTACGAATACCAAAGCAACGCTAGGTGGACACGATTTGATGAAGAAACAGGCACGACGGACAGAGCTGATAAATGGAAAATCAATGATAACAAATTAGAATCAGTTTTTTTTATAATAACCTTTTATATATCTATTATAGAACAGATATGACTTATACAATGTGAACTTTGCATATATTAAACTTATATGATATATCACTTTATCATAGAAAGATTATACTTTAACTCAATTAAACAAAACATATACAACTTTAAGGAAGGCAGTACGTGTATATATATACTATATAAAACATTATATATAAAAATTGTAAACTGATATATGTCACTTACTTATATAAACACTAAACATATGTAAATTTTTATTTTGAAATCTTTATACAATAAAACAAACGCAGCACTAAAAACATAACTTACTCCTAAATAAACTTTTCATACATCTATTATGGCAGCACTCACCTATACTTAACTTGCATATGAATAATAGATAAAAAAAACTTTGTTTTTTTTTATAAAAATATGCACAACCAACAATATACAATATACTACCTTCATGCAAGCTTCGGCTCGGCTATAGCATGAAAGGCCATGCAAGTGAAATATAGCTTCGAGCAAAACAGAAATGAGTACCAGCATGGAGGCAGAATGCGCAGAGGCTGATGGGCACGAGACCATGGTAGAGTTGCGCTAGGAGAAAAGCCTAGAGGAACAATGCAGGCGGCACACTGCACGAGCTTGGAAGGGAGAGAGAGGCCGACGTGGAGAGGTTGCTGCCCTTGAGGGTAAGAGGAAGGCGGAGCAGGTGGCAGTGTCAAGCTGTGGTGGACGGTGGCTGTGGTCTCGGCTGAGTTGAGGGCGGAAAGGCGGAGATGTGGGACAGTTCCGGTCGTTGGAAGGCTCGGTGGCGGAGTTTTGTTGAGGTCGAGCTGCCGACGTGATGGGGTAGGCATGATGGTCGAGGAAGAGCGGAGGTGGGATAGATGTGAGGCGTGCGGCTTGAGACAAGGAGAGAGAAGAGAAGCATGAAGGGGTAGGGGATCTGAAGGAAAATGTGAATGAGGGAAGAGTAGTGAGATTTGGTGCAGGCAACATTGGATTTGTTGTTTAAGTTTCTTGAAGATAAACGTACAGAAGCATAACCCAAGGATATTTAATTCTCTCTTTTCCCCAAAACCATTGGAAAAATAATAATTCATGTTTGTGAATTTCCGAGGTATTAAGTGCAGATAGCTATTAGATGGACAGCCTGGTAGATAAAAAAACCAGAAGGAAACGAAAAGATTTTGAAATAGTTACAAATACGGTTCAATGTTTTTACAACTTTCGCCATCCATCGGACGTCGAAACACATATACGAATATACCATAGAGGTCAGCATGACGGGACGATCAAAACGGTATACGGATATCAGTGGTACGATCGAATTATGAAAATTCGAATTTTTATATTAGCGGAAAATGCATGAAAAACACAGAAAAATAAGATCGACGGAGCTAAAGATGTCTGAATTTGGAAAAACGAAAAATGACGTTTGCTCAGAAGATGGTTTAGAATTTTTCTATGTAAAAATATTTAGGTTCCGAAAACATTTTATTTTCATCGCTTTTTAACTGATTAAATTGAAGTATTTACGCGCGAAATAAACTTTCATATTTTCGGACGAAAATTTACCCATTGTTATGTTTAACTAGACGCATTCCAAATATCAAATTTATATTTCAAAATTTTATCGTTTAAAATTTCGCAAAATTTCAACTAATTACGATATTTAAAACAGTTAAAATTTACGGGTCGTTACAAAACATATCTTTAATGAGTTAAAAACAATGTTATTTAAGACATAGTTTACAATAAACCCAAAACAATTAATATTGAATAAAAGGTATCCATATTTTTTTACTAATTATACTCAATACTAATTTCCATATTCAACCTTTACTATTCATCTAATAACGATGAAATCACCCTTTTAAATTCATACGGATCGTACGAGTTTCCTTCTCGGAATTCAATATGGAGTTTAACTAGAATGTTTTCTATAACAACCAAAATCCTATTTTAAATCTTGTTTAGCTTTCGAAAAACTCCAATCTCTTTTCTTTTATCTATGCGGTCCGAGTAAATCAAATTAACTGTCCCCTCCATCGGGCCAGTCCAGATAGCTAGGCGGAGAAGACAACTGGTTTTTCATACTCCAACCTAGAGACTATCTCTTTGTCACCCATAAGACGGTCTAGTTATTTAATCAACACTAAACCTTTTAAAATACTTTTGCAATTATTCGAAAAAAATTTCAAAAGATTCGAGAAGAAAAACCCAAGTTTAAAACATTTATTCAAAAGTTGTCAAATTCCGTTGCTAAATTGCCGGTAGATATTGATTTTAAAACTTCATAGATCAAAACACCAATTTCATTATATATATGTCCATTTTTATAACTCAAATCCCATTTAAAACATTTTAACATATTTATTGAATTTATTTTCATACTTTTAAAGATTAAAAATGTCCCAAAAATCCCGAAAAAGAAGTCATCAAGGTCGATAAAAGTGATAACAACTAATCAGAACAACTAAAATCGATAAACAATGGAAATTCAATCAAGAAATAGGCAAATAGGCAAAACTGTGCATTTCCAGACTTTTGAGGGGTTAATCCAGACGTCTGGATTTGGTCTCTGGAAATATTCCAAAAAGCCAACCAGACGTCTGAAATCTCAAATTAGACGTCTGACCCCCATTCAGACGTCTGAAACTTTAATTCAGACGTCTGAAATTAGTCACTGCCATTTTAATTTTTCTGTCATTTCTTCTTTTTCTCCAGATTGCAAAACCAGACGTCTGAACCTATATTTCAGACGTTTGGATGCCTGGGTTGGGCAACAATTTGCCTAGGCCAAAGTGGCCAAAACGAATCGGGAGCGATCGGACGAGCAACGACGATTAAGGATTTACGCCAAACGACAACCCAGCCTTAAAGGCTCTTCGATACACCCCAAATATCAATGTCCAAACATCCATAGTAGGATTTTCATAAAATTGGACCAAAACACCAAAATTAGGAAAATTCACCAAATCAATTCAAATCAAAAGCAAATGAATATGCACAAATGTTAGGAATTCACACCTAACAACAATGAAAGCTATAGACGTAGATGTGAGTTAAAGAACTCACCTTTAAACCCAAAAACACGAATGAGAAGCTTTGAAATCAAAAGAAAGATCAACCACACTTCAACTTCAACTCTAGAAGCTCTAATCTAAGATTACAACGAATATTTCCTAAGTTAGGTCATAGGAAATTTCTGAAATTGGAGATAGATTGAGATGGAGAAGAAGAAGAGGATGCTTATCTAAGCTTCTCTTTGATTTTGGAGCTAGAGCTTGAATTTGCAAAGGAAACTAGGGCTTAGGATTTTAGTTTCCAATCTCTTCCCCCCATTTTTACTAAAGCTTGAAGTGTTAGGAAAACAATAGAATGAATGAAGAGGAGAGGGGGGGGGGGAGTTAGGATATAAGATGAGTTGGGTTAGTGGGATGAAACCCAAACCCAAGCCCCAAAGCCCTAAGTGAAAAATAGCAAAATTCACCCAACTCCAAACATATCGATGTTTATACTCAAAAAGGCCGCAAACGCCATTTTGGACTCAATGGAAATGGTCTCGAGTCCCAATTTGACTGTTTGCAAAAAGTAGCTTTTTCGGACTTTAATCCGACTAACGATACTATATTTAAATAAAACATTTAAATATACAATCATAAAATATGCGGGTTGTTACAAAAAATATCTATTTTTAAAGAGTCGAAACAATATTTTACGAACTGCCAAAACACAATGATTTTGAAAACTTGATTTGGACATATTTCAAACTTTATTAAATGAAATCTTGATTTTTCTCCTTTATTTGAAAATAATGGTTATAAGGGTCCAGAAAATTCTTATTTCAATAAATTCCGACCTATATTTCATTATGTATATTGATTTAACTTTTTACGACGCGGAATCACGAACGGTCGCTACGTGACGAGCTCATTTTTACTAAACTTTTCAAACTTCACCAAACTTTGCCGAAACACTTTTAAAACTTTTCTAAACATTTTAAACCCATATTTCACTATTTTACTTGATTCCAAAATCCATTTTCACTTTGTTTCTAAATATTATAATATTATATCATTATAATATTTAATTTTCTATTTTTCCATTTACAATTCTTTTATATAATCCATATGATATTTTCATATCATTTTCATTTGTTAAAACCATTATTTTTCAAAATCAAATCATAAAAATTTATTTTAATAATAATTTCAAAATTCCTCCTTTCTAATTTCTTTATTTCGAGATCAAATTCCAACCTTTATAAAATGATGCTTTCTTGATTTATAAATCAAAGAGGCTTAATAGTCCACATAAACGTATTATTTTAGAGTATAATATGGATTATTTTTCTTGAATTAACCATGGCTATTTAAAGTAATCATTTCTATTCCGTTGGATATGATTTTTACATCATTAGTTATAATAATTATTTTTATCACAACCAAGTTATCAATCAATCACAGCCAAGTTATCAACCAATGAAATCAACCAATATTTATCCAACTATGTTAATTAACAAATTAATCATGCATATCATCATTTAAAATCAATTTAAGATTTGAATAAAATAAAATCAAGTTCTCACTATTATAGCTTTCCCTTTCGAACTCCTTAAAATTATTCCGACGGTACTCCGGTACTTAAATGCTCGGCACGCAATACAACGAACGTATTAGTGTCAATTTTCGAGGGTCGAAAATCCTGTTCATTATAGTTGGTATCAAAGCATATGTTAGGTGCCTAAGTAAAATTCACCTCGGGTTAGTAAATCAACCTAGGAATTTCAAAATGAAACTATCTTAATTTGATAAATAAAAATGGATAGGATAAGGCACCGTACCTCCGACCGGGGTTGTGGGTGGTATTATTTTTGTTATGCTTATCTTTTTTTTAATGATTTAGTTTTCATTATATTTTTTCGTCCTTTGAATTTCGGGGATGAATTTTTTAAAGGGGAAAGAATGTAACGACTCATAATTTTTGGGTCTACAAATTTGAATATTTAATTTATTTAAATATTAGAATTTGAATTAAATTTTAATAAAATAGATATTTCAAATTAAGACCTGATTTTTAATGACGTATTTTTAATTTAATTTATAGGATTTTTTCATAATTGTTTTTGGAAAATAATTATTTTTCATTCGACGTATTTTATGGCAAACGTCGAAACTTTTGGAACTTCACAGAATAAGATAACCAATATATTTTATTATTGTTTTATAATCATAGTGCATTGTTGTGCATAGTCATATTTTTATTTCTATCTTTCGCGGCTCGTACGCGAATGTGTTATTGTGTGGTGGGATACCGCTAACTTTCCAAAAGCAAACATAACTATATTCATGCATGCACAACACATTCTTTCCATACCTTTTCCTTACTTGTGCATGTACTTTACTTTTAACTTTTGTTTACTTGGCCTAGAAGTATTTGTGACTATATACATGCACGCACGATCACTTCAACAGGGGAGCACTTTCATGTTTCTTTTTTTCCCATAAAAGAAAACATGAACACATTTTTATTTTCTTTACTACCAAATGAAAACACAGTGGCTACCTTTTACACTTTCAATTCATTTTGCTTCTCCTCTTTCTTTCTTTTCTCTATATTTTTGTGTGTGTAGTGTGCATGCATGTGTACGTGGTAGTGTGTGTGATTCATGTGTGTGCATGTGAGTTGTGGGAATGTTGTTGCATGCATGGCCCTGAGTAAGGGAAGGAATGAGTGCTTGCGTGAGCTCTAGGTGAGGAGTACGCAGTAAGTAGAGTGCATAGTAGAGTAATATGTAAGTGCAAGTGTGTGGTACATGGGAGGAGGACGAAAGATGAAGGAGAGGAGAGGGAATGAGGACGTGAGCAGGTTGGAAATGAGGAGGACGTGAGTTGGTGGGAATATGATTGTGAAGATTGCCTGCGCATGGAGTTTGGGCTTTGGGCCTATTTGGTAGTGGGTGAGATTATATATAAGTTAAGTTATATTTAGTTTATTAAATTAGTTTAGTTATTAATTAGTTGGTTAATAAATTAGTTTAATTAGTTAAATGATTAAAATAAAGAACACATCAACTTTTGGGCTAGTGGGCTACAGTGATTTTAATAGAGTAAGTATATAAATTTGTTTAGTTATAATAAATGTAGTTAAGTTTAAATTGTTTAAACTTTAAAAATAAATAACTTCCCCATACGAAGTCCATTTACCACATGGTCTTCAACGTTAGATTCATATAAACTAGTAGAAAACACTAACATACTTATTTGACACATTTGGTATAGTACAAAATTATGATAAATTAATAGTGATTAGATTTAATTACGTAATTAAACAACTATACTTCATTTTGGACATCTAATTAGCAGAATAAAACACCATTCTGCTATTATATTAATTTATTGGTTATAATAACGTGTTCGTTTGGTTGTTTGAATTGTGCTTGACCAGTTTATGAGCAATTAATTTCCATAGGCATGGTTTGGGTAGATATGAACACCTTGTGATTAGAATTTCACAGTTTGACTGTAAGGTGTTCGATGAAAATATTTGATTGAGTAATTGTTATAATAAAAGATGTTTATTATAATTTCAAAGATGTTTTTCTTTTAAATGAAATGGTTTCTTTGAAAAGAAATAGAATTTTTTGGAAGTAAATATTTTAGAGTGATATAAAGGTGTTTATATAATATTTGGAAATGAATATTTTTGAAGTGAGTAAATATTTTGAAGTGATTTTATATAAAAGTGATTTATATAAAGGTATTTACAAAATGTGTTTTATAAATAAAGAGAATTTTGAGAACTTAAAACCATATAGTTTGAAATTGATTTCAAAAAGATTTTGGGAAAATAAACAATACTATAATTGAAAGTATTTGTGATTATTAGTGCAAAATGATTTGTCCCTTTGTGAACAAAATGATTTGTTATGTTGTTGATGATTCGGGTAACCCATAACTAAAAAGTGGGCAAAAGGGTGGTTTAACCCTTAGTATAGTCTACTCTTTGTATAGAGGGATATAATTTGTTTATTTATCTTGTGAAAGCTGGGATCCGGTTGCCTTGTTATTGGGAGAAACCTCCCGATCTGGTTGCATATATATATATTGATATGCTTTTATAGTAGAGTGTTTTTGGATCTCTAAGTAAATATATCAAATACACCATTGTATTATTATACAAAGTAATTGATACCGGTTTTGAAAAGGTTTTGACTTAAATCCCAAAGAAAAGTATGATTTGATCTAAAAGTTATATATTATTATTTAAAAGGATTTGAAATGAAATCGGGAATTTAGTTTGAAGAGATTATTTTCGAATAAGTATTTTCAAAAGAGATTATTTTTGAAAATAATAAAGTTAATTAGATTTCATAAATCTAAATGTGAAGATTAAGACAAAGGGGTAGTTTGGGAATTGCATATTTGTTTGTTTGTGCAGTAGGCTCTTTGAGTCCTATTTGCGAATATGAGACGTTAGCTTGATCTTGTATCTAATTGGGTACCCAATTAGATATGGATACGTAGGCAGTTACAAGTGGTAGTGATGCAACCTCAATAATAATATATCTTTTTCCTGTTTATTATTTGCTAATTATCATGTGCTGTTGTATCTTTTCTGCTTATCATTTGATTCCGCATTGACATACTTATTGAGTTCGCAGGATGACTATTATTGTCTCTCACATTAGTGTTATGCAGCAGAAGATTTATTGTATTTGAGTTTTCTTTGCATTAAAGCACACCGTGTAGAATAAATAATTAAAACTCTAATAAGTTTTAATATTAAAATTTTAACATATACATATAGCAGTGTTGTATATTTATCAAATAATATTGTGTATTAAGTTGGTAGTTTTCATCAGTAGTTTTAGAATGGACGGGTTTTCGGTGAGTTTTGACACTCCAAAAATCCGGATTGTCACACTTTTAGACCTTTATTGAGCCTATGAATTCTATGATGCTTTTAGATATAATCTAAAATATTTTGAACAAAATCTTTATTTTATCTAATTTGTTTAAAAAGTTTTCTTTTGGTGTTAATTTACAAGTGTATCAAATACACTTACATGTGTTTAGTGCACATGCTAATATGATGTGTACATGGCTAATGTGACCATGGTAGATGCTATGATTTACATCGGAACAGACCCATTTCCTTTTACATGCGCCTTTGTTGTCCAAGGTTTTGATTATATATATTGAAATGGATATATATATATATATATTGAAATAAAGTTTGACTATTTTATATGTTTTGAAATCTAAAATTAACAGTTATAAATTTAGTTTAAATTAAGGAAGAGTTTGAGATTAAATTTTTACTGTTATACACAAAAGTCCACTTTATGAATTTGAGTTAAAATAACATACGCATATATGTTTTCATATATAAATAATTGCAAGTAATGTAACCAAGTTATGTATGTCAAGTTTGTAATTTATTGCATATGCATATATAAGTTTAAATTTAAAGTTGACAAATTTGAGTCAAACTTTTAATTTAGGAAGGAAGCAAAATATATAGGATTTTACACAAAAGTCCACTTATGAATTCTAGATTGGAAAACTTTTATTCTTATGTAAATAAAATCCAAATGAATTATATTCAAAACAGCAGCCATATAACCTAAGAAATCAATTTTTGAGGTAAGTTTAAATAATCAACATAAATGGTTTATTTACATTTGTGTATACAAACGTTAGAAAATATAAATTAGTTTTTCAACAAAAATTGTTTTTTTTTTAAATAGTTTCTAAAACAATAAAAAAAGGAATCATATGACTTTGGTACATGTAAATTCATTATTGAAGTATTCGGATATAAATTATACAAAGAATATCGACAAATAATAATATGAGATAAAGGATCTTTTTTTCGATGAAAGAGTGGTCTTCTTGTGAGGAGAGCACTCCTAATTTTATTAAATAATAACCAAAAGCCATACAAATGACTGATGGGTAAAGAAAGAAAAAATATGCAAGATCATCACCTTGATGATCACTAAAACATGACCGATAAAAGCGAATAAAATAAATATATATACGGTTATTTCTATTGGTATAAGTGCACATTTGGACATGGATTGGACCAAAGGAATGAGTGTGTCTTGAGGTTTGCATGCAACATCATTGGCTTCAAGGTCAGCAAAGAGCAGAAACATGTGCCAAACTATGTAGAGAAAGGACGTGTGCAAAGACGTTAAAGGATCTAAAATATATCAATCATGATGAACATGTAGTCAATTGAGATGTAGAACGAAATGAGATCTAAATTAAATCAACATGATGAACATATAATTAATTGAGTTGGACAAAAGGGATCTGAGTTATATTGCAAGATAAACATACAAATAAATGAGATGAAGCATATGGAATCTAAACTATATGAATAAGAGAAACATATGACAAAAGATACCTTAGGATGTTGCCAAAAATTGCACCTTGAATGATGAACGAAACCTCTAGATTCAATTGAATCAAACCTTTGGATTTTGTTATAATTAAGAGACAACAACCATCTTTTTATTTTGATTTTGTTTTGGAATATTTAAGCCGTAATGGCTGGGGATTTTCGACCCTTGAAAATCGACACTAATACGTCCACTATGTTGCGTACCGAGCAATCGAATGCCAGAAATGTAACAACCCAAAATTTGAGCTAAATAATTAATTAACGAATTAATTAAATAATAAAATAAGTAAATTGAGAAGGGATATCTTTCTAAAACTTATATAAATGTTTTATATTTATAATGTATATATATATTGGTATATATATATTATGAATAGGGAATCTTTTAATTTAATAAAAGCAAAGGTTTTGTAAAGAATCAAGTTTGAAAATTTAACTTATAATTAAGTTATAATTAAGGGTTTAAATTATTTTGTTTTAAAGTATAATTATATTCAAATATATAATTGATTTCTAAATTTGTTTAAAATGAAATATAATGATAGAAATAAGTATTTAATTTAAATAATGAATTTATCTTTAAAGATTGGAATTAATTAAAGATAGTTAATTAGTAAAATAAATTAAAGTTAATTACTTATTGTAATTAAGGATAATTACTAAATGAAGTAATTAATGGATAATTACTGAATGTGATATCCCGGAATTTTGGCAATATCAATTTAATAATCTTTATAAATAATTAAATTGATTTGTTGATTTTATTTTATAAAATTAACAAGTTTATTCATTTTAAAGGTTAATAATATTTTTAATTGGCAAATTTATTTCTTTTGAAAACTAATAACATTTTAATTTGACGAATATTCTGGAGGAGCAATGGAGCAGGAGGCTTCGGCGTTCGTAGATATAATAGTTCCGCTGTGTCTGTATCTCTGTAGTATATTGAGTTGTAATGTCTAGACAGATGTTTATAACTGTCTAGTATGTGTTGTATAGTTGTGTAAACTCTGTAAAGTGTTGTATACTATGTAATAGTTTATGTTATTAATATAATTTATTCGTTCCGCTGTGAGATTGTTGTTGTTATTTCTTTCTTTCTTCTCTTCTTTTCTATTTTCTACCCCTTTCTTTCTTCATAATGATGCGACTTTCTGGGCATAGGAAGTCGGGTCGTTACAGGTGGTAGAAATTGTCATAATTGATCCATGGGAGTTTCACCATTGTGTCCGTGATAATTTTCTGGTCAATTTTATATAACTTGTCGAAATCCGAGTTAATATGAAGAAGTTACGAAAGAAATAAGAAATCAGAACGAAAAAGAAAAAATATATTACAAAGGCATAGGTCGACCCATATTTGGGTCAGGTCGACCTCCAAAGGGGTCAGGTCGACCTTAGGGTCGACCCCCATGGAAGCTAGATCGACCTGCCTTAGTTCTTGGATGTCATTTTGTCCAGTACAAAGCGAACACCTCATAATTCCATTTTCGTTCAATCCTGTGCGTCCGTGCTTCCATCCGACGGTTCCTAGATAGCCTATGACGTGGTTCAGTGGTTGCACCAGATTTAATCTTTAAATCCAATGGTCTGAGATCCGTAAGCTACACTATAAATAGAACACTAGACCTAGCTATTTTTCTCATTCAGATTTTCTCCTATTTGGGTTCATTGCCTGAGGCTCGACCCTAAATAGAAATTTTTTCTAATGAGGAGATCATTTTGATAAAAATATTCTACGCCCTAGGAGTGGATCCAGGAAGGCCAAGGACTAGAGCTAAGGACAACGAGTGAGTGTTAATTATTTTAGATTTTTAAGTAATTTAAAATAATAGGGTTCTCAATAGTTGTAGTTTTTCTACAATTTTGAGACAGCTTTTATATAAGTTATTTACAATTAATTTTTAAGTAAATTTCAGAAGTTCTTTTCAGTCTATTTTATTCAGCTACTTTTATTCAGTTATTCTATTCAGTTATTTATAGTTATTTACATTTATTTACATCTGTTTTAGGTTGGAATTTAGCATGTAAATGTTTTTTTTCTGTTTATTCCTTTTTACATGAATAAAATATTAAAAAGAAGAAGAATTCGCAAATATGGATTAAAATAGAAAAAGACTAAATTTACAGAAATTAGATGTAAAATAAGAAGAACTGTAATAAGATGGAGATAGACCGAAATAGGAAAATTTGAGATATTTTCAAGCATAATTATAGCAAGTGATTATAACTAAAAAAGAAAAAGAAAATAGAAGAGTAACAGAAGAGGCTTATTTTATAACTTAGATCTTGGATTAAGTTAATAAGCAAAAGAACAGTTATAACACATAGGTTATAATTAAAAAGAAAGAAATAACAGTAGAGGCTTATTTTAAAACTTAGAATTAGTTAATAAGCAAACACAGAAGTAGTGGTCCGTACCGGCAGCATTCCCTTTCAGATCTAGGACTGGTGATCTCATAATAGCAGGTGAGGCAGGGACACGCTTATGCTGATTAGGGTAAATAAGTGGCCAATAGATAGAAGCTCAAATCTGGGGATTTGTGCTAGGGGCACAAACTAGAATTTATTTGTTAGGACCAGTACCGGTAGCATTCCCTTTCAGGACTAGGACTGATGGTCTCACAACATCTAGGTGAGGTTGGACAACATTCCCTTTCAGGTGTAGGACTGATGGTCTCACAACAGTTAGGTGAGGCTGGGTACGCTTATGCTGATTAGGGTAAACAAGAGGTCACAATAGGGGGCGACAGTTAGTGTGTACCGGCGATGACCGAGCGTGCGGCATCGATTAGGGTAAATAATTTGCTACTGCGTTCCAAGCGCTAAGAGGTGTCTTTTGCTATGACCAACATGATTGGTTCACAGTGGCACAACAGAGATAGAAGGCCGATCAACGGGTAGAATTAGGATTTCAGCGTAATCAAATTAGCAACTGAAATAGGATTAGAGTTTCAACCTAATCATAACAGTTAAAGACAAGTGCAAACAATCAAAGCAAACAGTCAAACAGAATCAGAAACAGTATTTTATCCGAGTTTTATCTTTTTTGTATTTTCCTTTCAAGCTAGAACTATTTCTTAGTCTATTATCTTTATCTTTCTTAGAAATGCTAGTAATTACTTTCACTCACCAGACTTATTGTCTGACCCACTTCTCTATTTTCCCTTTTCCCCCCAATAGGATAGCAGAGTTGAGTTGATTTAGGTTTCTTGGAGATTCATTCCTGGAGTTTTCTTGTTTCAGATGTATTCTTCTACGTTTCATCCTTTTCATTTGGCTTATAATGAATTGGTACTTGTGAGAGGGATTATGATTATCATTGTTACTTTTGCACTCTGATTATGTAAGACTAAGATGTATTTTTCATGAGACATGAATTTGAGTTATTTTGAGACATGTCATGTTTTTATGATTTATTTCGAAATGAAGCTTAATTTCGAATGACAAGTATTATTTAAATGTTTCCGCTGTTTTTACTTATTTGTCTTGTGAATCTTAGTCTCTGTGATGTTTTAGCTATACCTATAACGCACCACATTCTTTAGTGTGCCCTTTTTGGATATACTAAGGGGTGTAGGGTGTTTCACTTGGTATTAGAGCCTAAGGTTACAGGATTCCTAAAAACTTATTTTAAAAGTAAAGTATTTTTCAAAGGTAACATATTCTCAAACTATTTTTCAGAAAGAAACTCTTAGAAAAAGTTTCCAAGTATAAGAGAGTTTTTATAAAAATCCCCTCAAAGTCCAGTTCAACCTTCTTTCGAGCCTAAATTTTCTTTTCTTTACATAGAATGGCGGACACCCCAAATCTTCCAGAGGGTGTCTAAGCCAGTGCCTGGTTCCGTAGATACCACCAAGCTACGACACCAGAGGTGCAAGGGCAAGCGCCCAATGCAGCACCGGCAGGTGGAGATCCCGTTACTCCACCTGCAACAACCAATTTTTCTAAGCTATGTAAGGACTTCGCTAGTCTAGGAGGTAAGACGTTTTTTGGCACAGAGGATTTCGTAGAGGCACGAGCTTGGTTGAGGAATACAAAGCGGATACTTGGACTATTAGGATTGGAGGATCGAAGAGAGTTTAGCTTGCATCTTGGCAGCTAAAGGAAGAAGCTTCTTACTGGTGGGAGATCACAGAGATGGAGGGTAGAGACAGTGGTTGGTTTGGATTTCGGGAAAGGTTTGAGAGAAAGTTCTTATCGCAAGCCGAGGAAAGTATGCAGTTGGAGAAGTTCATTAGTCTGAAGCAAGGAAGTATTTCGGTGAAGGAGTATATAAATCAGTTTAATGAGTTATCGAGGTTCGGGATGGAGCTTGTTAATACACCTCATAAGAAGGCCATCAAGTTTGCTAAGGGTTTGAACCAGCCTCTCCAAGGATTGGCATTGCCACATGTACCTATGGGAGCGACGTATGAATCACTTGTGGAAATGGATCTTATATCAGATGTTGCTAAGAAAGAAGAGGATAAGGAGGTTCCTAAATCAGAAAACTCTAAGAAGCAGTGGTGGAAGGATAAGAAGAAAGGAGGAGGACCTCAGAAGGGGCAGATCAAGAAGGGTGAGAAATGTCATAATTGTGGATTGATTGGGCATTTCACAAAGGACTATAAGAAGGACACAATGAAGGGGAGGTGTTACAACCGTGGGCAGCCTGGACACCTTAGTAGAGCTTATCCTCAGAGGGCAGGTTAGAGAGCAGGCGCACATATAGCGCAAGTACAGGCTTTGGATGCAGCACCTTCTAGTGGACCGGATTGAGGTAGGAAAGTCTGTAGAAATTTTGATCACTATTTCAGATTTTCCTATTCGAACTCTTTTTGACTCCGGAGAATCGCATTCTTTCATTTCTATTTCCTTTGATGATTGTTTGCACTTAGATATTTCTCTAGTAGTAGACCCTATATTTGTTTCAAACCCCGTAGGAGGATCGGCACATTTATCCATGATTTGTAGGGGTTTGAAAATTTTTATACTAGGCATAGAGTTTGATTGTGACGCCTGTGTACTGGGATTTTTGGGATATGGGATGATTTTGGGGATGGACTGGTTATCCACTTATGGTGCGATATAGGACTGCGAGAGGAGAGTCGTTAGGCTAGAGACATGTAGCGGGCAGACTCTCGAAGTTTCTTGCGACCCATAGGGGTCAGTCATGTTGAGCTTCCTTTATTCCCTTGATTCATCACTAGGAGAGTTAGATTCAGTTCCAGTTGTTAGATATTTTCAAACATTTTTAAGGAGGTTAGGGGACTACCCCTTAAGAGAGAGATCGACTTTAGGATCTATCTAAATGATAGTGCTAAGCCAGTAGCATTGCCCGTGAGACACATGGCTCCCAGGGAGAGGAAGGAGTTAAGTAAGCAGATTGGTGAGCTATTGGAGAAAGGCTTCATCAGAAGAGAATAACTGAGTGGGGAGCGCCAGTCGTCTTCGCTACAAAGGCAGATGGTTCCCTTCGACTTTGCGTAGACTATAAAGAGTTGAATAAGCTCACGAAGAAGAACCATTACCCACTTCCTAGGATAGACGATCTTTTCGATCAGTTGGTTGGCTCTTCAGTATTTTCTCAACTTGACTTAGCCACTGGATTTCATCAGCTTAGGGTCGCTGACGATAGCAGCGGTAAGACAGCATTTAGGACACCCAATGGATTCTATAAGTGGTTAGTTATGTCGTTTGGGTTGACCAATGCCCCAGCCTATTTTGTAGATTTGATAAGCCGCATTTTTTGAGATGTATTAAATAAGTTCGTTGTAGTATTCGTGGATGACATTTTGGTGTTTTCTAAGAGTATGGAAGAGCATGCTATTCATCTTGAGGAGGTTCTTCACACACTTCGTGTTGATCAGTTGAAAGCAAAATTCTCGAAGTGTCACTTTTAGCGTGAGAAAGTACGTTTCTTGGGGCAAGTAGTCTCAAGAGAGGGTTTAGCAGTGGATCCCGCTAAGTAAGTAGCAGTACAGGATTGGAAGGCCCCCAAGAACGCTACCGAAGTTAGAAGCTTCCTAGGTTTTGCTTGTTATTATAGGAAGAGAGCAACCCTTAGTCCAATGTTCGTGGAGTGGAAAAGCCTAGAGTTTATTTCCACCTTTGATTTTAAGCCCTCTACGGACATTACCCCTGGATTATTGGCAGCACTTGAGGTTAAGCCTACCCTTATAGATCAGATTGGCTCAGGGCAGAGAGAAGATTAAGAGATTGTGGATATTTTGGATAGGATTAGCAGAGGAGAGGTCTCTAGACATCCCTAACACTATTCCATCGATGGTAAAGGGTAGCTAAGGAGAGATGGAAGACTTTGTGTACCCCGCACTAGTGATTTGGTAAGTGCAGTTCTAGCAGAGGCACACCATTCTCGGATGACTATTCATCCGGGCGGTGATAAGATGTATAGGGACATGAAGAGAGTGCTTTTGGAGTGGCATGAAGAAGGATGTACCAGAGTTTGTGGCTAAGTGTCTTGTATGCCAAAAAGTTAATAGAGTTCTTGAGGATTTGTGTTCTTGATTTTGAAGGAAGTTGGGAGGAACACCTTCCTTTAGTGGAGTTCGCATATAACAATAGTTTTCAGGCTAGCATAGGGATGGCTCCTTTTGAAGCCCTTTATGGAAGACCTTGTAAGTCGCCTTCGTGTTGGTTGGAGTCTATAGAAAGATTGTTACTTGGTCCCGACATGGTTAAAGAGACTTCAGAAAAGATTGATTTGATTAGAAGAAGAATGAAGACGGCCCAAGATAGACAGAAATCCTATGCAGATAAGCGGAGAAGGGATATTGAGTTCGAGGTAGGAGACTTGGTTTTCATTAAGGTATCTCCACTAAGAATGGTAGTGAGGTTTGGATCAAGTGGGAAACTTGCTCCCAGATTCGTTGGACCATTCCCCATTGTGGAAAGGGTAAGGAAGATGGCGTATCGGATAAAGCTACCAGAAAGGCTCGCGGGAGTTCATGATCTTTTTCATGTTTCGCACTTGAGAAAGTGCTTACATGATTCAACAGAGGTAGTGGAACCTAGCCAACTTGAGGAAGTTGAAGTGGAGAGAGAAGCATCGGTTCGTCGCATTCCTACCAAGATCGTTGCACGTGATATCAAGAAGCTTAGGAATAAGGAAGTCCCTTTGGTTAAGGTGCAGTGGATAGATAGTATTACGGACGCTACGTGGGAGGCTGAGGAGAAAATACGTATCTTGTATCCGCATCTCTTCAATGATATGTTTTGAATTTCCTATTTCCATCTTTAGTTTTGAATAGGTTCTTTCCTTTAGTATCCTTTGGGAGGGTAGATCGTAGGATTTTGTTGGAACCTGCCTTCTTCGATTTTAATGTGACAACTATATATTTCAAACTATATACTATGATAACAAATATTCTTACAGGAATCTACAAAGAAAAGCTATTATCATATCGTCAACAAACAAAGCTCAAAGCTCTTAAGTATATTGATTATTATTTCCGGTTAGTTATTTTTGTACAATCTCTGATATGATGATAACACACACACACAAATAATTTTTGGAAAACATGTTCTACAAATATAAAATATCTTTTTATAGACATAAAAGTATTTTCAAAAGTTTCTCAAGTTCAGAATCACTAAAATAAAGAAGAGGAACAAATCAGTACAAATTCAGACATTGTCACTTTTATTTAGCCATCTGTCATAAAAACAGACGTCTGTCACTTTAATACAGACGTCTGTCATAAAAACAGACGTCTAAATTAAATGAACAGACGTCTAAATTCACAGAAATTTGTTTCTTCTGCCTATTTGACTGTTTAAACTTACTTAGCCATCTGTCACTTTTTCTCAAACATCTGAACTTGACGAACTGAAGCATCTCTTCATGAAAATTCAAATTTTGAAGAGTTGTCTTCTTCACCAACAGTTGCACTCCTTCTAATAGTTGCAACTATTGAATTAAAACTATTCAATACTATAAATAGAGATGAAAATCCACTATTTCAAGAACCAATTCTTTCTATCTGTACTTGCTTTGTATTATCATAATCACAAGCGATTTTCAATCTATACTTCCTATCTTTGCACATTCAAATCATCATATCAAGAAGATTATAGGAAGGGTGTACTACATTGACTATATTCGTGTTATTCAAAGAACACACAAAGTCGAGAAACAATTTACCAAATTGTATTTGAAGTCCTATTCGGTTGCTTAGGCGGAAAAGTCCTATTCAGTTGCTTAGGCGGAAAAGTCCTGTTCGGTTGCTCAGGCGGTGTAATACCTGTTCCTCCAGGTTAAGTGAGGATTGTTAGAGAAATTCCAGAAGGAGTCTGGGACTGGACGTAGAACAAGAAGTTCGAACCAGTATAAAAATCCCTGTTGTCATTTTTATTACTGCCATTTACTATTATTTATAATTCCGCACTTGCTAGTCGTAGTTTAACTATATTATCGATCCATATACACTTTCATTTGGTATCAGAGCCTGGGATTCTAGAGATCGTAACAACATCCTAGAATAAATGGCTACAAAGAGATCTAGTCAAGGCAATAAGAAGAGGAAAAGCAATAAAGAAGAATCAAAGGAGCAAACAAACAAATGCTTCATAGCTAAACTCAGATCACAATCGGTATGTTCAGATTCTTTATATAAAGATCTTCTGTTAGCACATAACGAATTATTAAAAGATTGTAAAACTTTGAATAAAGTTAATACAATTGCTTTAGCTAAGCTAAAAGATTGTGAGCAAGAAATTTCAAATTTAAAAGAGGAAAATAAATTTTTGGTAAAACAAACTAAATGTTTTGAAAATACCGTCGAAGAACTTGTTTTACAAAAAGATTTCCTACAAAAAGAAAATGAGCAGTTAGAAGATAAAAACAATGATCTTTTGGAGGAAATCAATGTTTTGCAAAATAAAAATACTTTTTTGGAAAATTCTTTAAATAATTCTAGTTCTTTAATTTTGTCTCTTGAAAAAGAGAATGAAGCTTTAATTAAAAAGAATTTAGAATTATCTAAAGAATGTGAGATTTTAAAAGTTAATAATAATATTTTTCAAAAAAAAGTTTGTGATTCTAAAGCTAATTTTGAAAGATTAAATACAAAAATCATAAATTTTAACAAAGGTAAAGATATTTTATCTTCCTTAGTTACAAATTCAAAAGCTCACAATGATAAAAGTGGTTTAGGATATAATAAAATTGATCGTAGAAATAGCACTAGATATGCTTTCATGTATAGTAAAAATGTTAGTGCTAGTACTAAATTTCGAGTAAAATCTAAATCCAATTTTTATAGAAATTCAAATACTGCTATGACCAATAATGTTTATAATTTCTCTAGAAGTACAAAATCATTGACTAGAAATATGAATAAAAATTATCTAAGTATTTGGGTTCCTATTAATTGGAAAAATAGAGAAAAATACATTGATGATTATTTTGATATGGTAGTTAATAATGAAAATTATATTTATAAAGGATCAACCACACCTAAATGGGTATGGTTTCCTAAGACCTAACCCCCCGGACCCTAACATAATAAGTGGGTACCAAAAATGATTATTATTTTTTGCAGGTACTCAAAGAAACAAAAGGAAAAGGATAGATTTTGGAATTTTAAAGAATGTTCCATACGATTAATAGAATTACGTGCTTACAATGAAATATGGACTTCAACAAATATGGTAAAATCTATTTTATTTTTCCTTCATAATTAATAATGAATTTATCTCGTTATTTACAAGATATTATACTTAGGGGGAGATGTTATACATAGGGGGGCCTTTAAATTTATTCAAAAACTAAAAATCAGACAAACAGACGTCTGATAGTTATTAACAGACGTCTGTATACCTATTTTTTGTTTGAGCCGTCTGAACATTTTGTCACAGACGCCTGTCTTCAAATATAGACGTCTGTAACAAAAATTTAGCCGTCTGAATTTAGTTCAAAATGTTTTTTACTCTCTGTTTAAAATTAAGACCTCTGAGACGTCTGAACAAAATCTTTTAGACGTCTGTCATCATACTTAGCCGTCTAAATAATTTTTTAGACGTCTAAATCTATTAATTTTTTCAATCTTTTTTATTTTCTACAGAACATCAGACGTCTGTTATGTGACTTAAGTAATTTATTCTTATGTTCTGTATCTTTTTATAAATATGTATTTCTGTCCTATATCACTGTTTTTCTTTGTTTAGTGTATTAAGATATGGAACCTGTTCAAACATATGTTCAAATCTGTTTTTATACTCCAAATATTCTGACTCTTCCACAACAAAATTTTATCATTGGTATGTTCTGAACAAAGTTCATATTGCTATTCAACAATGTGTTTTATCATCACATTTCTAACGAAACCCCTTACAAATTCCTTTTTGTTAATGACAAAGGGGGAGAAATATTAATCATTCTGCAATATAATATGGTCATGTTGACAGGGGGAGAAAAAGGTATGGTTATACTAACCGTTGAATTATATAGTTGTCATCATCAAAAAGGGGGAGAATGTTGGAACCTGCCTTCTTCGATTTTAATGTGACAACTATATATTTCAAACTATATACTATGATAACAAATATTCTTACAGGAATCTACAAAGAAAAGCTATTATCATATCGTCAACAAACAAAGCTCAAAGCTCTTAAGTATATTGATTATTATTTCCGGTTAGTTATTTTTGTACAATCTCTGATATGATGATAACACACACACACAAATAATTTTTGGAAAACATGTTCTACAAATATAAAATATCTTTTTATAGACATAAAAGTATTTTCAAAAGTTTCTCAAGTTCAGAATCACTAAAATAAAGAAGAGGAACAAATCAGTACAAATTCAGACATCTGTCACTTTTATTTAGCCATCTGTCATAAAAACAGACGTCTGTCACTTTAATACAGACGTCTGTCATAAAAACAGACGTCTAAATTAAATGAACAGACGTCTAAATTCACAGAAATTTGTTTCTTCTGCCTATTTGACTGTTTAAACTTACTTAGCCATCTGTCACTTTTTCTCAGACATCTGAACTTGACGAACTGAAGCATCTCTTCATGAAAATTCAAATTTTGAAGAGTTGTCTTCTTCACCAACAGTTGCACTCCTTCTAATAGTTGCAACTATTGAATTAAAACTATTCAATACTATAAATAGAGATGAAAATCCACTATTTCAAGAACCAATTCTTTCTATCTGTACTTGCTTTGTATTATCATAATCACAAGCGATTTTCAATCTATACTTCCTATCTTTGCACATTCAAATCATCATATCAAGAAGATTATAGGAAGGGTGTACTACATTGACTATATTCGTGTTATTCAAAGAACACACAAAGTCGAGAAACAATTTACCAAATTGTATTTGAAGTCCTATTCGGTTGCTTAGGCGGAAAAGTCCTATTCGGTTGCTTAGGCGGAAAAGTCCTGTTCGGTTGCTCAGGTGGTGTAATACCCGTTCCTCCGGGTTAAGTGAGGATTGTTAGAGAAATTCCAGAAGGAGTCTGGGACTGGACGTAGAACAAGAAGTTCGAACCAATATAAAAATCCCTGTTGTCATTTTTATTACTGCCATTTACTATTATTTATAATTCCGCACTTGCTAGTCGTAGTTTAACTATATTATCGATCCATATACACTTTCAGATTTAACCTATGGATGGTAGGACTGAAAGTAAACATGTTACTAGAACATGTTATGTATGATGGACGCTAGTGGTTGCAATTGTTTCCTAGTGGATGCTAATGGACGCATATACACACACTAGGCACTATTATCTCTTAGGGATCGGCCTAACTAGGTCATTAAAGCATATGCATATGGATGTGTGTGCACTTGCATTTTTATTTTATTTCCATGGTTGCTATAATGAGTGATTGTCATATGATTGTTGCATTTGGATGATGTGTGTAGCACTCATATAGAACTATCAGTTGTCATTAGGGAATTTGCATTCATTTGGATACATGGCACGGACATGATTGCATAAAAGGAGGTCGACTGAATTAGTAGACCGCCTAATCTTTTGCATTAGTTAGGGACATTAACACTACACTATTGCATATATCATAAATTGCATTAGAAAACTTAAGAACAATGGATGTAATGGATGATGGTTGAATATTTGGTTGTAGAATTTGGATGAAAATATTTAATTCATTCTTCCGTCCTTGGAGATTTCAGGGAAGAAATCCTTTAAGGAGGGGAGAATGTAACAACCCAAAATTTAAGCTATAATAATTAATTAATGAATTAATTAAATAATTAAATAAGTTTGTGAAATTTTCAAAATTGAGCCATGGGAGTTGCACCATTGTGTCCGTGGTAATTTTCTGGTCAATTTCCATATATAACTTGTCGAAATCCGAGTTAATATGAAGAAGTTACGAAAGAAATCAGAAATCAGAAATCAGAATGAAAAAGAAAAAATATATTACAAAGACATAGGTCGACCCATATTTGGGTTAGGTCGACCCCCAAAGGGGTCAGGTCGACCTTAGGGTCGACCCCCATGGAAGCTAGGTCAACCCGCCTTAGTTACACTATAAATAGAATCCAATGGTCTGAGATCCCTAAGCTACACTATAAATAGAATCCTAGGCCTAGCTATTTTTCTCATTCAGATTTTCACCTATTTGGGTTCATTGCTTAAGGCTGGACCCTAAATAGAAATTTTTTCTAAGAAGGAGATCTTTTTGATAAAAATATTCTACCCCCTAGGTGTAACGACCCGCTATTTTGGACTATTCGCATCCGCACATGTCAGACTTGAATAATTCAAAATACCGAATTGTTAATTTAAATTTGGCAAAACTGAACATATACAGTAAATAAATAATCATAGATCACAGACACAGAGTAGTTCATGAAGCTACTATATACATATCAGAGTTAAATAAGGTACAACAGATGTCTCGGATACAATAATCAAATACAATATCAGAATACATCACTAGAATCAACTGGATATCTGAAACTGGATAGATGGCTGGATCTCCAAGCGAAGCTCCAACTCCAAAGGTGAGTCTCGAATACTGGTACACTCAGTCTGACCCGAGCGTAAAGCAAAACACAAAACACTCGAGCCAGGATTAACATTCTTATATCAATAAATCCAACTCAAGTGAAATAGCAACTGAAATACAAGTAACTCAAAGGATGTTTGGAATAACCATCCTTTAAGGATCCGTTAAACTATATACTATGTAGTAGTGTATGGTAAATAGATAATGCCTATCAGTAATATAAAATATCAAAATAGTGTTAAGGCGTTACCATTATCCCCCTTAACACATTTTATATAAGCGTTATAGTCTATACAGCACTGTAAACTCCACCGTAAACTAGTGGGATATCAGGGAGTACTCCATAGGTATAACACAAAACAGATCGTAGTGGTCGCGTATATAGGGATACAAGTATGATAAGGCACATGAGGCAATACCCAAGGTAGTGAAACTACCGTTTGTCTAATCTGGACTGGTGAGAACGCATCGCCGCAGCGATCGCAACACCGCGAAACAACACTCCCAAAATCAAGGGTGCACCAATCGACAACAAGTAGTGAGTAGTTTTCGAAGAAGTGTGTTCGCTCGAGGCAGCTAACCCCCATTTGGCCCAACACGGCTCCTGTTTTAGTCATTTCCAATTTGACACAAGTGTCAAGGCTATCCATTATCGTTCTCTTTCTTCAGTCATCACGTACATCATTCCAACCACTTCATTCTGGATCACACTCCGCGTATAGTTATTAAACTGGTTTTCGGTTTAGACAGTGAGTATGTCCCTAACCGATTCCGGTCTCTTTAATAACTTTTGTGATTATTACACCGATTGGTCGTTTATTCATTTCAAAACCAAATCAATTTCAATCTCAATTAAAATTTGTAAATCAACATTTCATTCGTCTTTCAAAACCAATTTCCAAAATTTACGTTTCAAAACATCCAATTTACCATTTCGAAATCTTCTAATTCAATTCCAATTTCTATTTAAAACAATTCAAATATTGATTCAAGTTCGTAAATAAGTTTCATTCCAAATCATTTAAATTAATTTAATTTAACCTTCAAATCAATTTAACTTCATCGATCGATTTTATTCAGTATTCATTAAGTAAATTTGTCATTCAAAACAATTTCTATTTAATTTCCAATTCATTAAATCAATTACTTAAGTTCAACTTCATTGTATCAAAACTTACAAATTGCATTAAATTAAATTCATCAAAACAATTTCTTTAAATTTCAAGTCTTACATTAATTTCAATAAATCACATTTTTATTTCTTGTTAAAGAAATCCAATTTCATTTATTTATTTACTTAATTACAAATTTCAAAACTTAATTATTTCATAACTCAACTTTACTTATTAAAGAAGTTCAATTCCACTTATTACGAAGTTCAATTTCACATATCAAGAATTCAATTTCATTTAATTATTAAATAATTCAATCTTATTTAATTATTAAATAATTTCAAAAACTTAATTATTAAATAATTTCAAACTTAATTATTAAATAATTCAATCAATATTTAATTTGAGACCAATACTAAAATAACATATATATTAAAATCATCATTTACATTAGAACACCTATGCAAAAAAAAAATCAAATTTATACATATGTACATAATATATACACTATCATATTTCATATTTCAAAATCCAGTTTAAACATATATATACATAATGTAACGACCCGTAAATTTTAACTATTTTAATAACGTAATTAGTCGAAATTTTGTGAAATTTTAAACGATAAAATTTTGAAATAAAAATTTATTATTTGGAATGCGTCTAATTAAACATAGCAAACTGTAAATTTTTGTCAGAAAATATGAAAGTTTATTTCGTGCGTAAATTTACTTCAATTTAATCAGTTAAAAAGCGATGAAAATAAAATGTTTTCGAAACCTGAATATTTTTACATAGAAAAATTCTAAAACATCTTTTGAGCAAGACGTCATTTTTCGTTTTTCCAAATTCGGACATCTTTAGCTCCGTCGATCTTATTTTTCACCGTTTTTGCTGCATTTTCCGCTAATAGAAATTTCAAATTTTTATAATTCAATCGTACCGCTAATATCTGTATACCATTTTGATCGTCTCGTCATGCTGATCGCTACGGTATATTTATTTCTGTGTTTTGAAATCCGGTACGAAGTGGAATCTATGAAAAACGATTTCGTACGGTATCGGTTTTACAACCATTTAGCTTCTTGTGCCCATTCATCTACCCATTCGTTGAAACCAGTAAACTTTATTATTCCTAGATTTCAACTTTGGGCTATTGCTATTCTCTATGTCAATTTATTATACGATGGTGATGGTTAGTGCATTTACTTTGATTCATTTATTCAAAGTGTACGTTTCATTTTACTTGCTATCTCCTACCTGGCACCACAGGCACTCACACCTGACCTCCTTCCTTCAACTTGCTATTTTCTCCCCAGATCCATTCCATTTTATTTTCAAACCCTTTCTCCATTTCAACTAGCAACCGCAGCCCTTCCCATTCTCCCCTCCGCCTCCATCAAACATTGGCCACCCAATCTCCCATGCCCGGCCACATCCACCATCTCAGCAGCATGCCTCGCTCTTCCCCTCTGCTTGTTCTTCCCTCCGCGTATTGGCTCACACGCACAGCCAGCCCAACATGGCTCTCGACCTCCATCCCGCAACTTCTCACACACACCCTCTTCTCCTTCCTCCTCCCTCTCGCATCGGCCAGTCTCTATCACCTTGTAACCCACGTGAATACTTAAATGTAAGTATTTGTATAGGGCAGTCTGTTAACATTTGTAGTATAAGTTATATGTTGTAAATGTTTAAAATATATATTATAATAATCCAAGTTTTATATGTTTTCTTACTTCCTGTTTACATAGCATAGATAATATAGGAGAGTCATGTTAGTAAATGACCTTTTGTATATATATATTGTGGGTACAGTATTGTAAATTGTTGAAATAGTCTAGATATATATTAGTTGACATGTTTTAGTTATATGCAGGATATTTGAAATTTGTATGTAGAGTTTTAGATAGAAACTATTAGTTATATATATATGTACGTTTATGGTTACAATAGTTTACTCATTTTGTGCATTGTTCCGCTTGCAAATATTTTTCTCTATTATGTAAATATACGTTTTATAGTGTTATGTTTATACTGTGTGTTTAGAAGTCATAGAAGCTTGTTTTGTTTATATGTAAACATACTTGGTTTTAAACAAATGCATAGCTTTTATACAGCCTGTCTCATATATATTGATAGTTTCAAATGCATGCCATACAATATATACGTATTTTTTTCTTTTCTGAATAACAGTTAGACTTCATGTTCACAATATCATATCTCACTCATGTTTTATCGGAATGGGTTGATTCTATTTTTAAAAAAGAGTCGAACTTACCTAGTTTATGCCTGTCAAATTTTAGCAAAATCCGACATCGTTTGATTAGTGGTCGAGGATCTGGAAGTTAGACCCAGGCAGCTGTTCTTTTGTACTTCGAAATTATTTTACATTACTGCAAACACGACCTGAGTTCATGTTTGACGCATCGTATCTCTTCCGGCTTACGTCGGAATACAGTGATTCCCTATTTGTTTAAAAGATAAATTTTTCTACTTTCTGTATATAAAATTTTAGCTTCATACGAGGTGGTTCAGTCCTCTGTTTCTTACCTGAAAGTCAGACCCAGAGGGGTTTTCAGACCTGAACATTTGACAGTCGCAACATGGCCTGAGTCTATGTTCGTGAGACCGTAACTTTTCTCGTCTCTTGTCAAAATCAAGTGATTCTTTTGCAGTTTGAAATACAAGTTTTGATCTTTATTCATACCAAATTTCAGACCATTTCGATCTCGGTAGCACATAGAATTATATTGTTAAACTTTGACGTAGGACATGTTTTGTAATTGTTGCTATGTTGAATGTTTTGATTTGATTTTGGCAATTCCTATTTAACAGCTTTGCTCGTCGATTCGTGCCAATCTAGTTTATTTTGAAAGTCGTGCTTGCAATGCGTAACTCAACTTCGTTGTCTATTCTCGCTCCGTAGCCTCGAAAGGTGAGCAATCACTCACGATTAATGTTCTTTTATTTATTAAATTTGATTTCAATTGAAACGAAAATTGAAATATGTCGTTGTTAGTTATTTACACTGTTATATAAATGTTATTACCTGTATCAGTTTACCTATGACATCTGGCACCATTATCTGTTATTTATGCGATGATAATACAGTTTGGCTGATAATTGATTGATTGTTCGATGTTTATATTGGACGTTAATTTGTTAGTGTTAAGTGATAAATAGTATGCAAAATTGAAATTGATATAGGATAGTTAACAATTTTAAAACTGATTTATATGTTAAATTTGATTAGTTGAATATGACCCCTTTAATTGTTAAATTAATTGACATGTAGAATAGTGATAATTACACTTTGAACCATCGACGTATATTGGATTAATTATTGTAGTATAAAATTGAAATTGAATGACAAGTGAAAAACCGTATAAATAATTAGTGGAATAATCTTTAATCTGCATGAAATGATAGTGTAGATTCTAGAAATAATTATATTAGTTTGCACAAACAACAATGTGAATTAATACGATTATTTCGGGATTATTGAATTGATTGTTTGATTGTTGTTATTGCTTGTTTATTTACTTAGACACCATCCCAGTTATCACACTGCAAGTTCCCTTTGCTATGCTTTGATTTTTGAGTTGAAATGGAATCGGGTTGAAATGATAAATACCCAAATGAACTTGACGTAGGATAGAGAATTAAATAAAACCCGATTGGTCAAAGATTTGATTTAAAAATAAAATAAAGATTTTATTTGAATAAATAATAAGATTTGAAATGAAGTTGGAATTTGAATTTAATGAAAGGAAAATGTTAATATTTTAAAATCTGAAATGAAAATATTAACATAGTAGTTATTGAAAGAACGTTGTTTTAAAATAAATTATTTGACGATAAAATTTGGAATTATTGATTGAATTAAGTTTGAAATGATTTAATAATTAAGTTTGAATTTATAACTAAGCTTGAAATTATTAATAATTAAGATTGAAATTATTAATAATTGAATAGGATTGAATTATTTGATAATTGAATAAAAATTTGAATTCTTTGATAATAGAAATTGAACTTTTGAATAAGTGAATTTGAACTTCGTTAATAAATGAAATTGGGTTTCTTTATTTATTAAGTTTTGAAAAATTATTTAAGTAAATTAATAAGTGAAATTGAACTTCTTGAATATATGAAATTTAGTTTCTTGATTAATTGAGTTTTGAAATTTGTAACTAAGTAAATAAATAAGTGAAATTGAATTTCTTTAACAAGAAATAAAATGTGATTTATTAAAATTAATGAAAGACTTGGAATTTAAAGAATTTGATTTGACGAATTTAATTTAATTCAATTTGTAGTTTTGATATAATGAAGTTGAACTTAAGTAATTGATTTAATGAATTGGAAATTTAATAGAAACTATTTTTGAATGATAAATTTACTTAGCGAATATTGAATGAAATCGATCAATGAAGTTAAATTGATTTGAAGGTTAAATTAAATTAATTTAAATGATTTGGAATGAAACTTATTTACGAACTTGAATCAATATTTGAATTGTTTTTAAATAGAAATTGGAATTGAATTATAAGATTTTGAAATTATGAATTTGGAAGTTTTGAAACGTAAATTTGGAAATTGTTTTAGAAAGACAAATGAAATGTTGATTTACAAATTCTAATTGAAATTGTAATTGATTTGGTTTTGAAATTTATTAAACGACCAATCGGTGTAATAATTACGAAAGTTATTAAAGAGACCGGAATCGGTTAGGGACATACTCACTGTCTAAATCGAAAACCACTTTAATAACTATACGCAGAGTATGATCCAGAATGAAGTGGTTGGATTGATGTACGTGATGACTGAAGAAAGAGAACGATAATGAATAGCCTTGACACTTGTGTCAAATTGGAAATGACTAAAACAGGAGCCGTGCCGGGCCAAATGGGGGCTAGTTACTTCGAGCGAACACACTTCTTCGAAAACTACTCATTACTTGTTGTCGATTGGTGCACCCTTGATTTGGGAGTGTTGTTTCGCGGTGTTGCGATCGCTGCGGCGATGCGTTCTCACCAGTCCGGATCAGGCAAATGGTAGTTTCACTACCTTGGGTATTGCCTCATGTGCCTTGTCATACTTGTATCCCTTTATACGCGACCACTACGAATTTGTTTTGTGTTATACCTATGGAGTACTCCCTGATATCCCACTAGTTTACGGTGGAGTTTACAGTGCTGTATAGACTATAACGCTTATATAAAATGTGTTAAGGGGGATAATGGTAATGCCTTAACATTATTTTGATACTTTATATTACTGATAGGCATTATCTACTTACCGTACACTACTACATAGTAGATAGTTTAACGGATCCTTAAAGGATGGTTATTCCAAACATCCTTTGAGTTACTTGTATTTCAATTGCTATTTCACTTGAGTTGGATTTATTGATATAAGAATGTTAATCCTGACTCGAGTGTTTTGTGTTTTGCTTTACGCTCGATTCAGACCGAGTGTACCAGTATTCGAGACTCACCTTTGGAGTTGGAGCTTCGCTTAGAGATCCAGCAATCTATCCAGTTTCAGATATCCAGTTGATTCTAGTGATGTATTCTTATATTGTATTCGAGACTTCTATTGTATCTTATTTGACTTTGATATGTATATAGTAGCTTCATGAACTACTATCTTTTGTTCCCGCTGCATTTATTACTCTGTGTCTGTGATCTGTGATTATTTTATTTACTGTATATGTTCAGTTTTGCCAAATTTAAATTAACAACGCGGTATTTTGAATTATTCAAGTCTGACATGTGCGGAAGCGAATGGTCCAAAATATCGGGTCATTACACATAACATATTTAATATAATTAACCGGCCAAAATTATGTAGTCTAATATATACAATATAGTACTATGGAACATATGTATATATATAACTGGTATGACTTAGATATAAATAATATAAATGACCAACATATTCGAACATTAGAATATATATATATATATACCGAAACTTGTTTTTAAAATTTTATTTTATTTAAAACTCAGACCCATGTATTCATGCAGATAGAAATACAAGGCAACCAATCGTATATGTAAATTTATGAAACTCATACATCAAAACTTATATATATGTGTGGACCTTACTATATGCAGGCCCGGTAAGTATATATGACAAATACATATCAGATATATATATATATATATATATATCAGCCCAGACCAAGTAGATAATATAAAGCAAAACGTATATACAAACTGTAAGACATATAAACTATCAGATATGTTCTCAAAATCAATATATATGTATTTTAAAATACCACAGTTCAGTTCAACAACAGATAAAACAAAATCCTCATTCTATATAACTTCTCTCATCTATAATATAAACATATATATAGAAGTACATAAGCAAATATATATATAAAATCTTATATACACTGATCATATCTCTATAAGTGACGGCTTTCAAACTTTTATATCGGTATATGTACAATGGGTAGAAGACAATCTTTTAATATATATATGCAGCAGGTAGTATATATATATATTTACAGGCTAAGAATCATTATTTCCAAAACAAATATGTATATATACACTCTTTATAAAAATCTCTGAACGTATTATAAAATATAAAACTTATACCCATACAACAGCAAGTTATGTATAAACATATAAATCAAACTCAACAAATCAATATATATATAAACCGATTATATCTATAAAATTATACCTATACATATATTGAAACAGTAAAACAAAATATAACATATATGTGTGTGACTGAAACGTATAGACAATAATTATATATATATATTCCTTACATACGCTTATAATTATAGTGACAAGTGATATACAACATAATTATATATATAGCCGGTTTTATATATATAAACCTGTAAAATCTAAAACTCGCATATCTCGAATATAAACCAATATATATCTAAGCTTACATACATATCATATATATATAATTTATATAAATTCCCTTTTTTTATGGACAGACAGAGCATATTGTATATCTTGCATGAACATAACTATATATATACTAGTGGATATAAACAAATATATAGACATGACAACATTTATATGTATATATAAAATATAAAATAAACACATTACCGAAAGCATATACTGTAAAATGTAAATATATACATACCCTTGCAATGAAAGAGATAGGAAAGAAAGAGGTCAGGAGGAAGGCTTCATGGCTCAGGTGGGTGGGAAGAGGAGACATGCTGTTGGTTGTTTGTCATTTGCATGAGGGGTGTACACGCGAGGTGCTACAGAGTGGAAGGTAGGTGCGACTAGCTCGGCCGTGAGAGGCTGCTTTGGCACAGAGGTTGTTTGGCTAAGGAGAGGAGCAAAGTCGGAGGTGGAGTTGCCTGCTAGAAGAAAGAGACGAAGGTGCAGGCTTTGAAAACAAAATTTTCTTTTTGATGAAGAACAAGCAGAGAAAAGAAAGATGAAAGAGAAAAGAGATGGAAATAAATGTAACTAGAGAATGTGGAACGAACCGAAAAAATGAATTGAGTCTAGGAAATAGTGAAAGTCACTTGCTGAATTTTAGAAATTATTAATTGCCAACGGCTGTTGGGTTTACACTCTTTGAGAAATGAATGGTCAAAAGAAATTTGAAATGTTTGAAACCGTACTGATACTGCAAATAGTTTCTCGGTTTCGCCGACGTGTCAAACACCGAAGAACACAACTGAGTATACCGTAGAGATCAGCACGACGGGACGATCAAAACGGTATACAGATATCGGTGGTATGATTGAATTATATAAATTCAAATTTTCTACTAGCGGAAAATGCAGCAAAACGCAGAAAAATAAGATCGACGGAGCTAAAGAAGTCCGAATTTGGAAAAACGAAAAATGACGTCTTGCTCAAAAGATGATTTAGAATTTTTCTATGTAAAAATATTCAGGTTTCGAAAACGTTTTATTTTCATCGCTTTTTAACTGATTAAATTGAAGTAAATTTACGCACGAAATAAACTTTCATATTTTCTGACGAAAATTTACAGTTTGCTATGTTTAATTAGACGCATTCCAAATAATAAATTTTATTTCAAAATTTTATCGTTTAAAATTTCACAAAATTTCGACTAATTACGTTATTAAAACAGTTAAAATTTACGGGTCGTTACACTAGGAGTGGATCCAGGAAGGCCAAGGACTAGAGCTAAGGACCACAGGTGAGTGTTTTGTAATTATTTTAGTTTTTAAGTAATTTAAAATAATAGGGTTCTCAATAGTTGTAGTTTTTCTACAATTTTGAGACAGTTTTTATATAAGTTATTTACAATTAACTTTTAATTAAATTTAAGAAGTTCTTTTCAATCTATTTTATTCATCTATTTTTATTCAGTTATTTTATTCAGTTATTTATAGTTATTTACAGTTATTTACATTTATTTACATCTGTTTTAAGTTGGAATTTAGCCTGTAAATATTTGTTTCTTTTTATTCCTTTTTACGCGAATAAAATATTAAAAAGAAGAAGAATTCACAAATATGGATTAAAATAGAAAAACACTAAATTTACAGAAATCATATGTAAAATAAGAAGAACTGTAATAAGATGGAGATAGACTGAAATAGGCAAATTTGAGATATTTGTAAGCATAATTATAACAAGTGATTATAACTAAAAAAAGAGAGAAAAATAGAAGAGTAACAGAAGAGGTTTATTTTATAACTTAGATCTTGGATTAAGTTAATAAGAAAAAAAGCAGTTATAACACATAGGTTATAATTAAAAAGAAAGAAATAACAGAAGAGGCTTATTTTAAAACTTAGAATAAGTTAATAAGCAAACACAAAAGTAGTGGTCCGTACCAGCAGTATTCCCTTTCAGATCTAGGATTGACGGTCTCACAATAGTAGGTGAGGCTGGGACATGCTTATGCTGATTAGGGTAAATAAGTGGCCAATAGATAGAAGCTCAAATCTGGGGATTTGGGCAAGGGGCGCAAATTAGAATTTGTTTGTTAGGACTTGTACCGGCAACATTCCATTTCAGGACTAGGACTGATGGTCTCACAATAGCTAGGTGAGGCTGGGCAGCATTCCCTTTCAAGTCTAGGACTGATGGTCTCATAACAGTTAGGTGAGGCTGGGCACGCTTATGCTGATTAGGGTAAATAAGAGGTCACAACAAGGGGTGACAGTTAGTGTGTACCGGCGATGACCGAGCGTGCAGAATCAATTAGGGAAAATAATTCGCTACCGCGTTCCAAGCGCTAAGAGGTGTCTTTTGCTATGACCGACATGATTGGTTCATAGTGGCACAACAGAGATAGAAGGCCGATCAAAGAATAAAATTAGGATTTCAGCCTAATCAAATTAGCAACTGAAATAGGATTAGGGTTTCAGCCTAATCACAGCAGTTAAAGACAAGTGCAAACAATCAAAGCAAACAGTCAAACAGAATCAGAAATAGTATTTTATTCGAGTTTTATCTTTTATGTATTTTCCTTTCAAGCTAGAACTATTGCTTAGTCTATTATCTTTATCTTGCTTAGAAATGCTAGTATTACTTTCACTCACCAGACTTATTGTCTGACCCACTCCTCTATTTCCCCCTTTTCCTCCAATAGGCCAGCATAGTTGAGTTGATTCAGGTTGCTTGGAGATTCATTCCAGAAGTTTTCTCGTTTCAGATGTATTCTTCTACTTTTCATCTGGCTTATGATGGATTGGTACTTGTGAGAGGGATAATGATTATCATTGTTACTTTTGCACTTTGATTTATGTAATACTAAGATGTATTTTTCATGAGACATGAATTTGAGTTATTTTGAGACATGTCATGTTTTTATGATTTATTTCGAAATGAAGTTTAATTTTGAATGACAAGTATTATTTAAATGTTTTCACTGTTTTTACCTATTTGTCTTGTGAATCTCAGTCTTTGTGATGTTTTAGCTATACCTATAACGCACCACATTCTTTAGTGTGCCCTTTTTGGGTATAGTAAGGGGTGTGGTGTGTTTCCGGAAAACCTGATTATTAGGGAAAAAGAAGAAGGAAGAAGACAAGAAGAAACTAAACAACATGGAATCTCATAGGGAACGAATAATCTGTAATATAAAACAATTCTTTACCAAAAACAAACTGTAATATATGTATATACAGATATATATATCACAGTATACTAACCTATTTCAGCTCGGATAGTTATAACAACCTATCCTCACTATTGTTGATAAATACAATAGTGAATGCAACAGAAAAATAATCATATAAAAGAATACGTCTCTAGGTCTCTAGCTCGTCTCCTGAAGCTCCAAAGCATCCAAAATAAATCTGCAATATGCTCAGTCTAACCTGAGCATTATAGTAAAATAACACCCGAGTCAATCTGGAAAACCAACGTGAGAAAACACACTCAACTAGATTTTTAAAGTTATCAAACTCTTTTAAAAATTAAGGTATCTCATAAGATCATGCCGCATATAAACACAAACGAGTTTTTACCTTATGATAACTGAAACATTTTCTATAGAAAATCCATTGATATTATAATAATGTCTAAGGGTAAAAGTAAAATATGAATATAGCTGAAATTCTTGCATCTCACATTTCAACATAGTTGGTCACAACTAGGTCTGTATGGCGCTTATTGGAGAATGGATTCCATACAATAACTGGGCTATTGGAGTACCGACCGTCACGGTGAATCTCTATATACAATAACATCGAGGTTGAATCTATCGACCCTTGCCAACACAGAACCGGCCTACCCTTTACTAGATAGTAATGAATATGATCACCCCTTGTTTAATGGGCCCCGAAGCATACAAATGAAAGACAATATCGACTCTAGATAGGGGTGATCATACCCTACTTGGGAGCGACCCACTTAGCTCTGCTGCATCTCCCTTGTTTTAGTCATTCCCGGTTGATGAGGCTTGAGGCTACATTTACCTTTTATATAGCACTTCCTACTTGGAATGCTAACACTTCCCTCCCGGCAACAATACAATATCAACATTCATCCATACAAGTTCGTTCTGGGACTGAATGAAACCTTTGAGAGCTCCTTCTTCAATTCCATCATCTTCAAGATGTCTTCACTTCGAAACGCTTAAGTTGGATTGAAGTGGTTTTCAAATAACATATCCGATCCCGGTCTCTTCGAAACAACATATGATATTTCTGCTAAACTCAACCCCGGTTCTTTAGGAAATAAACAATCAAAGATAAGAGTGAAGATCAACTCCTAACTGTTAGTGGATAGGTTTCCTTGTCATTTGTCCTAGGAGAACGAAACAAGATTTATATGCACAGTACAACATCATAGGAGATGACTATGCCATATAACTCACGTGTTTCTCCTGACTATTTCCAAAGTTACGTTTTGGGTCCAAATTTGATAGTCGGTTATTTAACTATCGAATAAACAAATATTCAATTTGGGGATTTAATCCCATAGGGAATACCAACATTGGTTAAGCACATAAGCAATCACTAGCCTCCTTTTAAATAAAATTTTTCATTAATTAATATCACTTTGTAAATACTTGTGTAAAAATACCTTTACAAAGATATACCCACAATCCCTATATTTTTGATACTTATAAAATATCCATATACTTATCTCAATGGTGTAAGCATATTCACGAAACGCTGAGGAAGATTTCCTTATACAATTACAAGCCATTTATAAACTCCATTATAAATTTCTAAAACCATTTATAAACTATTTTATAAATCTCAGGAACCATTTATAAAACTCCTTTATTAAATCTGTAAACCCCTTTTAAAAATTCTCTTATAAATATCTAACCATTTATACAACTCCTTTTATAAATCTATAAACCCCTTTCTAAAATTCTTTTATAAATATCTAACCATTCATAAAACTCCTTTTATAAATCTATAATTTGTTATAAAACTCTATTTATAACTCTCGAAACATTTATAAATAAATTCTAATCATTTACATTGAACACTATTATATAATAATAATTAATAATAATAAACATTATAAATAAATAATAATTTTTAACTTTAAAACATCTTAAAAATAATAATTAATAATTCAAAACATTATAAATAAAACAATAATAATTAATATTTACCATTATTATAAATAATAATAATTAATTTCCAAAATATTATTAATAATCATTATTATTAATTTCAAACCATATTAATAATTTAAATAGTTAACTTTTCAAAATATTAAAATATTGATAAATAACTTTAAAGCAATATTAAATATAAATAAATAACTTTTACAACGATATTAAATTTAAATAAATAATCTTTAAAAACAATATTAAGTATAAATAAATGAATTTTTAAATAATATTAAATATAAATAAATAACTTATAAAATGATAGATAAAAAGGTTGAAATAAAATAGAAGTTAAATCCTTTTAGAAACAAAATATTTCTGAAACCCAAATTCAGATTTTAAGTCGTTTTGCGTCTCAAAAATCAATCCCAACCCAAATAGCGATTTATAGTATTTCAAAATACTAATTTAAGGCCAATAGCTACTCAACGTTTAACCAATATTGATATTGATTTTCTATCACTATAGGGTTTATGTTATAAACATATAACAATGTCATACCCAATAATGTCCACAAATCAGGTTTCATGTTCAAAAATTATGTAGCAGGAATATTATTGAAAACAATTCAAAACGGCGAGGAATCCTGTTGGATCCCTGCAACCTATCCCTCTGCATCATAAACAATATATAATCATATATTGTGGGTCATCCACTACTAGTTGGGTATATATAAAAGGTCATCCGCTCTAGGGGCAAGAATTAAACCAAACCAACTGATCAAATAGTAAATCATCTAAGCATCCAATCAATAATCTTTATCAACTATATAACATTACTAGTTAACCAAAAAAGTGAGTTTAACTCACGATTATTCTAGCTGTCGCTAAGGCGTTCCGTTTTCGTCCGAATTCGAATGACGTTCAAATTCAGCGCGAAATTCAACTAGCTCCAATTGTCGCCAAACAAATTCCATATTGTAGATGATGTTCATATAAGTGCAATGCAACAAACGACGTCTAAATATGACCTCGTACGCAAAAGTTATTGCATATATAAGATTCATAAATTAAATAATATAATTATATACTAATTACATCATTAACTAATTACCATTATTAACATATATTAATCCATCTTCCTCATTCTAAAACGCACGTTGAAAACTTCACCGTCGCGACCACCCACGACACTCAAAGCCCATCACGCCGCCACTGTGGGTCACCCCATCGACGCGTGCCCTTGCGCCACCTTCACGTCGCCTCTACCGGCCCCCAATCGTTGCCGAAACACATGAAAACCGCCCCGACATCTAGCAACTCCTACCGTCACCACGATTACCCATTCGCCACCAAACTTCAGCACGATGTAGCCCCGACTTCCCTCTCCATTTTCCCTTCAGACCCATCGACCAAAGCTCGATGACGATGCCGCAATTCACATTAATAGATTTGACGTTCAATTGAGCATCGTTGCCACCTCGCTTCGGATGATGATGATCCGACCATTGAACTTCCTCATTTCAACGCCGTGAACATATTGCTAGTTGAACACTTAGCCTGAAAACGCCTCGTTTGGCTCCGAGGATCCATGGTCGTTTTCGATCGAGTCCATTTAAAATTTGAATTTGAAAATTTGCCAAACCATTCTCTAATATGCACGCGGTTTTTAAAGAGAAGGGGAGGTATGGCAGAGACGTGGGAAGGGTATGGTTTGAGTGAGGGGAAGTATGGTTAAGGTATGGTGAATATATATATATATATAATTATATTCAAATACCTAGTTCGATGCACTCAAAAATCTCAAACCCCAAATGAGGTATGCCGCCTAGCGTTCTATATGTAATGCTCCTATTTCAAACACAATGGAACTAGTGTCGAGTCCTAATTCAATCGTATACGGGAGTTAACTTTTAGAATCGAATTATATTAATTTAAATTCCTTTAATTAATTTTTACGCGTTTTGATCTCTCCCGACCAAACGATACGTACGATTGCCATGAAAATAGTTAATATACAATAATTCGCTATTACGGATCCAATGACACTAGTTTCGTCAAAATCCGAGACAGTGCCCTGGAATGATATTTTACATGTTAATTAGAACGAATTATTATTGAAAACCAATTCTAATCACTTAATTATAAATTAAAAGTTTACTATCCTTATTCCTTTTTAAATAAAATTTAAATTAGCTTTCGAAATCATTTCCGTTTATATTAAATTTAAGGTTTAATTATTTAAATGCTTCCAATTATTTAAATTTATTATTCAAATAAATCTCTATATTTGAAATTCAAGTTATTTAACTTATAAAATTAACTTTTCAATATTTAAAATCAATTAAATATTCTAAATTCAAATGACTACCACATAAGTCGTATTGGCCATGCATTTTCGACCAAAAAAGTTGGAGGAAGGGAGCAAAAGACCGATGAATGAAATCTTTAAAGGAGGCAATAAATTATAATTAAAGGCTAAGGATCTTTTTATTTCCTTTAATTACTCTCTTGCCTCTTCAATTTATAATAGAAACACTTTTTCTCCCCACTCCCCGGCCGGCCAAAGAACAAGGCAATATGGGCCTCAAAATTTTTCAAATAAATTTAATATTTATTCTATCCAATTTAAATATTTTATCGGTATCATATATCGATACTTCAATACATAAAATTTATACATATGTATTTCATTAAATACTAATGGTATTCAAACATTAAATAAATTTTTAATGATTAGTAATTCATAAATTTTGATTTAATTAATTTACAACGATTGTAAGTTAATAAATATTTCATCATTATGGTTGGGTAACTCAAAGGTGTACATTTAGTCAGCGATTAATATCGAATAATTCGAATATTAATGTTCACACGTCACCTTAGCTAGAGGTGTGACATTTTGGTTGACTTTATTATTTACACATCCTTTTGGTAAAATCAAATTCTACTATTATAAGCGGTACCCGCTAGTAGCAATTATTTACAGTGATTCTCTTTGTCGATGCTATATCATAGTTGGATTTATGGAATTTGGTTTTTTTCAAAATGCCAACATCGTTCACATCCAGCTGGATTAGTCCAAACACAAAATATTTGGTTCAATAATAACAATTTTTATTAACCATAGCGCTCTAGCCAGAGATTTTGACTTTGAGTTGACTACATTTGACTGTGATGCTAACCTCATATAACCAAGGAGATAAATTCTCTATTGAATAGTGTTTCATTCCAATATTTTAACTTAGACCCAACTATGGTCATTCGATGAATGTCGTGCCATGGTTTAACTATAATCAAAGTGGAGTGGCTACGCTAAAGTTCAACGGTATTCTTAGGTCGAGAGAACCGTGTAATATCATGAATTTGAGATTCTCTGTTGGACCATAGGTATATTAACTAACAGGAAAATCTCAAGTGAGTCATTCCATAATTATCCAATAAATATCACTACGTAACCACTTGATGTCTCCAATAGTCATGAGTAATACATTGCTAAATATTTGAAGAGCATTACACACTCTAGTCTTAATGGACGAATCGATACCTTATCTCAAAACATTTTGACTATGAATATATAAAATAATATGTTATTATTAATATAATAAACTTATCATGATTACAGCTACTATCACATAACATATAATTTAAGAATTTTCTATTTAAATTAAATAATTAATTAACATATCATAAAATGGAAATTATATAATAGAAAGACAAATACCTTTTATTTTGAAAGATATTTTATTATAGAGTTAAGAATTTATAATAAATTACAGAATTGCTTATAGTTCATACCATAACTCCATCAGTATATACACCGATGCTAGAGATTTTCAGCATTGGCCGATTTCCCTAAGGTGATATAACTCTATGACCATACCATATCCATAATTCATGCATAACCCTTTAGCTATTTAAAATTAAAATTTATAATATATTAAGTGCTTTACTTTTCATATAGATAGTGTACATGACTTGTTCCTGATACTCACTTTAAGCCAACCAATCTTTACCATTTCGGTTTATGTCAATTTAGCCAATACAAGCATAAAACTAAAAAATATGAGTCGATAGAATATGAATATCAAATGATAGATTCAGAGATTATGTGAGATATGCAATAATAAAAATTAGTAATTTCAAGCATGCTTGGATATCAGAATATACCATAATTTCAGTATTTATCAAGCACAAAATGCAATATCCTTAAATATCTATGTAATCAATATCAATACTTTTGAAAATCTCATAAGGAAGTTCAGTCGATTGTGATATGATTTCAAAGTAAATTCTTTGTAAATATTTCACAAATATCTTCAGTTTCATATTCTAATCTTAAACAAAATATATGAATTTATTTTAGAGCAATTTGTGTAAAGATGAGCATATGTTCTAAGGGTATACACACTAAAATATCAAAACAAAATCAAAGGCTCATCTCAAATGATTTCATCACAAAGCTCAAATATTCCATTTTAAAAATCATCTCAAAGTAATGTAAAGTGTAAATGCAACGACATGTATTTTTCAACTATTTTAAATTTAATATATTTATTGAACAATAATAGTTAGAAATAAAAGTTTAATGAATTAGCTATGTAATTTATTTAATTTAAACTTGAATAAGATTTTGAAATAACAATTTCGATAAGATTTAAGGAAATTATTTCTGTTAGAAAGAAGTTCAATATATTTAATGTGTTGAAATCAATAGCAAGAATTGAATAATAAATGTTGAATTATTTAGTTAAAAATAAAATAATTATTTGATAACTAAAATTCATTTGAAATCTAATATTGGAATTTATTGAAATTCTAATATTGGAATTCATCGAAATTGGATTTTTGGAATACCTTAAATAAAGAAGTGTAGCATAGTGTAATATATGTATTTAATATAAAAACATTTGTGTATTGAATAAGAACGAACATTTTATTTATAAAATGATATTTGAAAATAATTTATATAAGTACGTCTTATTTGACTATGATTATAATTTTATAAAGAGTGTAATAGTTGTTTTGTTATTTGAATTCGTTTTATAAGTTAAACTTTATAAGTTAAATAACTTGTATTTCAATTATAGCAATTTATTGGATAATTAAATTGTTTAAATTTAATATTGAAAATTATTTAAAAAATTCAACCCTGAATTTAATATGAATGAAAATGATGTCGAAAGTTGATTTAAAATTATATTTAAACAAGAATGAAGATTGTTTACTTTTAAAATTGAACTTAAAAGTGAACAAATAGGAATTGGAAATTATATTTTTTAGTCACTGTCTCGGATTCCGATGAAACTAATTTCATTGGATCCATAATAGTGAATTATTATAGGATTTCAAGTTTCGTAGCGATCAGACTTATTGTTTAGCCGTGCGAGCTTGAAACGCGTAGAAACTAATTAAAGAAATTTAATTAAAATAATTTGATTTTGAAAAGATATCTTCTAAATATGATGGAATTGGCTCCTGAGACTAGTTCCATTGTGTTCGGAATATGGGTATAATATATAGAACGCCAGGCGGCACGCTTCGTTTGGAGTTCGGAAAATTTATGTTTGAACCGGGTCGGAAATTTATATATAAGGACACGTTATAATCTCATTTTCGTAAACCAAACCCTAATCGAGAAAAACATTAGCCGCTTTCTCTAAAATGAATTAATGGCTGAAATTTACTCGCCTTCTCTCCTTGATTTCTCCTCATCCATTCAACGAAATCAAGCGACTCCAAAAGCAAAGTTGAAGATCTCGTCGAGCTCTACGTTGTGGATGGTTGGATCGAGGCAGATCAACTTGAAATCACCAGGATTCGCCCACGTTCGAGCTGCAGGTCTTTGAGTTTTGGTGCGTTGATTCGCGCACGAGGTGGCTGGCAAGCACGACAGTGGTGCGTGCAGGGGAGGTGGTCGTCGTGGCGAGTTCGGATGGAGCTCCGGTCGAACGTGGTGGCGCACGTCGAGGTTCGTGGTAGCAATTGTTTGGGTTCGCGTATGCCTAGAGCGCGATCGAGAGGAAGAAAGGCAGTGAGTTTAATTTCTTTGTTAATTAATTTTAGTTATGTTAATTTTATTTTAGTGATATCGTTATGCTACCAAATGAAACGACCCGCCTTTCTCTCCAAAGAAAGACGCATCATTATTAAGAAAGAAAGGGATAGAAAAGATAGAAAATAAAAAACGAAACAACATCAGAATCTCACAGCGGAACGAATAAATTATATTAATCACATAAGATATTACATAGTATCATATACATCAGAGATACACAGCATCACTTATCTCATATCTGAGATCTCAAACCATTCAAGGCAATCAATATCATTCAACATCCATAAGCAATGATTTATTAATCACCATCTATAATTAATTTAAAGTGAATTAAATTAATTACTTCCATTAATCAACCTTAATCATAAACAGTAATTACCATCCTATAATTACTTACCTTAATCAATGTAACTTTCTCGTACGAGGTCCGATTCGAGCTAAATGGGTTGCATTGGATTCGTATCGACATCGTATACGACATGGAGTTGAATGGGAATTTATTTGAAGCTAAATTTTTTTCAGTTTAAAATGAAGGTGAGTGTTTTATACCGCTTACGAATTACTAAAATATTTTTGATGTTAGTTAAATTGATATCGTGAAATTTATTTTATTGACTGTTGTTTGGTAATTTAATTGACATTTAAATTGACATATGAATTGACTGTAGAAATTAAAATTGATAGTTAAAGTGAAATTGAAATTAAAGTGCTAGTTAAAAATATGATATTTAATAACTAGTGACTGTTGTGATATTTTGACTAATTTGAATGTTGATTGTGATGGATGCCTATTGGTTGATATTTTAGATGATTGGATGTTTATTTATTTTATATATATCATGTTATCACCCTGTATTTTATTTGACAGTATATAAACTGTTATTTGAATTATTTCAAATAAATTAATAAATAGGTTGAAATGATATATACCTATGACACTTTGATTTGGATTGAAATGATATATATCCATCCCTGAAATAACCGATCACTTGGCCATAGGATAGAAAATTATATACGGACACCGATTGGTTGAATTAAATGGTTTTAAAATTCTTGGTTTTAAAATTATTTAAATGATATCGTTTTTAAAGAATAAAACAATTGAATTTATGGGAATTGGATTATTTTCGAATTCGAGTCTTAAAATGTTGAAATTGAAATTGGTTAAAATGAATTTTTTAAGAATTTATTTTGAAATGTGAAGTAAAATCGACATATGATTCGAATTTATCTAAGTAAAAGTGGTATAAATCGATATCTCAGATTTGGCTCGGAATTGAATTATTTTAAAGATTTGAACATTAAATTGAACATCTAAGTTTAATTTGATTTAAATTGATATTCTGGAATTGAACCCGAACTTTATCTAAACTAAAATGGTTTAAAATTGACAATTGAATTGAACTTAAACTATTTGAGTCGAATGAATGAAAATCTAAATCGAAGTTAATTCGAATTGAAATTGATTTGGATTGAAATCAAAATTGAGTCGATTTGAATCGATTGAGATTGAAGATGATTTGAATGGGAAGATTTTAAATTTAATCAGTTTGATTGAAATGTGGACCTGAGTCCAGATTTATTAGAAATGGAAAGAAACAAGTTAAATTTGAAACTATTTTCACTATAAACTATTTTACTATAAACTGTTTTAAAATTCATCTTTTTAAAAACTTTAAATTATTTAAATTTTCAAACCATTTTAGTTTATAACCCATTTTCAATACTAAAACTATTATATATATATAAATTTTTTTCAATCTCTAAACTATTTAAACTATTTTTAACTATTTAAAAAATTTAAACTATTTCCAAAAAATTCAAACTGTTCATGTTGGGAACTGTTTATATTTAAATCGTAGATTTATATGCGACTTGGTTAAATTGAAGTTATAACCTAAGTAGAAATTCGAAACGATTTAGGAAGTAAAATTAAGGTATTGGAAATGGTTTCCAAGTGAAATTGACATATTTTAAGCAAATATGATGTTTTGAAATGAAAATGATTTCGAAGTGAATAAAACGATATTTTGAAGTGAATATGACATATTGAAGTAAATATGATATTTTGAAGCGAATATGATATTTTGATATCAAGTGAATCATTTCGAAATGTAAAAGAACCAACCGGTGTGTAAAATGACGTTTGTTTGTTAAAGAGACCGGGGCCGATTATTGGCATACTCTTTGTCAATGTTGGAACCACTTTAACAACTGTGTACGTGGAGGGGACTTCAGAATGAAGTGGTTGGATATGGTGTATGTTTGCTGGATTTGAAGAAAGAGAACGATGATGGATAGACCCGACACTTGTGTCAATTTGAAATGACTAAAACATAATGGCTTAATCCAGGCTAAGTAGGCTAGCTACCCCTAGCGGATACCCATTCTTCGACTTTCTTATGGACTTGGTCCATACTATTACCTTTGTTGTTGATTTCGATTGGTGCACCTTGATTGGGATAACCTCCCTTTGATTTGATATGGGATGGGTGGATGCGGTGGGCGGTCGTTGTGGCGATGCGTTACCACCAGCCTTGCGACCCAAACTGGTAGTATCCTACCTTGGGCATTGCCTCACGTGCCTTGTCATACTTTATCCTTATACGAGACCACTACGAGTTTGTTTTAGTGTTGTCGTATCATGGCGCATCTCGATCTACCGAAGTTCTACTGGTTGTGTTATATGCAACCTGTATGACAATGCTTAAAAACACGTTAAGGGGGATTAATGTAAAGTCTTAATGCTAAGAAAAATATTTATTTTACTGATTAGACATTACATATATAACATATTCTATTATATATAGATCGTAGAATATAATAGCCTATGATTTTGTTTGATGATAATAAACATATATATATATATATTCGTTTAAATGTATTTGATATTGTACTATTTTATTTTTCACATAATTAACTAAATATTTGATGAATAAAATAAATAACATAGAATTCATATTCAAACAAATATTTTATTCAAAAAATATTTTATTACAAATTCAAATAGTACAAATATGAGCTCTCACTACATTTATACATTTTCAATTTCAATACAATTTCAATTACAACACATCTTTCAATCTACAACTTTCACCTCACTACATATTCACTCACACTCTTTATCTACAACTCTATCCCAGTTTGTATCCAGCATCTGAATTATCTGCAAAAACAAACAATAACGCGGTAAAATTGAAAAAGAAATATTTCTGCAGTGTACAATTAAAGTGCGTGTTTTGAAAATTTTATTTGCCTCAGTTATTTGGGTTGTTCGTCGTCATTTATTTTGAATTCATCTTACACAAACAGCTTGTAACATGCACAGTGTATCAATGTACATGTCACAAGGCCGTGCACACCGATATACACTTGATAAAATTGCAGGGACAGGTGAGCACAAGGTCAAACCCGAGCCATGGCTGGATTCAACTCAAGTGCAATACGAAAACAAGTCACAAAGTTTCAAATACACTAGAGCTTGCATATACACATGTGTACACATACACATGTGCACTGCCTCAGCATCTCGAATTCCAGCCAAGAGACATCAGTACACATGAATATGAGCAGATCAATGAGCAAGACCAAAATGAAGTCTCTAAATTAACAAAGAGTAGTTCGAATGCCTGAACACAAGCATGGATGGTCGAGCTACAGAAACATCAAAATGGAAGGCAACAAATTCAAAGCTCCATACAGAAATAACAAAATTCAAACAGCAATACAAAGAAATCAAACAAGGTCAGGCATGGATGGTCAAGGCAATGCTCGAAAACACACAGCAGACTCAACATGCTCACATGTGCAAAGTAGGGAGAACTGAACCAGAACAAACAAGACCATCAATGGCATGAACATAATCAGAAGCTCAAAGGCAAGTGTAAACTGCATAAACACAATGTAATGCAACAAGGCAACTCATCATAAAGAGTACCCAAACCAAACTGCAATGACAGACCAGAATCAAGTTCAGGTCAGAGGCATGAACAGTCAGGGAGCAGACTCAAGGCAACATAAAGATAAGAGCAATGAAAACTACATTCATATGAAATAGCACAAGCAGTTCAACATGATATTATATGCAAGTACCAAACATACAACAGAAGTGAACCAAGACTGCATGAGCAACTATAAAAAGACCCAATGCAACATCTACTCAGATATCGGGTGCAATCAGATCAGTAACACACAATTCAACTCCAAGCAAAAATAGTGATCGAGTGTCAACTGCATTCAAGGCCAACCACATACCAGATTCAGACACAAATGATAACAGACACCAAACTGAACCAACTACAATGAACAAGTGAAATGACATGTAGCAAACTGACCAGTAGGGATGTGCACGATCAACATTCATCATACCAAAATACAAGGCAACCCAGGCTTAACAAATGCAAAGCACTTGAATAAAAAGTACATATGCAAAAATGTATCAGACCAGGCAGGGAACAAAACGAAAGACAAAGCTGCTTACATTTCGACCCTGACAATATTAGACTAAATGTAACAAGCTATAGAACCAAATTCAAGTGCAGAAGATCACAAAGTAGCAGTGTGAACATTGGTCAAGAAATAAAGAAAATCAAGCCGTGGAAAATTATCAGATGCAAGATGAAAGTACACAAATCCAACAAGTCAGTCTTCACGAAGTCAAAAGTCATAAAACTAGATTATCACAATTTCAAATAGCTGAAGTCATAGGTGAAATGAACGAAATCGACTAAAATATATTCAAGCAACTTCAATCGCGTGAACAAATCAAGGCAGAAAAGAACGCAAAGCAATTCAAATATATCAGAGATAGAACAAGTCAAAAATCATCATATCGTTCAATTGAAAATCAATGGCCGAGCATAGCAACGTGACAAATTCAAAAAGAAATATACGAACGTAATTTAGGGTTTTTCATCCCTATAAATACACCCAATTCATCATCAGCAGTAGTAAGGAATCCAGTTCAAGTATAACAACGATAGTAAATAAAGGCAATTCACGTACCAGTTCAAAGCATTAATTCGAACTCGACAATTCAAGCAACCGCACGCAATCAAAGCCAAGGAGACAATTGACCAAGCCGATCGAAGCATAAATTCACTTCAATCGATCAATTTCAAATCGAAGCTTCAATCGAACAAAGCCCTAGTTTTTGGAAGAGGATCGAGAAAGATCGGTTGAAGCCATTTTACACAGAAAAGATAAGAGGGGAGAACATCTTCTTATAATTAAAATTGGGCCGGACTCATATTTCATTTTGGGCTTAAAATATTAAATAGGGTTTTGTTTTTGTTTTGTTTATTTTCAGTTGTAATTTTCTTTTTTAAATTTGTGTAATATTCTAGTCGTGTGACTAGGGACAAACTACGGGGCGTAGTTTGAGAATTCGCAACTCAGTGGCTGAGTTGTGGCAGGGTTTTGAGCGTAGAGTTAGGTTAGTTGATAGCGGATGTCGCAAGTTTACGTGTGTAAGCGTCTGAATATTTGATTTCTAGTAGAAACCTTGGGGGGAGCACGTAGGCAGGGTTTTGCCAAAGCTGGGTAAATTTGTGTTGTTTTATTTCTGCTTTTATTATTCTGCTATTATCTGTGCTGCAATTATTATATATATTTCCGCATTAATTTTTATTATTATTAGTATTACCCTATTCACCCCCCCTCTAGGGTGAAATCGATCCTACACAGATATTTTGACGGATCCTTAAGAGATGGGAAATCCCGTAACATCTCTTAAGTTATTGCACGCACGTTGTACACTGGATAAGAGATGTAAAACCCCGTAAACATCTCTGATGCTATTACACTCCTGTTATATATGATATGTATTGTCTCTCATAGAATATTTTAGTTCTGAATCGAGTATATTGTTTTACTTTATGCTCGGGTTAGCCCTGAGTTTTCAGCGTATTGAAGATCAATTATTCAGAAGGACGAAGACGAAGACGAAAATTTAGTATATTACTACCAGTATTATTCCTACATCATGTTGTTATGCTGCATTATTTATTTTGTCTCTGTTGTATATATAACTTTGATTGATGTTGTAAAATTTTAATCAAATGTATAGTATAAACAGCTTCATGACCTGTTTATTGATTATTATATCTTGTCATTCCGCTGCGAGATTCTGTGTTTGTTTTCTTCTTTTCTTATTTTTCTTAATTAACCCCACTGATTATCTGTGTTCCAGATTGTTTTAAGTTGGACATGTGTGGTTTATTGTCGAGTTAAACCTTCCGAAATGCGGGTAGTCACAGTAAAATATCAAAGACTCATCTCAGGAAGTTTCATTTTCAAATTTTCATTTCACAAACTTGTTTCCAAGTTATTGGCCCGGCTTAATAGGTGAAGTAAGTTTAAAAAGTTGACCCAATTGTAAGGACCCAAATTGATTTGGAATTTGGATAATTTTGAAAATTTAGTTTGAAAATTTAAAAGGAAAATTTTGCAAAAGTTATAAAATAAATTCAAAATTTTCAAAATTATTTTGAGAAAATAAAATAAATATTTCAAAATTTTAATTATTTTAATTAATTTTATTAATTAAAATAAATTAAACAATTGATTAAAAATTAATTAATTAACATATATATATTTATATTGATATATGCATGTAACTATAAGTATTATAGTTATATATTTATCTTAAATTTGTTTAAAATGAATTATAATAAATTTTCGATTTTTTAACATTTAATTTTATAAATTAATCTATTAAATAAAATTAATTAAAAGTTAATTAATATATTTATGTGCGTGTGTGTGTATTTTGAAGCTTGGTTAAAGATTTTATTACTCAGGCTCAATGGGCTTTACGGCCCAGGCATACAACTGTAAGTACAAAACATAATAGATACAAGGCAACAACTTTATATTGGACATTCTTCCACTTTAACTCAACTTCCCAATTAAGGCTCAGATAGTTTCATTCATGGCGGCTCCTAGTTTGTTGCTTGACTTCCTCCGATCGATCCCCTCCAGCTCAACACCTCCAGTAGTTATCTTTCTAGTTCCCTTAAGCCGGTAAGATACTTTCGTGCAATTTGCCCAATTATTAAAGCAGTATCCCTATTGATTGAATTAGAAATCACTAACACCTCCTTTTTCTTGCCATTGAAAGCCTGATCATTTCTTTGCCTTCACATATTCCAAACAGTGGTTGTGAGGCAAACTTTTCTCAACTCCTTCATCAGGTGCGACACAATACTTTGCAAGTTCAGGTAATCTACCTCCTCTTTATGACTTTTAACAGCGTCACTTTGCATGCATCAAAGCTTTTGAATTGCCCAAACTCCTTTTGCTATAGTTACATTCGAAAAATAGGTGTTCATGCATCTCGGTATCAGAATTACATAGGTTACAGGTAGCATCTTCGAGGATCCCCCAATTGTGGAGTCTCTCTTTGGTAGGAAGTTTGAAGATGAGGGCTTTATACAGTGTATGCACCATTTTAGGGGAATTCAATCTACTATATACAGTATTGTTCCATGTAACAGTTGGGCATTAACCCTAGTGTCCTCCCAAGCTTCAGTTAGTTCAAATTGACCTTTCGGATTACTTTTCCAAGCCAAAGTGTCCTCAGCTCTGTCTCCATAAATGGGAATTGTATTTCATCCTTGAAATTCCTTGTAAATGGTTGTCAATCACACTCTGTAACATCCCGTAAAATGAATCATAAATAAAAGAAGTAAATTAAATTAAATGTGATAAGGTAGAAAATGAAAATTTTATAAAAGTTGGAATTTGACTACAAAACCTATACCATTGCATTCGTAGTGAAATTCTGATTAATTTCCATATATAATATGCTGAAAACGAGCTCGAATGAAGAAGTTATGAGCGTTTGAAGTTTTCAAATTTAAAGTAATTTGAATAGGATTCAAATAAATAATTAATTCCTAATTTAAAATTTGAAATTAATTATGATTAGACTTAGGGGTTAAGTAATGTTAAAAATTAGCAATTAATGTTAGAAGTTATTTAGGGCATGAAATCAATAAATAATCAAGCAACGGTAAAATAAAATAAATACCTTACCAAAATAAGGGAAGAAGTCGACCCAATACCTCAAGGGGTCGACTTAGAGGTCGACCGTAGGGGTCGACCACTTGGAGCATGAGGGTCGACCACTTCCTTGTTATAGAGCCTATTTTGATGAGTTGTACGTTCCATATTTATCTGTTTTTAATCTATTCTCATTCAATAGTTCTGGTGCGTTTCCAACCACAATAAATTAGACCTTAAACCTTTCATTTTTATACACAAATATTTTGTGAACAGTAGCGAAAATTTGCTATTGTTATCTCTCCAAATTAGATTCAGAAACTCCTTAGAGAATTCAGGTAAAAATCCAATCTATTTTCTATTTATTTCTTCTTCCTCTAACCTATTCTTATTCTATTCTCCTCCAACTATTCTGAATCTAATAAATATATATACCTCTTCCCTTGTGACGACCCGGCTTTTTCTCCACAAAAAGTCGTATCATCTTGAAGAAAGAAAGAGATAGAAAAGAGAAAAGATAGAGAAGAAAGAAAGAAACACATCAGAATCTAAACAGCGGAACGAATAAATTACATTAATCAAATAAGATATTACATTGTATCATATACATCAGAGATACACAGCTTATACAACACATACTAGACAGTTATAAATACCGGTCTAGTTATTACAACTCAAATACAACTCAACAAATGACTCAGAGAAACTAACACAGCGGAACACTATATCTACGAACGCTGAAGCCTCCTGCTCCATTGCTCCTCCAGATAACTCGTCAAAGCTAACCTGAATCCCTTGGCTACTCGTAAAAATTTGAGTACCCAAGAGTTTATAAAACAGAAATAAACACTTGGGTCAGACATGGGTCTGGTGTGAGTAAACGGGTTAAAGTTGTTTAACTTCAAAGCCTTTTGAAAACAAAGGTATCACGTAAGACTTCCCACACATAAACATGGAAAAGTTTTTACCTTACGCTAACCAAAACTTGATAGGAAATCGAGTTATATTATAATAGGGTCTAGGGTTTTCAAGTAAAATACAGAAATAGCTGGAATGCTTACATCTCACATTCCAACATAGTTGGGCACAACTAAATCGTACGGCACTTATTGGATTTTGGATTCCATACAATGGCAGGGCTACCGGGGTACCGCCCGTCACAGTACGTGGCCTAGATCAACGTACCGAGGATCACTCCCAATCCCCTGCAACACAAGGCCGGAACATCCCTTACTGGATAATTCCCGCATAAGAAACCCCAGCGGTTGTAGCTATTCAACCGCCCACACAGCCGAATAAAAAGAAGGGACCTCTAGACAGAGGAATCTCATACTACTTGGGTGCTACCCACTAACCTTGCTGCACCTCCCCTGTTTTAGCCATTCCCGGTTTGATGAGGCTTGAGGCTACGATTACCTTTAATCAAAACACATCACTTAGAATGCTCATCGTCCACCTGACGATGTGCTGAAAGCATTCAATCCATACAAGTTCGTTCCGGGTTCGAACGAAACCGAAGGCATTATCTCGTTACACTCATTTTGGAATCACCCTCAGAGTTAACGACAATAACCCTTGCACTCTGAATCTTCATCTTCACTTGAGATTCACGACCTATCGTTAATTTGGATCAATGTGGTATTCGGGTCTCCAGACCTGAATACCGGTATACGGAAACCCGATCCCGGTCTCATCGAAATCCAAAACGTATCTTTTAAGGCCAAGTTGTTTAAAGGTTTAAACATTTAAACTTATTCAGGATGATATAAACAGATAGATAAATCATATTATCACAATTGATAATTCATATCAACATTCATCTCACAAAGCAGCATATATCATATATATATCAGAGATATTCAAATCATCCAATATCAACCAATCACCTAATATCAATCATCCAATATTAATCAATCATCTAAACAGAATTGATTAACTCCATATCAATTTAATTAACCTTTAATTAAATTAATTATTATCCTTTAATTACTTGGATTACCTTAATCCTGCTTACTAGCATTAATTAATTACAAATTAATTAATAAATCATCTCTTAATGATCTTTCCTAATTAATCTTCCTTGATTAATTATACTTTAATTACATTCAAGTAATTATTCTTAACCATATACAGTAATTAACCTTTAATTACTATCATTAATTACAATAATTAATGAACCTTCATTAATTAATTAACTATAATTAATTATATTAATTCTTAATTAATTACAATTAATTAATCATACTTAAATTAATTGCTTTTATTAATCAACCTTGATTAATTAATAATCCTCTAATTACTTCATTAATTAATTATATTCTTAACCATTAATAGTAATTAATCTTTAATTACTTTCATTAATTACATTAATTAATAATCCTTAATTAATTACTTCCATTAATTAATTAACTATAATTAATTACATTAATCCTTAATTACTTAAATTTATTAAACTTAAATTAATCACTTCTATTAATCCATCTTGATTATCATAAACAGTAATTATCATCCTATAATTTACTTATCCTAATTAATTAACTCCTTAATTAATTACTTTAATCCTTTAATTAATTACACCAAATAATTAATCCTTAATTACTTCTCATTAAGTAATTATCCTTTAATTAATTACATCTTGTAATTATACATTAATTACTTATACTAAGTAATTACACTTTTTAACCTTATTAAGTATTCATACTTAATTTTTTATCAAGTGATTATCTTTATTTAACTTAAATTAATCACATCCATTTATTATTTAAGATTGAGTAATTCATTCCTTAATTATTCTTAAATAAATTAATTAACCTTAATTACAGATTAATTATTCTTTAATTATTAATTAATAAACCTTAATTATCAATTAATAAAACTTAATAGCAAATTAATCAATCCTTAATTATTATTTAATTAATCTTTAATTACCATTTGATTTATCCTTAATTAATTTTTAATCATTAATTAATAATCTCTAATTATTTAATTAATGAGTCTTGATTACAAATTAATTAACTTCTAATTAATTAATTAATAACTATTAATAAATTCTAAGTCAAAAATTAATTAAATTAATCACCCTTAAATTATTTTATTAAATTATCAAAAATCTTAATTATCTTTAACCAATCATTTTCCTTTGTTAATTACTACATCACATTAATTAAACTTAACCTTTAATTAACATTTAATTATATTTACAAATTGATTTAGTTTTAAAACATTTTATTTAAGTTTTAACAAACTTAAATTAATCAAACATACCCTTAAATAAAGTTTAAGAACATTTTAAAAGAGGTTTAGACAAGTTTAAACAGAGAATCATCTTTAAATTTCAACATGTTATTAATAAAACTTTAATACGTGCTTAACACCTCCTCTCCCGATCCCTGCTTCGAGTCATCTCACCTTCCTACTCGAGATCGCTTCGAGTTTTCCCAACTTCTTCTTTTTAACTCTGTTACATTTTAAATTCTAAAATTTTCTGTAAAGATTTAAAACTTTCAAAACGACCCGTAGCAAACTCGAGCAACATCCCAACTTTCCCGAGAGTAAACCCAAACCAACATCATCTTCTCAATACCCAAACCACTGACACGCTGCTGACATCTGTACACATGTACAGATGATCGGAGCAACTCCGGTCAACGTCGCCATTGCCAGCACATCGTCTTCGACCACCATTCTCGATTCCGATCACCCAAACCTCACATCGATTACAAACTCAAAATCGAACACTATCGAGCCTACTGAAACAAAATAGTTCGAGCAAAACTTACTCGCACTTCCTAACTCCGACCACCGGAGATCACTGCATCACGCCTGGACCTTCGCCTGAGACCCCTTCTTCTTTTCCCCCACCTGCGGTTGCCTCCGAAGCAGCCATGTCTACGAATGAGCCTCCAAATCATCGTTGACCCAAACAGGTCGTTAAACCCTATATCACAATCGTCCTGCCACCACGGTGGTTAATAAATCCACCGATTATTTTTCCTAGGATCCCTATCGCACCAGCCTCCTCCAGCAATGATCTCGATGATCATTTCTTCCACGATTGCCAGAAATCGACGAAAAAGTGATTTCCGTTCAACTCACTATATCTCGACAATCATAAACTTAAAAATCTTGTTTTGATTATTAAAATTCAACATTTTTCAATTCGAAACAGTTTATATAATCAAAACTCGAAATTACATCATTCGATTTTTCTGCCTTATGTTGATTATCACTGACATTACTAGATTCCAGAAATTCTACTAATTAACTTTAATTAAAGTTATTTTTAAAACTTGAATCTAACTATTTCTAACAGTTTTCCTTTAAAGATTATAACTTAAAATTTCTTGCAAATTGAGATATGAATTTTTGAAAGTAAGTCTTGAGTCTGGGAAATAACAGAGACCAGTTTATAAATGTAAAATCAGACATGCACACATGTAACAGAGCAATTCAAAATATATTCCAGATATAAACAATCATGCAAACCATAATACAACAATTATATACGAATTTATCACATGCATCCATACAATCATAGATTAAAACTGTTTTAAATTGAAAGTTTACTCACTGGAAAATTAAAGCAGTGGAGAACTGACAAATCCAAACATGCACAGACAAACACACATATATATATATCAGGTATTCACACTTATAAATACACATGCAAGCATTTATCATTCCAGAAATCTATCAAGCAACAAAACAATTATTACTTAGGATTTTAAGTAGATGTTTACTCACATTTTTAATGAAGTGCAGAGGTGATTTAAACTGAGATGAAGCTTTGAAAACTTGAATGGAAATGGAGCTGAAGACTTTGAATTGCCTTAAAACTTTGAAAACTGAATTTGCTTGATTTCTGGAATTTGAAAAACTGAAGCTTTGAATTCGAATCTGAAGTTGAAGTTTGATTCTTGCTTTAAACAGAAATGCTTCAGGTTTGCTCTTGACCCAAATTATTCATTTGCATGCACTTGAAAGATGATGCAGATATGGGAAATGCAGAGCTTAGAACTGGATTGAAAATTTGTTTTGAACTTTTGAAAACATACTACAGGTTGCAGTTTCTATTTGCACTTGATTTCTGGTTATGGTATTTGGTTTGGGAAATTGAGTTACAGGGAAATAAATTTTGCAGATTTGAATTTTTGAGGAAAATCTCAGGTTTTTAAACTTGAACAATGGTTTCAGATTTTGATTTTTGAGGAACTTTTCAGGCTTTTGATAACAGAATGGTTTTGGTATAAAGAGATTACAGGAAAATAAACATTGCAGCTTTGATTTGCACTTTGGTTTTAGATTTGAATTTGAGGGAAAATTCAGATTCGATTCTGCCATAGTTTGCTTATCTTTTGAGAAGAAGATATAAAAAGAAAAATGTGAAAGAAGATATAAAAAGAAAAATTTAAAATAGCTCTGATACCACTGTAACGACCACGACTTTCTCTCCATAGAAAGTCGTATCGCTAATAAGAAAGAAAGGGATAGAAAGAGAAAAGAAGAGAAAGAAAGAACTAAACAATATCAGAATCTCACAGCGGAACGAAACAAAATATATTATATCACATAAATATTAATAGTATCATATACAACACTTATCAGAGTTATACAGATTACACATCATATACTAGACAGTTATAAACATCTGTCTAGTTATTACATCTCAATACAAAACAAAGATCTAAACAAGATCAACACAGCGGAAACTACTATCTATATCTACAACGCTGAAGCCTCCTGCTCCATTGCTCCTCCACAATTCGTCAAGGCTAACCTGAATCCCTTGGCTACTCGTAAAAATTTGAGTACCCAAGAGTTTATAAAACAGAAATAAACAACTTGGGTCAGACATGGGTCTGGTGTGAGTAACAGGTTAAACTTGTTTAACTTCAAAACCTTTTGAAAGAAAAGGTATCACGTAAGACTTCCCACAAATAAACATGGGTAAGTTTTTACCTTACGCTAACCAAAACATTTGATAGGAAATTCGATTGTATTATAATAGGGTCTAGGGTTTTCAAGTAAAATACAGAAATAGCTGAAATGCTTACATCTCACATTCCAACATAGTTGGGCACAACTAATACGTACGGCACTTATTGGAGTTTGGATTCCATACAATGGCAGGGCTACTGGGGTACCGCCCGTCACAGTACGTGGCCTAGATCACCGTACCGAGGATCACTCCCAATCCCCTGCAACACAAGGTCGGAACATCCCTTACTGGATAATTCCCGCACAAGATACCTCACGGTTGGGATCAGCAACCGCACACACTAAGCCGAAATAAGAAGGGACTTCTAGACAGAGGTAATCTTGTCCTACTTGGGTGCTACCCACTAACCTTGCTGCACCTCCCCTGTTTTAGCCATTCCCGGTTTGTGAGGCTTGAGGTCACGATTACCTTAGAAAAGAACACATCACTTAGAATGCTCATCGTCCACCTGACGATGTTCTGAAAGCATTCAATCCATACAAGTTCGTTCCGGGTTCGAACGAAACCGAAGGCATTATCTCGTTACACTCGTTTTGGAATCACCCTCAGAGTTAACGACAATAACCCTTGCACTCTGAATCTTCATCTTCACTTGATTCACGACCTATCGTAAATTTGGATCGATGTGGTATTCGGGTCTCCAGACCTGGAAATCCGGTATACGGAAACCCGATCCCGGTCTCATCGAAATCCAAAGCGTATCTTTTAAGGCCAAGTTGTTTTAAAGGTTAAAACAATTTAATTCATTATCTTTATTCACAAAGGAAGATAACAGATAATCAACATTATCAGATAATCCATACAATTCAACTAACATCCATATCACACAGCATATATCTCATCAGAGATATCAATCAAAGTCAAGTATCCAATACTATCACCCATTCATAAGTAATGATTTATATCATCTCTAATTAATTTAAAGTGAATTAAATTAATTACTTCATTTTATAAATCCTGCTTACTTAACCATTAATTAATTACAATTTAATTAATTAATTATCCTCTAATAATTCATTTCAATTAATCATCTTGATTAATTATCTTTTGATTACATTCAAGTAATTTATCTTTAATTAATTACTCAAATTAATTATCCTTAACCACTTATAGTAATTAACCTTTAATTACTTCATTAATTAATTAACTAAAATTAATTAAGTTAATCAACTATAATTAATTTTATTAATCCTTAATTAATTACATTGATTAATCACTTAATTTATTAATTATTACTTAATTAATCAATCTTAATTACATCATTAATTATATTAATTAATGATCCTTAATTACAGCTTAATTATTAATTACTTAATTAAATTAATTACATTAAGTAATTAACCTTTAATTAAACCACATTTATTAATCACACTTGATTAATCTCATTCAGTAATTAACTACCCTTAATTACTTTTATTAACTAAATTAATTACTCCTTAATTAATTTCTTAATTAATCCCTTGATTAATTCCATTAAGTAATTAACTACCCTTAATTACTCTATTAATTACATCAGTAATTATTCATTAATTACTTTCCTAAGTAATTATACCCCATTAAATTACATTAAGTAATTATACTTCACAAATCATTAAATGATTATCTTAAATTAATTAAACATAATTAATTAACTTAACAATCAAAATAAACTCAATTAATTACAATGAGTAATTAATTTATTAATTACTTCCATTAAGTAATTATATTTAATTAAACAATTTCACAAATGATTAACCTAAATTAATTAATCTAATTAATTATCAAAATTAATCACATTCATTGATTACTTATTTAATCCCAAGTTAATGATCTACATTAATTATTAACTATTATTTAATAATTAAACATTAATTAACCATTAGTAATTTCAAATTAATTAATTCTAATTACTAATAAATTAATCCCTAATTACTTAATTAATTAAGTACCTAACAACAACTTAATTTATCCTTAATTATTTGATTAATTTATTTCTAACCATTAATTAATAATTCCAAATTAATGATTCTTAACTTCAAATTAATTAACCTTAATTAATCAATTTAACTCTTAATTACTAAATTTATTAACCAAATCATAAATTAATTAAATTGATTAATTATTATTTTTATTACCTTACTAATTTATTTTATATCATTAAATCTTAATTATCTTTAAGATAACACTTTATTCCTATTAATGATTAAAATATCATTAATAAAGTATTTAAACCAATTTACCTTTAAATTTACATTTAAATTTTTTAACCCTAGAAATTAAATTTAATATATTTAAAAACTTCTTTTTATTTCAAAATTTAAATGCATATTAACTTTGATTCCAGATTAATCTCTAGATTTAGAAACCTATCTTCAATTTAAAACATTATTTTTAAAATACAAATTACTTAATCCTTTTTAAAGTTGTTAAATCAATTCAAATTTTAAAAACATTATCTTATTTGAAAACTGAGATTTTAAACTTATATTCCAGATTTAAAACTAGATTTAAACTTATTTAAAACTTTACTTTTAGATTTAAACATCAGTTTTTAAATTCTATTTTAAAATTTAAAATCTGACAAACAAGTTTCTGTTAAAACCTGTCACAACAATTAACCCGAGACACACCTTCAAAACCTCGAGAACTACTTCGAGTCTTCCACCCAAATTCACGAGTCTCCTTCGAGTCAACTCCCAACCCAAAACTCTGACATGTACACTGCCGTGCACATGCACACTCCAACGCAGCGACTCCGATCATCTTTGATGATCTCACCTCATCGGCGATCACATTCATATCCAAAATCGATCCTCCAAAACACCAATACGAGCTCGAAATCGAATCGAGCATTCAAACGAGACCTGGAACAACAGTCTCGAACCACACCAAAGCCTGGAAACCCCTCGTACTCCTGCCTCCGATCATCGGAGTTGCTGAAACTCCAGTCACGACTTCGACATATCGCCAGCTTCCATCCTCCTGAGTCTTGATGCACTCGATCAAACAGTGGAGTCGTACAAATCAAATTACCTAACCTATTAAAAACTAGGGCTACAGATTTCTACGACCAACCATCGCCGCCATAGTCATTTGATTACTCACTAACCATTTTTCCCGACCTTACCATTAGCTCCTCTTCCTCCAGAAGAAACTTCAACCCTCCAGAACCTCGAGATCACCAGAAAACCCCAAAAGTCCAAAAACAGTGCAAACCCAAATTGCTTTCGCTGCTCAACTCTGATATGAGGTAGGACACAAGCACAGACTGGACAACTCACTTCTAGAAATAAGGTTCACTGATCCATAAAGAAAACTCAGATACTCCAGCAAAACTTGAGCTGCTTCACCAACTCCATCTCTAGGAATCATCCTTCAACTAGGCTGAACCATCGGTATCACTCCTAGAATCCAGTCGATAAGAAAACTCAACCTTCAGATGCGGACAAACTTCTGACTTCTCTGAAGACATCCAGAAAAACTCTGACAACCCAAGAGAACACTCAGCAATCGCAAGTCACTTTTGCGATCAACCCATCCTAATTCCAAACAGACTGTTCTCTCTTTACAGATCAGAAGCAGCAGAGTGGATCCATTTCCGGAAAATCTTTTGAAAGATTTAAAGTTAATTACTTAATGTAATTAATTTAATTAAAGTAATTAATAATTAATTTGTAATTAAGGATCATTAATTAATATAATTAATGATGTAATTAAGATTGGCATCAGTGTCAGCAGTGCAACTCGGAGTGTTCTGTGTTGGCAAGAAGTTTTCTGGCTGAGTAGTTTTTCTGAAGGTGAAGTTCAGAAGCAGCAAAGAGGATCCATTTCTTCGATGGATTGGATAGTTAAGTATGGGCTGTTCTGATTTGTTAAGAGGAACAGTTTTCTTTGGAAATAGGCTGGGTTGATCGCAAAAGTGACTTGCGATAGTTTGAGGGTTCTCTTGGGTTATCAGAGTTTTTCTGAGTGTCTTCAGAGAAGTCAGGAGTTGTCCGCATCTGAAGGTTGAGTTTTCTTATCGACTGGATTCCAGGAGTAGTACCGGTAGTTCAGTCTAGTTGAAGGATGTTTCCTAGAGATGGAGTTGGAGCAGCAACTCAAGTTTTGATGGAGTATCTGAGTTTTATTTATGGATCAGTGAACCTTATTTCTGGAATGAGTTGTCCAGTCTGTGCTTGTGTTCTACCTCAGATCAGAATTGAGCAGCGAAAGCAGTTTGGAGTATATCTTTGGATAGGAGAAGTAAGTTTGGAATCTACTGATATTGTGAAGTAAAGTTATGTTTGGATCTCTTCTGTGTTCTGATTTGGATAAGTATTTGGTCTTCAGAATTGAATGGTCAGTTTGGATGACTGAGATTCATTGTGTTTTACGTATCTCTGAGGGAGTACGTATTTGATTTATCTTTGGTTTTAGAATCTGCAGTTCTGGAAGTTTAGTTGTTGCCAGTTTTTTTTTAGAAGCCTGTTTGTTTAAATTTAAACAGAGTTTAAATTGTGAAAGAATATTTAAAACAGGATTTAAATCAAAGTTTAAAAATATAAACTCAAGTTAGTTTTGAATCTTAGATTTAAGATAAATAAGTTTTATAAATTCAAATATTTTAATAAGTTTAAATGTTTATTAAATTTAAATGTTTTGAATTTAAAAAGAGATATGTTTAAATCTTATAAAATTTCTTTTATAAGAAAAATATTATTTATCACTTAAAGGTTTTAAATTGATTTAAAACTTGTTGAAGTTTAATTATAAGTTAATGATTTGTATGCATTTAATTATTAGAGTAATTAAATGGATAATTAATTTATCTAATAAATTAATGAAATAAATAATTACTTAAAGGTAATTAAAGGTTCAATCTTAAAGGTTTAACATTAATTATTTTTAGAATAATTAACTTGTAATTAAGATTCATTAATTAAATAGGATTTGATTTTTAATTAATGATTAAGATAAATTAATTAGGAATAATTAATTTGTAATTAAGGATTATAAATTAGAGTATCAATTAATGGTTAGGAATTAATTAATAAGTAATTAAATATTAATTAAGTTATGGTTAACACTTAATTAATTAAGTAATTAAAGTTTAATTAATTGGTTATTAAGATTTATTAATTTGGAATTAATAATTAATCTAAGTTAATTACTTAAGAAAAGTAATTAAATAATTGTTAATGAAGGTCATTAACTATGGATTATTAAATAATCAATTAATAGGATTAATTTTAATAATTAATTAATTTAAAGATAATCAATTATAGAATTTGTTTAAAATGAATTACTTAATGGAAGTAATTAAGAATTAATTACTTATTGTAATTAATTAAAGTTAATTTGATTAGTTAAGTTAATTAATTAAGTTTAATTAATTTAGAATAATCAAGAAATGATTTGATAATAATTACTTAATGTAATTATTAAAGTAAGATTATTTAGGGATGTAAATAATAAGATAATTACTGGAAGTAATTAGTTGAATAAATGATGTTATTAATAGAAGTAATTTGAGTTAATTACTTTAAATAATTAATCAAGAGATTAGTTAAGGAATTAATTAAGAAGTAATTAATTTAGTTAGTGAAAGTAATTAAGGGTAGTTAATTACTGATTGAAGATTAATCAAGGTGATTAATAAATGTTGTTTAATAAAAGATTAATTACTTAATGTAATTAATTTAATTTAGTAATTAATAATTAAGTGGTAATTAAGGATCATTAATTAATATAATTAATGATGTAATTAAGATTGATTAATTAAGTATAATTAATAAATGAAGTGATTAATTAATATAATTAATTAAGGTTTAATATAATTAATTATAGTGATTAATTTAATTAATTATAGTTAATTAATTAATGAAGTAATTAAAGGTTAATTACTATAAGTGGTTAAGGTTAATTAATTTGAGTAATTAATTAAAGATAAATTACTTGAAGGTAATTAAAAGATAATTAATCAAAGATGATTAATTGAAAAAGGTAATTAGAGGATAATTAATTAATTTGTAATTAATTAATGTTTAAGTAAGAAGGATTTATAAAATAAAAATAATTAATTTAATTCACTTTAAATTAATTTGAGATGATATAGATCATTACTTAAGAATGGATGATAATATTGAATGCTTTGCATTGATTGATATCTCTGATGAGATATATGCTATGTGATATGGATGTTTAGTTGAATTGTGATAATATGGATTATCTGATGATATTGATAATGTTGATTATCTATAGTGAATTATCTTTCTAAGTGTATAAAGATAATTGAATTGTTTTAACCTTTAAAACAACTTGGCCTTAAAAGATACGCTTTGGATTTCGATGAGACCGGGATCGGGTTTCCGAATACCGGATTTCCAGGTCTGGAGACCCGAATACCACATCGATCCAAATTAACGATAGGTCGTGAATCTCAAGTGAAGATAAAGATTCAGAGTGCAAGGGTTATTGTCGTTAACTCTGAGGGTGATTCCAAAACGAGTGTAACGAGATAATGCCTTCGGTTTCGTTCGAACCCGGAACGAACTTGTATGGACTGAATGCTTTCAGAACATCGTCAGGTGGACGATGAGCATTCTAAGATAGATGTGTTCTTTTTAAAGGTAATCGTGACCTCAAGCCTCACAAACCGGGAATGGCTAAAACAGGGGAGGTGCAGCAAGGTTAGTGGGTAGCACCCAAGTAGGACAAGGTTACCTCTGTCTAGATGTCCCTTTCTATTTTCGACTTAGTGTGTGCGGTTGAATCATGACAACCGTGGGGTATCTTGTGCGGGAATTATCCAGTAAGGGATGTTCCGACCTTGTGTTGCAGGGGATTGGGAGTGATCCTCGGTACGGTGATCTAGGCCACGTACTGTGACGGGCGGTACCCCGGTAGCCCTGCCATTGATGGAATCCAAACTCCAATAAGTGCCGTACGTATTAGTTGTGCCCAACTATGTTGGAACGTGAGATGTAAGCATTCCAGCTATTTCTGTATTTTACTTGAAAACCCTAGACCCTATTATAATACAATCGAATTTCCTATCAAATGTTTTGGTTAGCGTAAGGTAAAAACTTACCCATGTTTATTTGTGGGAAGTCTTACGTGATACCTTTTCTTTCAAAAGGTTTTGAAGTTAAACAAGTTTAACCTGTTACTCACACCAGACCCATGTCTGACCCAAGTTGTTTATTTCTGTTTTATAAACTCTTGGGTACTCAAATTTTTACGAGTAGCCAAGGGATTCAGGTTTAGCTTTGACGAGTAATCTGGAGGAGCAATGGAGCAGGAGGCTTCGGCGTTGTAGATATAGATAGTAGTTTTCCGCTGTGTTGATCTTTGTATTGATCTGTATTGTGTCGAGATGTAATAACTAGACAGATGTTTATAACTGTCTAGTATGTGATGTGTAATCTGTGTAACTCTGATAGATGATGTATATGATACTATGTAATATTTATGTGATATATTATATTTCGTTTCGTTTCCGCTGTGAGTATCTGTTGTTGTTTTCTTTTCTCTTCTTCTCTTTTCTATTTCTCACCCCTTTCTTTCTTTCTGTCGATGCGATTTTCCGGGAGTGGAAAGTCGGGTCGTCACACGTGGTATCAGAGCAACTCGGAGTGTTTTATAAATATTATTATCTGATTTACAAATGTAACGACCCGACTTTCTTTGCCCAGAAAGACGCATCGTTATGAAGAAAGAAAGGGATAGAAGAAGAAAAGAAAAGAAAAGAGAACAACAATACATCAGAAATCTCACAGCGGAACGAGAAATATATTATCACATAAGATATTACATAGTATCATATACATCAGAGTACACAATTTATACATCACAGAATAGACAGTTATAAACTTCTGTCTATTATACAACACAAATATACCAGTACAATACAGACTAATACAAACACAGCGGAAACTCTATATATCTACTCGCTGAAGCCTCCTGCTCCTCAGCTCCTCCAGTATTCGTCAAGATTAACCTGAATCCCTCGACTACTCAATACAATATTGAGTACCCAAGAGTTTAATAAAACAGAAAATAAACACTTGGGTCAGACATGGGTCTGGTGTGAGTAAACGTGTTAAAATTGTTTAACTTCAAAATCTTTTGAAAACAAAGGTATCACGTAAGACTTCCCACACATAAACATGGAAAAGTTTTTACCTTACGCTAACCAAATCATTTGATAGGAAATCCAGTTATATTATAATAGGGTCTAGGGTTTTCAAGTAAAATACAGAAATAGCTGAAATGCTTACATCTCACATTCCAACATAGTTGGGCACAACTAATACGTACGGCACTTATTGGAGTTTGGATTCCATACAATGGCCGGGCTACTGGGGTACCGCCCGTCACAGTACGTGGCCTAGATCACCGTACCGAGGAGTACGCCCGCTCCCCTGCAACACAAAGCCGGAACCATCCCTTACTGGATAATCCCGAACAAGACAACCCCGTAGTTGGCTGCAGTTCCAACTACCCACTAAGCCGAAATATAGAAAGGGACCTCTAGACAGGGATCTATCTTGCTCTCAGTGGGCGCTACCCACGAAGCCTTGCTGCACCTCCCCTGTTTTAGCCATTCCCGGTTGATGAGGCTTGAGGTTACGATTACCTTTAATCAGAACATATCACTTAGAATACTCATCGTCCGCCTGACGATGTGCTGAAAGTATTCAATCCATACAAGTTCGTTCCGGGTTCGAACGAAACCGAAGGCATTATCTCGTTACACTCGTTTTGGAATCACCCTCAGAGTTAACGACAATAACCCTTGCACTCTGAATCTTCATCTTCACTTGAGATTCACGACCTATCGTTAATTTGGATCGATGTGGTATTCGGGTCTCCAGACCTGGAATACCGGTATACGGAAACCCGATCCCGGTCTCATCGAAATCCAAAACGTATCTTTTAAGGCCAAGTTGTTTAAAGGTTTAAACAATTTAACTTATCTATACAGATAGATAATTCACAAGTCACAATTGATAATCACATTATCATTTAAACAGATGATTCATAACCAAATAGGTAATCCATATCAACATCACAATAGTTAATCTATATTACCATCATAATGCAACCAAGCATTCATACCACATATCATCTTATCTCATTACTGAGATTACATCCATTCAAGACAAATCAATGTCATCCATTCTTATATAAGAAATGATTTACTTAATCATAACATAATTAATTTAAAATGAATTAAATTAACTATCTCTATCTTTAATTAATTTAAAGTGAATTAAATTAATTACTTCATCTCTTAATTAATTTAAAGTAAATTAAATTAATTACTTCATTATAAATCTTACTTATATAATCATTAATTAATTACAAATAAATTAATTAATCTTTCTATAATTATCTATTTTAATTAATCACCTTTGATTAATTATACTTTAATTACATTTAAGTAATTATCTTAATTAATTTCACAATTTAATTATTCTTAACCAAATACAGTAATTAACCTTTAATTACTTCATTAATTAATTAATTATAAATTAATTACTTTAATCCTTAATTAATTACAATTAATTAGTTATAATCATTTATCATTTGATTAATTAATCTTAATTAATCAACTCTTAATTACATCATTAATTAATTATAAACTAATGATCCCTAATTACAATCTTTAATTATTTTATTAATTACATTAAGTAATTAACCTTAATTAAACCACAATTATTAATCACCTTGATTAATCTTATCAGTAATTAACTTCCCTTAATTACTTCCTTTTAATTAATTACTTTTTAATTAATTATCTTAACAATTAATTAATTACTTTATTAATTAATCTTAATATTTTAATTAACTTTATTAAATAAATTATTTAATTAATGACACTAAGTAATTAACTCTTAATCACTTATATTTAATTACCTCAATAAAATAATTATTCTCTAATTACTTTATTAAATAATTTCCTTTTACTTAATTACATCCAGTACCCATTCCTTAATTACTTCATCAAGTAATTATACTTAATTAAATTTATAAGTGATTATCTCTAATTAATCACTAATTAATTACTTAGTTAATTATTTAACTAATTATTTAAATTAAATTAAATAATTTCTTAACTTCTTATATTTAAAAGATCTTAATTAAGAAAACAATTACCTTAATTTAATAAATTAAATTGACCAGCAATTTAATTATCTTCACATCCTAATTATCTTTAATTTATCAAACTCTTAATTACTTAAGATAAACTCTTATTTTAATTTATTACCCAATCTAAATCTTTAAACTTTATTTAGAATAAAATACTTTAGAAAATCAATTATAACTAAACAATTCAAACATTCTAATTTAACCTTTAAAATCTTAAATAAACTTTCCAAAGTTATTTAATAAATTTTAAACAAACCTCATTTATTAATACCCACTTATTCAACCTTTTTAAAAACTTATTTACTTAATATAAAAACTTATTTAAACTTATATTATTTATTTTTTTTTTTGAAAAACAATTTAGTAAAAAAAATTAAAATCTTTGTTTACCTTGATTTTAAAACACGGAAACATTTCAATTACAAAATCCTTTTGTTTTAAAACTTAAAATCATTTCCTTTAAAACTTTAAGGCTGTTCCCACTCAAACCCGAGTAAAATCATCAAAAACTCGAAGCAACTCTTGAGTCATTCCCATTCCAACCCACTTCGAGTAAAACTCGAGAATACTCGAACGAAAACCCGAGAAAACTATTTCTTCTCCAAACCCATATACCCAGATGCACGCGATCATGCTTGTGCACGTGCACATCTTCCGTGATCGACGACGAACATCGCCTTGGCTTCCGGCAACTCGAGTTCAACCACGACACCACGATCGACCATCCAGACTTCCACGATTCGAACGAGATTCAAATTCGAGCATTCGAACCATCACCTGGGAACACAACCTCACTGGAAAACCCATTCGCCTCCGATGATCTCTGATTCGAGAAGCCTCACCATCCTCACCATATCTCACACTCGTCTTCCAGCTCCCATAGCACGCCACGCGATCGCCTCCGATAACACTTCGACGTCGCGATCCCCTCTGAAAACTCGACGACACAAACAAGCATGAAAACCCTACTTCGATCCAATTCGAAGAATGTATTCATCAGAAAAATTCTTATGCATTTTTCCTATGATCTCCCCCTTCCCTTCCACCTTCGAGTTCAACCACGGCACCCAGATCATCTTCGTTCGCCACCGATTGACCAAAATGCCCAAAAACATAAATCCCAAAATTCTCTTCAATTACCAAACTATAAATCATGATATATATATTAAAATTCATGATTTGCTAAATTGGATTCAACTACATAATTAAAACTTAAAATTGAACCAATATATTTTTGACCAAATTTACAATTTTTACTGTTATTTATAAAATTTGAGATAAATGCTTTATATAAATTCCAGAACTCATTTTTATTAGTTGTGTTACATAATTTCCATCATCTTCCATTTATACATCAAAGGCTAATTATGATTATAAGATGAGATATAGATTTTTAAAAAGAAAACAAAAACTGTCATCACTTTACAAAGACTAAGTTATCATCATACAGGTATTCAAATATACTATACAGGCATTTCAACACTTATATACAACATGCATACATTTTCATCAACATTTCAGATAAAACATCACATATAAAAGTTTAACTCTGTTTTTAAAATAAGATTTACTCACCTGTCATATAAAACAGAGAAGCAGATTCTTATTTTTCTTCCAGGCTGAAATTTGATTTCTCTTTTTGCTTTGTTGATTTTTAAACTTGTTGATCTTTGGGTTGTTGTTTTATTTCTTTTTCTGATCTTCAGGTTGCATATGAAGATTTGAACTGCTGTTAAATTTGCCTTATCTGATTGCATGACTTCAGATTCAATTGAAGATTTGAAGCTGCTTATTGAATTTTGCCTTTAATCTTCTTTTTGCTTTGCATTTGATTTCCAGACTTACAGTTTTACTCCCTCAATTTTTTGATCTATTTTTGTACGTTCAGTTAAGAAGAAGAAAGATTTTTTTTCTGAAAAATAAAACCCTTCTTTTTATTTACAATTGAATTTTAAACTTAATTATTAAGGGAAAGACATTTGTCCCATAGATGTTTTAGTTAACTTACACATATGCTCCTAAGTTTACACTTGTCTTTAACATAAATTGATATGTTTACAAGTGTTTTATAAGTATTATTTGATTTACAAGTGTTATTAAAGATTTAATTAATGTTTATTTACAGCTCCATTTCTATGTTTATTTACAGCTCCATTACGTGTGACGACCCGACTTTCCACTCCCGGAAAATCGCATCGACAGTAAGAAAGAAAGGGGTGAGAAATAGAAAAGAGAAGAAGAGAAAAGAAAACAACAACAGATACTCACAGCGGAAACGAAACGAAATATAATATATCACATAAATATTACATAGTATCATATACATCATCTATCAGAGTTACACAGATTACACATCACATACTAGACATTTATAAACATCTGTCTAGTTATTACATCTCGACACAATACAGATCAATACAAAGATCAACACAGCGGAAAACTACTATCTATATCTACAACGCCGAAGCCTCCTGCTCCATTGCTCCTCCAGATTACTCGTCAAAGCTAAACCTGAATCCCTTGGCTACTCGTAAAAATTTGAGTACCCAAGAGTTTATAAAACAGAAATAAACAACTTGGGTCAGACATGGGTCTGGTGTGAGTAACAGGTTAAACTTGTTTAACTTCAAAACCTTTTGAAAGAAAAGGTATCACGTAAGACTTCCCACAAATAAACATGGGTAAGTTTTTACCTTACGCTAACCAAAACATTTGATAGGAAATTCGATTGTATTATAATAGGGTCTAGGGTTTTCAAGTAAAATACAGAAATAGCTGGAATGCTTACATCTCACGTTCCAACATAGTTGGGCACAACTAATACGTACGGCACTTATTGGAGTTTGGATTCCATCAATGGCAGGGCTACCGGGGTACCGCCCGTCACAGTACGTGGCCTAGATCACCGTACCGAGGATCACTCCCAATCCCCTGCAACACAAGGTCGGAACATCCCTTACTGGATAATTCCCGCACAAGATACCCCACGGTTGTCATGATTCAACCGCACCACTAAGTCGAAAATAGAAAGGGACATCTAGACAGAGGTAACCTTGTCCTACTTGGGTGCTACCCACTAACCTTGCTGCACCTCCCCTGTTTTAGCCATTCCCGGTTTGTGAGGCTTGAGGTCACGATTACCTTTAAAAAGAACACATCTATCTTAGAATGCTCATCGTCCACCTGACGATGTTCTGAAAGCATTCAGTCCATACAAGTTTGTTCCGGGTTCGAACGAAACCGAAGGCATTATCTCGTTACACTCGTTTTGGAATCACCCTCAGAGTTAACGACAATAACCCTTGCACTCTGAATCTTTATCTTCACTTGAGATTCACGACCTATCGTTAATTTGGATCGATGTGGTATTCGGGTCTCCAGACCTGGAAATCCGGTATACGGAAACCCGATCCCGGTCTCATCGAAATCCAAAGACGTATCTTTTAAGGCCAAGTTGTTTTAAAGGTTAAAACAATTCAATTCATTTATCTTTATACACATAGAAAGATAATTCACAATAGATAATCAACATTATCAATATCATCAGATAATCCATATTATCACAATTCAACTAAACATCCATATCACATAGCATATATCTCATCAGAGATATCAATCAAATGCAAAGCATTCAGTATTATCATCCATCCATAAGTAATGATCTATATCATCTCTAATTAATTTAAAATTAATTAAATTAATTACTTTTATTTTATAAATCCTTCTTACTTAAACATTAATTAATTATAAATTAATTAATTATCCTCTAATTACCTTTTTCAATTAATCATCTTTGATTAATTATCTTTTAATTACCTTCAAGTAATTTATCTTTAATTAATTACTCAAATTAATTAACCTTAACCACTTATAGTAATTAACCTTTAATTACTTCATTAATTAATTAACTATAATTAATTAAATTAATCACTATAATTAATTATATTAAACCTTAATTAATTACATTAATTAATCACTTCATTTATTAATTATACTTAATTAATCAATCTTAATTACATCATTAATTATATTAATTAATGATCCTTAATTACAACTTAATTATTAATTACTTTAATTAAATTAATTACATTAAGTAATTAACTTTAAATTAAACAACATTTATTAATCACCTTGATTAATCTTCAATCAGTAATTAACTACCCTTAATTACTTCCATTTACTAAATTAATTCTCCTTAATTAATTTCTTAATTAATCCCTTGATTAATTATTCAAAGTAATTAACTCAAATTACTTCTATTAATAAAATCATTTATTCAACTAATTACTTCCAGTAATTATCTTATTATTTACTTCCCTAAATAATATACCTTAATAATTACATTAAGTAATTATTATCAAATCATTTCTTGATTATTATAAATTAATTAAACTTAATTAATTAACTTAAACTAAATCAAATTAACTTAATTAATTACAATAAGTAATTAATTTCTTAATTACTTCCATTAAGTAATTCATTTTAAACAAATTCTATAATTGATTATCTTTAAATTAATTAATTATTAAAATTAATCCTATTAATTAATTATTTAATAATCTATAGTTAATGACTTTATTGACTATTATTTAATTACTTATCTTAAGTAATTAACTTATATTAATTATTATTAATTCCAAATTAATAAACTAAATAACCAATTTATTAATTTCTAATTACTTAATTAATTAAGTATTAACCATAACTTAATTAATATTTAATTACTCTATTAATTAATTCTTAATCATTTAATTAATACTCTAATTTATAATCCTCAATTATAAATTATCATTCCTAATTAATTAATCTTAAACCTTAATTAAATTAATTTAAATCCTTAAATTAATTACTCTATTTAGTTTATCTTAATCATTAATTAAAAATCAAATCCTATTTAATTAATGAATCTTAATTTCAAATTAATTATTCTAAAAATAATTAATCTTAAACCTTTAATTACTTTTAAGTAATTATTTATTTTATTTATTTATTAGATAAATTAATTATCCATTTAATTTCCCTAGTAATTAAATGCATACGAATCATTAACTTATAATTTAACTTCAACAAGTTTTAAAATCAATTTAAAACCTTTAAATGATAAATAATATTTTTCTTATAAAAGAAATTTTACAAGATTTAATCAATTTAAGTTATTAAAACAATTTCATTTAAAACTTCCTTTTTATTTCAATTCTGAAATACAGATTTATATTTGATTCCAGTTTTAAGTTTAGATTTAAACTTACTTCCAATTTAAAACTTTATTTTTAAATTTAGCTATCTAAACATTTTAAGGTTGTTCAAATATTTAAATGTTAAAAACTTATTTTATTTTGAACTGAGATTCAAATTTAACTTAAATCAATTTAACTTAAATTTAAAACATGTTTAAATATTTCTTTACAAATTTAATTTTAGTTTAAACTTTTTAAACATACAGGTTTTAAACCTGTCAACACTAACATACTCGAGACCACTAATTACTTCGAGTCGTACCCTTAAATCCTTCGAGTCTCACCCGAGTTTCCCCTGACAAAACCCTACAACTAAACGAAGAAACTTACCCCCTTCCTTCTTCGAGCCAAACACTAAAAACCCCGAGTCTCCCACGAAAACAACTCGAGTAACCCTCTGATAAAACAACAACTCACCAGAAATTCGATCGCGTGCACGTGCACGGTCATCAACGTCCACTCCGTCCATCCACGACCACTCCACCACATCGACGTTCATCCACCAACCAATCTACGATCATCACTTCATCGATTACTGCTCGAATTCGAAATTCGATCATCTCCCAGGCCTGGAACTTATCAGCTCGAATTGTCAAAGCCTGTCATCAACCAAAGCTCGCCGTTCCGATCATCTGAGATCCACCCACTCCGGCCTCGTCTACATTAACGCTCCAGCTCCCAATACCCTGAATTCCGATACACTCGATCCATTGGAAAGAGTGATATGATCAAAATTGCCAGACCAAACAAAACTAGGTTTCCAGACAAAGAATCGCCACCGCTGCCTCCTCAATGAAATGCAACATCATTAGGCATTTTTCCTATGAACTACGACCACTCCTCTATCATTAACCAAAATCTCGATCTACCAAAATCAATAAATTACCAGAAAACCTTAAATTCTCAATTTCAGTTCATCACAGAACTGCACCATTTCCACATTCTTAAAAATCTTGATTTTAGTGTTAAAAATCATGATTTGGTTTACTTATTCAATCCATAATACTGGAACTACAAATCTCACTGTTTGAATTTTCACTTTATTTAATATACACTGATGTTTTAATCTTCCAGAGACACCCAGGCTTAAGATTTGACTTAATTTAAATTTTAAGCTTTGGTTTATGATAAAACAAACTTATTTTGTTTTAAAACTTAAGTCTATCAGAGATCAGATAAGTAGATAGGGATTTTATCAAGAATCTGAACTTAAAGAAAATATAAAACAGGGATATCATACATAACAGACATGCACATATATATCAACACATCCACATATATATATTTATAGAAACTCACATATAGATACACACAAGAACATACTTCTTTCAGAGCTAACAAGCAAACAGATTCTTATATTTTAAGTTCTAAGAATGTTACTCACCTGATTTAAACAGAGGCAGTCTTTTATATTTTGCAATAGCTTTTGAAATTTTTAAACTTGAATGCCCTTAGCTTCTTTGAATCTGATCTTAAACTTGAGTAGCTAGGCTTTAACTACTTTGAATTACAGGTATGCTGCTCCCAGATTTCAATTGAATGCAGACAGTTTGAATTTGCTTCCAGAGATTTGAAAAATGCAGACAGGCCTTAGTTTTTGATTTTGGTTACAGGTTGGCTTTCAAAACAGAGAAGATATGTTTGATGATCTCAGTTTTGAATTTGAAACTGGTCTACATGTTTTGATCAGAGGATGACAGATTGAAGAAGAATTTTGCAGGCTTTTGATGTTGAAAAATAAATTTCAAGTTGGTGATATAGGATACAAGGTTTATTTATGAGAATTTGATTTTTTTGAGTTCGATCTCTGGTTTGAGGCTTTTAGATTTCTAATTTCAGTTTTTAGAAGAGAAGAAAAGTTTGAATTAAAATGAAATTGCCAAGTTTCCTCTTATCTATTTTGAATAAATGTTTTCAAAAATAAACAAGACAATGCCACTTGTAAATTTAAGTTGTTAAAATGATTCCAAGTGTTTTGCATGTTCTTAATAGCCTTACACATGTTATAATGAGTCATTAGATAAAGACACATGTCTTTTAAGTATTTATCTTATATTTATTTAGTTTTAAAAGTAAATAAAAAACCTTTTTCTTATTTATAAAATACTTATCTATATATATATAAGTCATTTTAAAGAAAAACCAATTATATTTATAGATAAAAGTTTATACAAATATTCTAACATTCCAAAACAATTTAAATATCTATTCTTTTGAATTTCAAAACTTAAATTAAATTCAAATCAAATTAAATTCTAAGATTCAATTTAAAAATTAAGTTATATATATATTCATATACAACTACTTATCAATTTAAAATAACAATTCCATAGTCTTTAAAATCCATTCATATTTATAAAAATAATACATTATACTTATTATTTGGAAATAACATATTTGATACTTATTTAATTAGATTATTAAATTAAATTCAAATTTTATTATCAAAGATCATCAATATCAATTTAATTGTTTAACAGATTATTAAATTGATATTGTTAAAATTTCCGGGATATTACATTCCTTCCCCCTTAAAATAATTTCGTCCCCGAAATTTAAACAAAGGTAATTTAATAATCTTATTAAAGATTTTAAATTTTAAAACACAAGCATATTCTATCATCCATATGCTAACAGCCATAGCAACCAATTCATCCAATCAATCAAATCTAGTTATCCAGACAAAATTCTAGATAGAATTCCTCGAGTTTCCCCAAGTATATATATACCGGAATACTCGCTCTACAACAATCTAAACTACTAAGTTATAGATCTCCTACTCATCTAGATCCACAGAACTAAACAGAATATCAGACTACAGACGAGTCTGACTCAACAACTAAATCTTCCAGAACTGCTGATTCTAAAACCAGAGATAGATCTTACACGTACCTCTCAGAGATACATAAAACTCAATGAATTCCAATTGTCCAAACTGACAATTCAATCCTGAAAACCCAATACTTATCCAAATCAAAACACAGAAGAGATCCAAACATAACTCTACTTCACAACTATCAGTAGATTCCAAACTTACTTCCCCTATCCAGAGATATACTCCAAACTGCTTTTGCTGCTCAATTCTGATCTGAGGTAGAACACAAGCACAGACTGGACAACTCATTCCAGAAATAAGGTTCACTGATCCATAAATAAAACTCAGATACTTCATCAAAACTTGAGTTGCTGCTCCAACTCCATCTCTAGGAAACATCCTTCAACTAGACTGAACTACCGGTACTACTCCTGGAATCCAGTCGATAAGAAAACTCAACCTTCAGATGCGGACAAACTCCTGACTTCTCTGAAGACACTCAGAAAAATTCTGATAACCCAAGAGAACCCTCAAACTATCGCAAGTCACTTTTGCGATCAACCCAACCTATTCCCAAAGAAAACTGTTCCTCTTAACAAATCAGAACAGCCCATACTTAACTATCCAATCTATCGAAGAAATGGATCCTCTTTGCTGCTTCTGAACTTCACCTTCAGAAAAACTACTCAGCCAGAAAACTTCTTGCCAACACAGAACACTCCGAGTTGCACTGCTGACACTGATGCCAAGGACTTCCTATCCAAAGATCTTCGAGAAACTCGAACTCCAAACCAAACAGAAACACCGTGCTGAACTCAGCCTCAATCACCGAAACAGACACACTTCCTTAAACTTGTTCAAAGAAAACATCTTCGGGAACATCCATTGTCACTGCATCTCATCACACAGCTACTATTACCTGAGGTATCAAGATACCATCACTTGCTTCTGTTCAACCGATAGATCCAAACTCTACTCATCCAATTTTACAGATAAACTCCGAACCTTAACAGGTTTCCTTCAGAGATTCGATGAAATCCTTCATCACAGCAAAACTTACTCGAGACAGTATTGGGTCTACAGTCTCGATAAATACACTTCCAACCTTAATTCCAACCATTGGTAGTCGTGTTTCATACACTACTACCTTATCTACCTTTAGAACTCATATTGGAAAACCTGTACGGGTAACCCAACAATATAGGTAGAATATATATATATATATATAGTTATATAAAAATTACAAATACGCTCTCTCACGATAGATACCACTCTAGAGCCTAGGTATTCACTCAACCTACTGCTCTGATATTCACTTAACCAAAAGCTTAGGCATTCGCTCAACCTAAGCTCTGATACCACGTGTGACGACCCGACTTTCCACTCCCGGAAAATCGCATCGACAGTAAGAAAGAAAGGGGTGAGAAATAGAAAAGAGAAGAAGAGAAAAGAAAACAACAACAGATACTCACAGCGGAAACGAAACGAAATATAATATATCACATAAATATTACATAGTATCATATACATCATCTATCAGAGTTACACAGATTACACATCACATACTAGACAGTTATAAACATCTGTCTAGTTATTACATCTCAACACAATACAGATTAATACAAAGATCAACACAGCGGAAAACTACTATCTATATCTACAACGCCGAAGCCTCCTGCTCCATTGCTCCTCCAGATTACTCGTCAAAGCTAAACCTGAATCCCTTGGCTACTCGTAAAAATTTGAGTACCCAAGAGTTTATAAATCAGAAATAAACAACTTGGGTCAGACATGGGTCTGGTGTGAGTAACAGGTTAAACTTGTTTAACTTCAAAACCTTTAGAAAGAAAAAGGTATCACGTAAGACTTCCCACACATAAACATGGGTAAGTTTTTACCTTACGTTAACCAAAACATTTGATAGGAAATTCGATTGTATTATAATAGGGTCTAGGGTTTTCAAATAAATATGAAATAGCTGGAATGCTTACATCTCACGTTCCAACATAGTTGGGCACAACTAAAACGTACGGCACTTATTGGAGTTTGGATTCCATCAATGGCAGGGCTACCGGGGTACCGCCCGTCACAGTACGTGGCCTAGATCACCGTACCGAGGATCACTCCCAATCCCCTGCAACACAAGGTCGGAACATCCCTTACTGGATAATTCCCGCACAAGATATCCCAGCAGTTGGAGCTCACAACTGCCCACACAGCCGAATAATAATAAGAAGGGACCTCTAGACAGAGATAATCTTGTCCTACTTGGGTGCTACCCACTAACCTTGCTGCACCTCCCCTGTTTTAGCCATTCCCGGTTTGTGAGGCTTGAGGTCACGATTACCTTAAAACAGAACACATCACTTAGAATGCTCATCGTCCACCTGACAATGTTCTGAAAGCATTCAATCCATATAAGTTCGTTCCGGGTTCGAACGAAACCGAAGGCATTATCTCGTTACACTCGTATTGGAATCACCCTCATAGTTAACGACAATAACCCTTGCAATCTAAATCTTTATCTCGAATCTGAAAGTACTATCTCCGTCAACTCATTACGGAATCACCCACAGAGTTATACTGACAAAGAATCGTTCTTACACCTCGAGTCTTCACTTGCTCCATTTGGATTTCACGACCTAACGTAAATTTGGATCGATGTGGTATTCGGGTCTCCAGACCTGGAAATCCGGTATACGGAAACCCGATCCCGGTCTCATCGAAATCCAAAGCGTATCTTTTAAGGCCAAGTTGTTTTAAAGGTTAAAACAATTCAATTCATTATCTTTATACACTTAGAAAGATAATTCACAATAGATGATCAACATTATCAGATAACAGATAATCCATATTATCACAATTCAACTAAACATCCATATCACACAGCATATATCTCATCAGAGATATCAATCAATGCCAAGTATTCAATACTATCACTCATTCATAAGTAGTGATTTATATTATCTCTAATTAATTTAAAGTGAATTAAATTAATTACTTCATTTTATAAATCCTTCTTACTTAACCATTAATTAATTACAAATAAATAAATTATCCTCTAATAATTCATTTTAATTAATCATCTTGATTAATTATCTTTTAATTACATCCAAGTAATTTATCCTTAATTAATTTCTCAAATTAATTATCCTTAACCACTTATAGTAATTAACCTTTAATTACATCATTAATTAATTAACTAAAATTAATTAAGTTAATCAACTATAATTAATTACATTAATCCTTAATTAATTACATTGATTAATTACTTCATTTATTAATTATTACTTAATTAATCAATTCTTAATTACATCATTAATTATATTAATTAATGATCCTTAATTACCACTTAATTATTAATTACTAAATTAAATTAATTACATTAAGTAATTAACATTTAATTAAACAACATTTATTAATCACCTTGATTAATCTTCAATCAGAAATTAACTACCCTTAATTACTTTCACTAACTAAATTAATTACTTCTTAATTAATTCCTTAACTAATCTCTTGATTAATTATTTAAAGTAATTAACTCAAATTACTTCTATTAATAACATCATTTATTCAACTAATTACTTCCAGTAATTATCTTATTATTTACCTCCCTAAACAATCTTTCCTTAATAATTACATTAAGTAATTATTATCAAATCATCTCTTGATTATTCTAAATTAATTAAACTTAATTAATTAATTTAACAAATCAAATTAACTTCAATTAATTACAATAAGTAATTAACTCTTAATTACTTCCAATAAGTAATTACATTTAAACAAATTCTATAATTGGTTATTCTTAAAATTAATTAATCTAATTAACTATTAAAATTAATCCTATTAATTAATTATTTAATAACCCATAGTTAATGACCTCATTAACTATTATTTAATTACTTTCCTTAAGTAGTTAACTTATATTAATTATTATTAATTCTAAATTAATAAATCTTAATAACCAATTTATTAATCTCTAATTACTAAATTAATTAAGTATTAACTCTAACTTAATTAATCTTTGATTACTTATTAATTAATTCCTAATCATTAATTAATATTCTAATTTATAATTCTTAACAACAAATTAATCATCCCTAATTAATTTATCTTAATCCTAAATAAATTAGTTTAAACCTTTAATTACCTATTTAATTAATCCAAATGATTAATTAATAAAATAATTTAATTATCTATTAAATCTCCTAATAAATTAAATAAACACAAGTCTTTAATTATTTTATAAACTTGTTTCTTATTGATAAACAAGTTATCATTTACAATTTATATTTGAGACATTCATTTCAAATCTACTTTAAATTTCATTTTAAATTCTGTATTTAAAATGAATATCAATTTATTTTTAACAAAGTTTTTAAAACCAATTTAAAAACTTTTACTTATTAAAAATCTTATCCCTTATAAAAGAATTTAAGAAGAGTTTAAACCAATTTCCTTTTTATTTTTAAACATTTAATTAAATCTAACTACCATTTAAAACCTATTTAAAATATATAAATTTATAAACTTATTTATTTCAAATCTTTAAGATTCAAAACTAACTTGAATCTATGTAGTTAAATTTTGATTTAAATTCTTGTTTAAAATTTCCTTTACAAATTTAACATCAGTTTAAAATTTTAAAAACCAGACAGTTATAACCTGTCAACACAAAAATACTCGAGTCCAACCTAATCTGCTTCGAGTCACAACCCTAAATTACCCGAGACACACACGAGCAAAACCAAGGAAAACTCGAGTAGCCTCACTGTTAAAATCCCAGACTCACCAGATATCTCGATGTCACCGTGCACGTGCACCACTCTCCGACTATCGCCAGCCACCTCCGGTGATCTTCCCACATCGACAATCATCTCCGTACCATTCCACGCTCATCTGATTGTCAAAACGAATTCGAAAGCAAAAACGAGCCTGCTATCCCAAACCTGGAACAGAAAATCGAACTCCCACCAAAACCTGTCAACGGCGATTCCTCCCATCTCCGGCCACCATCACCTTTGAAACTCCAGCGATGACTTCGACAACCCCTCCTCCTCTAAAAACCAAAACCCCAAGTCACTCGATCAATTATACTTGTCGAATTGATCACTTCTTCTAGCCGCAGTAAAACTAGGGTTAAAAACTTCGAACACCAACCATTTCCCCCACCATAGTCATGACCATCTACGACCAATTTTCCAGTCATCCCCATAGGCTCCTCCATCACCTCTCACAAGCCCGACCACCCTTGACCACGTGATCATCGGAAATGCTCGAAAACATGCTTTCTAGACGAACCCAAATAACCCATTCACTACTACATTAAAAATTGTGAACTTGATCTTAAAAATCCTAACTTTCATCTACTATTTCAGATATATGATTGTATCAACAAATTTCCATATTTGGTTTTTAACACTTTTCAAGTTCCTCTGTGATTTCTTCTTCCAGACAGTGTTTCTATCTAAATTCTTGCAAATGTATTTAAAGCTTGGTTTAGTTTTAAACAACACTTTGTTTAAAACACTTAAGCCTACAGAAGATTTGAGTGAGAAGAGATTTGAGTTAAATCTAAGTTTTAAATCTCTAAAGTTTTAAACAGAGGTGATCACAATAGCTTATCTGAACATACTCAAATGTTTTCCAGAACCTTAAACAATCATAGCAACACATTCCAGACATACACCACAAGTCTACTTAAAACTTAAGTCATATCCATTAAACAAAAGTATCTCATATTTACAGTTTTCAAAGCAGAGGGTTGAACTATGACCTGAGGTGTTTAATAACTATAGATATGCACACTTACATAATTTCACAAAGCAATTCTCAAACACATACATATAAACAAACATTCACATCCAAACACTATTTATCACAGAATTTAAACATGCATCATAAATTCTTAAGTTAATTTAAGTAAGAATGTTACTCACCGTTTTTGTTGAACAGAGAACTGGAAATGCTTGGTTTTGAAAACTGAAACTATGAATTGCTTTTGCTTTTAAAACTGCATACATGCTTGTTGAGATGTGTTGCTTTAGATCTAGTTTTCTTGCTTTTGATTTCAGACAGAAGAAAATGCACTAGCTTTAAAATGATTCCAGAATTTCTTCCAGATTAAAGAACATGCAGGCTGAACTTTGATTTGGATTTTGGGAAAAAGAATTACAGATTGAAGAATTTGGTTTTGAGGAGATGTTTACTGATCTCAGTTTGAAGCATTTGATTTCAGGTTTGAGAGGAGTTGATTTGGAAAAGAGAATTACAGGAGTTTGAATTTGGAAACTTGTTTACAAATTGTTGAATTTAGTTTTTGGTTTGAGCATTTGAATTTCTAATTTGAACATGAACAAGAAAGTTTACTGATCTGATTTTCAGATTTGTTTAGAGAAAGATTATTGATTTCTCTTGGCTTTTGAAAAAATGAGAAGATTAGAAAGAATGAAATGAAGAAATGCAATTGTTTATATACATGTATATTTTTGATTTTATAAAATAAAAGAAATTGAAAATAAATAAGGACACTTGTCCTATACATTTGTTTATTTAATTACACATGTTTTTACAAAGCTTTAGATAAATGACACATGTCCTTTAAGTAATTACTCATAATTCTATTTATTTTAAAATTATTTAAAAAGCCTTTTCTTATTTATTTAAACACTTATCTATATATATTTCTTTTTAAAGAGAAACAAAAGCTAATTATATTTATACATAAAAGTTTATACAAATATTTTAAAATCCAAAAAAAAAAAAATTAAATATATATATATATATTCTTTTGAATTTCAAAACTTTAAATTCAAGTTTAAATAAAATTAAATCCTAAGATTCAATTTTTAAAAGTTAAGTTATATATATTTACATACACTATGTATTCAATTTAAAAATAACAATTCCTTTTAGCATTAAAAATTCATACATATTAAAAATAATACATTATACTTGTTATTTGAAAATAACATATTTTATAATTTAAACAAGAGATTATATTATCAAGAAATATTTAAAAAGAAATAAAACAAACTATTACTGTTAAATCTTATTTATTTAAACTTAAGTAAAAATATCTCTTAAATAATTAAAATACCTACTTAAAGTATTTTAAAACTATAAAATTACTTATTTAAATATCTTTGAAAAGTCCAGATTAAATTAAATATAAATTCCCAATTTGCCCAAAGCTTCTATTTACAATATATATAAATAAATATATATATATTCAAATAGAAAATATCTTATTAACTTTTAAAAGATAAAATCATCAATTAAATACTAGTTTAATAAGATTTATTAAATTAAATTCAAATCTTATTATCAAAGATTATCCATATCAATTTAATTATTCAACAGATTATTAAATTGATATTGTTAAAATTTCCGGGATATTACATTCCTCCCCCCTTAAAATAATTTCGTCCCCGAAATTTAAACAAAGGTAATTTAATAATCTTATTAAAGATTTAAATTCAAAACACAAGCATATACTATCATCCATATGCTAACAACCATAGCAACCAAATCATCCAATCAAACAGTTCTAACTATCTAGACTAAATTCTAGATAAAATTTCTCGAGTTTCCCCAAGTATATATATATACCGGGATACTCGCTCTACAAACAATCTAAACTACTAAGCTATAGATCTCCTACACATCTAGATCTACAGAACTAAACAGAATATCAGACTACAGACGAGTCTGACTCAACTACCAAGCTTCCAGAACTGCAGATTCCAAATCCAAAGATAGATCAAATACGTACTCCCTCAGAGATACGTACAACACAATGAATTCCAGTTATCCAAACTGACAATTCAACCAAGTAGACCAATTACTTATCCAAATCAGAACACAGACGAGATCCACACATAACTCTACTTCACAACTTCAGTAGATTCCAAACTTACTTCTCCTATCCAGAGATACACTCCAAACTGCTTTCGCTGCTCAACTCCGATTTTCTTAATTGATTGTTGGTCGCTAAAAAGAAAAATGTGAAAGAAGATTAGGATTGTTTAATTCCCAAGATTTAATTAAGAAAATAACCTGTTACTCAACTCAACCTTCTGTAAAGACCACGACTTTCTCTCCATAGAAAGTCGTATCGCTAATAAGAAAGAAAGGGATAGAAAAGAGAAAAGAAGAGAAAGAAAGAATAACAACACATCAGAATCTCACAGCGGAACGAAACAAAATATATTATATCACATAAATATTACATAGTATCATATACAACACTTATCAGAGTTACATAGATTACACATCATATACTAGACAGTTATAATCATCTGTCTAGTTATTACATCTCAATCCAATACAGAGATCAATACAAAATCAACACAGCGGAAACTACTATCTATCTACAACGCCGAAGCCTCCTGCTCCATTGCTCCTCCACAATTCGTCAAGGCTAACCTGAATCCCTTGGCTACTCGTAAAAATTTGAGTACCCAAGAGTTTATAAAACAGAAATAAACAACTTGGGTCAGACATGGGTCTGGTGTGAGTAACAGGTTAAACTTGTTTAACTTCAAAACCTTTTGAAAGAAAAGGTATCACGTAAGACTTCCCACAAATAAACATGGGTAAGTTTTTACCTTACGCTAACCAAAACATTTGATAGGAAATTCGATTGTATTATAATAGGGTCTAGGGTTTTCAAGTAAAATACAGAAATAGCTGAAATGCTTACATCTCACATTTCAACATAGTTGGGCACAACTAATACGTACGGCACTTATTGGAGTTCGGATTCCATACAATGGCAGGGCTACCGGGGTACCGCCCATCACAGTACGTGGCCTAGATCACCGTACCGAGGATCACTCCCAATCCCCTGCAACACAAGGCCGGAACATCCCTTACTGGATAATTCCCGCACAAGATACCTCACGGTTGGGATCAGCAACCGCACACTAAGCCGAAATAAGAAGGGACTTCTAGACAGAGGTAATCTTGTCCTACTTGGGTGCTACCCACTAACCTTGCTGCACCTCCCCTGTTTTAGCCATTCCCGGTTTGTGAGGCTTGAGGTCACGATTACCTTTAAATAGAACACATCTATCTTAGAATGCTCATCGTCCACCTGACGATGTGCTGAAAGCATTCAATCCATATAAGTTCGTTCCGGGTTCGAACGAAACCGAAGGCATTATCTCGTTACACTCGTTTTGGAATCACCCTCAGAGTTAACGACAATAACCCTTGCACTCTGAATCTTCATCTTCACTTGATTCACGACCTATCGTTAATTTGGATCGATGTGGTATTCGGGTCTCCAGACCTGGAAATCCGGTATACGGAAACCCGATCCCGGTCTCATCGAAATCCAAAACGTATCTTTTAAGGCCAAGTTGTTTTAAAGTTAAAACAATACAATTCAATTATCTTTATACACAAAGAAAGATAATTCACAATAGATAATCAACATTATCAGATAATCCATATTATCATCACAATTCAACTAACATCTATATCATACAGCATATATCTCATCAGAGATATCAATCAATGCAAAGCATTCAGTATTATCATCCATCCATAAGTAATGATTTATATCATCTCTAATTAATTTAAATTGAATTAAATTAATTACTTCATTTTATAAATCCTGCTTACTTAACCATTAATTAATTACAATCAATTAATTATCCTCTAATATTTCATTTCAATTAATCATCTTTGATTAATTATCTTTTAATTACATCCAAGTAATTTATCCTTAATTAATTTCTCAAATTAATTATCCTTAACCATTATAGTAATTAACCTTTAATTACTTCATAAATTAATTAACTATAATTAATTAAATTAATCAACTATAATTAATTACATTAATTCTTAATTAATTACATTAATTAATTACTTTATTTATTAATTATTACTAAATTAACCAATCTTAATTACATCATTAATTATATTAATTAATGATCCTTAATTACAATTTAATTATTAATTACTTAATTAAATTAATTACATTAAGTAATTAACCTTTAATTAAACAACATTTATTAATCACCCTTGATTAATCTTCAATCAGTAATTAACTACCCTTAATTACTTTCATTAACTAAATTAATTACTTCCTTAATACATAACCAATCCATTAATTACCTCAAGTAATTATCTATTATTTACTTCCTAAATAATCACACCTTAATAATTACATTAATAATTATTATCAAATCATCTCTTGATTATTCTAAATTAATTAAACTTAATTAATTAACTTAACTAAATCAAATTAATTTAATTAATTACAATATGTAATTAATTTCTTAATTACTTCCAATAAGTAATTCATTTAAAACAAATTCTATAATTGATTATCTTAAATTAATTAAACTAATTAATTATCAAAATTTATCCTATTAATTCATTATTTAATAACCCATAGTTAATGACCTCATTAACTATTATTTAATTACTTTCCTTAAGTAATTAACTTATATTAATTATTATTAATTCTAAATTAATAAATCTTAATAACTAATTTATTAATCTCTAATTACTAAATTAATTAAGTGTTAACCATAACTTAATTAATATTTAATTACACTTATTAATTAATTCTTAATCATTAATTAATTACTCTAATTTATAATCCCTAACTACAAATTAATCATCCCTAATTAATTTATCCTAATCATAAATAAATTAGTTTAACCTTTAATTACCTATTTAATTAATCCAAATGATTAATTAATCAAATTAAACTAATTATCTATTAAATCTCTTAATAAATTAAATAAACACAAGTCTTTAATTAATTTAAGATAAACTTTATTTTTATTGATAAACAAGTTATCATTTACAATTTATATTTGAAATATTCATTTCAAATCTACTTTTAAATTTCATTTTAAATGTTGTATTTAAAATGAATACCAATTTATCTTTAACTAAGTTTTTAACCAATTTAAAAACTTTTACTTATTAAAAATCTTATCTCTTATAAAAGAAATTTAAGAAGAGTTTAAACCAATTTCCTTTTTAATTTCAAACAATTTAAACCCAGATTAAAGTTTTAAAACCAGACAGTTTTAAAAACCTGTCAACACAAAAGTGCTCAAGTCTAACCTAATCTGCTTCGAGTTCCCACCCTAGTTTCCCCGAGTCTCTCTCGCAAAAACACTCAAAAGTCTCGAGTCTTTCCTTGTCACTGAGTCCAACCTTCCAGCTCCAACAACTTCGAGTCGCACATCAAAATTCCCGAGACTTCCACGAGCAAACCCGAGACTTGCATTCGTCTTCTCCAGTAAACAGACTTCACCCAGATACCTTTCCGATCTCGTGCACGTGCACGGTCACCTACGGCAACTCCGGTCATCGACGAGTATCTCCACAAATCCACGTTCATCCACATACTAGAAAACGATCAACCTATCTTCGATTCCTACTCGAATTCAAATTCGAGCATTCATCCTACCTGGAACAAGAAACCATCACCACTGACCAACCTGGCAACACCGCTCGTGCTCGCAATTTCGACCATCAGAGAATCTAATTCTCTGGCCATGCCTTCGTCTATACCTAAACTTCCATTTCCCAAAGTCCTAGAACACTCGATCCATCCATGAAAACAAACGAAACGAATTCGTAGCCTATCTTAAAACTAGGTTTAAAAATTTCAAACCCAAATCATTTCTGCCTTACTTCCTTAAAAATTCTCCTGACAATTTTCCTATCATCCATGATCATTCCACTACCATTACTAAAGATTTCAAACTTCAAATTTCACTGAGATGATCAAAATCACCAGAACTTCATTTCTAACATAACCCAGAACTGCTCTTATTAAACTAAGCTAAAAACTATGATATTCATGCTAAAAATCATATTATCATCTATGTTTTCAATTTATAAGTCTGAATATATAAATTATAAAGTTCAAATTTTCACTTTATTATAACATATCTCTGTTGTTTTAGATTACAGGGGCACTCAGGTATGAATTTTGACTTAACTAAGCTTTTTAAAACCTTAGTATATGATAATTAAACAATACTTACTAATAAGTTAAATCCTAATAAAAACTAAATCAAGTAGAAAGAGATCTAAAGGAGAATTCTGGAGTTTGGCAAATAAACAGATCAGAGAAACTATATCATACATGCATACTTATATACATTCATGTATATACAAAATCATCAACAAACTTTCACATCCAAACAATATTTATCACCGGGTTAAACATGCATCATGATTTCCTAATTTAATTCAAGTAAAAATGTTACTCACCTGTAAAAAAAAAGAAACAGAGGCAGACTTAAGCTTTTGAAAACTTGAACAGGCTTTGACTTAAACTGGAAAATGATTTGATCTTTTTAAAACTTGAAACTGAAATGCTTTAAATCCCCAGAAGTTTTGCATGCTACTGAATCTTGCATGTTGCCTCTAGTTAGAAGAATGAATGCAAGCAGTTTTGAGTTGCTTTCCAGATTGAAAAGAAATATGCAGGCAGACAGATTTTTGAAAATGAAGGTTGCAGGCTGATTCTTTGATTTGAGAAAATGAATTTGGTTTTGAGGAAGATGTTTACTGATCTCAGTTTGAAGCATTTGATTTTGTTTGAGGAAGATTTCCAGATTTGAATATGAATTCATTTTCTTAAAAGATAATTACTGATTTAGATTAGAGGAAAAGTTTGAGAAGTGGTATTGATTTTCAGGCTTTTGAATTGGATTGAGGTATTAGATTTTTGAACATGAACAAGAAAGTTTACTGATCTGATTTTCAGATTTGTTTAGAGAAAGAGTTTCTTGTTTTTGAAGAGGAAAAATAGAAAGAATGAAATGAATATATGCAATTGTTTATATATATGTAATTTTGATTTTATAAAATAAAAGAAAAAGAAAATAAATAAGGACACTTGTCCTATACATTTGTTTATTTAATTACACATGTTTTTACAAAGCTTTAGATAAATGACACATGTCCTTTAAGTAATTACTCATAATTCTATTTATTTTAAAATTATTTAAAAAGCCTTTTCTTATTTATTTATACACTTATCTATATATAATTACTTTTTAAAGAGAAACAAAAACTAATTATATTTAAAAATAAAAGTTATACAAATATTCTAAAATCCAAAACAATTTAAATATATATTCTTTTGAATTTCAAAACTTTAAATTCAAGTTTAAATAAAATTAAATCCTAAGATTCAATTTAAAAGTTAAGTTATATATATTTACATACACTATTTATTCCATTTAAAAATAACAATTCCTTTTAGCATTAAAATTCATACATATTAAAAATAATACATTATACTTGTTATTTGAAAATAACATATTTTATAATTTAAACAAGAGATTATATTATCAAGAAATATTTAAAAAGAAATAAAACAAACCATTTTTGTAAATCTTATTTATTTAAACTTAAGTTAAAATATCTCTTAAACAATTAAAATATTTACCTGAAGTATTTTAAAACTATAAAATTACTTATTTAAATATCTTTGAAAAGTCCAGATTAAATTAAATATAAATTTCCAATTTACCAAAGCTTCTATTTAAAAATATATATAAATAAATATATATATTCAAATAGAAAATATCTTATTAACTTTTAAAAGATAAAATCATCAATTAATACTAATTTAATCAGATTATTAAATTAAATTCAAATTTTATTATCAAAGATTATCCATATCAATTTAATTATTCAACAGATTATTAAATTGATATTGTTAAAATTTCCGGGATATTACATTCCTCCCCCCTTAAAATAATTTCGTCCCCGAAATTTAAACAAAGGTAATTTAATAATCTTATTAAAGATTTTAATTTCAAAACACAAGCATATACTATCATCCATATGCTAACAACCATAGCAACCAATTCATCCAATCAAACAATTCTAACTATCTAGACTAAATTCTAGATAAAATTCCTCGAGTTTCCCCAAGTATATATATATACCGGGATACTCGCTCTACAAACAATCTAAACTACTAAGCTATAGATCTCCTACTCATCTAGATCTACAGAACTAAACAGAATATCAGACTACAGACGAGTCTGACTCAACTACCCAACTTCCAGAACTGCTGATTCTAAAACCAAAGATAGATCAAATACGTACTCCCTCAGAGATACGTAAAACACAATGAATTCCAATTATCCAAACTGACCATTCAACCAAGTAGATCAATTACTTATCCAAGTCAGAACACAGACGAGATCCAAACATAACTCTACTTCACAACATCAGTAGATTCCAAACTTACTTCTCCCATCCAGAGATACACTCCAAACTGCTTTCGCTGCTCAACTCTGATCTGAGGTAGAACACAAGCACAGACTGGACAACTCACTTCTAGAAATAAGGTTCACTGATCCATAAAGAAAAACTCGGATACTCCAGCAAAACTTGAGTTGCATCACCAACTCCATCTCTAGGAAACATCCTTCCACTAGACTGAACCACCAGTATCACTCATGGAATCCAGTCGATAAGAAAACTCAACCTTCAGATGCGGACAAACTCCTGACTTCTTTGAAGACATCCAGAAAAACTCTGACAACCCAAGAGAATACTCAGCCAATCGCAAGTCACTTTTGCGATCAACCCAGCCTAATTCCAAACAGACTGTTCTCTCTTTACCAATCAGAACAGCTTACACTTATTTATCCAATTTATCGAAGAAATGGATCCACTCTGCTGCTTCTGATCTTCACTTCCAGAAAAACTGCTCATCCAGAAAACTTCCTGCCATCACAGAACACTCCGAGCTGCACTGCTGACACTGATGCTCTTATCCAAAGCTCTTCGAGAAACTCGGACTCCAAACCAAACAGAAACACCATGCTTAACTCAGCCACAATACCAAAGCATACACACTCCCTTAATCTTGTTCCAAAGAAAACATCTTCGGGAACATCCATCGTCACTGTATCTCATCATATAGCTACTATTACCTGAGGTATCAAGATACCATCACACACTTCTGCACATCCGACAGATCCAACTCTACTCATCCACACTTCAAGATAAACTCCGAACCATTACAGTTTCCTTCGGAGATCGATGAAATCCTTCACCACAGCAAAGCTTACTCGAGACGGTATTGGGTTTACAGTCTCGATAAATACACTTCCAACCTCAATACTCAGACTCCAACCATTTGTAGTCGTGTTACAAACACCACCACCTTATCTACCTTTATAATTTATATTGGAAAACCCAAACAGGTAACCCAACAAATAGGTAGAAATATATATATATATATATTTAAAATGATACTTTTTATATAGAAATTATTTCTGGGTAAAATTATTTCATTTACCTCTTTAAAACAATACTGTGTCGAATTGTTCTATACAAGCGTTTAGAGATCCCTATCAATGTTGTGGCGTCCCACACATCGACCAGAATCCATAAACTACTCAATAAATCAATCAACACAATATAAAACAATTTTATATTCACTAACAAATACGCGCTCATATCTATTAATACTCTCAAAATTCCCACCAGAGCCAAGGTTGTCGCCAGCCTAAGCTCTGATACCACTGTAAAGACCACGACTTTCTCTCCATAGAAAGTCGTATCGCTAATAAGAAAGAAAGGGATAGAAAAGAGAAAAGAAGAGAAAGAAAGAATAACAACACATCAGAATCTCACAGCGGAACGAAACAAAATATATTATATCACATAAATATTACATAGTATCATATACAACACTTATCAGAGTTACATAGATTACACATCATATACTAGACAGTTATAATCATCTGTCTAGTTATTACATCTCAATCCAATACAGAGATCAATACAAAATCAACACAGCGGAAACTACTATCTATCTACAACGCCGAAGCCTCCTGCTCCATTGCTCCTCCACAATTCGTCAAGGCTAACCTGAATCCCTTGGCTACTCGTAAAAATTTGAGTACCCAAGAGTTTATAAAACAGAAATAAACAACTTGGGTCAGACATGGGTCTGGTGTGAGTAACAGGTTAAACTTGTTTAACTTCAAAACCTTTTGAAAGAAAAGGTATCACGTAAGACTTCCCACAAATAAACATGGGTAAGTTTTTACCTTACGCTAACCAAAACATTTGATAGGAAATTCGATTGTATTATAATAGGGTCTAGGGTTTTCAAGTAAAATACAGAAATAGCTGAAATGCTTACATCTCACATTTCAACATAGTTGGGCACAACTAATACGTACGGCACTTATTGGAGTTCGGATTCCATACAATGGCAGGGCTACCGGGGTACCGCCCATCACAGTACGTGGCCTAGATCACCGTACCGAGGATCACTCCCAATCCCCTGCAACACAAGGCCGGAACATCCCTTACTGGATAATTCCCGCACAAGATACCTCACGGTTGGGATCAGCAACCGCACACTAAGCCGAAATAAGAAGGGACTTCTAGACAGAGGTAATCTTGTCCTACTTGGGTGCTACCCACTAACCTTGCTGCACCTCCCCTGTTTTAGCCATTCCCGGTTTGTGAGGCTTGAGGTCACGATTACCTTTAAATAGAACACATCTATCTTAGAATGCTCATCGTCCACCTGACGATGTGCTGAAAGCATTCAATCCATATAAGTTCGTTCCGGGTTCGAACGAAACCGAAGGCATTATCTCGTTACACTCGTTTTGGAATCACCCTCAGAGTTAACGACAATAACCCTTGCACTCTGAATCTTCATCTTCACTTGATTCACGACCTATCGTTAATTTGGATCGATGTGGTATTCGGGTCTCCAGACCTGGAAATCCGGTATACGGAAACCCGATCCCGGTCTCATCGAAATCCAAAACGTATCTTTTAAGGCCAAGTTGTTTTAAAGTTAAAACAATACAATTCAATTATCTTTATACACAAAGAAAGATAATTCACAATAGATAATCAACATTATCAGATAATCCATATTATCATCACAATTCAACTAACATCTATATCATACAGCATATATCTCATCAGAGATATCAATCAATGCAAAGCATTCAGTATTATCATCCATCCATAAGTAATGATTTATATCATCTCTAATTAATTTAAATTGAATTAAATTAATTACTTCATTTTATAAATCCTGCTTACTTAACCATTAATTAATTACAATCAATTAATTATCCTCTAATATTTCATTTCAATTAATCATCTTTGATTAATTATCTTTTAATTACATCCAAGTAATTTATCCTTAATTAATTTCTCAAATTAATTATCCTTAACCATTATAGTAATTAACCTTTAATTACTTCATAAATTAATTAACTATAATTAATTAAATTAATCAACTATAATTAATTACATTAATTCTTAATTAATTACATTAATTAATTACTTTATTTATTAATTATTACTAAATTAACCAATCTTAATTACATCATTAATTATATTAATTAATGATCCTTAATTACAATTTAATTATTAATTACTTAATTAAATTAATTACATTAAGTAATTAACCTTTAATTAAACAACATTTATTAATCACCCTTGATTAATCTTCAATCAGTAATTAACTACCCTTAATTACTTTCATTAACTAAATTAATTACTTCCTTAATACATAACCAATCCATTAATTACCTCAAGTAATTATCTATTATTTACTTCCTAAATAATCACACCTTAATAATTACATTAATAATTATTATCAAATCATCTCTTGATTATTCTAAATTAATTAAACTTAATTAATTAACTTAACTAAATCAAATTAATTTAATTAATTACAATATGTAATTAATTTCTTAATTACTTCCAATAAGTAATTCATTTAAAACAAATTCTATAATTGATTATCTTAAATTAATTAAACTAATTAATTATCAAAATTTATCCTATTAATTCATTATTTAATAACCCATAGTTAATGACCTCATTAACTATTATTTAATTACTTTCCTTAAGTAATTAACTTATATTAATTATTATTAATTCTAAATTAATAAATCTTAATAACTAATTTATTAATCTCTAATTACTAAATTAATTAAGTGTTAACCATAACTTAATTAATATTTAATTACACTTATTAATTAATTCTTAATCATTAATTAATTACTCTAATTTATAATCCCTAACTACAAATTAATCATCCCTAATTAATTTATCCTAATCATAAATAAATTAGTTTAACCTTTAATTACCTATTTAATTAATCCAAATGATTAATTAATCAAATTAAACTAATTATCTATTAAATCTCTTAATAAATTAAATAAACACAAGTCTTTAATTAATTTAAGATAAACTTTATTTTTATTGATAAACAAGTTATCATTTACAATTTATATTTGAAATATTCATTTCAAATCTACTTTTAAATTTCATTTTAAATGTTGTATTTAAAATGAATACCAATTTATCTTTAACTAAGTTTTTAACCAATTTAAAAACTTTTACTTATTAAAAATCTTATCTCTTATAAAAGAAATTTAAGAAGAGTTTAAACCAATTTCCTTTTTAATTTCAAACAATTTAAACCCAGATTAAAGTTTTAAAACCAGACAGTTTTAAAAACCTGTCAACACAAAAGTGCTCAAGTCTAACCTAATCTGCTTCGAGTTCCCACCCTAGTTTCCCCGAGTCTCTCTCGCAAAAACACTCAAAAGTCTCGAGTCTTTCCTTGTCACTGAGTCCAACCTTCCAGCTCCAACAACTTCGAGTCGCACATCAAAATTCCCGAGACTTCCACGAGCAAACCCGAGACTTGCATTCGTCTTCTCCAGTAAACAGACTTCACCCAGATACCTTTCCGATCTCGTGCACGTGCACGGTCACCTACGGCAACTCCGGTCATCGACGAGTATCTCCACAAATCCACGTTCATCCACATACTAGAAAACGATCAACCTATCTTCGATTCCTACTCGAATTCAAATTCGAGCATTCATCCTACCTGGAACAAGAAACCATCACCACTGACCAACCTGGCAACACCGCTCGTGCTCGCAATTTCGACCATCAGAGAATCTAATTCTCTGGCCATGCCTTCGTCTATACCTAAACTTCCATTTCCCAAAGTCCTAGAACACTCGATCCATCCATGAAAACAAACGAAACGAATTCGTAGCCTATCTTAAAACTAGGTTTAAAAATTTCAAACCCAAATCATTTCTGCCTTACTTCCTTAAAAATTCTCCTGACAATTTTCCTATCATCCATGATCATTCCACTACCATTACTAAAGATTTCAAACTTCAAATTTCACTGAGATGATCAAAATCACCAGAACTTCATTTCTAACATAACCCAGAACTGCTCTTATTAAACTAAGCTAAAAACTATGATATTCATGCTAAAAATCATATTATCATCTATGTTTTCAATTTATAAGTCTGAATATATAAATTATAAAGTTCAAATTTTCACTTTATTATAACATATCTCTGTTGTTTTAGATTACAGGGGCACTCAGGTATGAATTTTGACTTAACTAAGCTTTTTAAAACCTTAGTATATGATAATTAAACAATACTTACTAATAAGTTAAATCCTAATAAAAACTAAATCAAGTAGAAAGAGATCTAAAGGAGAATTCTGGAGTTTGGCAAATAAACAGATCAGAGAAACTATATCATACATGCATACTTATATACATTCATGTATATACAAAATCATCAACAAACTTTCACATCCAAACAATATTTATCACCGGGTTAAACATGCATCATGATTTCCTAATTTAATTCAAGTAAAAATGTTACTCACCTGTAAAAAAAAAGAAACAGAGGCAGACTTAAGCTTTTGAAAACTTGAACAGGCTTTGACTTAAACTGGAAAATGATTTGATCTTTTTAAAACTTGAAACTGAAATGCTTTAAATCCCCAGAAGTTTTGCATGCTACTGAATCTTGCATGTTGCCTCTAGTTAGAAGAATGAATGCAAGCAGTTTTGAGTTGCTTTCCAAATTGAAAAGAAATATGCAGGCAGACAGATTTTTGAAAATGAAGGTTGCAGGCTGATTCTTTGATTTGAGAAAATGAATTTGGTTTTGAGGAAGATGTTTACTGATCTCAGTTTGAAGCATTTGATTTTGTTTGAGGAAGATTTCCAGATTTGAATATGAATTCATTTTCTTAAAAGATAATTACTGATTTAGATTAGAGGAAAAGTTTGAGAAGTGGTATTGATTTTCAGGCTTTTGAATTGGATTGAGGTATTAGATTTTTGAACATGAACAAGAAAGTTTACTGATCTGATTTTCAGATTTGTTTAGAGAAAGAGTTTCTTGTTTTTGAAGAGGAAAAATAGAAAGAATGAAATGAATATATGCAATTGTTTATATATATGTAATTTTGATTTTATAAAATAAAAGAAAAAGAAAATAAATAAGGACACTTGTCCTATACATTTGTTTATTTAATTACACATGTTTTTACAAAGCTTTAGATAAATGACACATGTCCTTTAAGTAATTACTCATAATTCTATTTATTTTAAAATTATTTAAAAAGCCTTTTCTTATTTATTTATACACTTATCTATATATAATTACTTTTTAAAGAGAAACAAAAACTAATTATATTTAAAAATAAAAGTTATACAAATATTCTAAAATCCAAAACAATTTAAATATATATTCTTTTGAATTTCAAAACTTTAAATTCAAGTTTAAATAAAATTAAATCCTAAGATTCAATTTAAAAGTTAAGTTATATATATTTACATACACTATTTATTCCATTTAAAAATAACAATTCCTTTTAGCATTAAAATTCATACATATTAAAAATAATACATTATACTTGTTATTTGAAAATAACATATTTTATAATTTAAACAAGAGATTATATTATCAAGAAATATTTAAAAAGAAATAAAACAAACCATTTTTGTAAATCTTATTTATTTAAACTTAAGTTAAAATATCTCTTAAACAATTAAAATATTTACCTGAAGTATTTTAAAACTATAAAATTACTTATTTAAATATCTTTGAAAAGTCCAGATTAAATTAAATATAAATTTCCAATTTACCAAAGCTTCTATTTAAAAATATATATAAATAAATATATATATTCAAATAGAAAATATCTTATTAACTTTTAAAAGATAAAATCATCAATTAATACTAATTTAATCAGATTATTAAATTAAATTCAAATTTTATTATCAAAGATTATCCATATCAATTTAATTATTCAACAGATTATTAAATTGATATTGTTAAAATTTCCGGGATATTACATTCTGTAACGACCCGGCTTCCTATGCCCAGAAAGACGCATCGTTATGAAGAAAGAAAGGGATAGAAGAAGAAAAGAAAAGAAGAGAGAACAACAACACATCAGAAATCTCACAGCGGAACGAGAAATATATTATCACATAAGATATTACATAGTATCATATACATCAGAGTACACGATTTATACATCACAATATAGACAGTTATAAACTTCTGTCTATTATACAACACAACTACATAAATACGATACATCATACACAGCGGAAACTCTATATATCTACACGCTGAAGCCTCCTGCTCCACAGCTCTTCCAGAATTCGTCAAGACTAACCTGAATCCCCTTGACTACTCATACAAATTTGAGTACCCAAGAGTTTAATAAAACAGAAAATAAACACTTGGGTCAGACATGGGTCTGGTGTGAGTAAACGGGTTTAAATTGTTTAACTTCAAAACCTTTTGAAAACAAAGGTATCACGTAAGACTTCCCACACATAAACATTGAAAAGTTTTTACCTTACGCTAACCAAATCATTTGATAGGAAATCCAGTTATATTATAATAGGGTCTAGGGTTTCCAAGTAAAATACAGAAATAGCTGAAATGCTTACATCTCACATTCCAACATAGTTGGGCACAACTAATACGTACGGCACTTATTGGAGTTTGGATTCCATACAATGGCAGGGCTACTGGGGTACCGCCCGTCACAGTACGTGGCCTAGATCACCGTACCGAGGAGTACGCCCGCTCCCCTGCAACACAAAGCCGGAACCATCCCTTACTGGATAATTCCGAACAAGATAACCCCGTAGTTGGCGCGACCAACCACACACTAAGCCGAATAAAAAGAAAAGGGACTTCTAGACAGGGATCTATCTTGCTCTCAGTGGGTGCTACCCACGAAGCCTTGCTGCACCTCCCCTGTTTTAGCCATTCCCGGTTGATGAGGCTTGAGGTTACGATTACCTTTAATCAGAACATATCACTTAGAATGCTCATCGTCCGCCTGACGATGTGCTGAAAGCATTCAATCCATACAAGTTCGTTCCGGGTTCGAACGAAACCGAAGGCATTATCTCGTTACACTCGTTTTGGAATCACCCTCAGAGTTAACGACAATAACCCTTGCACTCTGAATCTTCATCTTCACTTGAGATTCACGACCTATCGTAAATTTGGATCGATGTGGTATTCGGGTCTCCAGACCTGGAATCCCGGTATACGGAAACCCGATCCCGGTCTCATCGAAATCCAAAACGTATCTTTTAAGGGCCAAGTTGTTTTAAGGTTAAAACAATACAATTCTTATCTATATACACAAAGATAGATAATTCACAATAGATAATCTACATTATCATTTCAATTCAACCAAGTATCTATATCACAGATCAATCATATCTCATCAGAGATATCAAACAATGCAAAGCATTCAATATTATTCAACCATCCATAGGTAATGATTTATATCATCTCTAATTAATTTAAAATAAATTAAATTTATTACTTCATTCTATAAATCTTGCTTACTTAACCATTAATTAATTATAAATCAATTAATTAATTATCCTCTAATTATTCATTTCAATTAATCATCCTTGATTAATTATCTTTTAATTACATTTAAGTAATTAGCCTTTAATTAATTTTATAAATTAATTATTCTTAACCATTATAGTAATTAACCTTTAATTACTCTATAAATTAATTAACTATAATTAATTACATTAATCCTTAATTAATTACATTAATTAATTACCTCCTTAATTACTTATTATTGATTAATTAGTTTTAATCAACTCTTAATTATATTAGTTAATGACCCTTAATTACTTCCTTAATTAATTACTCCACTTAATTAATTACATTAAGTAATTATTCTTTAATTAATTACATAAATCAATTAACTATTAATCACTTACCTTTAATTAATTAAACCTTAATTAATTAATTAATTATACTAAGTAATTATTTCTTAATTACTCCCATTAATTAACCTCAAATCATTTCCATTAAGTAATTTCCACAAATTACTTTATTAATTATCCACTAATTACTTTTAAATTAAGTAATTATTAATCACCTTCAATAATTATCCATTAATTAATTACCTCCTTAATTACTTATTATTGATTAATTAGTTTTAATCTTAATTAATCACATTAATTAATTTTAACCTTAATTAATCACATTAATAAATTTTAACCTTAATTAATTATCTAAGTAATTAATCCTTAATTACCTTTCATTAATTACTTCCAAAAAGTAATTATTCTTTTGATTTAAGATTCGAATTGTATTTTAGTTGAGAAAGAAGTGAAGATAATTTTTAGCTGAAAGTCAAAACAGATCTTCTTTCATTTTATTTATTTATGACTTTAATTTACAAAGGAAATAGCCACTTGTCTTTTTTAAGTGTTAATTATCTTACTCATATACCTTTATTTTTACAAATGTCACTAAACCACCTTAATAAGCTTACAAGTGTTAATCTTGGTTTTAATAAATTTATTTAAGTCATATACATGTATTTAAGAAATATTTATATGTATATAATGTATTTATCTTTTTGTTGTTGAAATCCACAAACTCTACTCCACAAGAAATAGAAGACTGAACTTCCTTCTCCCAGATTCCAGAAAATTCTATACACACTTGTCATTAATTGTTTTATATTATTTTTTTAAAAAGATTATAAAAGCTTATATATTTATTTCCTAAATAGATAAATACATTTATTAGTTATAAATGCTTTTCTATATTATAAATAAATGAAACCTTTAAAAGAAAAACAATAAAACTCATTTATATCCTAATAAAATTATATACAATATTTTTAATTCATTTTTAATAAACCATAAATCTAGTTTATATAAGCCTACCTCTTCATTCTCTTTTCTTTTTCTAATCTCATTTCTTAAAGACAAAACTAAAATCAGAAATATTCAAACCGAAATCTCCTCCAAACCAAATCTGAAATAATCTTCTCAAACCAAAACTGAAATCATTTCCAAACCAAGAATCTACAAACTGAAATGATCATCTTCAAAACCAAAACCAGATAATTATTCAAACCAAAATCATCTCACAACCAAAAGCTAAATTCATTTCTCAAACCAAAAATATACAACCTGAAGCCATTGTTCTCAGACCTGAAATCTTATTTCAAACCAAATCAAGGCCCTGTTAAACATTGTATAAGTTCAAAACAAACCTGCAATGTTTTTAAGACCTGTGACAATCATCCTTCAAGCTTGTAAACATTTATTCTTCAAGACCAGTAATTAATGCATGCAAGTAAATCTGAAGTAAATCAAAGCAAGTTTTCGAAGCTTACAAATTCCAGAGGCCATGGTTTTCAAGTTTTCAAAGCTAGCATTACAGTTTTCAAAGCAAGCTTTCCTGTTTTTAAGAGATCAAAGCAGTCAAGTTTCAAATCCAGTTTTCCCAAAATCTTTGCCTCTTTAAACTGTGAGTAAACCCAACTTGTTTGTCTTAAATCTGGTTGCTTAAATAAATCATCAATGTTGATATAAATATTGTTTGCATGATGATGAATTAGATGTCTGAATAATTGAAATGTGCATGTTATATATCTATGTTAGCTCTGATACCAAATGTGACGACCCGCCATTCATTCCACAGAATGACGCATCGCCGATAAGAAAGAAAGGGATAGAAAGAGAAAAGAAGAGAAGAAAGAAAGAAACAACAACAGAATCTAAACAGCGGAACGAATAAATTATATTAATAACATAAACTATTACATAGTATCATTTACAACAACTATCAGAGTTACACAACATATACAACACATACTAGACAGTTATAAACACCTGTCTAGTTTCTACAATACAAGATACAACACAGATAACAAATGACTCAGAGATCAACACAGCGGAATACTATATCTACGAACGCCGAAGCCTCCTGCTCCATTGCTCCTCCAGAATATTCGTCAAAGCAAACCTGACTCTCTTGGCTACTCGTAAAAATTTGAGTACCCAAGTGTTTATTTCTGTTTTATATAAACTCTTGGGTACTCAAATTTTTACGAGTAGCCAAGAGAGTCAGGTTTGCTTTGACGAATATTCTGGAGGAGCAATGGAGCAGGAGGCTTCGGCGTTCGTAGATATAGTATTCCGCTGTGTTGATCTCTGAGTCATTTGTTATCTGTGTTGTATCTTGTATTGTAGAAACTAGACAGGTGTTTATAACTGTCTAGTATGTGTTGTATATGTTGTGTAACTCTGATAGTTGTTGTAAATGATACTATGTAATAGTTTATGTTATTAATATAATTTATTCGTTCCGCTGTTTAGATTCTGTTGTTGTTTCTTTCTTTCTTCTCTTCTTTTCTCTTTCTATCCCTTTCTTTCTTATCGGCGATGCGTCATTCTGTGGAATGAATGGCGGGTCGTCACATGATACCACTGTGACGACCCGCCATCCTATGTCCAGGAAGACGCATCGTTTTGAAGAAAAGAAAGAGGTGAGAAAGTAGAAAAGAAAGAGAAGAAGAAGAACAACAACAGAATCTCAAACAGCGGAACGAATAAATTATATTAATAACAAAAGTATTACATAATATACAACACTTATCAGAGTTATACAACATATACATCACATACTAGACAGTTATAAACATCTGTCTAGACATTACAACTCAAATACAATACAAACACTATCACAAAGATCTACACAGCGGAATACTATATCTACGAACGCCGAAGCCTCCTGCTCCATTGCTCCTCCAGAATAACTCGTCAAAGCTAACCTGAATCCCTTGGCTACTCGTAAAAATTTGAGTACCCAAGAGTTTATAAAACAGAAATAAACACTTGGGTCAGACATGGGTCTGGTGTGAGTAACAGGTTAAACTTGTTTAACTTCAAAACCTTTTGAAAGAAAAGGTATCACGTAAGACTTCCCACAAATAAACATGGGTAAGTTTTTACCTTACGCTAACCAAAACATTTGATAGGAAATTCGATTGTATTATAATAGGGTCTAGGGTTTTCAAGTAAAATACAGAAATAGCTGAAATGCTTACATCTCACATTCCAACATAGTTGGGCACAACTAATACGTACGGCACTTATTGGATTTTGGATTCCATACAATGGCAGGGCTACCGGGGTACCGCCCGTCACAGTACGTGGCCTAGATCACCGTACCGAGGATCACTCCCAATCCCCTGCAACACAAGGCCGGAACATCCCTTACTGGATAATTCCCGCACAAGATATCCCAGCAGTTGTTGCAATTCAACTGCCCACTCAACCGAATAATAAGAAGGGACCTCTAGACAGGGATAATCTTGTCCTACTTGGGTGCTACCCACTAACCTTGCTGCACCTCCCCTGTTTTAGCCATTCCCGGTTTGATGAGGCTTGAGGCTACGATTACCTTTAATCAGGACATCACTTAGAATGCTCATCGTCCACCTGACGATGTTCTGAAAGCATTCAATCCATACAAGTTCGTTCCGGGTTCGAACGAAACCGAAGGCATTATCTCGTTACACTCGTATTGGAATCACCCTCAGAGTTAACGACAATAACCCTTGCACTCTGAATCTTCATCTCCAATCTGAAAGTACTATCTCCGTCAACTCATTACGGAATCACCCTCAGAGTTATATCGACAAAGAATAGCTCTTACACCTCGAGTCTTCACTTGCTCCATTTTGATTTCACGACCTAACGTAAATTTGGATCGATGTGGTATTCGGGTCTCCAGACCTGGAATCCCGGTATACGGAAACCCGATCCCGGTCTCATCGAAATCCAAAACGTATCTTTTAAGGCCAAGTTGTTTTAAAGTTAAAACAATTCAATTCTATTATCTATTTACATACAGATAGATAATTCACAATAGATAATCGACATTATCATTAAAAGCAGATAATCCATATCATCATCATTATGCAACCAAAGCATCCAAATCATACAGTATCAATTATCTCATCTCTGAGAAACCATTCAAGATAAATCAGTATCATTCAATATCCTTAAGCCATGATTTATTAATTACCATCTATAATTAATTTAAAATGAATTAAATTAATTACTTCCATCATTAACAATCTTACTTAAGTCACTATTAATTAATTATCAATTAATTAATCATTCACCATCCAATTATTCATTTTAATTAATCATCCTTGATTAATTACATTTAATTACATTCAAGTAATTAGTATTAAATTAATTCACAAATTAATTATTCTTAATTAATTATAGTAATTAACCTTTAATTACTTTATCTATTAATTAACTATAATTAATTACATTACTCCTTAATTAATTACATTAATTAATCACTCAGATATTAATTATTTCTTAATTAATCAATTCTTAATTACATCATTAATTATATTAATTAATGATCCTTAATTACATTTTATCATTACTTAATTACATTAAGAAATTAATCTTTAATTAAACCATAATTTATTATTCACTATTGATTAATCACATTCAGTAATTAACTACCCTTAATTACTTCTTAAAATAAATTAATTATACCTTAATTAATTTCTTAATTAATCCTTTGATTAATTTCCATTAAGTAATTAACTACCCTTAATTACTTTATTAATTACATCAGTAATTATCCATTAATTACTTTCCTAAGTAATTATACTTCCTTAAATTACATTAAGTAATTATACAAATCATTAAATGATTATCTTAAGTTAATTAAACTTAATTAATTAACTTTAACTAATCAATTCAACCTCAATTAATTACAATGAGTAATTAATTTCCTAATTACTTCCATTAAGTAAAACAATTCACAAATGATTATCTTTTAAATTAATTAATCTAATTAATTATCTAAATTAATCACATTAATTAATTATCCTTAGTTAATGATCTACATTAACTATTAATTATTTTAATTACCTTTCTAAAATAATTAAACATTAATTAACCATTATTAATTACAACTTAATTAATTTTAATTATCAATAAATTAATCTCTAATTACTTAATTAATTAAGTACTTAACTATAACTTAATTAAACCTTAATTACTAAATTTTGAACCCATAATTACTAAATTTATTAACCCAATTATTAATTTATTAAATTGATTAATTATTCTTTAATTATCTTAATAATTTATTGAATTATAAATCATTAAGTTCTAAATATCTTTAAGATAAACCTTAATCTCATTAATGATTAAATTATCATTTGCAAAACATTTTAACAACAATTTGTTTTACATTTACTTTCAAATTTCATTTTAAATATAAGATTTAAAATGAGATTAATTTTAACTTTAGTAATGTTCAAACAATTTAAAAACCTTTAGATTACATGATAAAGTAAATACTAATCTTATAAAGGAAATTTAAAAGAATTTTTAACCAATTTCATTTTTAAATTTCAAATCATATATAAATGTGCTTATCATTCAAAGTTGTTTTAAAAACATTTTAAAATTTAAAAACTCCCTTTTTAATTCAAACTAAGATTCAAATTCATTTTTGAATCCAGATTTAAACTCAAATTTAAAGTCCCGTTTAAATCTTTATTCTCAGATTTTTAAAAACCATTTTATAAAATACTTTTAACATTTTTAAAGTTGTTAAAACCTTCAATTTTATAAAGCTTAATTTAAATTTTAAAACTAGATTACAATTCAGTTTTGAATCTATATTTTAAATTTAGTTTTTAAATTCTGCATTTAAAAACTTACTTTCAAACTTAAAATAAATTTTAAATTTGAAAAACTGACAGTTTTTAAGTAGAAACCTGTAACAGTTTTATACTCGAGTTTCACCTAAATTTGCTTCGAGACAAATTGCTATTTACCCGAGCAAAACAAATTTTGACTCGAGAAATTCCCAAGTACCCATTTTCCCCCAAAACCAACTTCATCAGAAAGTTTGAAAGTGCACCGTGCACATGCACGGTGACACTGATCATCTCCGATCATTGGTGATGATCTTTTTCCATCCAAAACCACTCCAACATCCCAACTCGATCATCAGATCGAACCCTAAATCTCGAAATCGAATTCGAGTCTCCATCCCAAACCTGGAAACAGTACTCACTTTACAAACTAGAACCTGGCAACGCTTCAAACCCTGGCCTCCGATCACCAGAAATGTTGATACTCCGGCCACGACTTCGCCTTCGACCCATCTTCCATCTCCCAAAACTCCTCTACACTCGATCAATCCAAATGGTCGTGATGATCGATTTATTATACCTAGTTAAAACTAGGGTTCCCAATTGAATCTCGCCACCACTGCCTCCTTGATGATATACATCACCAACCAGTATTTTTCCCATCAACTACATTCACTTCTTCATCACTACCCAAAGTCCTGACCTCTCCTATCACTTGGATCACCAGAGAAATCTCAGATTTTCATTTCTAGTTCAAACTAGAACTGCAGCTACGATTCTAAGTTAAAAATTATGATATTTGATTTAAAATTCATGTTTTAGTATGAGGTTTCAGATCCTAAGTCTAAAATAATAAATCATGAGGTTTGAATTTTGACTTATAGTAGATTTTCTATGTTATTCCAGATTTCCAGAGACAATGTAAAATTATTTCAACTTAACTAAAATTTTAAACTAAAATCTAAGATAAAACAACAACTTTTGTTTTAATTCTATATCCTAATAAAGATCGAATCAATGATAATGTAATATTCACCAAATTCTTAATTTAAAAATAAGAACAGACAAGAAACAGATACATATCAGCATACATATACGCATTCATATACTCACAACAGATTCACCAACACATACACATGCAATGCATTCTTATTCCAGTAATCAACATGCAAACAGGTATTCAAACTTATATTTTAAAAATGATTGTTACTCACCTATTTTAAAAGAAGCAGAGCCTCCAGATTTTTGAAAAGCTTGAAAACCTTAAGAGATTTAGTTGCTGGAATTTGTCTTTTGAAAACTTGAGAATTGGAAATTTGCATTGCCATTTCTTTTAAAACTTTAAACTTGAATTTACAGATGAGTTTCTACTTGCTTTTGTCTGCATCTCAGGTTGGAAAAAAATTGCATGCAAGCTGAAATGATTTTGCCCTTTTAAAACAGAGAAGAAATTGCTTTGATGATCTCTGCTTTTGAAGATCCAGGTTTGAAGAATGTAGGCTTGATTCCAGGTATTGAAGATGAAAACAGACTTTGATTTTGAGTTTGCTTTTTAAAACAGAGTTGAAGAATGATGTTCAGACTTTATTTCCAGGTTTATGAAATGAGTTCAAGCTTTTGATGTTTTGATTTTTGAAGATGCTTAACAGGCTATTGAATTTGAATAGATAGTGGTTTGAGGATTTACTTACAGATTTTGTTTAGAGGAGTTTGTACAGGGTTATTATGTTTGGATGGATTTCTGGTTTTGAGGAGTGAATTTCAGATTTGCTTTGAGTTATTATACAGCTGAATTTTTTCTTAGTTTGGCAAATGAAATAGAAAAAGAATGGAAGGAGGAAGGCAAAGTTTATATAAGCTGAAATTATAAAATAAATAAAAATAAAAGAAAAACAAAATTAAATGACACTTGTCATTATCCCTTACTCATAATTTAACACTTGTTTAAATGAGGTCTTAGGAAAATAACATGTTGATAACCTGTTACTCAACATAATACAACAATTATATACTAGATATAATACAAAAATGTGAAAGAAATTACATCATTCGATTTTTCTGCCTTATGTTGATTATCACTGACATTACTAGATTCCAGAAATTCTACTAATTAACTTTAATTAAAGTTATTTTTAAAACTTGAATCTAACTATTTCTAACAGTTTTCCTTTAAAGATTATAACTTAAAATTTCTTGCAAATTGAGATATGAATTTTTGAAAGTAAGTCTTGAGTCTGGGAAATAACAGAGACCAGTTTATAAATGTAAAATCAGACATGCACACATGTAACAGAGCAATTCAAAATATATTCCAGATATAAACAATCATGCAAACCATAATACAACAATTATATACGAATTTATCACATGCATCCATACAATCATAGTTTAAAACTGTTTTAAAAATAAAGGTTTACTCACCAGATTAAAAAGACAGAGGCTTGAGATTTGAAACAGGAAACTTTGAGTTGCTTTAAAACTTTGATTTCTTTAAAACTGGAATCTTTGAATTTGGAGAAGAAAGTACTTCGAAACTGAAATGCTTTGATTTGAAACTGGAAATCCTTTTGTTGATTGAGATGATTCAAAACTTTTGAAAACTGAATACTATGACGATCTTTGAAAGCTTGTTACTGGGAAACTTGATCTTTGAAAACTGAGATGTTCTTGGTTTCAGCTTGAATTGGTTTACAGGATTTAAATGTTTACAGGGTTTTGAATATTTGGTTTGAGAAATGTTTACAGGCTTTGAAAAATGCTTTACAGGGTTTAGATTTGGATTGATTTCTGGTTTTTCTTGAGGAAGTGTTTGCAGATTTGAAAATGAATATAGTTTGTAGGCTTTTGATTTTCAGATTTGTTTTTGAGTTTCACTTAGCTTTTGATTTAGAAAGATAGAAAAAGAGAATGAAGGAAGGAAAAATGGTTATATATAGGCTGAAATGATTTTAAAAATAAAAATAAAAGAAAAACTAAAATTAAATGACACTTGTCTCTTACCTTATCTAATTTCTTAACACATGGTATTTTAGAGATTTATAGATTAACACATGTAACTTTACATGCATAATTACATTTTAAATGATTTTAAAGCTTTTAAATTAAATTTCCTAAATAGATAAATACATATCTTATTTAATAAATTCTTTTCTCAATTTATAAAAATAAAACTTTTTAAAAAAAATAAAATAAAAACCAATCATATCTTAAATAAAATTATATATAGTATATTTAGTCCATTTTTAAATGATAATATAAAACTTTTGTATTTATTACTATTAATTAAATACTCTTTCAAATTTCTATAAATAAATTTCTATAAAAAGAAAAATATAAAACAAATCTTATTTCTAAATAAAAACTTTATTCATATATTTTAAATTCAAACTATATTATTATTTTCATTTTAAGATATATATATTTTTCTTTAAATTCAATTCTTAAATCCAAATTCAAATGCAACTTTAAAAATCCAAATTTAAAATCAACTCAACATATATATAAAATTAAATAAACACATTATTAGATTTGTAAATAATTATTCTATTTAAAAACAATTTAAATATATACATATATAGATATAACATTTAATCAACACTTATTAAATTTGAAATAATATACCTATTTAAAATCTGTTTATAACTATATTTAAAACAACTCATTATTAAATTGTTTGAAAACAATAATTTTACCAATTTTAAATAATTAACTTACAAGATTATCACATTTTAAATTCCCTGAAATCCCGGGATATCACATTCCTTCCCCCTTAAAAGAATTTCGTCCTCGAAATTTAAAACAAAAGATAATCCCAAGTTTTATTTTATTTCAACCAATCTAAGCATACCTATCAGCCAACACAAATAAACAATCAATTTCATCCAAACAAACAATTCAATCAAACAAACAATTCTAGCTATCCGGATACAGATCCCGGATAAGCTTCCTAAATTTCCTCGAGTTTCCCCAAGTATATATATATATACCGGGATACTCGCTCAACAGAATCCAAACAACCAATTCTACTGAGCTACAGAGCTCCTACACAACTAGATCTATAAAACTAAACAGAATATCAGACTACAGACGAGTCTGACTCAACAACCAAATCCTTCCCGAACTACTGGTTCCAAAACCAGAGATAGATCAAACACGTACTTCCTCAAAGATACGCGATATACTCTGAATCTCAGTTATCCAAACTGGCAATTCAATCCTGTAGATCAAACACTTATCCAAATCAGAATACAGAAGAGATCCAAAACAACTCGGAGCTGACTTCCCAGACTTACCCAATCTTATAGCTCCCTTATGATCGGAGAAAACTTATCCAAAATCAAATCTCCGACTTTAGAATCCAAATTCCTCTGTCTCAAATCCACAAAACTCTCCAGACGATCCTGGTCTGTCTACATCCTTACCGATCAGCTCAACCTTCGCTGATGCTTCTAGAACAAACTGGACCAAAAACAACTCAACAAAATGATCCTCTCAAGATCAACTAGAATCAAGAAACATAAACTCTACTCCTCAATATCAGAAGACTACAACTTACTTCTCTTATCTGGAAAAGACAAAACAGATGCACTAACCAATCTGGACTTAAATCCAGAAATATTTCCTGTAGAAATTTTCTAATCCCAAAACATTGCAAATTCCGGTTGCTTCCACTCTAGAACAGCTGCCGTCTTGCTTCTGCTGCACCACTCTGATCTAGAGAAGATGAGAATGCCGTCGATGAACTCAAGCACAGACTAGACAACACATCCTGAAAATATGATTCAACAGATCCATAAAGTAAACTCAGATACTTCATCAAATATTGAGCTGCTTCACCCAATCCTTCTACTAAGCTGAACCATCGGTACTACTCTTGGAATCCTAGTCGATAAGAAATTCAATCTCAATTGCAGACAAATCTTTGACTTCGCTGAAGACATCTAGAAAAACTCTGATAACTCAAGAGAATACTCAGCAATCGCAAGTCATTTTTGCGATCAACCCAGCCTAATATCCAAGAAACTGCTCTCTCTTTACCAATCAGAACAGCTTATGCTTTTTAACCAATCCATCGAAGAAATGGATCCTCTCTACTGCTTCTGAATTCTACCACTAGAAAATTGCTTTAGCCAGAAGACTTTCTGCCGGCACACGAAACACTCCGAGCTGCACTGCTGACCCAGATGCCAAGACTTCCTATCCAAAGCTCTTCGAGAACTCGGACTCCAAACCAAACAGAATCATCATGCTGAACTCAGCCACAACACTGAAGTAGACACACTTCCTTAACTTGTTCCAAAAGAAAACATCTTCAGAAACATCCAGTCACTGCGTCTCATCACACAACTACTCCTTCCTGAGTTACTCAGATACCATCACTTGCTTCTGCTCATTCGACAGATCCAAACTCCACTCATCCCACTTCAAAGATGGACTCCGAACCTTAACAGTTCCTTCAGAGATCAATGAAATCTTTACACCATAACAAAGTTCACTCGAGACGGTATTGGGTCTACAGTCTCGTCAGATAGACTTCCAACCTCAACATTCAAACTCCAACCATTGGTAGTCGTGTTTCACACACCACCACCATATCTACCTTTATATCTTATATTGGAAAACCCGAACAGGTAACCCAATAGATAGGTAGAAATATGTATTTATAGTTATATAAAAATTACAAATACGCTCTCTCAGGATAGACACCACTCCAGAGCCTAGGTATTCACTCAACCTAATGCTCTGATACCAACTGTGACGACCCGGCTTTTTCTCCACAAAAAGTCGTATCATCTTGAAGAAAGAAAGAGATAGAAAAGAGAAAAGATAGAGAAGAAAGAAAGAAACACATCAGAATCTAAACAGCGGAACGAATAAATTACATTAATCAAATAAGATATTACATTGTATCATATACATCAGAGATACACAGCTTATACAACACATACTAGACAGTTATAAATACCGGTCTAGTTATTACAACTTAAAATCAACTCAACATATATATAAAATTAAATAAACACATTATTAGATTTGTAAATAATTATTCTATTTAAAAACAATTTAAATATATACATATATAGATATATACATTTAATCAACACTTATTAAATTTGAAATAATATACCTATTTAAAATCTGTTTATAACTATATTTAAAACAACTCATTATTAAATTGTTTGAAAACAATAATTTTACCAATTTTAAATAATTAACTTACAAGATTATCACATTTTAAATTCCCTGAAATCCCGGGATATCACATCCCTACAGTGTGTGTATATATATATATCAAAAGAGAGATTCTAGAAGAGATTGTGAGGCATGCAAATCCAAGGAAGGCGAAGCTAATGCTATTCTGTGAGTGGAAACCTTAGTATTTTTTTCAGCAATTGTTTAATGTATTTCTTTTTGGATTTGAATATGCCTTAGGGATTTTGGGATTTTAAAAATATGATAGATGAAATCCCCCAAAATTCTCTTTTATTTTGATATGTCAATTCTATGTTGAGATTCTCAATTATTTACATTAATTTGATGGAATTTATTTCGCTTATGCAATTTCTGATAATTTCATAATCTATTCCACTTCTCTTTCTTCTTTGGGTCAAATTGCGATTCTTCAATAAAATAAAGGGTTTAGTTTATGAATTCCATTTGTAGTTTACACCACTTATTCTTATCTATTTCTTTGTAAAAGAGGAGTTGAATAGAATATGAGGTTTAGATTGCAATTCTTATTGTTTAAGATATTCCATTTAATTGGTGTAATAAATTGAGTTTCTATTTTATTTACAAGTCTGTTATTGTAGTTTTGGTTATGAATATTTATTCCCTATTTTGGATAGTAGAATCCCATGAAATCTTGGGAATTTGAAGAAAAAAGACTTGTAATAATATTTGGTGAGGGAATTGACATTTAACGCTACTTTAGAGCGTAAAATCCATGTATTTAGAACTTATTATGCACGAATATTTATTTATCTCTATTTACGTAATTAACGTATAATTATTGCGTATATGGCGTAGTTAATTAGACATTCATTTACATTTATTTCCCCCATTAGGAAGGTAATTGATTGTGAAGCAAAAATAAGAGGAAACTCTTATATAGCCTAATTATTATTTTAAGGCATAATAAGGAGGATTCCTTATAAGTCCTTATTTATAAAACGGTGAGATTAGTATGTATGTGTGTATGGAGAGTAATTGATTTGTGGCTAAGTCATAGGGATGCGAGGTAAATAGAGTTACATGACGGAAGTCTTCCCTTCACTTTGAGGCTACCGGCAGTTGTGTACACTTTTATTGATGTGAGATATCCTTATGATAAATATTTGTAATGACATGATGTTGGTCCCAAATTCTGTAAGGGAAATCTACCCAGCTAATCTGGCTACTAGTTCCAATGAATAACAGACTAATATGAGACGTCATTATGAGTATGGGCCATAAGACGAAGGGCCTACTTTGAGGTTTTGAGGTATTAAGTCGTTGGACCCGCCTCTTTTCCCTAGATGAAGTATTAAATGGCCAAGGGGACACGTTAGGTGGTATTTATACTGGGGTCTGCTTTTGGAAATAGGTCTTAGATGATTGGGTCTGCCTTAATTAAGGTCTTAAATGACCAGAGTCTGCCTATTTTCCACTTGGAAGTATTAAGTGGCCTATGAGATTTCATATGATGTCAGCTAGATAGTACCATTGAGGAGCACGCCTTGGAAATAGGTCATAAATGTGGGGTTTGCCTTAATTAAGGTATTAAATGACCAGAGTCTACCTATTTCACAATAAAAGGTATTAAGTGGCTTGGGTAGTGACTCTCACATTATTAGCTATTTATGACGTATGATTGGGATATGGGATTCTGGAAACTTGCTTTTGGAAATGGAAAGTATTAAGTGGTTGGACCCGCCTCCTTTCCTTATAAAGAAGTATTAAATGGTTTTTATTAGTTTTATGTTCATAAATAAATTCTTAATTTTAAATATACTACCTAAGTATTGAAAAGGTAAGGCTCGAGGTTTTTATTCATCGGACATTTGTTATTCTGATTCCCTCCTATTTACAACACATGTTAGGGACTGAGTGATGATGGTGACGATGCTTACAGATGGAGAAGCTTGGCTTGTGGCGGTATTTGTTATTATTACTTGCTTTTATGTGTACCCATGTATTTAGACAATTGTTGTAACGGATATTATGTTACAGTTTTTATGGAATTTTGTATTATGACCTTTTTATGGTTTTGAAATAAATGGGTACACTTTTCTATTATATTTTATTCCATCTGCTATGAGTTCTGAAAGCTTAGTTATGGCTTTGTAATGTTATTTCTTTGTTCTGCCAACAACTTACCTTATAATGGATCTAATTTTCAATGAATCGAAATTTAGGCATGTTCCAGGGTGGGTTGTTACACACTCACATGTCGAGTTCGAAATTATGCTAGCTACCTTATAGGAAGGAGTACCATTAGCAGAAAAACTATCCAATCCTAGTCTATCAACAAAATTTTTGTTGTTGAGCCATGGGTCCTTCCATAAGTCAGTATGTTCACCATTTGCTATCTACCTTTGCATAAGACCTTTGAGTTGTTCCCAGTATCTCAAATAGTTCTTCCAGGCTATAGAGGTATTGTTATCAGGTTTGATAAACTAGAAGTTATCCTTTAGATATCTAGCCGTCATCCATTTCGCCCATAGGTTTTCAGACACTAGACGTTTCCAAGCAAGTTTCGGACTATACACTCTTTTAAGATCAAATAAGTTTTTGAGTCCAACCTCACCTTCTTTCTTTGCTATATATAATTCTTTATAGCTGACCTTGTGCGAACCCTCTCCAAATGAAGTTAACACAGACTGAATTAATTTTAGCAATTGCGCAATCAGGAATTTGAAATGTTTGTAACCAAAATTTGACTTTAGAAGTTATGGTAGAATGAACAAGCTCAATTCTACTAGCAAAAGATAATAGTTTGGACCTCCATCCTTGTAATTTCTCCCTTGTATTATCCACTAGTTTCCCATATTCAGCATCTATAATAGTATTGTTGGAGAGTGGCACACCTACATACTTGACTGGAAGAGTCCCTTTTGTTACTCCCAGTCTATCTAACAAACTTTGTTTATGCCTACAGGACTTATTAAAGTAGCATTTAATTTTGAGTTCATTCATTTTAGACCAGCCAATCTTTCCAAGTCCCTAAAAATTTGCCTCAGCTTATCAATTGCAGTGTTGTTTGCCTTAGAAACCACAAGTAAGTCATCAACATAGATGAGGTGCGTGACATAGAGCTACACATTATAGATAGGACATATAGTTTTCTAATGAAATGCAAGCTCCATCTATAGTGAAAACCATTCCATAGCCACTGCAATTAAATAGGGGGATAGGGCATTCCCTTGTTCAATGCCTCTTAAGCTGCTAATGTAACCTTTAGGCACACCGTTAACGAGTATAAAAATGTAGGGGTGTTTAAACAATGAGCAATCAATTTTAGTAACTTATCTGGCACACCCATAGACTCAAGCATATGAATAATGAAAGCTCTATTAACTCTGTCATAAGCCTTGTATAGGTCAATTTTCAAGCATAATTTATCTACCCCTTTTTTTATAAATTTTTTAACCATTTCATGGGCCATCAGGAAGTTTTCAGAGATAAATCTTCCTTTAATAAAAGCACTTTGGCATTGTGAGATTAGGTCAAGGAGAACTTTGTTTAATCTCATATGAATAATTTTACATAGAATCTTATACATGACATTACAGTAGGCAATTGGTCCGTAATCCTCAATTCTTTCTTATTTGAGCACTTTAGGGATAAGTAATAAGAAAGTGTGATTAACTTCTTGCACAAACTCACCAGAATCTAGAGCCTCTTGATAAGCTTTTGGCATGGCACTTTTTAGGTATATCCGGTGGAATTTGAAGAAGGCTGCCCCCATGCCATCATGGCCAGGGCTAGAGTCGCTATGAATCGAGAAAACATTACTTTTCAATTCCCTTTCCTCAATCCAAGTTATCAACATTGCATGCCCTTCTTTGGGAAATTTTCCTTCTACTTTGGATGGTTGGTAAGTCATGAGTGTAATCTCCATTATATAGCTCAGAATAGTAACCAATAGCCTTTTCTTTAATGTTTTTTTATATTTTTAGAAGCGTTGCCCTATTCATTAAGACAGTTAGCTAAATTATTATGATGCTTTCGTTGGGACATTTTAGTATAAAAAAATTTATTGCACTCGTCTCCCTATAAAAGCCATTTTTCTTTTGCTTTCTGTTTGATGTCAACTTCTTGTTTTTAGCTCCTCCCCCAGCTAACTTTGTAGTGAATAATAGTTAGCATTTAGTCCTTTATGTAGTGGATTGTCTTTAAGTTGTATTTGATTGTCCTCGAGCCGCTTTTGAATGTTCTGCATAGCATCATCCTGCTTGGGTCTTTTTTTATTCCATTCTGTAAGCCTGTTTTTCATAGTTTTACAAATCATGACAAATTGATACATGAAATTTCCTTAAAGTGCCCGAATACGGCTTAAATCTGTAGCTTCCTCATGGCCTTCCGGATAATGCTAGTGATTGGCATATCTAAAAGGTCTTCCTTTTTGTATCTGCTCTTCTTCCTTAAACTGTATAAGTAGAGGGTAATATCACTAATAGAGGTAGGAAGGATAGTAATTTTCAGGTTAGGGATAGTGTTTCAGGTTAGGATAGTGTTTAGAAGGTCTGCATTGCCAAGAGCCTTGTCTGGATGTAATTATCTTTGCCTCATCACTACGCCATGTAAATTTTAGGCCCGTATGGAATGATTCTATCATTCCGTTGGCAAGTAGATAATTGTTGAACTCCACCACTTGGGATAGCTTTAATGTAAGTCCTCCTTTTTTTCATAAGTTTTCAAAACAACATTGAAATCCCCAGCCCAAGTTTGGTTAATTAGCCTTGAGTTATCAATAATTTGTTTCCATAGTCTAGTTCTCTTTGAGGCCAGATCACTAGCATAGACAAAAGTAATTATGATATGTAGAACCCCAATGTTTTTAAACTGGATAGTGCTTTGTTGATCATAAGAGTTTAGCATAGCTCCAACCCAAGTGTTATCCTCCCATAGTATCAAGATTCTACATTTAGCAATAGGTGGACAATTGTGAACCATATTCCATTGATCACCTAGTTGCCACTTAAATATATCTATATTATTTTCAGAAAATTTGTTCTCCAAAATAGCTAAAATGGTAGGCTTAAACTTAGCCTTAATGTCATAGAGGTCCAATAGACGTCTGTTACTGTTAAACTCTAACATTCCAGCATATGATTGACAATAATGCTTGGTAACTTTGCTCCTAGTAATCAAAGTAGTTATAACCTTAGCTGCATTTTTAGCTTCTTTTGCCATATTTGGTTGGAACTGTTTCTCATATTCTACATTTGGCTCTGCGTATTTACTAATATCCTCTTCCTCTTTCTCTTCTTCATTAGATGATGACAAGTGAATATTCAGCTTATGGTTCTCCTCTAGTTAACCTGGGACTACCTCCTCACTCATCAACTTCTTCTCATATGATGTACTCTCCAACTCCTTATCAACAATCAGACCTTGCTTTTGATCTGTTATAGGTATATGATTCGTCTCTACTTCTTGATCCAGTTCCGGCTGCTTTGCTTCAGAGCCCAACTCACTAGAAGTAGTGTTATTTTGTGCATAGGGCAGTTTGGAACTACTAGCTATAGTATTTTGTGGTATATTTTTTGTAGCTGCAGCATCATTTTTTTTGACACTGATCACTATTGCTAGATGTGGGTATGCTGTTGATCTTTTCTTTCTCCACCCATATATGTATAGGTTTTTCCATGCTACTGTTAAAGTATTGACTAGTATGCCCAAAGCAATTGCAATCACTACGTTTAGGAGGCACAAACTCGTACTCCATATCTTGCATGTACACATTACCATTTTTATCCACCGCTTTAACTGTTTTAGTAAGATTGTATTAGCTTTTATCTGAAGTAGAACATGGGAAAATTTAATTCGTTTAACTAGCCCGGTTTTCTCATCAATGTCCAAAGGTATTCCAATAAGACTTGCCACTTTACTTATATACCTCATGCTCCATAGGGCTAGATTGAGATTATTGAATTTAATCCAAATCGGGTAGCAAGTTAACATAGCTTTTTCAAAATTGAAATCCTCCTCCCACTTTCTCATGAAGATCAACTTACTGTCCATGAACCATGGTCCACCCTTCAGAATTCGATCATAATCTTCTTCAAGTTCAAAGTTGATCACGAAGAAACCACTATCTCTAGGGAAAACATCCCATGCACCCTTAGGGTTCCAAATCCTTTTAATATAAGCATTGAAATAAAAAAAATAGGGTCCCTCACCAGCCATATAGACATACACTGATTTTTTCCACATGGAGTTGGATTCCTCCAAATCCTTACCATCAATAAGTTGATATGCCTCCTTATCATCATTCATTGGTTCAAAATAATTAACCTTGCCTTTCATTTCAATCTTATTACCCAAAGCTTCAACCAAGGATTTAGGGTTTGGTTTAGTAACTGGGATTGAAGGATTATGTCTTCTCTTAACCGCCTTAGCAAATGCCTTCTTCGCCTTTCTCTTAACCTCCTTCCATCCACCGCCCTCATCTTTCTTTGGTTTACCTAGAGTTTTGGGAGAATTGGTAGAAGTCACCATTAAATTATCATTTTTATTACATTAAGTTAATTCATATATATATATATATTGATATGTATTAGGAAACAATAAATGTTGTAGATGATTATCTATCTTAAATAGTTTAAGATGAAAAATATAAATTTCTGGAATTTTATATACGATAAATTAAGTTAATTAAATATGATTTAATTGATAAGAATTAAAACAGTTAAATATGATTTAGTTAATAAGATACGTATATTTATGTGTAACTTAATTATTATAAAAATTAAAAATAAATTAAAAGTTATAACTGTGTATATATATAAAGATAAGTGGAACTGAAATAAACCCAAAATAAACTTTTGGAATTAAATACATATGTATGGTTCTTAAAATGTGATTTCAGATGTAACCAACATTTGAATTACAAGGGTGTTATCATAAGAAACACATTATCATTCAAATCAATACCACTCAATATATATATTAAAGGTTATGAGTCCCTAAAATATAAGTTGTCCTCTACCATTTATATATCAACAGATTACTTGCATACTTTTTTATTGTAGATCAAACTCAAGGTAGAGATATTTTTATCGAACATGGTTCACTATTTCCAACAAGTGTATTTGTTGAGAAAACTAAAGATATAAGCATTATATTTAGGCCATCGTGAAAAAGGTGGATATGATTGAATATTCTCTTTCAACTTGTTGAGCAAACTCAAGGTCGAGATTAAGATTAGGATAATGACCACGGGCTAGGAGTTATATATGATACAACCGTTAAAGTGTTATCTATCGCTCGCGAGCCTATGATATTTTGAGAAAACTCAGGGTCAAAATCGCAAGGAAAGCAAGTCCTAATACCCACTAGTAAAATTGAAGATTTCTATGTTTTCTTAGGGCTGCCCAAAAATATAAATCCAATGGAAGCCTTATTAGAAAAACGAAATGGTAAAAATTAATCATTCTAATATTACAAAAACATATGCTATAAATTTAAAATAAGTTAAACTGATAAATTTATACAACTAATATATATTGATAAAATATTTATCGATTAAAATATACAAATTAATTGCATTAAGATCAATAAAGAAATATATGAGAGGAATGCGGAATATGGATCTTAAGGCTAGGAATAACACTAGAGGGGAGGGGGTGAATAGTGTTTTTAAGAAATTAATAAATCTTTTTGAGTTTATGTTAATTTGAACACAAATGTATGCAATATTCAGACACATATATAATCACAGAAACAAACACAGATGAAGAAAAAAGTAAATGCAGTAAAGGAAAGAACACACCGGATTTTATACTAGTTCGGGGTTACCCTACATCCAGTCCCGCACAACTAAGTACGGATTTCCTTTCAAAAGCAATTCAACAATTACAACCCTCGGTTTCAAGGCTACGAGGTACACCCTCCAGAATCACAATCCTCTGGGTAGAGATACTTGATTTTCGGAGCAACAAGTTCACCCAATTGATTTCCAAGGCTACAATCACACCTTTTCTCGCTTGATTGATTTCCAAGGCTACAATCACATTTTTTCTCGCTAGATAGATTACAAAGAAGCCTATAACTCTGAATAGCACTTGGATCTTGTTGAGATAGTGATAGAGAATCAAACCAGAGATAATCTAGTTAGATTCAATGTTGATTTCGGCAGAGTGATGATAGGATTTTGAATAAGAAAATGTGGAAGAAGAAGAGAAGTGAAAAAGCAGAAAATATGATCTTAAATTCGTTGAAACTAACCCCTATTTATAGAAGAACAACAGTCATGTCCATTCGTGAAAGGTTATGGCGAATAGACAATTCTTTTGAAATTCAAAATTTGAAACTAACTGACACTATGTCGACATGGGGTACTAGGGCATGTCGACATCCCAAAGGAAATTTTGATGTTTTGTTTTTCTTTGAAAATAACCTTTATCTTATATTAAAACTATTTTAAACTTTATAAATATACTTGACTACAGATAAAATACATAGATAAATATAGAGAACAATATATATATATATATATATATAATTTTACTATAATTTTATGATTAAATCTAAGTATAAATATATTATAATTAAAAGATAGTTTAAAACAAACGAAGTTTAAAAACAAGAATATTTAAGGCTAAAACATCTTTTTGAAAATCATTTGAAAAGATAATTTTTAAGGCTAAAACATTTTGAAAAGGAATTTTGAGAATCATTCCGAAGTTGTTTTGAAAAACATTTTGAAGTAGTTTTGCAAGCTTCTTCCTGCAGAATATCTCATCATGTCAGGACTCGAGAACTTGTACAAAACTAGGATGTTCGTGGGTTTGTAAGCCACTTGTTGTAGGTATATAAGCTACTTGTTGTGGGTTTGTAAGCCACTAAAAAGGTAGAAATGGGTTCCATCTCAAAAGAAAAATGGAGTGAATATTTCAGTGCTATTGTGAAGTTTTAACAAAATTCTAGACTCAATACTTATCTTGAAATCTTGAACTCTTGATAATCTTGATAATCTTGATATTAATGAGTCTTCAATCTTGATATCTTGAATCTCTATACTGTACAGTCTTTATTCTTGGTACATGCATGGTTAAATCCTGCATATACATATATATCTAAACTATAATGTTAGTATTTATATTTTATAATCTTATTCTAAGGTTGTTGTCATCAAAACCATCAACTCATGGACTAACAATATAAAGTATGCATAAAAATAAATATTTGTCAAGCTTTAACGTCGAAACCGATGAAAGAGCCAAATTATACAACTACTAAATATTTTCATACCTTGATTACTTATGTCTTTATTTGCACGAGTCTGTTATTATATTCCATGAGTTTTGAACTCTAAAGCAATGTAAGAACATGGATATTTGATCCATTTTCGATCACATGTAAATGTTATATAGTGAGCGGTCATTATTAATTGGCTTTTAGACTAAGCAGATTTTCAAATGGAACCAGAACATCAAGGCGAAGGCAAAATGATTCATGAACTTGGAAACACACTCAGAAGGGCAAGAAGATAGCATTTAGCAGGTTTGAAGCAAAATGAGGCTAAGTGGAGCTCTTAGTACCAAGAGGAACCTCTCGATACCGAGAGGATTTTCCTCCACTTGGCATCCTCAAACTTTTAATACTTGATGCTCTCTAACAATTGTGGTGAAGTGTTTCTCTCAGATAATAGATGAACAACTTTAAGGATTTATAAGAAGAAAGCAAAGAAAATAGGATAAGATAAGCGAAATTAAGGAAATTGGCAGGAATGACTCAATCTTCATGGAAAAGAGTTTGCAACACATCAAATTAGAGATAGGAGAGCAAAGCAAATGAGAAGGAGAGGTTTTCATCAACACAAACTTCTCAGTACCAAGAGGTCCATATGGGGAATTGGGCTAGCATGCTCTCTTCTCTACCTATGGGTCTGCATCTGGACCTTGTACGACTCGAGCCTGTAGATCCGTAGAGCAGTTTCCCCTATAAATATCAACCCTATAGAAACTAAAGGATGATCTTTCTCCACTTTTGGCACTTCTCCTTCTTCATCACCTATCTCTCTTCATAATAGTCACCAAGGTAGACATTATTGGCAGTTATAGGCTTGAGAACCTGTTAATTCCTTGTACTTGTGATTTCAATCTCTCTCAATTCTCTAATAAAGAAAATATAAAGTGGATGTAGGCCAGAGATTGCTGAACCATTATAAAATCTTGGTGTTTTTACCGCTTTCCATTTATTTCCTACTAGATCTCGATATTTCTATAGGTTGTTGTGTGTTGTTCCATTTTTGGTGTCAATATTTTGGTGCTTCCACGGAGAAAGAGCTAGATTTCACAACCTAAGGCTTGGATCTGAAGTTTGGAGAAGATGAAGAGGCCTAACACTAGATCTAGGATTAGAGGGAGTCAACCAGAGCATAGGGACAGCCAGCAGGTATCCTTAATTTCTAATCATTCCATCTACATGACCAAAGAGGAGATCGAGATAATGATGAAAGAAATGCAAGATGGAATAATGGCTCGACTACTAGAGATGCTAGATGGACTTTTTCCAAAGGTTAGGATAGCAAGGAATAGCTGGAGCTGTTGGAATTCAGAACCAAGGACCAAGAGCTAATGCAAAGTATTTAGGATTGGAGCGGACCAAGCTGGGACAATGCCCCAATGACCAGAACTAGTCGGTACCGACTGGAATCATGTCGGTACCAAGAGGAATCTACTCGAAGGCAATCTAGGTTAGAAAGTGGGATGAGCTGGAATGCCGGGATCGAACGTTACTGGAGCCTGAAATGCAAATCAGAACATGACTGCACAACAACCGAATGAGTATGTGCCAGAGCTTCTCCGTAGGAACAAGGGGCAAAATAAAGCCGGAGGTGCGAAAAAAAATGCAAACGCACAACCATAGGAGTATGTGCCGGAGTTCCACCATAGGAGCAGGATCAAAATGTAGCTATTGATTGAAGACCTTTATTGGACAGCAACAATTGAATAGCTGAGTTGGTCAGAAGAATAGTGAGAGGTGGACCACTAGAGGAGATTTTGGAGGACGTATATAGGAATCCATTTCCCCTAACATTCAGAATGTGAGAATTCCTCCCAATTTCAACTTCCAGCATTGGAACTGTACGATAGGCAGACAAATCCAATAGTCCATCTAATGAGATACATCTAGCATATGAAGGTGTTGGGTGCTTCTAAGGAGGTGATGGGGCGGTGCTTCCCATTATAACCGATAGATTTAGCAGCAATGTGATTCTAACAGCTAGAGAATGAGTCCATAAGCACGTGGACTTACTTGGGGATAGGTTCTTAAGGCAGTTCAGAGGCCATATCTCTCGACCAAAGAATGTGATGATGCTATTAAGCGTAATGTAAAGGCTTGGAGAGACCTTGAGAAGTTATTAGATGAAATTTAACGCCGCAGTCGAATCCATCGATAATCCTGACGGCGGTAGTGCTTGGAGTTACGGGTAAGACCGAATTCAGAATTGCATTGGAAAGGGATCCACCGATGGATCTGTTGGAGTTTTATCATGAAGATAAGAGGTATCTACGTCAAGAGGACGCTGAGGCTGATAATGCTGATGTTAATGTTGTGAATGATGGAGGACCATCCAGGGCAGGATAGGTAAAGATAAAAGATAGTAGAAAGCTGAAGAAAACTTTGGAGGACCTAAGCAACCAAGGAGGGAATGAAAATTCTCTTCTTACGCTAACCTAAGTGAAACTTTGAAGATGATATACATTTTTACCTGAGGCAGATCCCCTATCGAAGGCTAACTAAGAGGGAACCAACAGATCAGGAGAAAATGTCTGAAAGTTTTACTTGTTCCACGAGATAGATGGATATGAAACCAAAAAGTGTAGATACTCTCACGACTTGATAGAAGAATTCAGAATAACCAGCTACAATAGTATATAATAAATCAAACTGCGATGTTGCAGTCGAGGCAACCACCATCTGCAGTGAATACATCAAGACACGACCATGAATCTAGGTCAAGACTGTTAATCCCATGATCGAGATGGACATGAGATAGGTTTTTTCCCACGCTTTGCTTTTCATTTTGAACAGTTAAGACGAAAATAACCTCGGACTGCATACACATGTACGAGATCTCGATCGGTATCTAGGCACGCTTTTAATCGGATGTCTAAATATCTTTTATAAAGAGAAATTTAAATATATATACAAGTATATAAAGGAAATTTTAATTAATAAAGGAGTACTAACTAATAAAGGGAGTTTTAATTAATAACAGATATTAATTAACAAAGAAAGTTTTAAACAAGTAGGAGTTTAATTAATTAGGAGTATAAATTGGTATAGAAGTTTTAATTAATGAAGGAAGTTTTATTAGATAAAAAGGAGTTTTACTAATAAAAGAGGTTTAACTAATAGAGGATTAATTAAATAAAAAGGGAATTATAAGTCGTTTATGGTACTTAATCATGCTTTAATTAAAAGAGGTTTAATTAATAGAGTATTAATTAATAAAGGAATTTTAATTAATAAAGGAGTATTAATCAATAAAGGAAGTTTTAATTAATAAAGGAGTATTAATTAATAAAGGAGTATTAATTAATAAAGGAAGTTTTAATTAATAAAGGAGTATTAATTAATAAAGGAAGTTCTCATTATTCTTAAATATGACCAAAATTAACTTAGGAAATATCTAGAAGAAACACGGGAATTATATGGTATGGTTATTCACTTAGTGATGATATAACCTATGTATAAACTCATCTTTCTCTTCTAGGACAGGTGTAAAGGATATCTGTCCGGATAGGAGATGATCTCCACCTTTATCGTTGTTTGTTTATTTCTGAAAGACTCGGAGTTAAGTTAACCAAAAATTCATTGATTCAGTCTTGAAGAGACCGGGATCGGTAAGTATTTTACTTTTTGAAAACCACTTCAAGGATGAGATATGTGTTCTATCTTCTAGAAGTGGATCCGTTCGAAATGTTGGAATCTATGCAGAGTTTTGTGAGCTGTTCAAGATGTTGGAATCTATGTGGAGATTTGTGATTTGTTCGAGATGTTCGAATCCATGTGGAGATTCGTGATCTATTTGAGATGTTGGGATCTATTTGGGGATTCATGTTCTAATCGAGTGATGATGGCTCATATGTAGAGATGTTTAACATAACTCCACCATCAGTAATGATAGAAACCATAGGTAGGATGCATAGCCAAGGGGTTTTCTAACCTAAGGGTGCAGGCAACTCCATCTAGTGTTGCTTACGGATATGCATGCAGGAGTGACACATTCAAAGCCATGTGTTCTAGCATGGACCAGCTACGTATTTCCTATGGTACATCACCTAGAGATGTACGCTGCTCGAAAGGATATCTTTGATACTTGTGCAGGAGATCGGAGTCGTCTTAGATCCAAGGAGATCTCCGTAGAAAACCAACACAACTATGGGAATGGGTCTTAGTTGTTTTTGATTGTATGCTTAGGTATGTTGTAGTGTACATGCACCGTAGCTATTTCTTACTTATATTTTACACCCTATGCGCTATCAATTATATTGTAATATGTACTTATTAGATGGTTGGATCTTTTGAGGGGAAAACCAATCCGGTGATTCGGTTGGTCTCAAAAGGTGCTGTTATATGTCACACATATTTCTTGAGTTTCCCACACCAGACTTATGTCTGACTCGTGGTTATATATTTCCATGGATACTCTTTCGAGTAGTCTGGAAAAGGCAGGTTTTCGTTGGTGTTCATTGGTGCTCCTGGAAAGGAGCTGGATGATTACCTTCCATAGCATTTATTTCCCCTGCATTACTTTATGTGTGTGTGTGTATCAAAAATTGTAAGGACAAGCTGTTATAACTGTCTAGGCTGATGATAGTACTTAGATTATTAACTCTGAAATGCTATGTATAATAGAGTAACACCGTGTACCGTCTTTTGATATTATATGTTATCATTCCATTGTGAGGTCATGATGTTTTTGTTCTCCTTTTTCTTATTCATTTTCTTTTCTTCATTTTCTTTTACCTAATAATTGGTCTTTCTGGCACTTGGGTGTTCGGCACGTGAATACCATGGATGTATTACTGTTGACATTCAGGGGTTGAAAAGGGCGGTTGTTACAATTTGGTATCAGAGCGAGGTTAAGCGAGAACCTTCGCTTTGGTTGGGTAGAACTCATTAAGAGACAAGGTAATGAAATGTCCTAGAATGAGTTGAGAGTATTATATATATGAGAGCATATATGATTTGATATATATTAGTAATATATAAGTATATGTTGATAGTGCAGTTGATTAATGTTGGGATTAATGATGTTCATTATTATCCCTCATTTATTAGCTTAGTCATGCTCGGCTAGTTTACGAGCATTAACTATTATTTTTTGATTTATAAGTAGTTTACCTTTTTATAACATGGGTTGGGTAGATAATAATTACGAGAAAATTGAAATGAACACCTTGTGAATTTAGCACGGTTTGACTATAAGGCGTTCGATGATAACTTTGGGTTAAAAAAATTAACTTTTATAAAAGATGTTTAATAGAAAGGTATTTTAAGGATTAATATTTGCGAAATGATTTTATTTAAGTGACTTTATATAAAAATGGTTTATAAAAAAAAGGATTTAAACCGAGAATTTGAGAACTTAAATCCCGGTGTTTTGAAAATTGTTTTTTAAAGGTTTTCGAAGAAAATAATAATAGTATTATTTAAAGGTATTTATGAATAGAAATATTTTCAAAAGGACTTCAAAGGAGATAGAAAGTACCGAAAGGTATTTGATCTGAAAAGTGATAACCTTATATATAACGGAATTTATATAAGAATGATATGATATATTCAAGACCATTGATTTTGGAAGGTACTCGATTTGGAAATGAAATCTTATATAGAATGGAATTTATATAAGTGTGATATTTGAAGTTATGATTTAGAAAGGGTACTATATATGGTATGATAAATTTTGAAGTAAAAGGTATGGAGAAGTACCCTCCGTGAAGAAGTATAGTACGATGTGCTCCGAACCCAGATGGACTTGGGGAATCCAGGAATGGATTCGACCGAAAAAAAAACCCTAATATACTTGGGTGAATTCAAATGGATTCGAACCGATATGGTTGTCCGGACTTAAACTCATGAGTTCCTCGAAATTTTTCACGATAGATGGTTCTTTAGTTTACCCAATGGAGGCGCTTTCAATCCTAGGATCTGTTGTTTATGGATCTTCTGGGAAGGAATTTGCATCCATTACGTAAACCATTGAATCAACAACGTACCACTACAGTAGGGGTCGATGGTCCCTTGTTTACGAAATGGCTATGATTTTTTCTGGAATCCGGAAGGTAGAAGGATCTTCTGGAAAGTCTAGTGTCCATTGCATAAACAATGGATCGGCATCGGGCCACTGCTATCGTAACATCATCATTTGACATCAGATTTTAAGCGGTACTTCTCATATCTATTTTTCAACTATTTTCACTGGGTGTTGAAACGAGTCTACTAAGTACTTAGAGATTTCTAGTCTTGCGTCTGATCAATGTATTACAAGATTCTGTAAGAACGAGGATAAACTTGTTGAAACATCGAGTATCAAAAGTATTTTTCGATATCAAAATTATTTCGATATAAAAGTATTTCGTTATAAAGGAATTTTAACAAAGAAAATTTTCAAACATTTAAGTATTGAATATAGAAACCACTTGAATTATCTTTTGGTGTAATTAAGAAACCGATGGAAATAATTCGTAAGTATATATAGACCATTTTATTTGCATTTACAGTTTTGATTGTGAGAAAAAAATATATTCTAAGCATGATTTGATAAATATATGAAAATAGTTTTGAACTTATAAATTGAAATAGTATAAAAAATAATAATAACAAGTTTATAACTTATAGATTTGAACAGGAAAGAAATTAAAATTTAAAACTGTTGAATATTTTTGGTTAAGCAAAAAAAAGGATTCGAATTTGAGATATGAAATAAAAGAATTAATCTAAGAAATGATAAATAAATTGAACTAGTGAAATGAAGTAAATAAAATGAAGTCTAACTCAAGAAAGCTTAAATAAAAATAAATTGTATTTGAAATGAATTAGATAAAATACGAAATGAAATTTTAAGTGAATCAAGTTGTATAACTTATATATTTGAGTAATACAAAGCTAATAACAAATTCTAATTGTTAAATGTGAATGATAAGAAGAAAATTTAACTTGAATAAAGTTAAATAAAAGGTGTAATGGACTAAATGGAATAGAATTTCACTTAATAAAGATTAAATGAGTCGAGTTGGATTTGAATTGAACTAGATGAATTAGTAAAGTGAATTAATTCCACTTTAGTTATAAAATTGAATTAATAGAATGAATACAAACTTGAATTATAAAATGAACTGCAAATTGAATTGTGAAAGAAATTGGATGGGAATAATGAGTGTAAGTAAAAATTATATGAGTAATTGAATTTGATTTAAATTGGATGTAAATAAATTGAATGCAAATGGAATGAGTTTCAATAAAATTGAATGTTAACAAATTTAATATGGAATAAGTTAACAAAATAAAGTATGAGATGAAGCTAACTTTATAATTTGAATAAATTGATTGTGATAAAAAGAAAATTTAATAATATAAATTTGAATTATAAAATAAAATATACTTAAGTTAATGATATGAATGGATGAAATAAACAAATGAAGTGAATCAAAGAATTAATATTGAACTTAGGCTATGAAGAAAATAATAATAAACATGAGTTGCATTTTATAAAATGTTATAATAAATTTAAATGTTTTTATGAAATGGTTTATAAATGAGATTGGTATTAAAAAGAATATACTAAGTAATAGTGAAACAAAACTTAATTTAAATAAGGTTAAACGAAATAATATTATAAAATGGCTCAGAAATAAATTTATATGAATTGTGTTAAACATAAAGTGGAACAATTGGAATTTAACATACCGAATTGAATAAATTTAATGTGAACGAAATAGATGTGAATAAATTTGAAGTAAACCAATTTAAATGTTAATAAAAATTGAACGTTAATGCGAATGAAGTGTAAAAATTTAACAGGGACATTGAAAATGTAAATTGTGGTAATTTGAATTAATTAGCTGAATATTATTAATTTTTGAATGGTTTCTTTTGTTGTAAATAGTCATTGTAACTATTTTGATTGTGTATGATTGTTGTATGTTGTGTGTTAGTGCTTATACTTATGATTTGAAATCAAAATTCATGTTCTATAGTCTATTAAGCTTATACATGCCTTCTATATCTTTATATACGACTAATATCTTAAAGTGAGTTGAGATAGGTACTTACGAAGACCGTTTGGACGTATGCACAGATTTTATATGCTTTTGCTTGCTTAATACGAGTGAACTCGTTCGTATTAATAATAACAAGGTACGTATCCTAGATTACATACCGCACTTTTATATTTTTTTTCCCTACGGGATGCCTCATCATTGACATGAGATGTATATTTTATATATAATTGGGATATATATTGTATTGTAAATATTTTCCGGTCGAGCCGCGCAAAGGAGACTCTGTCGAAATTTTTCGTAAATCCGAGTGTTAGAAATTTTTTGAGGTTTTAAAATTTTTATAACTTGATTTATATATAAGTTGTAATTTCCGTAAAAGACCGATATCAGAGTGGCGTAGCGAGAGCGTAGTAAAGGTTTTGAAAATAAGATTTCAAAGGTTTTGTAAGTTGATAATTTTGAATAAATATATCGAATGTTAAGTTCTGTACTTAGTCCCTTTTCGAGGTCGAAAAGTTTTGAGTGGGGGAGAATGTAACGACCCGTATTTTTAACTATTTTAAATTATTAAATTTAATGTGTTTATTGAATAAAAATGGTTAGAAATAGAAATTTAATGTTTATTTATGTAATTTATGTAATATGAACTGGGATAAAATATTGAAATAATCAATTTCAATAGTTGGATTGAATAATAATTGTTGACTGATGTGCACGTAAATGTGCATATTTTTACCACCATATTTAATCTATTTAAATTAAATAAATGATCATATCGGGCATTTTAACTTGTTTAAACCAAGATTCATATTATTTTCAAATCGTCACATATTCATCTTCATCGAAGGGAAAAATGGTCATTTTTGTGCATATATTAATTTGAGAAAATTTAATTAGAAATTTCTGTATTATTTTATAAGAATTTGGCTTCATATACAAGTGGTTTCATGAATATGTATGCATGCACAAAGAAGATACAAAGGAATGGAGATGGAAATAATTCAAAGGCATGATAATAGAGGACCCCACCTACCCACCTACCTTAATGTACAAATTAGAGGCTAATGCACATGCTTATGGAATTAATGGCTTCATGTACACTTAAATGATGATTAGTAGAAGCTAATGATTACTTGACCTCCACACTTTCTCAAAGGCAATTTGGGCATTCCCCAAAAATATGAATTAGGGTTTAACACTTGTATAAATACCCCATATCTTCATGTAACCTTCTTCTTGCTTAGTCTCTCTTAGTTTAGTTTAGGCTCAAAATAAAAAGACAAGCTCTCTTCTCTTTCTCTTTTCATGGCTACTTAGCCATTTTTATTTCATGTAATTTCCTTTCTTTTTCTTATGCAATTTAATTACTTGTTCATTTTACTTTCCTTGTTCATTTACTATAATGTTGGTAGTGTAGATTTACATTCTTGCAAAGTAGTTAGTTTTAATTCTTGTTAATTAGCTTCTATTTTCCATTAGCTTTCATTTTCCTTTCTTTTTGCTTTCATGTTGCTAGCTACATTTGTTAATCAAACGACAAATATGAGAGGCTAAACCCCTTCAATTTAGGGGTAATGAAGCTATCTAATTATGTAGCTTCAACTATTTGTTAATTAATGCTCTCTTTTTGTGCTTAATGATGATGATTGAAGTGGTTTAATTGTTATTTTTGCCTTGAATTTGATAGCCTATATTGTTGACATCAAATAGGCTATGATTAAACAATCACTAGCACTAATTGCCTCTTCATCAAAATATGATTATGGCAAAATAAAGTGATTTGAAATTAAAATTTGATGGTCTATATTTCTAATCAATAGTTAATAGGCCATACTTAAAATAGATTTCACTTTCATTTTCATTGTCAAATTTCATAAAAGTTAGTAAGTGGTTTAAGGGGTGTGTTATAGTTTGATGGCTTATGTTGGCTAATCAATAGCACAAATATGCCATACTTATGATAAGCACATCAATTAAAGCACTAATGACTATAAAAGAGAGATTATGGTTTCATATGTGTTGAACTACATGATCTAGAGAGTGGATTTATTCTCTAAAATGTCATTTAACCCTTATATTTGGATCTCTTTTCTTTTAATTCATTAGCTAATTTACTAATTCTCTAGCTTAACTTTCACTCGACTTTGGTTTAATTTGATTGAATAGATTTTTAAAATCATCAATTCCCTGTGGATCGACCCGTATTCGCCATGTACTACAAGTGTACGAAGTGCGCTTGCGGTTATATTTTAATTTGAAATTTCTCGACGGTTTTCTAACTCGATAGAAATTCCGCCGTTTAACAAGTTTTTGGCGCCATTGCCGGGGAGTTGTTTTGATTTTAATTTTTATTCTTTGAATTATTTCGTTTGATTTTTATTTTGTGTTTGTTTGTGTGTTGAGTGCATTTTGAAAAAAAAGTGTTATGTTGTGTGATTATTGTTTGATTTTTGTTTGTGTGTTTGTTTTCTAGTTTCAATTTGCATTTGCATTTTATTTCTATTAAAAAAAACACATACACAATTCAAAAACAAAAAAAATTATTTTTATTATTTGAATTTACATCGCATTTTTACATTTGCATTTACATTGCTTTCAATAAAAAATATGTTCACATTGTGCACTGTTCACTGTTTTTGCCCTTGCCTCTACATCACCTCTATTCAACACTATATGCCATTCTCCATACAAACACTTCTCAAACAACCATCAACAACTTAACTGCCTTACCTGCCTCGCCTTCAGTCAATTCACCCACAAACCTTCACTACACTTCCAGTTAGTCACAATAACTCCATTCTTCACGCATCCCACTGATACATACACACTAACCCCTCTGTGCATTTCATCTCCACTGCAATAACCATAGAATCTACTTCATTACCACCATTTGCACTACTGCACCTCTACTTAATAGTCACATACTACTACAACAATACCACCATTCGAACATCATACTTCAACTTCGAAAACTGTCTCCATCCACCACAGTGCATCACTAGATTGTGCCATATAACTACTCCACTCCTCCAACAAATCATACAATCACTCAACAACCCTACAACCACATCCACATCCCTTACCACCTGATTCCGCTGCAGAGAATACAACAGAGCAACACATTTTCCTCCCCATACCAACCAAAACAGTGCCACACTATTGCACACAGTTGCAAAATTGCTGCTCCTTGTTCAAGGCAACCTCTGTTGCAAACTACTCCATATTCAAGTGACACAAACATCTCCAAACCAACACCCTTACCTGTCCCCTACCAAGCCATCACAATCACCTGAAACCACCTCTCCAATCCACCTGAAATAAACCGTGCCACCATTCCATCACCTAGCAGCAGTACATACAATGCCACAACCATTACCATAGTACAAAATCCATCCAACTGCCCACCAGCCACGCCAAAACAGTTACCGCTTCCACTGCCTACAACTACCATCAGTCATCTTATCACCGCCTCTAACTCCTCAATCATTTCCATCATACAACTCTTTACAACTGCCGTTCACATCGAAGAACAAACATCTGCTACCTTCAAAACCAACCCCGCCTCTTCTTCAATCAACACAACATCTACTGCTCCTCCAAAACCATCTACCTGAACTTCACCTCTGTCACCACCGCTAACAGCACATCAGCCTACCATCAACTACATCCAGCTAAACAGTCTCCCCTCTACAAACACCCCACATCCAAACAGAAATCAACTTCCAGTCATCATTAAGCTGTAACCCAATTTGACACTCGAACCTATTGAAAACCTCGTTGACTTCTGGTTCCGTTGCCACAAACCACTCGCAACCCAAATTCATAGCGAATCCACTTCAAATCAAAATCGCGACTGCAAAATTCTACTACCTCAACTACCTACCACTGCGAAAATCATCGAGTCCATCTACAACTTGCAAACCATCCCAAACATCACCGAACAACCCCACGTGACCCTCATCGCCTTCGCACAACCTCGTTGCCACTCCTTATCGCCAACGATCGCAAGCACCAGAACCCTCAAACAACAAACAACCTTCTACCTAATCACTTGCAACATGCCCAATTAACCACAACAAAGAAACAATTTGCCAATAATTCACCAAAAATTCATGAAATTGGATCGATTTGTGAAATTCGATTTGGTTTTTGGGAATTATCGTGCTTTGTTTAAAATTTTGTTTTTGGCCCGTGTGTTTTGTATTGGAGAATTCGTGTTTTGTAAAACCGAGTATAATTAGTTTGGGCCGGGCTTCTTGTAAAATTTAGTACAATCATTTTTATTTGTTTATATTGAGTTCTTTTATTTTGTTTTAATTTTTGTTTTTAGTCCATCCTAATTAATTTTTTTAAGTAAAACTTCACTTTTAAATTTTGTTTCTTTTTCCAAAAAAAAAGAAATTTTGTTTTGAGTAGTTTTCTTTCCAAAACTTTTCCTTTATAAAAGAAAAATACAACCAAATAATAATAATAATAATAATAATAATAACAATTGTATATATCTTGTTTATAATTTTCAGGTTGCCAAAGCAGGAAATAAAGGAAGAATAGCTTGCTGAAAACTGCCGCTCCGCTTTCCAAAAATAAATTGCTAGCTAGCTTATATAAGAAAATTTGCTACTTTTAACCTCATCTCTATTTTTATTTGTCTTGCATTGTTGTTTTCTTGCATTTAAAAAAAACATTCAAAAAAAAACCAAAAACAAAAACAAAAATCATTTGTAGTTGCATTGTTAATACACATTTATTTTCTGCTTTGCATTTCATCCTAGATTTTGATTAATAATAACAATTAGACATCGAACTTTTAATTGTATATTGACAAGTTGTCATTCTTTGAACAATTTAATTTCTTGGTGTCTAGGCTACGGCACCATAACCATTTATAAATATTACGGCGATTCATAAATATTATAGTGGTTGTTCCTCTGAAGGTACTTAAACCTTCGGCTGCATTGCTACGGTGATTCGTGGTGCACCGATAACTCATGCCCGTTACCTGGCTGAGAACTATCTTGTTGATTTAAGACAATGTGTGATTATACAATTTTGCGTTAACTTAGGATAAATCATTTGTAATTAACCCTTGAATTCATTTAGTTGCATTAGTTCATGCATATTTAAAAAAAAATTCAAAATCGAAAACTAAAAAAAAAACTGTAAATATTCCATTTCCTTTGAAAATTTTAAATCCTTTTTCTTTGAAATTTCAAAAATCCAAAAAAATTTAGAAAAAACAAAAAAAAATATAAAACCTTTTCAAAACAAAGAAAAAAATTTGAAAAACAAAACAAAAATCAATTTTCCATTTTGAAAAATAAATTCTTTTTGTAAATTTTTTTCCTTTATAAAAAAAAAACCAAAAACTTTCTTGAAAATGTCCGAGTTTCCCCACTCACTTGAATTTTACCATAGTTGTGAAAATCAATATAATCCATATAATTTCACTTCAAATTTTTATGGATATTTCAACAACAACTATTGTTTAAACGATTCGAATTTTGAACCACAAAATTTTCAAGATTACGAACAACCCTCGAATCTCGAAAATAGCATTGAAATGATTTCATCTTTACTCGAACTCTCTACACAACAAAATCGAGAGATAAATGATTTGTGTAATTCATATTTGTGCAATGATTCAAGACCAAGTTTTCAAAGTGATCAAAACTTGAATTCAATTCAAAATTCAAACGATTTTGATTATAACCCATGCCAATTCAATTTCGAACTCCAAAATGAATTTCAAACTCAAAATGGAAATGGAAACAACTTTTCAAACGAATTTGGCAACGGGAATAATCTTAACTATGTTATGATTGAAAATCTTTGTTATCAACAATTTCAAAGTGAAAATCCTCATTCTAATAACTGTAAATTGGATTTTGTTGAACAAATGAACGAAATTTACGATGATCACATGGATTTGTTGTTCGAAACATATATGAAACAACGTGATAAACAAAATCAAATTCCAATGTGTGACGAGTTAAGTACTAATCCATCTTTTACCCAAATCGACGATTTTCAAATAACAAGTTTTGAAATTGAAAATAATAATCTTAATGAAGTTGTTGAAAACAAGGTAATTGAGTTGAATTTCAATTCTTTTGAGGGTGTGGAACCAAATTTAAAATTTGATATTTATTTTCTCGATTTTGAAAATTTGAATAGAAAAACTTTGGATTTCGAACTTGAGATACGCAATGAAGTTGTTGATAATCCAACAAAGGAAGTCGAATTTAACGAACACGAGTTTTATGGACTTTCTAAAAAACGAGTCGTTAAACTCTGATGGCGAATATTTTAATCACCATTTTGATTTTGAAATCAATAATTTTGAAGAAGTTTTCAATGATAAATTTGAATTTCAATTTGGTGAAAATAAACTTGAACTTCAATCAATCGTTTTATCAACCCCAAAAATCAACGAAAAGGAAACAACTCGTACGATTTTTAATAAAACGACATTCATTTTTCCAAATCAATGTTCAACTTCAAAATCTTTTACGATTTGGTTTTTCGAGCTTAAGCTATGTCTCGTATACTCGACGAGGCAAATGAATCGGCTTTTGGAAGACCGTTTCATTTACTTTTTGACGATATACTTTCTGATCTTGTGTAAATACCATTAATTTTCATTTAAATAAAGGTTATGTTTTTCTCCTTTCACTTGGGTTGAATGTGGGGACACAGTCAAAATCAAGTGGGGGGAGGAGGGAGACTCATCTTCATTTTTACTTTTTCATGATTTATTTTTGTTTTTTCTTTTAAAAACTAAAAAAAAATCCCAAAAACAATTTTTTTAAAGCATTTTGATTTATTTTTAAAGAAACACTATAAGATAAATGTATGGTTTTGGTTTATTAAATTGAAATTTTTGAAAATTTATTCGTCTTAACAAAAATAAAAATGAAGTTTGATTACAAATAATAATGGTTTAACTAGTATATAGGAAAATTCATACATGATAATTATTAAATATATCCTAATTGAAAATCTTTGTTTTAAAAAGTGGTTGATTTAAAGTAAAGGATATAACATTTTTTTTATCTTCTAAATTAAATGATGCTAAGATGATTTTGCGAAACTCACTCCCTAAAAAAAACAAAATACAAAAAATATATTTCTTGTATATATGTATATTTTTAATAAACACCTAGAGTCATGTGTTCACACTTGTGTGTTCACTCGCCATGCTCTGTACCCTTCTCACGTAAGCCCGAAAGGCAGTGCACGATCAGTATATCTGGCCTCAGTTTATCTGAGTTAGATGTATGTATATAAAAATTATTTTTAGTAACGCCTACAGTCGATAAGTGTTCACACTTGTGTGTTCACTCGCCACGCTCTGTATTCCCCTCACATTAGTCCACAAGGCAGTGCATGGGTAATATATCTGGCCTCGGTTTATCTGAGTTAGGCATATGTAAATATTATTAATATCAATAAAATTTTCAGAAGAAAAAAATGGAGAGAGTAAGAAAATGAAATCCTAGCACTACTTTTACTTATTTCATTTGATTAGTTATTGAAAAGAAATGAAAATATCACTTTGATAAACTTTGATAATCAACTAAGGATTCACTTCATAGTTACACTGTGTTATCAACCGAAACAACGAGTTAAACTATAGTCTATTTGCTATGATAACTTGATTTTTGTTGGAAATTTTGACGAGTAAATGACTTAAAATTTCAAGATAATGAACAAAACCTATATTTAACTTATTTGTGTCAATTTAAAAGTAAATCCTTCATTGTAAATATTTTCAAAAATTCGCATTCGTATCTTTGTAAATAAATCTTGCATTTTGTAAATATTTTCATCCTGCATTTGGATTTTGTGGGTAGTATCCGCTGAAAACCCTCACGAGACAACACTCGTCCTACTGGGGACACCCAGAGGTTTAACGGCTTGTTGCATAGGCTCAATGCAATCGTGCTCCCTACGAAAACGGAATTATATTAGTTTTTTCCTTTATTCGAGGACGAATAAAAAGATAAGTGTGGGGGTATTTATTTGATGTGCACGTAAATGTGCATATTTTTACCACCATATTTAATCTATTTAAATTAAATAAATGATCATATCGGGCATTTTAACTTATTTAAACCAAGATTCATATTATTTTCAAATCGTCACATATTCATCTTCATCCAAGGGCAAAATGGTCATTTTTGTGCATATATTAATTTGAGAAAATTTAATTATAAATTTCTATATTATTTTATAGGAATTTGGCTTCATATACAAGTGGTTTCATGAAGATGTATGCATGCACAAAGAAGATACAAAGGAATGGAGTTGGAAATAATTCAAAGGCATGATAATGGAGGACCCCACCTACCCACCTACCTTAATGTACAAATTAGAGGCTAATGCACATGCTTATGGAATTAATGGCTTCATGTACACTTAAATGATGATTAGTAGAAGCTAATGATTACTTGGCCTCCACACTTTCTCAAGGGCAATTTGGGCATTTCCCAAAAATATGAATTAGGGTTTAACACTTGTATAAATACCCCATATCTTCATGTAACCTTATTCTTGCTTAGTCTGTCTTAGTTTAGTTTAGGCTCAAAATAAAAAGACAACCTCTCTTCTCTTTCTCTTTTCATGGCTAGTTAGCCATTTTTATTTCATGTAATTTCTTTTCCTTTTCTTACGCAATTTAATTACTTGTTCATTTTACTTTCCTTGTTCATTTACTTTAATGTTGGTAGTGTAGATTTACATTCATGCAAAGTAGTTAGTTTTAATTCTTGTTAATTAGCTTCTATTTTCCATTAGCTTTGATTTTCCTTTCCTTTTACTTTCATGTTGCAAGCTACATTTGTTAATCAAATGACAAATATGAGAGGCTAAACCCCTTCAATTTGGGGGTAATGAAGCTCTCTAATTATGTAGCTTCAACTATTTGTTAATTCATGCTCTCTTTTTTAGCTTAATGATGATGATTGAAGTGGTTTAATTGTTGTTTTTTCCTTGAATTTGATAGCCTATATTGTTGACATCAAATAGGCTATGCTTAAACAATCACTAGCACTAATTGCCTCTTCATCAAAATATGATTATGGCAAAATAAAGTGATTTGAAATTAAAATTTGATGGTCTATATTTCTAATCAATAGTTAATAGGCCATACTTAAAATAGATTTCATTTCATTTTCATTGTCAAATTTCATAAAAGTTAGTAAGTGGTTTAAGGGGTGTGTTATAGTTTGATGGCTTATGTTGGCTAATCAATAGCACAAATATGCCATACTTATGATAAGCACATCAATTAAAGCACTAATGACCATAAAAGAGAGATTATGGTTTCATATGTGTTGAACTACATGATCTAGAGAGTGGATTTATTCTCTAAATTGTCATTTAACCCTTATATTTGGATCTCTTTTCTTTTAATTCATTAGCTAATTTACTAATTCTCTAGCTTAACTTTCACTCGACTTTGGTTTAATTTGATTGAATAGATTTTTAAAATCATCAATTCCCTGCGGATCGACTCGTATTCGCCACGTACTACAAGTGTACGCCGTGCGCTTGCGGTTATATTTTAATTTGAAATTTCTCGACGGTTTTCTAACTCGATAGAAATTCCACCGTTTAACATTGACATATTTAGTTGAAAATAAATTAATTGTCGATAACTAAAATTCATTGAGATTTAATATTGGAATTATATAAATAATCGAATTCTGGATTCAATATGATTGAAAATGATATCGAAAGTTGACTTAAATTTTATTTAAATACGGATGAAGATTGTTAATATTTAAAATTGGATTTAAAGGTGAATAAATAGAAATTGAATTTTTTTTATTTTTATTAACGTGTAAAAATAGCCATTTGGGCAACTGTCTCGGATTTCGACGAAACCTGTTTCGTCGGATCCGTAATAGCGAGTTATTATAGGATTTAAAGTTTCGTATCAATCAGACTTATCGTTTGGCGATGCGAGCTTGAAACGCACAGAAATTAATTTAAGGAATTCGATTAAATATAATTTATTTTGAAAAGCTATCTTCTAAATACGATTGAATTAGGCCTCGAAACTAGTTCTATTGTGTTCGGAATGGGGGCAAAACATTAGGAACGCCAGGCGGCATGCTTCGTTTGAAGTTCGGAATTTTCCTGGACAAATTTGAGTCGGAAACTTATATATAAGGCCCTCATTTTCGTTCAAACCCTAATATCAAAACCCTGGCCGCCGCTCTTATTTCATTTAATGGCCGAAATCATCCCATCCTTCTCTCCTTATTTTCTTCTAATCCGTTCATCGAATTCAAAAACTTCCAAAAGCAAAGTTGTAGAGCTCGACAAGCACTACACATCCAAAGGCTGGTTTCTGCCAAAGCTTCACGAAATTGCCAAGATCTGACTTTGAATGTTGCACGTATCTTCTCAATTTTTGAGCAAACGGCGGCGGCGGAGGCGACGTGCTTGCAGGCGGGGGTGGAGCTCGGAGAGGCGCTTCAAACGGTGGGTCGTGATGGGGTTCCGGTTGCTTGTGGTGGCATGCGCATGTGGAGCTTGGCTGCGTTGATGGGTCGCGTACGTGAGCGGGAGTGAAGTAGGAGGAGAGAAGGTACGTATTTGTTATTTTTATTATTTTATTTATATGTTAATTACTTTTAATTAATCGTTATACTAATTAAAGCGTAACTTTTTCATACGAGGTCCGATTCGAGGGAAACAAGTTGCGTTGGATTCGTATCGACGAGGACTACGTCATTGAGATGAATTGAAGATTATTTGAAGCTAAAAAAATTTAGTTCAAATACAAGGTGAGTTTTTTAAACGCTCATAAAGTACAAAAATTCCTACTGTTGGTTAAACCAATTAACGAAGTGAAATTTAAATTGAATTGTTAGTTAAACGCTCGTATTGATAATTAGTTAACTATTGTGATTTATTACTGGAATTGAATTGATTGGATTTAAATCGGCATTTAAATTTGATAGTTAAAATTGATAATCAAATCTGTTAATTGAATTTGACTAGAAAATTGACAATAGGAATTAATAGTAAATCTGATAGTTAAATTGACATTGGGCTTGATATTCAAATTGATGTTGATAATTGAAATTCATCACCTTTAAATACCCGACATTGATAGTTGTTGATTGTTGTGATATGGATGAATTGGTTGTTTTGGATGTTTGATGATATTTTGATGGATGATATTATTGATTTGCTATATGTTGCTAGTGGTTTTGACATTTCTGTGTTATTACGCTATTATTATCATTACCGATACGATGATTGATCACTTAGATATTTAAATTTGATGTGGACGTTGGATATCCTATTTGATATGTGGATTTTGATGCATTGTTGACTGCTATTGCAGAAAAGTGATTGTTGTGATTGTATAGTCGTTTTGCGAAATTTGAAGATTTTGATAAACTATAATTTGGATCTGAAATAACTTGAAATTTATTTATATGATTTAGATTCTAATTTTTATAATAATATATATTTTCTAAAAAGAGCAATAAAAGGGTTTGCAAATTTTCTATGACTTTAATAAATAAAAAGGAAATGTTGTAAGAAGATCGATGTTTGGGATCCAACCATTAAATAATTTTGATACGATTGAATTGGATTATTTTAAAAAAATCGAGCTATGGAAATGTTGAAATTCAAACTTGTTAAAAGAATTTGTGTAAAGAAATAAAATTTGAAATTTCGAAGTCATAATCGATATATGTTTTGAATTGTGGAAATTGGATTATTTTAAGATTTGAATCTTAAAATTTGAACATTGAAGTTAAATTGATTTAAGGATTTAAATCGTGTATTGATATTAGATTCAAATTTATATAAATTGTAATGGTTTTGAAATGAGATTTGAATTGAAACTCGAGCCACTAAATTAAATCGTTTGAAATCGAAATCGATTTAAATTGAAATTGAATGAAGTTGAATTTGAATTGAATTGAATTGAAACTGTAACAATTCAAGATTTTCGACTTCCGAAAATCGACATTAATATGTCCACTGTATCAATTGCCGAACAATCGAATGCCGGAAAACCGAATTGTTATGGTTAAAAAGAAGAGATAGAAGAAGACAGAAAGAAAGAAAGAAAAAACAACAGAAACAATATCAGAATCTCACATACGCAGCGGAACAATATATAATAGATAAATGAATAATCTTTAAATCAAAGAACTATATCAGTTTATACATTACATCATCATCAGAGTTTACAACAACAATATACAACACAACACATCAATGGATAGTTATACAAACTTGTCCTCATACAGAATACACAGCGGAATAAATAATATCATATACAAGTGATACGTCTCGTCATCCGGCTTGCCATTAAGCTCCATAGCATCTCCTGAATCCAGAATGACCTAATAACCGACTCTAGACTGCCCGTGTGGAAAATTATGGGCACCCAGAGTTTAGGAAAGGAACAATAAACTCCAGGTCAGTCATGGGACTGGTGTGAGAACTAAAACAGTTTATCTATCTTTAAAACAACAACAAAGGAAGTAAAAGACATCCGCGATGTTTTTTGGAAAATGAAACTACCATAAGACCTCCCGCCACACACACAATGCGAACGCAGAATTGGAGGAGATTTTTTCTTATGATAGTCAAACATGCTTACTACGCAAAACCATTCGATATTATTATTAGTGCATAGTGTGGAAAACATTTCGAAAGTATAATATTAATCTTAGCCAACATACAACCATTATTGTATGCCTACTATAGCTACCATGTTCAATAGCAGGTTACCGCCACATTCCATAGCAGGTAATACAACTAAAACCGTACAAGGTTCGTATTGTTTCTTTGGATTTTCCAACAAATGGTCAGGCTAAGGAACTTCCGTACACCGAAATGGAAACACCTCTGGAAAGACGCCTCGAGAGTCAACCTGCTCTCTACAAACACAAGGCCGACGCTACCTCACACTGTACAGCTGTAACTAGGTAGCTAACACACGAGCTATGCCATCCCCCGGCCGTTATCGACCTTTATCCGAGGATCCTCAACCACAAAGCAACAACCACTGTCACGACCCGAACTCGATGTCTGATAAACAACATCAAATTCGTATCGCGGGGCTTGCAACAACATTAAATGATAAACAACACAGCAGAAATAAGAGATGATATCATTGATACAACATGAGTACACTATCCAATACATCAATCTGATATAATGATACCCATCAAAATCAGAGAATATACATATACAAGATACAGCGGAATATGACACAATATAAGATTAGTTTTTTTTACAGAATCCAATACTGCAACTCTGATCCAAAGCTCCAAAGACAAAGCTCCAAAACTCCTAGCTCGATCCACCATCAAGTTTCACCATGATAAGCAAGTACAGTCCATATCCAAAGACTGAACTAGCTCCAGATAACCTACTAATCCCGACTATTTGAAAAACCAAACTCTAGACTGCCCGTGTGGAAAAATTTTGGGCACCCAGAGTTTAGAAAAGAAACAATAAACTCTGGATCAGTCATGGGACTGGTATGAGCAAACAAAACAGTTTATCTTTAAAAACAAACAACAAGAGGATTTTAAAGTCAATTCGCAATGCTTTTAGAAAATGAAACTACCATAAGGCCTCCCGCACACACACACAATGCAAACGCAGAATCAGAGGAGATTTCTCCTTATGATAGTCAAAGATGCTTGATACGAGAGGATTTATTTTATATTATTATTATAAGTGCAAAGTGCCGAAAACATTTCGAAAATATAATATTAATCTTAGCCAGCATAGACATTTTGAACTATGCATACTATAACTACCATCTAAACAGTGGTGACCACCATAAGTAAATGGCAGGTTCTACAACTAATACCGTACAAGGTTCGTATTGGAAGATGTATTTCCAACAAATGGTCAGGCTAAGGAACTTCCTATGCGACGAAGGAACGCCTCTAGCTGGACGCTCCGAGAGACAACCTGCTCTCTGCCAAACAAGGCCGGCTACCCCCCTTCCCGGGGAATATACAAAACCTCATATATGCCACCCCGGTCCTTTGGGACCTTTAAACGAGAGCTCTCTAACCAACAACATCACACAGTAAATAATATAGTGTGTCCACATGAGTAAGTATCTGGGCTCCATACCATGATACTACCCTTTTCCAGAAGGAATGGTCATACCCTAGGGAAGCTACCCCTGAAACCTTGCCGCATCATTCCTGTTTCGACCAGTTCCGGGTTGTGAGGTCTGACGAAGTCTCATCCACAAAGCTACGCTTTTTCATAAAGCCACGCTTTGATCACAAATGATCAATAAATGATCATCACACCGCAACACTCAGCATGCCACATTACCAAATTGGGAGTATATCGCTGATAAATTTCAACTACATAACCTCTGAGCTCGTACTTCTCAGAGAAGGGTGTTAAGCTAAGAGAATGAATTCTCCGCCACCAAACAGAAATGTATTTGAAAGAAATCAGCTTTATATCTCAAAATGTAATGTCAAACATACAATCCATACAAGTCTGTTCTGGGTTCGAACAGAACCGAAAGCACATTCAAAGAAGTCCTTGCAATCCGGGTATTCACAATCCTGATCGAACTTCCCATCACTTAGGAATCTCTATACCGTAGCTACTCGGTGCAGAGACAATCGATAGGTTATCCTACCGTTCTCACAAATACCCGGTCTTCATCACCGGTCTTCAAATGCTATCCATAACGTCGAATCACATATTCGGAATGGGTTATACGACCCAAAGGTCCTTTTCCGGCTAACCCGAATAGTGAGCGCAATATTTAAAACATATGGATCTGGGGTTTTCAATTAAGTCACAACTTAATAATTCCAAACTTTCTTTCAAATGCTTTAAACCAATTACCATTTCAAATCTTTTAAACAAAAAGATTCATTTCACAAAGTTCACTCAGCTTCACAAAGGTCCATTTACGGATTTCAAAATAATATTCCTTTCAATTGGATTAACTCATTTAAATCTTAAAATCAAGATTTATCTCATAGCTTTCAAAATTGTTTTCAAAGATTCATTCATAACTTGGAAAACTATTTTCTGTTTAACTTGAAATCCCTTAAATACAATTTGAAATTCATTTCTCACATGAAAGCTTTTTATTATTTAGAAACAATAGTTTTATTTCCGAAAAACCCGATTCCATTTATACAAGTTACAATCTATGGGTTAATTCAAATTCCCAAAACAATGCTTTAAAACGGTTTAAATATGTATAACTTGTAAAGTTCTTTTTAAATCATAATTACTGAATATAGAATTCAATTTCAGATTTTTGAATTCAATTTGAATCGAATTATTCAAATTTGAAATCTCTATTAGTTATTCAAAATAACTTTTATTCTTAAAACACCTTTTCAAAAGCTTTTCACATTAAAACTTAATATATTCCAAAACTATTTGAATTTAAAAATTCAAATTCAAAACTATTTAAAAATCTACGACTTAACCGATTTCGTCGTGAAATCCATATTCGTGTGTGTATGGTGTGGTCCAGGGGTTTTACACAATAGTGCACAGCATTTACCAACACAGATATATCAATATCGATAAGCGATATGAACTATAACGCTTATCTTTATCCACATATTCATAGATAGAATAAATTTATCAATCACAAAGATTCATCATCACAATTCGATGTTGGTTTCGGATAACCAACTGGAATCCGACTCCCTCTCGCATCGATATTCAAATGCCGTTTTACGGGCAAAAAAGGTTTTCACAGAAACAAATTACGATTCAATGTATAGCATAAAGCAGTTCACATCACATAGCATCACGATCATAAATAGAAATATCAATCCAATACACGACATTTGATGATAGTCAATCATCTTTGATTTAAAGTGAAAGTGATTTAAAAGAATTAACTATATGACTAAATCAATGATTAAATATTCTTAATGATAAGTTAATCAAATCCTTAATTAATTATCCCTTAATTAATTATCTTAATTAACTACTAATTATAAATTTATTATCTTTAATCATCTAATTAACAGTTTGTAATTACAATTAGATTTAAACACATAATTACTTGATTTATTAAGCTCTGATCATTAATTTAAAATCTAGTTAATGATCTTTAATTACAATTTAATTAATCTTAAATTAATTAACCTTTAATCCTTAATCATTTATTAATCAAGTAAATTATTTTTCCATAAAAACTGGGTAAACGTTTCCCCGAGCCCATCTCTGAAAACCCCGAGCACGACTTCGGGTTTCACCACCTTCTATTTGCTTCGAGAAAAATCATCTGCTCACTCGCGATTACACCCAAGCCCCGCCTTTCTTCCCCGACTCCACGAACCCCAGGTATGAATGCGATGCACGTATACGTGCACAACCACGTCGATCATCGCTGATGGTCTTCGAGACCACCGTGGCACCATCGTTGGTCACTGGAACCCATTCAAACCATCAAAGAACCAGATTTTCTACTTAATCGAAATCGAGCTATTATCGATTTCCTGGAGTCAAACCCGATCCCTGTAACCACCTCGCGTGCTCTCCTCCGCCCACCAGAGCGTCGCCACCTCTGGCCACGTCTTCGACAAACTCTAAATTGGCCTCCCCCTGAGTGTCGTTACGCTCGATCAATTATAAAAGCCCCGGCGATCAAAAGTTTAAACCCAATAGAAACTAGGGTTACCACCAACAACTGATCGCCACCGCTTCCACGACCCACAGTACCACCTCCCCACCATTTTCTCCGACACCCCGTAGGCTCCTCCACCACCTCTAACAACCCCGACATCCCAAACCCTGTTGTTCATCGGGAACTGATGATTTTACATTTACTGATCAACTCACTCTTGCTCAATGATTACATACTTGAAATTTATGAAATGAATCTCTAAATTTATGTTTTTACAACCTAAATTAGATCATATAATCCAAACACATAATTATAATCATCAATGTTTGATTCATTTTGATTTTTATAAGAAAATGAACATCAGAACATATCTGTATTATGTTTCATACTCAACTACCTAATGAATACATTAAAAATCATTTTTCTTATCTGTATTACATCATTACGATAAATTTCCTTTTAAAGTTTATCACCTGAACACGTTTATGACTTGAGATATGATTTTTTTTTCTTTTCTTCCCGGTGAAGAATTCTGCCTGTTGGATAACAGAGGAGCATATATGCATATACACAGTCCTGTATACCCCAATTCATACTTATAAACACGTGTAGATACATGTTTATTACATTCATTTCCACAAACATATCAAATATTCAAGCTTAAATAGGTCATGTTTACTCACCTTCAATTTTGAAAAACAGAGAGCACTGTTGTTTGAAAGCTGCAGAGTTGATCTTGTTGAACTTGAAGGATATTTTGGGTTTGTAAATAATGATGTTTATATTTTTTTCTTTCTCTGGTTTTACTTAATTCTTTTTACTGAACGAACAGGGGCAAGTATGGATGTATAATAAAGGCAATAGTTTGGTATAGGGGAAGGTGTTGTCAAGTATAGGCTTACTTCTTTTATTTGAACAAGTACTTCCTTTATTTGACTAAAGATTTTTTTCTTAGTTTACCGATATGGTTTCAACATATTTCGGCTGAGAAGATTGTTTTGTGCTTGGGTATTAAATGCTTGCTCTATTTTGTTTACAAGCTTATACTATTTGAATTATGTTTGTACAGTTTTCTTTGTATAAGTATGCTCATATGTACTATTTGGTCTTGTTTATAGATGTTTAAATATTTTTGTTTATATTCTTACTTTGTTCTTACTTATGCATTTATTTATCTTTGTTTACTGATATGAAATAATCTTGTTTCGGCTGAGAGATTTGTTTTGGTGTACTTGCTTCTAATTTGTTTACAAGCTCATATTATTTGTTAATATATATGTACAAATTTGTTTTGTTTATTCCTTGCTTGCCTTTGTGCTTCATACAAAATTGTTATAGTATACATTTCATTTGTTATTATTTTATAGTTTGATTACCAAATATTAATTTATAACTTATATTTTATTTTATACTTTTTATTACTTTTTAAAGAAAATTCATTTTGAACTTCCAAATCAAACTTTTGTTTATAATTCTATTCAATTGAAAATATTTACTTTGAGTTTCAAATTCAATTTATAAAATAAATAAATAAACATTTCTCATTAAAATTGAAAATTTCAAACGAATCCATAATTTAATCCAAAAATTCAATTAAATTATAAATTTGAATTCGTCATTAAACTGGGATCGTTACAGATTCCCCTCCTTAAGAAATTTCGTCCCCGAAATTTACCAAGGAGATAACAAAGATAGATGAAAGATGGAGAAATATCTTTCCAGATCAAACTAGATATCAATTCTATATTTGTCTTACCAAATCAGAATATCAACAATAGATATGAGAACAAACTCAATCAACTATGAAATAATTGGGTTATCTGATCTACGAAGTATACAGGGTATTGGTTAGTTCGAAGGGATAACCAGTTATTCGTAGAATATATCGAAACCCAAACAATAGATAAATGGATTAAATCTTCCAAAATTTCCAAACATCAGATATGGATTCCAAACTCAAATCGGAATACTTATACTTTGGGGTATATATAACTTGTCCCTCTTCGGACTTTGATATACCCAAGAAATTACAATAAAATTTCAAATTTGGTTTTTTAAACGAAATTGTTTTATCGATACAATTCAAATTTAGCTTCATATTCTATTAATCAATTTAACTCAATTTAAAATTTCCAATTTATTTAAAATTTTAATTCCAAATTTCCAATTCATATTCATTAAAGTTTAAATCAAAAACTGATATGAAACCGATGAAGATACGAAGTAAAAATTTCCTACAACGATTCGTAGGGCCATCATCACACCGAAACTTCTTTTTTGGAGCTGCCACGAAGAAATGAAAAGAATTTGGAATCGAATCAAAGAAAATTGATAGAGAAAATTATTTCCACTGTTGCAGGGTATTGACCACTTATAGTCGTATTCCCTTGTCCCCTATCTCGTCCTCTTCTTGCACTCGTTCTTACTATCTGTAAATAGTAAGAAAACCGATTTAGGCATTCGAACGAACTATCTTAGAGAATAACAACAGATAAAAAGAATAGATTAAGAAATTTGGGTTTTTGGTTCCACTGGTTATACTCATTCTAGGGTATACTTCACCCTATCTCTAATGAGCCATCTAATGTGTTACACTCCGTAGCTAAAGTTCTTACTCAACCTTCAGCTCTGATACCAATTTGTCACGACCCAAACTCGATGCCCGATAAACAACATCAAATTCGTATCATGGGAGCTTGCAACAACATTAAATGATAAACAACACAGCAGAAATAAGAGATGATATCATTGATACAACATGAATACAATATCCAATACATCAATCTGATACAATGATACCCATCAAAATCAGAGAATATACATATACAAGATACAGCGGAATATGACACAATATAAGATGAGTTTTTTTTACAGAATCCAATACCGCAACTCTGATCCAAAGCTCCAAAGACAAAGCTCCAAAACTCCTAGCTCGATCCACTATCAAGTTTCACCATGATAAGCAAGTACAGTCCATATCCAAAGACTGAACTAGCTCCAGATAACCTACTAATCCTGACTATTTGAAAAACCAAACTCTAGACTGCCCGTGTGGAATAATTTTGGGCACCCAGAGTTTAGAAAAGAAACAATAAACTCCGGATCAGTCATGGGACTGGTATGAGCAAACAAACAATTTATCTTTAAAAACAAACAACAAGAGGATTTTAAAGTCAATTCGCAATGCTTTTAGAAAATGAAACTACCATAAGGCCTCCCGCACACACACACAATGCAAACGCAGAATCAGAGGAGATTTCTCCTTATGATAGTCAAAGATGCTTGAAACGAGAGGATTTCTTTGATATTATTATTATAAGTGAAAAGTGCCGAAAACATTTCGAAAATATAATATTAATCTTAGCCAGCATAGACATTTCGAACTATGCCTACTATAGCTACCATCTAAACAGTGGTGACCACCATAAGTAAATGGCAGGTTCTACAACTAATACCGTACAAGGTTCGTATTGGAAGATGTATTTCCAACAAATGGTCAGGCTAAGGAACTTCCTATGCCACGAAGGAACGCCTCTGACTGGACGCTCTGAGAGACAACCCGCTCTCTGCCAAACAAGGCCGACTACCCCCCTTCCTGGGGAATATACAAAACCTCAGATATGCCACCCCCGGTCCTTTGGGACCTTTAAACGAGAGCTCTCTAACCAACAACATCACACAGTAAATAATATAGTGTGTCCACATGAGTAAGTATCTGGGCTCCATACCATGATACTACCCTTTTCCACAAGGAATGGTCATACCCTAGGGAAGCTACCCCTGAAACCTTGCCGCATCATTCCTGTTTCGACCATTTCCGGGTTGTGAGGTCTGACGAAGTCTCGTCCACAAAGCCACGCTTTTTCACAAAGCCACGCTTTTTCACAAAGCCACGCTTTTTCACAAAGCCACGCTTTTTCACAAAGCCACGCTTTGATCAACAAATGATCAACAGCACTTCGTATGCTACATTACCAAATTTGGAATGTATCACTAGTAACCATCAACTACATAACCTCTGAGCTCGTACGTCTCAGAGAAGGGTGTTAAGCTAAGAGAATAAATTCTCCACCACCAACAGAAATGTATTTGATAGAAACCAGCTTTACATCTCAAAGTGTAACGTCAGACACACATCCATACAAGTCCGTTACGGGATCGAACGGAACCGAAGGCACTTCCAAAGAAGCCCTTGCAATCCGGATATTCACTAATCACGTCCGGACTTCCCATCACAAGAAGAGTGATATAAATCTCTACACCGGAGCAACTCGGTGCAAAGACATTCGACAGGTTGTCCTTTCATTTTCGAAAATATCCGGTCTTCAACACCGGTCTTCAATACGATCTATATCGTCGTATCACTAATTCAGAATGGGTTATATGACACAAAGGTCTTTTCCCGGCTAACTCGAATAGTGAGCACAATATTTAAAAACATATGGATATTGGGATTTCAATTAAGTCACAACTTATTACCCAAATCCTTTCCTTTAAATGGTTTAAAAAAATTACCATTTTAAATCTTTAAACAAAAAGATTTACTTCACAAAGTTTACCCAGTTTCACAAAGATTCATTCACAGATTTCCAAATCAATTTCCATTTCAATTGGATTAACCCATTAAATCAAGATTTAACTTATAGCTTTCAAAACTATTCACAATTCAAGTCTTTTATAATATAAAAGATACACCTGTTAAAATCTTCTTTGATTTCAAAATAAAGCTTAATCATCTTCACAAAGGTTAATTCATAGTTTTTCCAAACTATTTACAATTCAATTTTCAACTTGAAATGTTTCGATACAAATTAGAAATCTTTTCACTTTATGAAAGCTATTATTATCTGAAAACGGATAGTTTTCGTTTTGGGAAAAACTGGTTACAATTACACAGGTTAAAGCCATCTAAGTACAAATCTTGGATTTAAATTTAAATTTCCAAAACCATACTTTAAATGGTTAAAACCCATATAAACACCTTTTATAATTGTAAAATCCTTTAAACCAAAATGCCCAATTCATTGAATTCAATTTTTTATGTATTGAATTCAAAATTTAAATCAAATGATTTAAATTCCAATTTTTATTAAGTTATTTAAAATAACTTTTATTTCTGAAACTCATTTTTGAAAACTTTCAATTCCAATTCCAAAACTATTTTGGATTCAAAAATTCAATTTTTCAAAATTGATAAAAATCTGTGACTTAACCGATTTCCACGTGAAATCCACATTTGTGTGTGTATCGTGTAGTCCACGGTTTAACACAATAGTGCAACAACATTCAACCATTACAGATCAAATATAACAATATAATTGATAAGCGGTATAACTATAACACTTATCTTTCATTCACCGATCATAGATATATATATCATAGAACATCACATATTTGGGATATCAAACAATTCAACATCCAATATAATCCAAACATCCATAAGTAGGATTACTTTAATTATCTGACTAATTCAAAGTCAGATAAATTTCCGAATTTATTTCCTTTTTTAAAATAAATTTCTTTATCTCTTCAAATCTATTTAAACCAATTTTAAATAAATCCTTTAACTTATAAATAATATTTTCGAAATCCATTTATTAAGGCTTTTTTCCCAAAATTGAAATTTAATTCAATATAGTCCAAAAATAAGACTTTTATCTTTTTAAAACTCCTTTTAAATTTATCCAATTCTCAAAAATAACTTTTCGATAAATTTTCAACTTGAATTTCAAAAATCCAATTTTATTTATTTCTGTTATCCAACGATACCAAAATATATATTCGGCTAAATTATAGCCTTCAACAAATTCCAATCCACAAATATAATCACACGGAGATTATAAATAATCAACACACAACATATGAAATAAATTCAAATGTTAGAGGAATCCAGTTGGATCCCTCCAACCTGTTTCCCTGCATCCATAGATGTTAGCACAATACCAATTCCACTTCGAAGTGGAATATCGCTGTAACGACCTAGAATTTTGAACAAATTAAATTGAAAATATTTAATTAATTTTAAATATTTGAACGATGATTTAATTTGAATTCTCGATATAACTTTGAAAAATTCGCAATTAAACTTTAAAATGTAATCTATTGAGTTGAATAAAAATTCGAATCTTCAATTTTACGCCGAAGAAAAATATTTCAAAAGCTTTCAAAATTTATATGGATGATACTGAAGATAATCGAACTTTCAGAATTGAATCTTTAAACTGTTTTGCTCAGTTTTGAATTTAATTGTTGGAACCGATATTTAAAAATAGTCATTTTTCAAACAATCTCGGAATTCGATGAAACCAGTTCCATTGGATCCGGAATATTGAATTATTATCGGATTTCAAATTTCGTATTATTCGGAGTCGGCGTGAGGTCGTACGATGGATAAACGTGATGGAATCTATAACGAAAAATTTAAAGAGTATATTTTTATCTCCCTCCAACAACTCGTACAACACGCCTCCTATTTGTCTTCCCCGTACCCTACTTTCCCCTCCCATTTTTCAAAATTCACGGCAATCAGAGAAAAAAAAATCAATGGCCGCTCGTCCTTAAACTTCAAAAATCAATTCAGAGAAAACGAAATAATGGCCGCCCTCCATCCCTTTTCATTACAAAAACAAAACCCAAGCTCGTTATCCCATTTCTCTCTGCATTCGAAAATCGAAATCGATTCAGGGGAGATCGCGATGTCGACGTTGAGGGACTGGTGGCAGCTCGAAACTCGGCGGCGAACGAAGAGGCAGCGTGCGATGGCGTCTGGGGGCAGTGGTGGAACGCGAGCGATCTTCGTGGAGTACGGGAAGGTCGCGCGCTCGCGCACGTATGCTTAGGAGTCTGGGCGCGCGTTTGGACACGGTATCGAGGAGGATGGTTAACCCAGGGCGGAGGCGCGATTTTCTGGGCGGCGAAGGCAGGAACGATGTCGAAGTTGATTTTTTGTGGAGTCGCGTTGCTAGTTGCTCGCGTGGAAGCAAGTCAGCAATACGAAGTCGAAATCTCGCGTGGAGCTGGCAGCGAATGGTCGCGATCTGGAGATGGTCGAAGCTGGGGTTCGCTGACGTTTGGGTAGCTTGTTTCGACTGGGGCAGTAAGGTCCAAAATTTGGAGAAAACAATCTGGAGTAAAATTGGATGCTAATAAAGCTAAGGTGAGATCTTCTCACTCAAAAATATATTTGGATTGCAGTTATTGTTTGTTTGACTGTTTGGATGTGATATTAGATATAGTAGGATATATCTATATATATATATAGCAATATATACATATTGGCATATGTATATATTGGATTGATGATTTTCCTGCCTCGTATAGCGGATGAGACCCTATTTCGCCGCTAGTAAGCGGATATATTATAAAAACCCATATTCCGCGATATTCCACCTCGAAGTGGAATTGGTATTGTGCTAACATCTGTGGATGCAGGGAAAATAGGTTGGAGGGATCCAACTGGATTCCTCACCAGTATTTATTTATTTACAGATATTGATGTATATTCTGTTATCATATTGATATGTGATGTTTGTTGTCGTGATTGACTAATTGGTGCTGTTGCATCATCGGATTCATCTTTGAAATTTAAAAATAACGATGTTGATTTTAAAAGAGATTTTTGAAGTAATATTTGAAAATATACGTTGTATTTAAATTGTTGAATTTATTTATTTTAAATAAATAAACATTCAAACTTTAAAGTTATAAAAGTTAAGATTTGTGAATTATAACCAAAAGGTAATTTCTTTTGAAATAAATAGTTAAGAAATTTATAAAATGGCTTTAATTGGAATTTTTGAATTATTAAAAATGATGTATGTAAAAGATGTACAAGATTGATATTTATAACTTTAAAATGTTGGTATTATAAAACGAGTTTTTATAAGCATTAAAATGAATTTTTAAGAATTTATAAATAAATGAAGTTTATAAATTGTGAACTTATAAATGGAAATGATTTTGTAAAATAAAGGAATTATAAGTATTTAACTTATAATATGGATTGTTGGTATAAGATTTGAGTTATGAATCGAATTGTTAATAAAGGAGATTTATTAAATTGAAGTTGTTAGAAAATGGAAATAGAATTTATAAACGTTGGTTTATAAATTCAAAATCAATTGAATTTGATAAATTAAATATAGAAGATTATCAAAGAAGATATATTTGCATTTTTGGATAGCGAATTTTTATTGAAATAAAATGTGTAGAAATGATTGAAATTGGGTTAAGTGAATTATATTCACGATTTTGGACAGTGAATATATTATTGAATAAAATGGATTCATTTTTGAAGAAGTGACATTAAAAATAAAGTAAACATTTTAAAGATGTTTTTAAAATGTGGGAAATATTGAAACCATAGATTTCAACATTTTATTGTTGAAATAGACGTTTTCGAAAAATAAGGAAATGGTGGACTATAACACTGTTGTTATAGTAAATGATTTCCAAAAGGAAATGTTTTTATGTAGTATTGGGATTTATATATCTATCTAAATCTGAATCCCTATACTAGTGAGTTTGAGTCGTCGTAACGATGTTTTACGTAACATTCGTTTGACTCAATTAGATGTTGTTATAGTAAATGTTTTCCTTAAAGAATGAAATATATACTTAATTTGGTTTAAGTATATCGAATATTTTCAAATGTTGAAAATAAATGATTTGTGAAATACTTATTATTAAATAAGTATGGAAATGCATTTCCAAAATGAAATGAAACGTTTTGAGATTTTATCTTCTTAAAGATAAATTGAAAATGAATATTGGAATCGATTTGAAAATCGTATATCAGTAGATATTTAAAAATATAAATTCACTATGGAATTTATAAAAGAAATGGAAATCTGTTTAAACAAATAAATATTGATTTATTTTTAAAGTGTGGAAATTTTATATCTAGTAAAGATATTTTGGAAAATAAATAATTTGGAAAATTATTTGGAATCCGATGATGTTGCGCATCTTTATTGATAGTTAAATAACCGACAATCAATAATTACCTTGAATAGGTATTTGTTGTGAATTGGATGAATTTGAATGCCACACTTATTTTTGAATAATCGCTCACTATTCGGGTTAGCCGGGAAAGGACCATGGGGTCGTATAACCCATTCCGAATATGTGATACGTCGTTATGAATCGAATTTGTTGACCGGTGTTGAAGACCGGATATTTTTGAAAACGGAAGGATTACCGTCGAGTTACTCTACATCGGCTGATCTCCGATTTAGAGGTTTTATCACCCTTAGTGACGGGAAGTTCGGACGTGATTAGAAAATTATCCGGATATGCAAGGGCTTCGTGAGAAGTGCCTTCGGTTCTGTTCGATCCCGGAACAGACTTGTATGGATTGTGTGTCCAACGTTACAAATTTGAGATATAAAGCTGATTTCTTTCAAATACATTTCTGTTGGTGGCGGAGAATTTATTCTCTTAGCTTAACACCCTTCTCTGAGACGTACGAGCTCAGAGGTTATGTAGTTGAAATTTATCAGCAATATATTCCCAATTTGGTAACGTGGCATACTGAGTGTTGCTGTGAAATGATCAGTGTTTGATCATTTACGATATGATCATTTGTTTGATCTTATATCTTTGTGATCATAGGTTGATCATTTGTTTGACCCGAAGCATGGCTTTTTGAGAAGCGTAGCTTTGTGGACGAGACTTCATCGAGCCTCACACCCCGGAAATGGTCAAAACAGGAAGGATGCAGCAAGGTTCTAGGGAGTAGCGCCCCTTAGTGTATGTCATTCCTTCTGGATAGAGGTGGTATCATGGTATGGAGCCCAGATACTTAACCTATGTGGTTGCTGCATTATTATTATGTGGTTTGTTGTGAATCGGGGATCCTCGGGAAGATCGGTTACGATCGGGGGATGGAATACGCGTGTCAGTAGTTACCTATTTTTGCAGAGGTAACCCGGCCTTGTGTTGGCAGAGATCTAACCGTAATGTTAGGTTATTTCTCGGGACGTCATTCCAGAGGCGTTCTGTTCGTGGAATAGGAAGTTCCTTAGCCTGACCATTTGTTGGAAATCCAAAGAAACAATATGAGACTTGTACGGTTTTAGTTGTAGAACCTATCATTCACTTATGGTGGTCACCACTGTTTGGATGATAGCTATAGTAGGCATAAGTGCGGAATGCCTATGCTGGCTAAGATTTATATTATACTTTCGAAATGTTTTCTACACTATGCACTAATAATAATATCAAAAATGATTTGATTTTGCGTAGTAAGCATCTTTGACTATCATAAGAAGAAATCTCCTCCAATTCTGCGTTTGCATTGTGTGTGTGGTGGGAGGTCTTATGGTAGTTTCATTTTCCAAAAGCATTGCGAATTGACTTTGAAATTTTTCTGTTGTTGTTTATTTTAAAGATAAACTGTTTTACGATCTCACACCAGTCACCATGACTGACTCGGAGTTTATTGTTCCCTTCTAAACTCTGGGTGCCCACCAATTTCCACACGGGCAGCCTAGAGTTATATTATCAGGATATTCTGGAGCTTTGGAAGCAAGCTGGATGGCGAGACGTAGTATTTGTATCTGATATTATTTATTCCGCTGTGTATTCTGTATGAGGACAAGTTTATATAACTGTCCATTGTTGTATTGAGTTGTATATTGACTCTAATTGATGTATGTATAAACTGATATAGTTCTTTGTTTTAAAAGACTAGTGTTTATCTATTATATATTGTTCCGCTGCGATATGTGAGATTCTGATATTGTTTTCTGTTCTGATGTTGTTCTGTTGTTCTTCTCTTCTTCTCTTCTTTCTTCTATCTTCTTCTTTTTCTTCTATCTTCTTCTTCTTCTGCCTACCTCTTCTTTTTAAAAAACCCTCATGCTTCGTATTTCCGTGCATCTTGAGTTAATCAATGGAGATTAGTGTTTAATAAAGGGTACGGATTTGCGGGTCTTGACAGCTGGTATCAGAGCATATGGTTAAACGACAACCCTGCTCTGTTGGGTGTTACTCATTAGAGATAGAGTCAGTAGTACTCTAGAATGAGTGTGAGTGTAATAATAGATACGAGTGCGTATTTGTTAGTGAATATAAAATTGTTTTGTATTGTGTTGACTTATCGGTTGATTGTTTATGGATTCTGGTCGGTGCAGTCTAGCTAACTGTAATCGATAGGGGTTTCTAAACTCTAAACAAGATAAACCGACACAGTATTGTTTTAAAATAGGGTAAATGAAATAATTTTACCCAAAACTATTTTTGTATACAAAAGAAATAATTTTCTGTAAATTATTACAGTATATGGTTGCATGGTTGTTAGGAAAGTGATAATATTAAAATGTTACCATTATTATATGAAATTTAATAAGAAATTGAAATCGTAACTCCAAAGTTAAGAAATAAATTCACGTACAAATGAAAATTGAGAATATAAATTATAAATGTGATTTGTAATTTGAAACGGAATTCCAGAGAAGTATTTGGAAATGTTTTGAAAAGAATTTGAAAATTTTGGAGATTTGAAAAGTTTAAATCCTTTTTGATTTGAAAATGAATTTCAAAGGTTTTGAAAAGTATTTTGGAAAGATGAAAGCTCTAAACTCTTTTCGGTCGCTGGAAAATAACTTCGATGATGACCACGGCATCAATTGGTGTTCATTTTCGGGTTTCCAGAAGAGGAATTGCTGCCAAATCGTTTTAAATGGAAGTTGTTGGAAAATTTGGGTTTTGGTTTTGAAATTCAAAGGATAAATTGAATTGTTTTCAAAATGTTTTTTTTGAATGTTGGTAAGACTCTGGAATACCATATTTATGAAATATTATCAAGTTGATAACTTATACAATTTGATTTTTGATAGAATAAATTTAACTTAAAAGATGGAGTTAAATAAAAGTAAGTACAAGTGAATCAATTAAATGAAAGTTCAAATTCATTTCGAAATTGTAAGAAATGAATTGAATTGAATCATTATAAATGAAAAATGAATTAAAATTCATATGGAATTGGAAATCCAGTTTAAATACGAGTGGTTATAAACCAAAATAGTGAATTGTAAATAAATTTCGGAAATGAACAAAAGAATAAAAACTGGAATTGAAGATGAAGGTTAAACTTTGTTTTTAATTTGTTAGAAAATGTAATTCAAGCTGAATATTGGAAATTGAAATTTAAAATGAATTGGTGAATGAAACTAATATAAAGAGTGATATGAATTAGTAAATGAAAGATAATCGATAAAAATTCAATATTCAGGATAGAAGATAAAATTGAATTCAAATGAATGTGAAATATAAAATTGAATGATAATAGATGTAACTTCAATAGTAAGCTAAAAGGTATAAGCAGTTTATATTGAAAATTTTGTAACAGAATTGGCAAAATGATTTGAATGTTATAACTAGATATTATGGCTAGTAGATATACAGGTGTTATAAATTGGAAATTTTGATTTCAAAGATAAATTTGAATTGCTCGACAAAAGGTAAGTATTTGAATTTCAATATGAGATTTGATGATTTTCTTGTCTAGCCGCTTGGCTTTTTCTTTTTCTTTTTGAAATCTGAGAGTCCGTAGGGACGGTTTGTAGTCGTACCATATTAGCCGCGCAAAGGAGACGCTGGCGAAATTTTTCGGAAAATTTTGGGTGTTAGGAAATTTTTAAAACAATGTTGTTTTGAACTATAATTGAAGTTGGAAAGCTAGTTGAATTGACAATGAATCTTTAGTAGAAAGATTTGTTTTGAGAATTTGATAAAACTATTGGATGTTGAAAAATAGTAGACGAGTTAAGGACCATTTTTCCTAACTTGTAATTTCGGGACGAAATTCTTTTAAGGAGGGAAGTTTGTAACGACCCAGAATTTTGAACAAATTAAATTGAAAATATTTAATGAATTTTAAATATTTGAACGATGATTTAATTTGAATTCCCGATATAACTTTGAAAAATTCGCAATTAAACTTTAAAATGTAATCTATTGAGTTGAATAAAAATTCGAATCTTCAATTTTACGCCGAAGAAAAATATTTCAAAAGCTTTCAAAATTTATATGGATGATACTGAAGATAATCGAACTTTCAGAATTGAATCTTTAAACTGTTTTGCTCAGTTTTGAATTTAATTGTTGGAACCGATATTTAAAAATAGTCATTTTTCAAACAGTCTCGGAATTCGACGAAACCAGTTCCATTGGATCCGGAATATTGAATTATTATCGGATTTCAAATTTCGTATTATTCGGAGTCGGCGTGAGGTCGTACGATGGATAAACGTGATGGAATCTATAACGAAAAATTTAAAGAGTATATTTTTATCTCCCTCCGACAACTCGTACAACACGCCTCCTATTTGTTTTCCCCGTACCCTACTTTCCCCTCCCATTTTTCAAAATTCACGGCAATCAGAGAAAAAAAAATCAATGGCCGCTCGTCCTTAAACTTCAAAAATCAATTCAGAGAAAACGAAATAATGGCCGCCCTCCATCCCTTTTCATTACAAAAACAAAACCCAAGCTCGTTATCCCATTTCTCTCTGCATTCGAAAATCGAAATCGATTCAGGGGAGATCGCGATGTCGACGTTGAGGGACTGGTGGCAGCTCGAAACTCGGCGGCGAACGAAGAGGCAGCGTGCGATGGCGTCTGGGGGCAGTGGTGGAACGCGAGCGATCTTCATGGAGTACGGGAAGGTCGCGCGCTCGCGCGCGTATGCTTAGGAGTCTGGGCGCGCGTTTGGACACGGTATCGAGGAGGATGGTTAACCCAGGGCGGAGGCGCGATTTTCTGGGCGGCGAAGGCAGGAACGATGTCGAAGTTGATTTTTTGTGGAGTCGCGTTGCTAGTTGCTCGCGTGGAAGCAAGTCAGCAATACGAAGTCAAAATCTCGCATGGAGCTGGCAGCGAATGGTCGCGATCTGGAGATGGTCGAAGCTGGGGTTCGCTGACGTTTGGGTAGCTTGTTTCGACTGGGGCAGTAAGGTCCAAAATTTGGAGAAAACAATCTGGAGTAAAATTGGATGCTAATAAAGCTAAGGTGAGATCTTCTCACTCAAAAATATATTTGGATTGCAGTTATTGTTTGTTTGACTGTTTGGATGTGATATTAGATATAGTAGGATATATCTCTATATATATATATAGCAATATATACATATTGGCATATGTATATATTGGATTGATGATTTTCCCGCCTCGTATAGCGGATGAGACCCTATTTCGCCGTTAGTAAGCGGATATATTATAAAAACCCATATTCCGCGATATTCCACCTCGAAGTGGAATTGGTATTGTGCTAACATCTATGGATGCAGGGAAAACAGGTTGGAGGGATCCAACTGGATTCCTCACCTGTATTTATTTATTTACAGATATTGATGTATATTCTGTTATCATATTGATATGTGATGTTTGTTGTCGTGATTGACTAATTGGTGCTGTTGCATCATCGGATTCATCTTTGAAATTTAAAAATAACGATGTTGATTTTAAAAGAGATTTTTGAAGTAATATTTGAAAATATACGTTGTATTTAAATTGTTGAATTTATTTATTTTAAATAAATAAACATTCAAACTTTAAAGTTATAAAAGTTAAGATTTGTGAATTATAACCAAAAGGTAATTTCTTTTGAAATAAATAGTTAAGAAATTTATAAAATGGCTTTAATTGGAATTTTTGAATTATTAAAAACGATGTATGTAAAAGATGTACAAGATTGATATTTATAACTTTAAAATGTTGGTATTATAAAACGAGTTTTTATAAGCGTTAAAATGAATTTTTAAGAATTTATAAATAAATGAAGTTTATAAATTGTGAACTTATAAATGGAAATGATTTTGTAAAATAAAGGAATTATAAGTATTTAACTTATAATATGGATTGTTGGTATAAGATTTGAGTTATGAATCGAATTGTTAATAAAGGAGATTTATTAAATTGAAGTTGTTAGAAAATGGAAATAGAATTTATAAACGTTGTTTTATAAATTCAAAATCAATTGAATTTGATAAATTAAATATAGAAGATTATCAAAGAAGATATATTTGCGTTTTTGGATAGCGAATTTTTATTGAAATAAAATGTGTAGAAATGATTGAAATTGGGTTAAGTGAATTATATTCACGATTTTGGACAGTGAATATATTATTGAATAAAATGGATTCATTTTTGAAGAAGTGACATTAAAAATGAAGTAAACATTTTAAAGATGTTTTTAAAATGTGGGAAATATTGAAACCATAGATTTCAACATTTTATTATTGAAATAGACGTTTTCGAAAAATAAGGAAATGGTGGACTATAACACTGTTGTTATAGTAAATGATTTCCAAAAGGAAATGTTTTTATGTAGTATTGGGATTTATATATCTATCTAAATCCGAATCCCTATACTAGTGAGTTTGAGTCGTCGTAACGATGTTTTACGTAACATTCGTTTGACTCAATTAGATGTTGTTATAGTAAATGTTTTCCTTAAAGAATGAAATATATACTTAATTTGGTTTAAGTATATCGAATATTTTCAAATGTTGAAAATAAATGATTTGTGAAATACTTATTATTAAATAAGTATGGAAATGCATTTCCAAAATGAAATGAAACGTTTTGAGATTTTATCTTCTTAAAGATAAATTGAAAATGAATATCGGAATCGATTTGAAAATCGTATATCAGTAGATATTTAAAAATATAAATTCACTATGGAATTTATAAAAGAAATGGAAATCTGTTTAAAAAAATAAATATTGATTTATTTTTAAAGTGTGGAAATTTTATATCTAGTAAAGATATTTTGGAAAATAAATAATTTGGAAAATTATTTGGAATCTGATGATGTTGCGCATCTTTATTGATAGTTAAATAACCGACAATCAATAATTACCTTGAATAGGTATTTGTTGTGAATTGGATGAATTTGAATGCCACACTTATTTTTGAATAATCGCTCACTATTCGGGTTAGCCGGGAAAGGACCATGGGGTCGTATAACCCATTCCGAATATGTGATACGTCGTTATGAATCGCATTTGATGACCGGTGTTGAAGACCGGATATTTTTGAAAACGGAAGGATTACCGTCGAGTTACTCTACATCGGTTGATCTCCGATTTGGAGGTTTTATCACCCTTAGTGACGGGAAGTCCGGACGTGATTAGAAAATTATCCGGATATGCAAGGGCTTCGTGAGAAGTGCCTTCGGTTCTGTTCGATCCCGGAACAGACTTGTATGGATTGTGTGTCTGACGTTACAAATTTGAGATATAAAGCTGATTTCTTTCAAATACATTTCTGTTGGTGGCGGAGAATTTATTCTCTTAGCTTAACACCCTTCTCTGAGACGTACGAGCTCAGAGGGTATGTAGTTGAAATTTATCAGCAATATATTCCCAATTTGGTAACGTGGCATACTGAGTGTTGCTGTGAAATGATCAGTGTTTGATCATTTACGATATGATCATTTGTTTGATCTTATATCTTTGTGATCATAGGTTGATCATTTGTTTGACCCGAAGCATGGCTTTTTGAGAAGCGTAGCTTTGTGGACGAGACTTCATCGAGCCTCACACCCCGGAAATGGTCAAAACAGGAAGGATGCAACAAGGTTCTAGGGAGTAGCGCCCCTTAGTGTATGTCATTCCTTCTGGATAGAGGTGGTATCATGGTATGGAGCCCAGATACTTAACCTATGTGGTTGCTGCATTATTATTATGTGGTTTGTTGCGAATCGGGGATCCTCGGGAAGATCGGTTACGATCGGGGGATGGCATACGCGTGTCAGTAGTTACCTATTTTTGCAGAGGTAACCCGGCCTTGTGTTGGCAGAGATCTAACCGTAATGTTAGGTTATTTCTCGGGACGTCATTCCAGAGGCGTTCTGTTCGTGGAATAGGAAGTTCCTTAGCCTGACCATTTGTTGGAAATCCAAAGAAACAATATGAGACTTGTACGGTTTTAGTTGTAGAACCTATCATTCACTTATGGTGGTCACCACTGTTTGGATGATAGCTATAGTAGGCATAAGTGCGGAATGCCTATGCTGGCTAAGATTTATATTATACTTTCGAAATGTTTTCTACACTATGCACTAATAATAATATCAAAAATGATTTGATTTTGCGTAGTAAGCATCTTTGACTATCATAAGAAGAAATCTCCTCCAATTCTGCGTTTGCATTGTGTGTGTGGTGGGAGGTCTTATGGTAGTTTCATTTTCCAAAAGCATTGCGAATTGACTTTAAAATTTTTCTGTTGTTGTTTATTTTAAAGATAAACTGTTTTACGATCTCACACCAGTCACCATGACTGACTCAGAGTTTATTGTTCCCTTCTAAACTCTGGGTGCCCACCAATTTCCACACGGGCAGCCTAGAGTTATATTATCAGGATATTCTGGATATTCTGGAGCTTTGGAAGCAAGCTGGATGGCGAGACGTAGTATTTGTATCTGATATTATTTATTCCGCTGTGTATTCTGTATGAGGACAAGTTTATATAACTGTCCATTGTTGTATTGAGTTGTATATTGACTCTAATTGATGTATGTATAAACTGATATAGTTCTTTGTTTTAAAAGACTAGTGTTTATCTATTATATATTGTTCCGCTGCGATATGTGAGATTCTGATATTGTTTTCTGTTCTGATGTTGTTCTGTTGTTCTTCTCTTCTTCTCTTCTTTCTTCTATCTTCTTCTTTTTCTTCTATCTTCTTCTTCTTCTGCCTACCTCTTCTTTTTAAAAAACCCTCATGCTTCGTATTTCCGTGCATCTTGAGTTAATCAATGGAGATTAGTGTTTAATCAAGGGTACGGATTTGCGGGTCTTGACAATCGCGGTATGTGGGATTTATAAATATTATCCGCTATTATGCGGCGCAATAGGGTCTCATCCGCTATATAATGCGGGAAATCAACTCCAAATACATATATAATACCAATTCCACTTCACGGTGGAATTATCACGGTATATGTTTTTAATAAATAACCTCCGCTTAATATACGGCGTATAGGGTCTAATACAGCACAATAGATAACAATTTATCATCCAAACACACAATCAACACAATCAAGCAATTTTAAATTTAACTATTTAAAATTTAAATCGAAACAATTTCGATTGAGTGAGGAGTTCTCACCTTGCTTTCAATAACGGTTGTAGTATTTTATTTCAAATAAAATTAAACGCGCGTTTAATTTTACTCAAAATTTTCATTGGCTCCAATCGACTCCAAACCAGCTCCATTGCGTAGTGCTCGACAAAACGGTTCCAACAAAATTCATTTCGTGCGAAACGGACCTCGTATCAAAAAGTTATGCTAATTTAAACATTACACGAATTAATATATATATTTATTTACAATTTCATTTTTAATTTAAACCTCGTTCAATCTGGGCCGTTCGATTTGCCTTCATCAGATGTGGCCCGTATGAGATCTTCTTCCCCAGGCTAAAAGAAACGCACGCACGCGAATGAACCCATCTCGGCCGCCTCTTTCATCCAATTATCGCTCCCCCTCCGATCATCTACGCGATGATCAACGACCACCATTCGAACCACCATTGCGAACTCCACCTACGACGTGAAGAACGGCAAGCTCGGTCGCCCCCCCTTCTCTAAAATAGCATGTGAACATCTGACGTTCAAGCTTATATTGCCGTTGATTTTTTCAACGAAAATCAATCATCTATGTATGGATGTGGAGATCTCACCTAGATCTACAACATTGTAGTTGAAAATATTTCAAATCGTTTTGTGGATTGGAAGAAAAATAAAGAGGAAGTTTTGAGCTTTTCTAGCCATTGAATTTAAAAATGGCGGCCAGACCTAACTAGGGTTTCTGAATGCAAATGTGAAAATACAAGTCCTTTTATAGAAAATTTACGAAACACTATTCATCGAAAATTTTCCGAACTCCAAACGAATCGTGCCGGCTGGCGTTTCTAAGTTTTACCCGCGTTCCGAACACAATGGAACATGTTTCGGGAGCTAATTCGATCGTATGTGAGAGTTACGGAATTAAACGATCAAATTTAAATTAAATCGATTAAAACGATTTCGATGCGTTTCAGCTTGCCCCGGACAAACCGTAAATCCAATTGGCACGAAATTTGAAATCTTACAATAATATAACATTACATATCCGATGAAACTGGTTTCGTCGAAATCCGAGACTGTTTGAAAAATGACTATTTTCACTAGTCAATTAAATATTAAAATATTCAATTTTTCACAAATTAACTTTTAAATCGATTTTAAAAGTTCTATAACATCGTTCTAACTCCAATATGATTTAATATAACTTTATAAATCATTTTCATTCACATTAAACCCAATTTCCAATTATTTCTGGAATTTCAAATATTAAATTTATTGATTTAATTATCCAATTAAATCACTATATTCGAAATTAAATTTGTTCGACTTAAAATTCTTACTTGTTAATATTTAAAATCAATTAAATATACGAATTTCAAAAGACAGAAATTCTGGGTCATTACAATCTCCCCCCCTTAAAAAGAATTTCGTCCTCGAAATTGCAAAGTAAGAAAAAGTTACATAATCCATTAACTTTTCAAACAATTCGTTCAAATTAGATTCCAAAATCACTTAAGTGTACAACTTCCCCAAAATCCAATAGTTAAACTCTTCCAAAACTTTACTAAGTTTTTTTTCAAATCTACACTTAGTTATACTTTTCAAAACAAACTATATCGTTTAACTTTTAACTCCAAATCCAAAAGTTAGTTTTCACAAATTTTCCAAAATTTCCCGAAAATTTTCTAACGCCTTAAATATTCAGAAAAATTCGCCATAGCCTCCTTTGCGCGGTTCGATTGTAGTAGGATCACAATAGACATAATATATATACATCGACCCACACGGTCGGAAAAGCAGAAAAACAGTTCATATTTCCTATTTTTATTGCGTAGGCGTACCTTTTAGCATTTTTAAGCAAAGCAGTTATTTATTAACTTATTAGCGCAACCAAATCCCGCCAAACGATAGTCCCGGTACCTGTACTTACTCAATTCAAACATGTAAGTGACACATATATATATAGTTATTAACAATTTACTCTTTTAAACAACTACAACATATGCATATTAAAAGAAATGCATACTAAACAAGGTTTATAAGCAACTTATATGATTTCGACATCACTTGTAATTGTTTACAACCAATTTATATACAACGACATTCATCTCTTCATTTTCAATTAGTTTACATTCAGTAATTTAAATTCAAGTTGGTTCACTTTCAATTTGGATTCAATTACATAGCTTTCAATTTCACTAATTCAATTTCATTAACACTTAATGAATTTATACTATATACAATCAACCAACAATCATATAACAACCAATGTATATTCAACACAACCAAATTTATTCACTTTGTTTACTTTACATTCAATTTGGTTTAACACTTTTAATTCCAATTGGTTTAATATTAAATTGGCTTTCATTCAATTATTCAACTTCCAATTACATTAGCTTTTAATGAATTAACACTTATATCCATTATTCCATATCAATTTATTTACATTCGATTGATTAACATTCAATTCATTTGTTAATTCAATTGCTAATTCATTTTACAAATAAGGTTGAATTTCATTTTTATATAACTCAAGTTCACATTCATTTAATTAACTTTGTTATTTCACTTCGAAATCAAAATCAACTTCATTCAACATCACTTAAGTTATATTCCAATTAAACATCATTTGTTTAGCTTAACTTAAATTTCCACTTATAAATCCAATTCAATTTATTTAAATTTCCTTTAGTTAAATTCACATCATATATTTGGTTATGCTAACTCAATTTCATTTCAACTTTACCAAAGTTAAATTTATCATCTCATATTATAAGTTCAAAACTCATTTCACTTATATTTATAAATTACAACTTGGATTTTAATTTCAAATTTGTTTATCACAACAAAACTTAAATTTTCAATTTACTATGGTAGCAAATCAATCACACAGAAACTTGAAAATGATACTGATGATGCTGCAGTCATCACCTTTATTATTTCCCAGTAACACTAGTCAATTCAGTGCTTAAATTCTTTTCAAAATTTCCTTTTATTTATAAATCACATTTACAAGTCTTACTAATACAAGATTATTTCACAATTGTAAATCATTATAATTCTATACTTATACAATTGTTGCTTTTATTTAATTGATTCAAACAACTTTCATTAATTTATATATATTCACATTTTCAACAACCAACAAATTAATTTTATATACACTTTAATAATTCTGAAAAATTATTTCCTTTATATATAAAATATAATCGAGGTAAAATTATTTCATTTACCCAATTTAAAATGATACTATGTCGGTTTATCTCGTTTAAGAGTTTAGAAACCCCTATCGATTACAGTTAGCTAGACTACACCGACCAGAATCCATAAACAATCAACCAATAAGTCAACACAATACAAAGCAATTTCATATTCACTAACAAATACGTGCTCATATCTATTATTACACTCAACTCATTCTAGAGTACTACTGACTCTATCTCTAATGAGTAATACCCAACAGAGCCAAGGTTATCGCTTAACCATATGCTCTGATACCAAATGTAACAATTCAAGATTTTCGACTTCCGAAAATCGACATTAGTATGTACACTGTATCAACTGCCGAGCAATCGAATGCCGGAAAACCGAATTGTTATGGTTAAAAAGAAGAGGTAGAAGAAGACAGAAAGAAAGAAAGAAGAAACAATATCAGAATCTCACATACGCAGCGGAACAATATATAATAGATAAATGAATAATCTTTAAATCAAAGAACTATATCAGTTTATACATTACATCATCATCAGAGTTTACAACAACAATATACAACACAACACATCAATGGATAGTTATACAAACTTGTCCTCATACAGAATACACAACGGAATAAATAATATCATATACAAGTGATACGTCTCATCATCCGGCTCGCCATTGAGCTCCACAACATCTCCTGAATCCAGAATGACATGATAACCTGACTCTAGACTGCCCGTGTGGAAAATTATGGGCACCCAGAGTTTAGGAAGGGAACAATAAACTCGAGGTCAGTCATGGGACTAGTGTGAGAACTAAAACAGTTTATCTATCTTTAAAACAACAACAAAGGAAGTAAAAGACATCCGCGATGTTTTTTGGAAAATGAAACTACCATAAGACCTCCCGCCACACACACAATGCAAATGTAGAATTGGAGGAGATTTCTTCTTATGATAGTCAAACATGCTTACTATGAAAAATCATTCGATATTATTATTAGTGCATAGTGTGGAAAACATTTCGAAAGTATAATATTAATCTTAGCCAACATACAACCATTATTGTATGCCTACTATAGCTACCATGTTCAATAGCAGGTTACCACCACATTCCATAGCAGGTAATACAACTAAAACCGTACAAGGTTCGTATTGTTTCTTTGGATTTTCCAATGGTCAGGCTAAGAAACTTCCGTACACCGAAATGGAAATGCCTCTGGAAAGACTGCCCGAGAGTCAACCTGCTCTTTGCAAACACAAGGCCGACGCTACCTCACGTTGTACAGCTGTAACTAGGTAGCTAACACATGAGCTATGCCATCCCCCGGTCGTTACCGACCTTTATCCGAGGATCCTCAACCACAAAGCAACAACCACAAAGTATAATAAATTTGCAGCATCAACATAGGTAAAATATCTGGGCTCCATACCATGATATCACCTTTTATCCAGAAGAAAATGACATGCCCTAGGGGCGCGACCCCTAACAACCTTGCCGCAACTTTCATGTTTCGACCATTACCGGGTTGTGAGGCTCGACGAAGTCTCGTCCACAAAGCCACGCTTTTTCACAAAGCCACGCTTTGATCAACAAATGATCAACAGCACTTCGTATGCCACATTACCAAACTGGGAATGTATCATTAGTAACCATCAACTACATAACCTCTGAGCTCGTATGTCTCAGAGAAGGGTGTTAAGCTAAGAGAATAAATTCTCCACCACCAACAGAAATGTATTTGATAGAAACCAGCTTTACATCTCAAAGTGTAACGTCAGACACACATCCATACAAGTCCGTTCCGGGATCGAACGAAACCGAAGGCACTTCCAAAGAAGCCCTTGCAATACGGATATTCACTAATCACGTCCGGACTTCCCATCACAAGAAGAGTGATATAAATCTCTATACCGGAGCAACTCGGTGCAGAGACATTCGACAGGTTGTCCTTTCATTTTCGAAAATATCCGGTCTTCAACACCGGTCTTCAATACGATCCATATCGTCGTATCACTAATTCAGAATGGGTTATATGACACAAAGGTCTTTTCCCGGCTAACCCGAATAGTGAGCACAATATTTAAAAACATATGGATATTGGGATTTCAATTAAGTCACAACTTATTACCCAAATCCTTTCCTTTAAATGGTTTAAACAAATTACCATTTTAAATCTTTAAACAAAAAGATTTACTTCACAAAGTTTACCCAGTTTCACAAAGATTCATTTTAAATATAGGAATTTCAAATGACATAAATTCTGGGTCATTACAGAAACATTGTAAATTTAATTCATCGTTTGGAATTTGGATCTGAGTCCAAATTTGTTGAAAAAAAGGGGTTCATTTTGAAACTATATTTCTCTAAATTTTTATTGTACTTACATGAGGATTTTAGTCCCGACTCGAGTGTTTTGTTTTTCATTATGCTCGGGTCAGACCGAGTTTTTCAGTTATCGAAGACAGTTACTCCGAAGGATGAAGACGAAGATTTGGACTAGTATTTATTTCGCTGCACTATTTCATTTTTTATATAAAGTGTATAACTCTGATAGTATTGTATAACTCTGATTGATGTGGTAAATTGAATTAAGTATATATTATTAAACAGCTTCATAAACTGTTTATGTGATTATTATATTTTGTCATTCCGCTGCGAGATTCTGTTGTTGTTTCTTCTTTTCTTTTTATTTCTTTAAAATAAACTCATTGATAATCTATCTTTTAAATGGTTTGAGTTAGACATGTGTGGTTTATTGTCGGCTTGAACTGTTCAAAAAGGTGGCCCGTCACAAAAGTAAAGTTTATAATAGCATTAAGGCTTTAAATTGATCCCCCTTAACACATTTTTAGGCATTAACCTACAGTTTGCCTGAGTAGCATCACCAGTAATGTCGGCAGCCAGGGAAGCACCGTGATAAGACAACCATAAAACAAAGTCATAGTGGTCACGTATAAGGATAAAAGTATGACAAGGCACTTGAGGCAACGCCCAAGGTAGGATACTACCAGTTCGGGTCGTAGGGCTGGTGGTAAAGCATCATAGACACGAGCGCCCACCGCGTCCATCACCCCAAAATCAAATCAAGGTGCACCGATCAAGTCAACATCCATATAGTAATACAAAGAGCTATGTCCGCTAGGGGTAGCTAGCCCACTTGGCCTTGACAAGCCATCCTGTTTTAGTCATTTCAAATTGGCACAAGTGCTGGGGTCATCCATCATCGTTCTCTTTCTTTAAATCCAACAACCAAATCCAACCACTTCATTCTGGATCATCCACCACGTACACAGTTGTTAAAGGAGTTCCAATATTGACAGAGAGTATGCCAATAAGAGGCACCGACCTCTTTAATAACCAAACGTCATTTTCCACACCGGTTGGTTCTTTTACATTTCGAAACCGATTTATATTTGATATCAAAATATCATATTCACTTCAAAATATCCTTCATTTCAAAATCATCATATTTATTTCATATGTCATTATCACTTGAAATATCATTTCAAATTCCAACTTAGGTTATAACCTCATTTAACCACATTCGCATTTAAATCAACGATTTAAATATAAACATTCCAACTTTGGACAGTTTGAATTTATAGAAATAGTTTGAATAGTTTTAAATAGTTTAAATGGTTTAAAGATTTAAAATAGTTTGATATAAAATGGTTTGAGTATTGAAAATGGTTTATATAGTAAAATAGTTTGGAAAATCAATTTTTTTTAAATAGTTTGTATTAAAATAATTTGTTTTGAAAATAGTATTAAATCAAACTGTTTCCTTCCATTTCAACAAATCTGGACCCATGTCCAAATTTCAAATCAACAAAACTCAATTTCTAATCTTTCAAACCAATTAACTCATTTCGATTTAGTTTCAAATCAACTTGATTTCGATTTCAATTCGAATTAACTTCAATTTTCAAAACATTCATTTTTAACTTCAAATTTGATTCAATAATTCAGTTCAATGATTTAAAATTCCAATTCAATTCTTATTTTAAACCATTTCAATTCATATCGATTTCAAGTCCAATTTCAATTTACTGATTCAAACCCCTAATTCAATTTAAACTTCATTGTTCAATTTAAGGTTAAAACTTAAAATATAATAAATTTTCAAAATTAAAGTCATATATCGATTATAACTTCACATTTCAATTTTAACTCATTAAAATAATTTCTTTTAACCAATTTCAATTTCAACATTTCAAAGCTTGATTAGAAATAATTCAATTCATATAAATCCATAATTTATTTTCTTTAAACAAAATCCTTTAACCAAAATCCAAATTCAAGATTTTAAAACCATTTAATTTAACCAGTTCGGTGTCTATTTATAATTTTCTATCCTATGGCCAAGTGAATAGTTATTTCAATTTTTAATTTCAGGGATGGATATATATCGTTTCAATCCAAATCAAAGTGTCATAGGTATATATCATTTCAACCTAGTTCTTAATTTATTCGAAATAATTTTAATAATAGTTTATATGTTGTCACTTAATATACAGAGTGATAACAGCGATATATAAAAATAAATAAACATCCAATCATTCAAAATGTCAACAAATAGGCATCTATCACAGTCAACATCCAAACCAGCCAATAAATCACAACAATTAACTAGTCATCAATATCAGGTATTTAACTAGCAATTCAATTTCAAATTTAACCATCAATTTAATTCAATATAAAATTCAATTTCAATTCAATTGTCAATTTAATTACCAAACAGTAATCAATAAAATTCCTACCACTTTATAAATTTAATTCAACTAACATAAGAAGATTTAGAATTGCGTGAGTGGGTTAAATCACTCACCTTTGATTTACAACCGATTAAAAATCCAATAAAAGCCCAAAATTTCAATAGTCTCCAAAATCAACCAAACCAATTTCATGTTGTTCGGAATTTTGATATGAGCCAGATGGAAGAAACCGTGCGTGAATCCGAGTTCGTATGCAAAAGTTATGCTCGTTAGAAGTTTGAAAATTTAAAATTAAATTAAAAATAATACGAGGGCATAATTGTAAAATCACCTATCTCTTCCTCAACCTACATTCATCGCGAACGTACAGCACCCAATAGCCGCCATTCTAATAATTTTTCCATTTATAAATCATAAATTTTATTTTCTCACAGTATTAATTTCCAAAAATCTAATTAAATTAAAAAAATTTAATTATCATTACAGGTTGTTACATGAGGTGTTTACACCGGTCCGAAAGAGGATTTATCACTCGATTCTTGACGATGAACATTGATGAGGGTATATGGTTGGGTACTTAAGTTTCCTATCATAGTTGTGAGCTATGTAAGGAAAACAAAAGTTTCTGATCAAAGAGCCTGATTAGAGTCCGCACTAGAGCATCGGGGGATCAATACTAGTTTGGAAGTAAAGTTATGGATTCAAATAAAAGATTGAATTAGATATCGCATATAGATGATTTGTGTATATCATACATAAGTGAGTTTAAAGATTGTTTTGAGTAAGTATTATCGAGTTTTGGGTTTGGGTTTTGTTTCGGGGGCACAATTCTTTTAAGAGTGGAAGTATGTAATGACCCGGAATTTTATCACTTTTAAATGAAATATTTAATTGATTTTAAATATTCAAATAAAGAATTTTAAAACTTAAATAATCATGTTTTATTTGATAAATAAGAGTGGATAACTTATTTTCAAAATTGGTTTACGAAAATTAGAGATTTGGGAGTTTCATCGTAAAATTGATAAAAGCCGTTTTAGATAAAATTAAATATACTTTCAATAATTGTTTTAAAAGATAAATATTTATTTTTGAATTGTTATAAAATGATAATAGTTGATTGATAAAAGTTTTATAAATAAATATATAATTGTTTTATAAAGATAGACAAACTTCGTCGTACTTCGACCAATCGACATCGTATTTTACAATTGGATTTTAATATTATTAAATATGGTTTAATAACTAATTTTTTTTAATTTTTAAAGGTTGATAAGAAACTTATTTTCAAGTTTTGTTTACATAAATAAATAGTCTGATTAAAAACAGGAAATGTGACCGAATAGTTTTGTTTACAATTGAATTCCACTTAATTTTACAATCACACACTATTTTATATGCACTGAAATTAAGTTGAAAAACGGTTTTTACTACTCAAAAACATCCGAGGTAAAATCACAGACGTCTGTGACAATCCTCGGGTAATTGTTTTCTAAATTCACAGACGTCTGAGGTATTACCACAAACGTTTGTCATGTGAAAAACTGCAAATTTTAAACAGACACTTCTGTTGAGACAAAAAGAAATTACCCTTCGTCGAAAGGTTGCAGCCATTAAAGTGAATAAAACTTCTCTAATAGGAACAACTCTTCATCTGCATCCTTTTGAATCTATAAATACTACTTTGATTAGGATGTAGAAATTAACAAAACTTGAATTAATTGAATCTTTTCTCTCTTCATTTCTTATCACTATCTTGTGCATACATTGCTTACATACTCTCAATCTATTATAACCAAAATATAATTTTAGTCAAACCACTTCCTACAACTCAAAGCATTCACATTCACATACTCAAAGGAGATCATAGGAAGATTTGTACTATCAGTCAAAAACCGTGTTATTTGGAACACAAGATTGTTTGAGATATACTTTTGTATTAGCCTATTCCTCCGGGCGAAGCAAGGGTCAGTTGGTTAAAGGAAATACCGCAGGGGAGCTTTGGGACTGGACGTAGGATGGGAGGTCAGAACCAGTATAAAATATCTGGTGTGATCCTGTCTATTATTTATCTTACATTCAATTATTATACTCTGCTTATCATAAACAGACACACACAGACACACACACACACACACACACACATATAAGTTGCATTATTTATAAAGATCCTATAGACTTTCAATTGGTATTAGAGCAAGGTCATTTCAATCTACAGTAACACGTAATTGAAATCATTAAAATGGCAAGTACATTTCAAGAAGGTCAATCAACTACTCGTCCTCCACTATTTACTGGTTCTAATTATGCTTATTGGTCAACACGCATGCAAATTTTTATAGAAGCAAATGGGTTAGAAATATGCTAGCAAGTCAAAACAAATATGAAGCACCTGACACCGATATTGGCACATGGACCGATGCACAAAAAATCAGAGGCATCTAATAATGCCAAAGCTATGAATGTATTGTTTTGCTCACTTGACAAAAATGAGTTTTCACGTGTCATGCTCTGCAAGACTGCATATGATGTATTGCGCACTTTACAAGTCACACATGAAGGCACAAATAAAGTCAAGCAGACTAAAATTTCGATTTTACAAAAACCAATTTTTATCTTTCAAAATGAAAATAAGTGAATCAATTATTAATATGTTTGTAAGATTTCAAACCATTCAACACGATCTCAGGGCACTTGGAGTCAAATTCACAGATTTTGATTTAGTCATGCAAATTTTAAACTCTTTGACAAATGACTAGGAAAGAAAAGTTTTAGCCATCGAAGAAGCTAATGATCTTTCTCAACTTAAAGTCAAAGAACTAATAGAAAATTTGATGTCATACGAAGCTAACTTGCAGGCTAGAAAGGATCAAAATCATGAAAAGAAAAACATAGCATTCCAAGCAAGTAACGAAGGTTCAGACTTAGGTGAAGAGGAGATTGCCTTCATTGCCAAAAACGACAACAAATTCAAGAAGTTCAAGAAGATGATCAAATTTCAAAATGGCGGCAAACCAAACTTTTCAAATCAAACATCGATTAAATGCTATGAATGTGAAAATTTTGGCCACATGAAGAAAGACTGTCCACAACTCAATAACGATATATAGAAAAGCAAATTCAAGAAATTCAAAAAAAGAAAAGAGCTTTTCAAGTAACATGGGATGATTCAGATTCGTTTTCTTCTTCAGATAGTGATAGTGAAAGCGACTCGGAACAAGAAAATGTATGTTTTATGGCTAATACTGATATGGTATGTCCTGAACTTACTTATGATGAATTAATGGAAATAAGTATTGAATTAGATGATAAATTTGGAGAAACAAAAAAATTAAATAAGGAATATGTATGAAAGTTAACTATAACATAATTAGAAACCGGATTATTAAAAGATGAAAAAAATTACCTTAGAAGAAGAATTAGAAATTGTTCAAAAGAAGTATGCAACACTATTATCTCAAAATAACAAGTTATTAAATGATTTAGAAAAACTAGAATTACAAGCAAATTTAGATTCTAGAAACTTTGAAATTTGTAATCTTAAAAGTATATTAGAAAAAATAACAAATAATGTGACAAAATTCAACAAAGGAAAACAAAATTTAGAAAATTTGATTACGATATCTAAACCATCTGGAAATCTAAATGGATTAGGTTTTAAAAACAAAAAAGGCCAAAGCAATATAGCACATTATACACAAATTTTAAAAAGCCAAAGTTAAAAAATAAGTTTAAGAATTCATATACAAATATGGTCAAGATATGGATTCCACAAACAAACAATAAACTAATTAGACAAAAATATATTAATGAATATTCACAAAAAGTTGTATATAACAAAAATAAAATTTCTAAAGGAACCAAATCCTCATGTATATGGCAACCTACATCAACTAACACGTAGGACAATAATCAAAGAAGGTGGGTACCGAATAAAATTTTCTTATTTTGTAGGTACCTAATATTAAAATAAAAAATAAAGAGAAATGAATACTCGATAGCGGTTGTTCTAAGCACATGACTGGAAATGCTAATATGTTAACAAATATAATTAACATTTGGAGATAACTCAAAAGGATTTGTCATCGGCATTGGAGAAGTCATCAATATTAGTATTTCTAATTCTCCTATAATTACTAATGGTTTATTGGTAGAAAATTTAAAACATAACTTATTAAGTATAAGTCAATTATGTGATAAAGGATCTAAAATTGATTTCGAGAAAAATAAATGTAATATTTTTGATCAAAATAAAATTTTAATATTTGAAGGATTTGGAAATCGAAACATATATGTCTTAAACATGGATGTAAAAAACAATACAAATTTATGCTTAGCCGTGAATCATGATGACCCTTGGTTATGGCATAAACGTTTGTGTCATGTAAATTTTAAGAGTATCAATGAACTAGCTAAAAATGAATTAGTAAGAGGATTACCTTAAATCAACTACAAGGTTAAAAATCTATGTGATGCTTGTCAATTTGGTAGATTAAAGAAAAACTCCTTTAAATCTAAAATGGAAATTTCCACAAAACAACCTCTTGAATTACTTCATCTAGATTTATTCGGACCAACTCAAGTACGTTCAATAAATCCTAATAAATACATTTTTGTAATTATTGATGATTTTTCAATATGTACTTGGACATTACTTCTAAAACATAAAAGAAACACTTTTGAAATGTTCAAATTTTTTGCTAAACGAATAATTTTTTTAATGAATTTAAAAATTAAAAATATACAAAGTAATCACGGAGATGCATTTGAAAATGAACTATTTACCAACTTTTATAACAAAAAGGGAATTAGTCATAATTTTTCGTTTCCTCGAACACCATAACAAAATGGGGCTGTAGAAAGAAAAAACAGTAATGTGCACGAACTCTATTAAATAGTAGTAACTTACCAAATTTTTTTAGGCCGAAGCCGTTGCTACTACTTGTTACATATTAAATCGTGTAACACTTAGACCAATGACTAAAAACACATGCTACGAAATATTTTTTAACAAGAAACCGAAAGTATCATATTTTTGTGTATTTGGATCAAAATGCTTCATATTAAACACTAAATATAATCTAGGAAAATTTGATTCTAAAGCCGATGAAGGAATTTTTGTTGGCTATCCAGATCGGAGCAAAGCATATAGAATCTTTAATAAACAAACAAATATCATAGAAGAAAAGTCTTCATGTCTCATTTGACGAATATTTTAATGAAAATAAATATGATAATGATGAAGAATTAATAAATAAAACTAATATAACTATACATGAAAATAATAATAATAATATCAATAACAGTTATGATAATATGATAACATCATCACCTAGAATATTAAGAGAACATCCTATTAATAATATTATTGGAGATTTAAATACAAATGAGTCACGTTGCATTTATATCATATTTTGAACCGAAAAATTATAAAGAAGCATCAAAAGATGATTTTTTGATTATTGCAATGTAAGAAGAGCTTAATCAATTTGAAAGAAATGATGTTTGGGAACGTGTACCAAGACCAGACGATTAATATATAATTGGAACGAAATGGGTTTATAAAAGTAAAGTAGATGAAAATGGAAATATTGTACGAAATAAAGCAAGATTAGCAGCTCAAGGATATAATCAAGAAGAAGGAATTGATTATGACGAAACATTTGCTCCTGTAGCTTGTCTCGAAACAATACGAACATTACTGGCTTTTGCTTATCATCATAATTTTAAACTTTTTCAAGTGGACGTAAAAAGTGAATTTTTAAACGGATTTATAAAGGAAAAAGTGTATGTTGAACAATCCCTTTATTTGTTTACGAGAAATATTTCGATCATGTATTTAAACTTAAAAAGGCCTTATATGGATTAAAATAAGCACCTCGTGCTTGGTATGAAAGATTAAAAACTCATTTACAAAGTTCCAGTTTTAAAATTGGTAAAATTGATTCCACTTTATTTATAAAACAAGAAAATAATAATATTTTAGCCATACAAATATATGTTGACGACATTATATTTGGATCTACTGACAAAAAATCATGTACTAAATTTACTATAATAATGAAAGATGAATTTGAAATGTCACATAAGGGAGAACAAACTATTCCCTAGGATTACAAATAAGACAATTAGAAAAGGAAATTTTTATAAATCAAGAAAAATACTGTCAATAGTTATTAAAACGTTTTGGAATGGAAAATATATCAAGTAAACCAACTCCAATGAGTACTACTTTACATTAAGATAAAGATGAAAATGGAAAAGATTTCGACCAAAATTTATATCGAAGTATGATAGGATCTCCGTTAAACTTAACAGCCAATAGACTAGATATTATGATGAGTGTATGTTTATGTGCTCGGTTTCAAGCACAGCCAAAAGAATCACATCATCGAGTGCTAAAACGAATCTTAAGATATTTAACAAATACTAGAAATTACATACTTTTTTACCCAAAAAGAAGCTCAATCGAGCTTGTGTCATATAGCGATGCTGATTTCGGCGGTTGTAAAACGGATAGAAAAAGCACAAGTGGGACATGTCATTTTATTAGTCAGTCCTTAGTTTTGTGGTTTAGTAAAAACAAAACTGTGTTTCGCTCTCGACATATAAAGCCGAATACATCTCAGCGGCTTTAGCATGCGCACAAATAATCTATATGCAGCAAACTCTTCTAAATTTCAGTAAAATCATAACAAAATCTCCTATATTTTGCGATAATACTAGCGCCATAAATTTATCAAAAAATCCTATTAACCATTCTCAAACAAAGCATATTAATATTCATCATCATTTTCTAAGAGATAATGTTGAAAAAGGAATTATATCACTGGAGTTTGTAAACACTGAAAATCAAATAGCTGATATTTTTACTAAACCATTAGGTGAACTAACTTTTATTAAGTTAAAACGAGATCTAGGAATATGTTCGTACAATGAATTGATTAACTAAATTTATAGAAATGGTTTTGTACACTTAATTTTTTAAAAAACAAAGCTCATATAAAACTACGCAGGATAAAATTTATACATTTAGATTAATAAAAACCACATAAAATTCAAACTAATATTAACCATATAAAACCAAACTACTCTATGTAAAATTTATATGGTTGAACTCCTTTTCCTTAACCTACTCTCTAAGTATAGTAATTTTTTTTATAAATCAGCTTATATTCTTCCTAAAAGCAAATAGATTATTAAAACAAATAATACACAAAAATGTCTTCCGATCATGACTCCACCTACTCAACCATCGACTATAAATCTCCCTCATCAAATAGCACTTACGTTTCATCAAATAAATCCATACCTACATCAATTCATTCAGCCTCTCTGAACATTGTTGCGTCACCAACATACCACACTGACTTTTCTCCTAAAGAAAAGAAAGCCAAACGTTCAATTGATCTACAATCAACATCTTTCATGGAAAAGGTCGATGAAATATATCACTAGCAACAAGAAATGATGGGAATTCAACGTGAAATGTATTACGAACAACAACGTCAAGGATCTTATCTAAATTTTCTTGAAAAACGTATTCTAGCAATTTGTGGTAATTCACCGACAAAAATTGCATACATAAAAAATATCCTCGATTATAAGAAACTCCTACAAAAGCCTATAACATTACTCCGAGAAATCTGTGCAAATCGTGACCATCAAACCAAGCTTGGATTGATACTCTAGCTCGTCCGAGTTGGTCGCCACTAAAGCCATTAATTGACAACACAAAAGTTGAACCTAATTCATGGGATATACAACAAATCAGAAATTCTAATTTCCCAGAAAAAAACAAAACTTATGCTACGCATCACATAAAATAAGTTTATTTGTAAATTTTTGGTATGTATATTGTTTTATTGTATTAATATTTCATAAAAATTGATTGTTATTTAAATTCTACCTTCAATTTCAAAAAAATACATACCATAGACGTCTATGAAAATACTACGGACGTCTATCAAAAGTTATGGGAAAATAATTTTTTGTAACCTCAAACGTCTGTGGCAATTCACAGACGTCTACCATTTCTCTTTGTTTATTTTTTCTACAACCACAGACGTCTACAGAAACATCATAGACGTCTGTCGTAACTTTCTATTTAATCTTAACCGAAAGCATAGATGTCCGTTCTCCACCCACAGACGTCTATCACTGTTCTGAAATCCTACCTCGGCAGTTGTATATAAATAAGTTGTTCCCAATTTTACCTCATATCCCAAATTAACTTCCAAAATCTAAAACCCTAGCCTCCAAGAACTCTCTATTTGCTCACTAATGGCTCCCAAACCAAAAACTCCATTTAACAAATGCCAAGAAGGGTCAATCATCATCTTCTCACAATCCCGTGGTTAATGATGCTCTCATTCAAGAATAGCTTCATGGTAGCACAATTTCCAACAAGCGATTTGATAAACTAAAGAAAAAGAAGCTTCATTCCGGCCCTTTATATCGATTATGCAAGTTTGGAGAACATATCACTCAAGAATTGACTATCGCCTCCGAATGTCGGGATTTAATTAATTTCGACGAAAATGAGGTACAAATCGACCAATTTGCAATCTTTCTTTTCTACGCAAGTATGTAGTAGCAATATTTAGAATCTTGAGAATGATGATGGATGGTTATAGACGATTGTGTACGGACGTGTCTTAAAAATTAGCGTCAACATCATTGGACGTATACTCAATTGTTCTTCAACCGGGATGGATTTAGAAGAAATTCCTAACTATAGAAACTAGCCGCGTGATGAAGTAACTCATCTTATTTGGGAAGATAGGATGCCCCAGTGGAAATCCGTCCACTTACGTCCAAAAGCTAAGCTGTTAAATCGTATGATAATAAATACGATAATCCCATGTCTAGGTAGCCATGGACAAATTTATGATAATGATCACAAATCTCTTTATGCTATCTTCGGTGGAATGCAAATAAATTGGGCAAAATTCATTCATAGTGTAATTAAAATCTTTTGGACTCATCATCGATGCACTATTACCTATGCTCCATACATTATGCATATCATAAATTCTTGTGGGGTACCCTCCTACATCCCCCATTTTGAAAAAATCCTAGTAAAAGAAAGCGGTATACGGTTTTTATCATTGATGCATCTTCCTCCAAGACCACCCCAATAATCTCTCCTTAACAATGGAGATTACAACAACAACAAGAGCATCATGGTCCTCCTCCCACTACTACTCCTCAGCAGACTTACTTACCTCATCCTTCATAACAACCTACGTCCTCCAGTCATGCTACCGAATATTATTCGTATTCTGAAATACAAGAAGCTCGCGTTGAACCAACGCAAAACGAATCTCTTCGTGATTTGACACTTAAAAGTCAAAAGATAATCACGGCTAACCAGCGAGCCTTAAATAAAAAGATGACTGGATTGGAACGTTCTTTCTCAATAAAGATGACAAAAATGGAAAAGACATTGGACAAAGTTGTTTCCACTTCAGGGAAGGTTACGTGAAAGTATGTGGTCAATCGTGTTCTCGCTCATCATCTTCGCCTACACCTACACAGCCATCTCGGGCTCATACACCAATTTATCACTCTCAAGCTTCTCCCGAAGTAACGTCTCACGATAGAGGTGACAGAGGGAAGACTTTTATACAAGAACAAACCGAGGAGGTTGAAGAAGATAGGGATGACATGTACGTGTCTGATACTCCGCAATTCCAACAACAATCATAAATGGCATTTTAAGGCCTCTCAATTCAAGAAGATGAGGAGTACAATGACCAAACACAATGGCCAGGCACATACGAACAAGATCCTTCATATTATTGGGAATACTGCGAGAATTATGGGAGTTTATCTAACTCTTCAAACCAGTACATTAGCATTTTATTTAAATTATCTTTTTACTATTTTTCCATTATCTATGCTTATGCTTGTCTGTTTAACTGTTTAAAACTTCTGCTACATTTGTCTCTGATTTTATTTGAACTTCCTTATTTAGTTTTAAATATTCATGATCTTATATGTATCTTATATCATGCTATTAAATGTCTATTTAACATTTATGTACCTTATATCATTCCTTCCATTTTGATAATGACAAAGGGGGAGGAATTTATGCATATACATAGGGGGAGACAAACATAATAATTCTTCCATTTTTGATTGTATAGTTGTCACCATAAAAAAGGATATTATTAGAACCTCCAAGTTATGTTTCAATGATAACAACTATACAATCATATATATATATATATATAGACACACACACACACTTTATCAAGATTACATGTATATTCTACAAGAAGACACCATGCTCGAAGATATTGAGACTCAAAGAAGAATGAAGATCTATCGACCATACTATAGTTAGTAAGGTTATTCTACTGTAAAAGAGTCTTAGATAAAATATTGTTAAGGTCTCCTTGAGTATATATGCATATACAATCACACACTATTTCATATGCACTGAAATTAAGTTGAAAAACTGTTTTTACTACTCATAGACGTCTGTGACAATCCTTGGGTAATTATTTTCTGAAGTCATAGACGTTTGAGGTATTACCACAGACGTCCGTTGTATGGAAAAATTGCAAATTTTGAACAGACACTTCAGTTGAGACAAAAAGAAATTACCCTTTATCAAAAGGTTGCGGCCATTAAAGTGAATAGAACTTCTCTAATAGTAACAACTCTTCGTCTGCATTCTTTTGAATTTATAGATTTTATTTTGATTGAGATGTAGAAATTAACAAAGCTTGAACCAATTAAATCTTTTCTCTCTCGATTTCTTATTACTATCTTGTGCATACATTGCTTACGTACTCTCAATCTATTATAACCAAAAATATAATTTTAGTTAAACCACTTTCTACAACTCAAAGCATTCACTCACTTAAAGGAGATCATAGGTAGATTTGTACTATCAGTCAAAAACCGTGTTATTTGGAACACAAGATTGTCAAAGATATACTTTTGTATTAGCCTATTCCTCTGGGCGAAGCGAGGGTCAGTTGGTTAAAGGAAATACCGAAGGGGAACTTTGAGACTGGACGAAGGACGGGAGGTTCGAACTGGTATAAAATACCTGGTGTGATCGTTTCTATTATTTATCTTACATTCAATTATTATACTCTGCTTATTGTAATTAGTAACACACACACACACACACATATATATATATATATAAGTTGTATTATTTATAAAGATCCTATAGACTTTCAGTGATGCGATGATGATAAGTGTTGAAAAAGGATGATGTGGAGTTTAAGAGAAACATCTAAGGGTATTTTGGTAATTTGGTCAGGGGATAATTTGGTAAATTTCCACTTTTTACTTTTCATATAAACACACATGCATAGCCTCTTCATTTTCATTCATTCCAAATACATCTCTTTCTCCATTTTCTTCTTCTTCCATGGTCTCTAATGGCTTCCTTTTCTCTTCTTCCACCCATCTAACTTCCAAGAAAAATATGTAAATCATATCTAGCCTCGACCAAACTTTGCCAAAGTTCTTATATCATCTAGAAAACTTGCTTTAGCCTCTAAAAAGTAGAAATATGATGGAGTATGGGGAAATATCCCCTTGGGCTATGAGCATCGTGAAGTGGTGGAGGAGATGGATGTCGTAAGCTTTATGGTGGTGGTGATGATGGTCGTGCACTTAGGAGGAAGGAGAAGGGTTTAAGTGATGCTTAAGATGGGTTCACTAATGATTTAGTTGAAGTAGAAAATGTTAAAAGAGTGTTGTTGAATAAGAATGTTGATAGGAAGAATTAGTTAGAGACAAAGCTGAGTACTCACATTTTACTAATTAATCTTTAAATTATTTCAAATATAATGATTTGAAAGTTTAAATATATTGGATGATTAAATATTTGATATTGGATGATAACTTGGTTGATATTATGATTGGTTATATGGTTGTGATATGGTTGATAACTTGGTTTGATAAATAATAAGAGAAATGGTTAGTAATTAACCAAAGTTAAATAAATGGAAGTTTAATCCATAAATAATATGTGTATGGATCTGTTTAGCCTCTTAATGATTTTAAACATATAAAAAGAGTTAAAATGAATATTATAATAATATAATATCATAATATGAAAGGAAATAGAAAATGAGTGTGAGATATGAACAGTTTTTGTTTAAATAAGTCTAAAATTATTTAGAAATGTTTTATAAACATCTAAAAGTATTTCCATGAAGTTTGAAAAGAAATTGAAAAACAAGTCAAACCTAGGCGTGTCGCGTAGCGATAGTCCGCGGTTTCGCGTCGTAGAATTCAAACAAGTATAGATAATGGAATATAGCTCGGAATTCTTCAATAGAATAATTTTCTGGGTTATTATGCCCATAATTTTTAAATGAAGAAAGAAAATCAAGATTTCATTAACTAGACTTTGAAAAATGAGTAAAACAAGTTTTCAAAAAAATCACGGTTTTGTAATTTATAATCCGAATTCGAAATTAATTTAAAACGAATATTTTTAAATATTTAAAACTATGGAATAAATTTTATAAATATTTTAAAATGGTTTGAATGAAATTTGAGTTATAAATATGGATTTCCAAAATGATAGAAAAGTTGTTTTAACCGAATAAACTTTTAACAGATTAATTACAGCACTTTTCGCATCACTTTTTAATAACTTTTGCAAACAATGGTTTTAACTTAATTATTCTTTCCCGAATCTTTTCAAATAAATAATTATGTAATTTAAAGATGTTTAATAGTTTTAAAAATGAGTATGCTGAAAAGACTAGTACATTTGTTCCATTTGTAAGCGTCATAGAAAATCCGACCGAGGAATGGAATAGATTAAAGGGAAAGCCCAGATGCCCTAAAATAATTAAAAATAAATTAAGTATGTTAAAAGACTTAGAGTTGATCAAATAACTTGACCACCTTATAGGTGACAGAGAGGTAGTCTCTAGGCTTGGGTTTGGGAAACCAGTTGCCTGCCCTCCCTAGCTACTTGGACTGGCCAGATGGAAGGGATAGATAAACTGATTTACTTAGGCCACATTTTCCTAAGATAAATGAGAAGAGATTTGGAGTTTTCTCCCAAAGTTAAACAAGATTTAAAAATGAGATTTGGAAATGTTTTTCCTAAGTAAAAATTGAAACGATTTGGAATTATTCCAAGATTTAAAAATGGGTTTTAATTAACCAAAGGATTTGATAAATGAGTGTAACAGCCCGCAAGTCCGTACCCCTTGAATTGATATTAATCTCCATCAAATCAACTCAAGAAGAACGGAATTACGAACCATATGGATTAAAGAAGAAGGAGGAGGAAGAAGAGAGTAGAAAAGCAACAGCAGAATCTCACAATCGCAGCGGAATAAAATATAATAGATAATAACTGATCTTTACACAAAGGGAAAATGTATCTGTTTATACATTACATCATCAGAATACAACATCAAAGTACAATACAATCCACATCTCAATTCAGGACAGTTATAATAACTTGTCCCTCCCAGAATACACAACATACACAATACAACGGAATATACATCATATACGTATGATACGTTTTGCCATCCAGCTCGTCTCTTGAGCTCCACAGCATCATATCCTGCATCCTATAATACTCGGTCTGACCCGAGCATCATAATAAAATAACACCCGAGTCAGTCTGGAATACTAGTGTGAGAAAATCACACTCAAATGGATTATTAAAGTTTTCCAAACCCTTTGAAATCAAAAGCATCTCGTAAGACCATGCCACAAATAAACATGTCGGGTTTTTACCTTACGATAGCCAAAACACTTTTTATCAAAATCCTCTGATATTATAGTAGTGTCTATATACAAAGACTGATTCAAATAGCTGAAATTGTTACATGATTAAATTCCAGCATACTAGCCACAAAGTGGGCAATACAAACAAAAAACGTAAAAGGCACGTAGGGAGAATGGATTTCCAACTAATGACTAGGCACTGGGGTACCACCTGTCACAGTACGTGGCTTAGATCACAGTACCGAGGAGTACGCCCGCTCCCCTGCAACACAAGGCCGGAACCATCCCTTACTGGATAATTCCGAGTAAAATCACCCCACGGTTGGGATCAACAACCGCACCACTAAGCCGAAATAAAAGGGACATCTAGACAGGGATGACATTACTCTCAAGTGGGGGCTACCCACAAAGCCTTGCTGCATATCCCCTGATTTTCAGTCATTCCTGGTTGATGAGGCTTGAGGCTAAGCGTTACCTTTAGAGAACATATCCCTTAGAATGCCCATCATCCGCTGACGATGTTCCGAAAGCATTCATCCATACAAGTCCGTTCCGGGTTCGAACGGAACCGAAGGCACTACTCCATCTTCGATATCAAAACTCGTTTTCCCACAAAAACGTACAAACCGTATCGAAGTGGTTTTCGAGAAATAAATCTCGATCCCGGTCTCTTCGAAACGATCAGCGCATTGGCCAATATTGATAGTCGGTGATTTAACTATCAATTAACATCCACAAACAACCATCAAACATAAATAATTCTCCCAAATTATTTATTTATCTCAAAATATCTTTGCAAGATATATTTTCATTTTCAACCCCTTTGAAAACAGTTTCAAACCATCTTTCTCTTCACGGAATAAATTTCCCAAATATTTTCTTTTTCCACTGAAAACACCAAATACAAAAACTTTAGATTCTTAAAATAATTTAAAAACACTTTATTATAAAATATACTTTAAACAAACATTTAAATTAAAAACTACTTTAATACTTTATTTTAAAAATATACAGTTTAAGAATTATTTAAAATAAAGCTACTTATAAAATATAACACTAAATTTTATCCTTTCTAAAACAAATACTAAGTCACTTTTAATAATTACTACTATAATAAATTTGAGAAATACTTACTTTTAACTTTAAACATTTAAAACAATAAAATTTCTAAAACATACTTTAAAAACAACTTTAAATCCTTTAACTCATACTTAAAAGTTTGCTTTGAAAACGTACTTGGCTATCCAGGGAAATTCACTTCTCTTTCACATCTTTAAAAAAATAAATCACCATTTATTTTTAAACAAATTTATCCATTTATTTAATAAATTCCCACCGTGAATTTATTATTCCAAATATCCACTGATATATTACTTCACCTTTATAAACCCAGTTTATAAATCCAAAGTCTCACTTCTCTTTTAAAAATTCTGGTTTAAACACTTAAATCAATTCTCAAATTGATTTCCAATTTACTTCACTTTTAAATAAATTTCCTTACTTACTCCAATTATTTCAAAATCCATTAACTTTAAATTCCATTTCTTTATTTTGATTTCAAAATCTCTTTTAACTGAGAATACCAATCCAGATTTCCCAAATTCCTTTCTTATCATTTTTAAATAAATTTAACCCTTGAATTTTTAAAATAAATTCTTTATTTCCTTAAAAATAATAATGCTTGAGTTTTAAAATTCATTATTCCTCGGTTATTTCAAATCCCTTTTTCCATACTCGGAATTTATTTACTAGAATTTAAAAATCTCTTTTATTCTTTTCCAATTCATTCCTGAATTTATTCAAATTCTCTATCATTATCTACTTAAAAATCTTCTCTTATATTTCCTTTTCAAAAATTCGATATATATATTTTTGGTAACCCAGTATCCCCAAATATTCCCAATCAAACATAGCATTCAATATTTCCAATCACCAATATAATCTATCACAGATTATCACATAAACAATATCACAGAATATTTAACAATCTAAATAATTTTGAGGAATCCAGTTGGATCCCTCCAACCTGTTTCCCTGCATCCATAGATGTTAGCACAATACCAATTCCACTTCGAGGTGGAATATCACGGTATATGGGATTTATATAATATCATCCGCTATTATGCGGCGCATAGGGTCTCATCCGCTATATAATGCGGGAATATCAACAATTCCAATATATACTATATATACTACTATATATAAAATAACACATCAAACCAATTCAATCATTCAACCAATTATTTAAATTTAACCATTTAAATTTAATTAAAAATCCAGAAGAGTGAGATTAACTCACCTTTGCTTTTATTTGCAATCCACTTTAATCTCGTCTTGGTTTTCCCGGTTTTATCCTCATAAAAACATTAGATGATTTATTAATATTTGAATTAACTTAATAATCAATTTCCATATAATAATTTTAATTGGCAAATGATTTAATCTTAACTAATGATTAAATTTTTAATGAATAATTAAGTTTCAAACTAATTTCCTTTAATAATCTTTTAATAACTATAAAAAAATATAAGTTAATCGAACAATTTAATCAACAAATCCATTATTTAAAAAAAACAGTAAATCTAAAATGTGTGTATATATTTAATTTTATTTTTATTTTTGAAACTTCATATATACTTATAAAACAGTCTATATAGATTTAAAAATCTATTTTTATATACACTCAATAACATTTAAAATCCCTAAGTTTTCTTTTCTTATTCACATATATTTTATATTTAATGAAACAATAACCAACAAATTAAATATAAAAGCTTTAAACTTACTTAACTATTAAAATCGAAGTTACCTCAATTCGTACAGGCACCCAAAATATGAAAAACTACACTGAAGGACGAACTCGATGCCGCTCGACACCCCAAACTTCCAGTTCATCTCGCGACACCTACCCATCGACCTTGCCACATTCCAAATCGCGATCTCATCTTCAAACCCCATCTTCTGGTTACCAGCCTCACACGCGGCACCCACTAACACAACCTCCAAGACGAGTCGCCACCCCTCCATCACGAATCACTCGCGCGCTCAACTTGAGCTCCTCCTTCTCGCGCGTCTTGACCGGCATGGTCAACTTAATGGGATGAGGTGCTTGATCTGTGTTTCCATTTTCGTGATTGAGGGGAGAGAAATCTCGATTTTAATCTCGTTCGAACTAGACAGGGAAGAAGTTATGCAAATGGGTTTTGAATTGAGGACGTGAGGAACGAAGAGAAGCCCGTGATTTTATTTTTATTTTTAACAGCGGCCATTAATTAATAAATCTTTTGAAGAGAACTGGAAAGAGAAATGAGGCCAGAGATTAGAAAGAGGGAGCTGGGTTCAATTTCGTTCCACCATTTCTTTCGAACAGAGGAAAAGGATTTGCTTTATCTTTGATTTTTGATTGAACGAATAGATAGGATAGGGTGGCGTGCAAAAGAAGACTACAGAGATATTTTTTAAAAAAAATGTTGAGGGTGAAAGAATTTCAACTGAAGGAAATTTGACCAGTCAACTCATATATAATATTATATTAACTTTAAATTTAAATTTAAATTCTCTTGAATACATAGCTTAAAATCTTGACATCGTATCAAGGCGTGCCGCTAGGCGTTTGTAATGTTATACCCCTATTCCGAACGCAATGGAAAAGGTTTCGAGTCCAAATTCGATCGTATGGAGAAGATAGCTTTTTGAACCCAGTTATTATATTAAATTTCGATATATTTTCCAGCGCGTTTATCTACCGTACGATCACACTATAACTCCAAGCACTACGAAAATTGAAATCCGATACTAATACAATATTACGGATCCAATGGAACTGGTTTTGTTGAATTCCGAGACTGTGCCTCGAAAGGCTATTTTTAAATTCAATTTAAACGATAAAATTTCAAAACTTAACAAAACACTTCCAAATTCAATTTTAGAATTTTTGTTATCTTCAATATCATCAATATAAATTTTACAAGCCATCAAATTATTTTTAACGAGCTTAAAACTCCAGATTTCATATTTTTACACAATTTCCAATTGTTTAATTCAATAATTTAATTATCAAATAAATAGTGACATTTGAAATTCAAGTTAAAAATTTACTGTTGAATATTTAAAATCAATTAAATATTCCAATTTCAATCGTCCAAAATTCCAGGTCGTCACAATGAGGCTTAATGATTTCATATACTCTGAAAAAGATAAAGAAATGATTCAATGAATATATCTCTAAGAGAAATTTGATTTAAATAAAAAGATTAACTAATTGAATATTGTGTGATAATCATCTATATACCTAAATGCCTTATTACCGATGGTTGGTTCAGAGAAACTAGGGTCGGATTTGGGTGATTTCTTTCCAAAAACCACTTCGAACCAATGTGTTCATTTGGAAGTGAAGACATGTTGAAGATGATGATTATTGAAGACCGAAGATCTTTAGAATGTAGGGATTGCTGTCATGAGTCTTAAGGGTTTACCCCATATTATAATTATATGGCAGTGGTGTCTGCACTCTGAAATCTTCTTTGTATTGAAGACCAAAGATCCTCATAGTGGAAGGATTGCTCGTTGACATTCACTGGGTCGCTCCCAATATAGAGATATTTATTATAGCAGTGGTCATGTCATGTTTTGAAATCCTCGAATACAAGGACTAATCGCTACTAATCCTAAGGATAATTCATGACAGGATGTAGTATGAGGAGTGCCTTCGGTTTGGTCTAGTCCTAGAACGAACTTGTATGGACGAATGTCTGACATTGCATTTCTGAGATCACCAACGTTGACTTTTACAAACATACATCTGTTTGGTGCCGGAGAAGGCAACTTCTCTTAGCTTAACACTCTTCTCCGAGATGTATGAGCTCAGAGGTTGTATGTTCGTGAAAGTCAATAATAATGGAAGGAATGACAATGTAGCATTCAAAGTGGAACCTATTACGATCAAAGCGTGACTTTGTGAAAAAGCATTGTGTTGAAACTTCGTGTTTATGGTATTTCGTATATAAGATATTTTGACTATGACAACTATACAATCATTTATATACTAACTTGTTTTTGCAGGGATTAATCTATGAGAAGATTCGACTATGTATAATTTTATATATAAGGTTGTTTCGAGTCCTTGTCTAGAAGTTAAAATAAAATCTCTCCTATATGATATATATACTGCATCTCATTATCATTTCATATGCATATATTTGGTTTAAAGGAAAAATATCATTTTTATGTTACATTCAGACGTCTGAATCTGGAAACATGAATATTGTAGAATACAATATTCAGATGTCTAAATTGGATAGTTCAGACGTTTGAATCTGGCAATTTTTTTCCTATTTACATTCTGGTTTGATTTTGTTGCATTTCAGAAGTCTGAATTTTTAATTTCAGTAGTCTAAATATTTACAACGGCTAGTTTTCTGAAAAGGCACTTCCATTCGTGAAGAGTTACAATCTTTAATCCAACAGATATGATCATAACTCTTGATGATAACTCTTCACGAACAATTGCAACTATTTATTATCTATATAAACACATTAGAATCAAGTTTTCCAACAACAATTCAATTGATTATTATTCTACTCTCAAAATTCTTGATTCTAATACACTTGTGCTTTCAACATCATTCAAATTCACTTTCTTACTTCCTTATTCTTCACGCATTCACATATATATATCATAAAGGAGAAGATTATAGGAAGGGTGTACTATAATTGACAAATTTGTGTTACTCAAGAACACATAGTGTCAAGAAATATTGTTTTGTAAAAGTCCCGTTCTGCTGCTCGGGCAAAGTGAAGTCCTCTTCTACTGCTGAGGCGTGAAATCCTGTTTGGTTGCTCAGGTGTTGTAAACCTATTCCTCCGGGTTAAGTGAGGGTTATAGTTAGTTGAAATTCCAAAAGGAGTCTGGGACTGGACGTAGAACGGGAAGTTCGAACCAATATAAAAATCCTGGTGTGCTCGTTTATTATTTACTATTATCTGCTAATTGTTCTATTATTCCGCATTGCTTTTATACTATTCCATATTACTCGATCATATAGTTATTTTCACATTGCTTCGTCGAACGTAACCTCATGGGCCTCACATCCCCGGAATGTTAAGGCATACTATATGGTTTGCAAGTCATATTTTGGGCTCTGTTATAAGGAATAAAAGGCATATGTTGTCGCAACTTATCTGTTTCCTTAAGATGATGAAATGGTCAAGTTTGGAGGCTGATGGAGATCGTGTAAAGCCACCGAGTAATAAGCTGCACCATAGTAGTGTAGCAAGTGCAATTCCAAGTGGCTAGCTTTAGAAAAGCGATAAGGTCACCGTGAGAACTATGTTTGTTATGCGTGGATCAAAGGAAAAGACCACTAGTTCCCTATCATGTTGGAAATCCAATTCCAAATACGAGTTTTATGGTTTTGATTGTAGTTCCAAAATAGCTGTAATACTTTGCAAACATTCAGCTACCCCTTGCTGGAATTTAATAATGGTAACAATTCCGGCTATGTTTATATATTTACTTGGAAAGGGTTTTCAAAGCAATGTTATTAGAAATAATATCAAATGGTTTAAGTATAATGTATTTTGGTTATCATAAGGTCAAAACTGGTTCGTATTTATATGTGGATGTGGTCTTATGAAATACCATTCTTTTCAAATATTTTGATTGACATCAGCATGATATATACGTTAAAATGTTCGAGTATCTCATGGTGGTTTATCAAGCCTAATCCGGGTATTTTTAATACTTGAGTCAGATCCAAGTAGTTTCAGGTTTAGTTGAAGGCGGTTGGAGTTTCTAAAGGAGAGCTGGAGATCTTCATCTATGCATGGACGTATTCTATTATCCGCTGCATCTATTGCATTTGTTTTTATATTTCAGCATTTGTAAGGATAGAGGGTTTATAACTGTCCAGGCTTAATCCAGGTTAGACTCTGATATCGTATTCAAAAATTTTCGCTGTAAAGATTACATATTGAAATAATATATGTTGTTCCATTTGTGTGAGATTCTGTTCTATCTTTATTTTCTTTTTCCCCAAACAATCGGGCTTTTCGGCACCTGGATTTGCGGCATGAGGATGTATTAGCATCAATATTTTAGGGTCGAAAATCCCTATCTTTACATTTGGTATCAGAGCTTAGGTTGAGCGAACACCTAGGCTTTGGTAGGGTAAAACCCAGTATAGATAGGGTAAGTAATACCCTAGAATGAGTGACTCATTAGAGATAGGGTTAGTAACACCCTAGAATGAGTTTGAGAGTATTATATATATGAGCGCGTATTTGTTATCTGATATAAAATGTTTTATGTTGATTTATTCGTTGAGTGGTTTATAGATTCTGGTCGACGCTCCTTATCACCGTTATCGATTGGGATTTCTAAACACTTAAACTAGGCAAACAGATACACTGTTTTAAAAGAATTTTATTTTAAATATAAAGGAATATCTATTGAAATATATATATATATATATTTATGTATGTTAGTTTATGGTTAAGGTAATTATAATATTCAGCTATTACCATTTGATGATTGAATGAACATCTTGTGAATTAAGTTTCACGATTTGACTATAAGATGTTCGATAATAATATGGGGTTAAGGTTAATGAATTTGTATAAGATAATAAAGTAAGCATATAGTATGAAAATGTATTTTACACAAATAAAATAATTTTGAAAAAGATGGATATGAAAGTCATGTTATATAAATTTTGGGTATTTTGGAAAAAAACTATGGAATTTTAAAAGGAAGTAAGTTAATATAAGATAAATTTATGAAAGGGATTTATAAAATGGGTTTTTAAACAAAATAATCTCTAATGGATTTTTGTAAAGATATTTCAAATTAGAAATTTGAAAAGGAAGAAAGTCTCAAACGATAACTAGTTTGATAGCTCAAAAATAATTAAAAATAGGCAAGTGATGTTGTGACGACCCACAATTCTGTACCCTTTGAGCCGATAATAAACCACACATGTCTGACCCAAATTGCATGAAAAGATGGATTATCAAGGGTAATAAAGAAAAATAGACAGAACAGAATCTTACTCGAATGGAATAACATATATTATTAAACAATAATCTTTACAGTGGAAAATTTTAAAATACATATACCAGAGTCTAATCTAAATTTAGCTTGGACAGATATAAACATATGTCCTTACAAATGCTAACAAACATCAAACAACTACAGCGGATAATAGAATACGTCCATACGTAGATGAATATCTCCAGCTATCCTTTGGAAACTCCAACCGTCTTCAACTAAACCTGAAACTACTTGGATCTGACCCGAGTATTGAAAATACCCAGATCAGGCTTGATAAACTAGCGTGAGAAAACTCAAATAATAAATGACAGTGTCATATATCAGCCTTGGAAATAAAATCATTTTGAAAAGAAAGAGTATCTCATTAGACCACGCCCACACATAAACACGGACGGGTTTTGTAACGACCCAGAATTTTGGACCATTCGCGTCCATTATAAGTGAATAGGTAGACACTCATGCCGGAGTTGAATTGCTCAAAATACCGCGTTGTTAATTTAAATTGGCAAAACTGAACATATACAGTAAATAAAATATCTCAGATCACAGACACAGAGTAATAAGTGCAGCGGAAATAAAGAGATAGTAGTTCATGAAGCTACTATATGAATATATAAAATACATCAGAGTTTACAACAGAAGAGTAATACGATACATCAGAGTTAAACCAGAATACATCACTGAAATCATCGAATACTGAAAGCAGAATAGATGGCTGGATCTTCAAGCAAGCTCCAACTTCAAAGGTGAGTCTCGAATACTGGAATATCACTCAGTCTGACCCGAGCGTAAAGCAAAAACACAAAACACTCGAGTCAGGATTAACATTCTTATATTATTAAATCCAACTCAAGTGAAATAGCAATTGAAATACAAGTAACTCAAAGGATGTTTGGAATAACCATCCTTTAAGGATCCGTTAAACTATCTACTAGGTAGTAATGTACGCTAAGTAGATAATGTCTATCAATAATATAAAGATATCAAAGTAGGGTTAAGCAGGGCCCATACACCTCTTAACCTGTTTATTCCCAAAAGCATATACAAGACCGTAGTTTCCCCAAAACCGGAAGTCACCAGAGGGCAATCCATATACTAAAGGTACAAATCAAAATCGTAGTGGTCGCGAATAGGATAATCAGTATGACAAGGTACATGAGGCGATACCAACTAGGATACTAGTAGTTGCCTGATCCGGACTGATGTTGGGCATAGCAGCTACTACCCCAACACCGCGAACAACACTCCCATAATCGAGGGGTGCACCCAAATCGAATCACAAAGTAATAGATATGGTATCGAAGAAGTGTGTCCGCTAGAGATGGCGATCCTCAATGGCCCGGCGCGGCTCCTGTTTTAGTCATGTCAAGGGTCATCCAAAATCGTTCTCTTTCTTCAGTCAACGCGTTCATCAAAACCATCCACTTCGTTCTGGATCAACACTCCGCGTATAGTTATTAAAGTGGTTTCGGTTCAGATAGAGAGTATATCCATTACCGATCCCGGTCTCTTTAATAACTTCCGTAATTATTACACCGATTGGTCGTTTATATATTTCAAAAACCAAATCAATTTCAATTCAATTTCAATTTGTAAATCAACATTTCATTTGTCTTTCAAAACCAATTTCCAATAATTTACGTTTCAAAACTTCCAAATTATCCTTTCAAAACCTTATAATTCAATTTCAATCTTTATTTTAAACAATTCAAATATCAATTTAAATTCGTATATAAGATTCAATTTCGAAATCATTTAAATAAATTTTATTTAACATTCCAATCAATTTCAAATTCATTTATCGATTTCATTCAATATTCGTTAAGTTACTTTATCATTCAAACAATTTCAATTAAATTTCCAATTCATTAAATCAATTTCTTAAGTTCAACTTCATTAAACAAAACTTACAATTTTGAATTAAATTAAATTCGTCAATCATTTCTTTCAATTACAAGTCTTACATTAATTCCAAAAATATCACATTTTATTTCTTGTTAAAGAAATTCAATTTCACCTATTTACTTACTTAAATGATTTTCCAAACTTAATTAATAAAGAAACTCAATTTCAATTATTACGAAGTAAAATTCACTTATTCAAAATTCAATTTAATTTAATCATTAAATAATTCAATCTTATTCAATTATTAAATAATTCAAAACTTAATTATTAAATAATTTCAAAGTTTAATAATTTCAAACTTAATTATAATTTCCAACTTAATTATTAAATCATCTCAAAGTTAATTCATTCATTTCTCAAATTAAACCACATTTTTCCATCAATTTCATTGTTAACATTTTGTTTCCGATTATTAAATATTAACATTTTCCTTTCATTATAATTCAAATTCAACTTCATTTCAAAACCATATTTTTTATTCAAATAAAATCTTCGTTTTATTTTTAAATCAACTTATTGACCAATCGGTTTTTATTTAATTTTCTATCTTAGGTCAAAATTCAATTTTGGGTATTTATCATTTCAACCCGATTCCAATTTAATTCAAAACAAAGCATAGTAAAGGGAACTTGCAGTGTGATAACTGGGATGATGTCAAAGTAAATAAACAAGCAATAACAACAACAATAACAACAATCAAATAATCAATTCAAATAATCCCGAAATAACCGTATTAATTCGCATTGTTATTTGTACGAATTAATATAATTATTTCTAGAATCTACACTATCATTCCATGTAGATTAAAGATTATTACATTACAGTTTTTCACTTTTCATCTATTTACAATTTCATACATCATCAATTTAACAACATACATCCAGTGATTCAAAATGTAATTAAGCAAATCATACGTGTCAATGGATTTAACAGTTAAAGGGGTCATATTATACAAATGTCAGTTAATCAAATTTATCATTTAATTATCCTATATCAAGTTCAATTTCATACTATTTATCATTTTAACATTAACAATTTAACGTCCAATATAAACATCAACAATCAATCAATTATCAACCAAACTGTATTATCATCACATAAATAATTAACAGATAATGGTGTCAGATGTCACAGGTGAACTGATACAGGCAATAGCATATATAACAGTGTAATTAACTAACAGCAGCATTTTCAATTGTCGTTCCAATTGAAATCAAATTTAATAAATAAAAGAACGTTAATCGTGAGTGAGTGCTCACCTTTCGAGGCTAGAGAAAAAGGGAGACAAGATGGAAACGGGCACGAACAACCACGGATAATTGACAAATCATCGAACTGATGTGGATAAGCACGAAGTGACAACAGGATAGCGGCACAACAAAGTAAACCTATTCAAATTCGATGAAAACACAAATTAGAATAACCCGATATAAAGGAATAAATACATACATACATACATACATATATATATATATATATTTAAAATTTATATTACATTTAACTCCTTATCAAAATAAAAATCGCTATATATATTATTCAATAATCGTTTCTTTCTTACAAATCACTAAGTAAAACAATTATCTGTATATAAAACATTTTAAAACAATATCATCTGTACTTATCCTATTATAATATAATATAATATATTTTAAAACTTACGTCTATATATACAACAGTCGTAGTTACATCTATAAAGCACCAGCCATTTCCAAACTCTGAAAATATACGTATACAACTACAAATTATTTCTTCCATATATAAAAATAAACAGAAACTTGCAACATCCTATATATACAAATTATATATATCATGCGGCTTATATACTTACAATTCATAGCCTTATAACAGATTAATTAATTCATATAACTTACATACATTTTATCTATGTATATATAAAACATAATGTATAAAACTTTTATATAAACTTTACTTGACTCATATACCAAAACAGGTGATATATAACTTAATATATAAAACAGTATTTGTCATAAAAGCTTAATATAAACTTAGTTTAAAATAATGTATATTTAAACCCGCATATATATAAAAGAGAAATTATTATTATTTATATAAGCTAATATTCCTCAATCAACACATATACAAACCGACTAAGTATAAACTTATAAAATATTGGCACAGACTAGTGTTTTCAAAATTACATATATACAGTTCACCTATTTTTAAACCTATATAAGCTGACAGATTTTGAAAACAAAATTCAACACTTACCTTTATACAACTCTGATATTATATTAGTGCTGCAACATGGATAGTACTTCCACAAGCTATAATATAGTACAAACGAATGGATATATAACATAGATTATACGCAACATATAAAAGATGATAAAAATAAAATATACTGTAATATATATATATAGTAACCTTTACACAATCAGCTCATATACAATATAACTTGTAATATATATATGCTGACACCAAAACTAACATATAACCCATAACAGAGGTTTATAAAACTTATATAATATGACTTATACTATATAAAAACACTATACACATAACTATTTACAGTAAATAGCTAATATATATACTCACATGAATCCAAAGCGGCATGGGTATGTGCACATGGTGGTCACGAACGCTGTTGGGGTGCTCGGCGTACGGCCGAAGGTGGAGGGTGAAGTGATCGATCTGGAGGCTAGGGAAGAAGGAAGGATGATCGGCTTATTGTTTGGTGATGTGGCGGGTTCAAGAGTGGAGGGGGTTGGAGCTGCTTGCGGCTGTTGGGGTGTAGGTGTTGGGTTTGGAGAGGAGGAGGAAAGGCTCGGTTGTCAGGTGAGAAAAAGATGGCAAGTTTTGGTGGTAGGTGGAGGATCTGGTGGTCGTGGTGTTTGTGTGTTAGAGGGGAGGAAGGAAGAGCAGTGTTAGATGTTTGGGACTGTGCTAGGTCGAAACAGTGGTGCTACTGTCTGGGAAGGTCAGGTCGGAGCAAGGCCATGGGCTGGACGAGGGGAAGGAGGAGGAGCAGCACGTGGGGAACGGGTCCGTGAGTAGAGATCTTGGTGGCGGCTATGGTGGAAGCTTGTGAGGCTTGGGAAGGAAGAAGACGTATATAATTTACCTCAGAAAGAAATGAATACGAAACAAAATAAAGTTTGAACGAAACGTTGGGAATCTTGAAAGCCAATGTGAATGGTCACGAAAATAAATCCTCCTTTTCTTTCTCTGGGAATGAAAATGCAAATGGCTATTGGTTTATGTACGTTGGAATATGAAAGGCAAGGGAAACTAAAGATCGAATACGGAACCGATACGTAATCGTTCCATAAATTTCGCCATTTTTCGAACTCCGAAAACATACAAACAAATATACCGGCGAGACCAGCACGATGAGACGATCACAATGGTATACAGATATCAGTGGTACGATCATCCGATAAAAATCGATATCGGTACCAGAATACTGCTATTTTGCAGAAAATAAGAACGACGGAGCAATAGATGTCCAAATTTGGAAAAATGACAAACTGACATCTTGCTCAGAAGATGGTTTAGAATTTTTCTATGTAAAAATATTTAGGTTTCGGAAACATTTTATTTTCATTTCTTTTTAACTGATTAAATTGAAGTGAATTTACGCGCGAAATAAACTTTCATATTTTCGGACGAAAATTTACCAGTTGCTATGTTTAACTAGACGCATTCCAAATATCAAATTTATATTTCAAAATTTTATCGTTTAAAATTTCGCAAAATTTCAATTAATAACGCTATTAAAACCGGTTAAATTACGGGTCGTTACACTCTCCCCCACTCAAAACTTTTCGTCCCCGAAAAGGAACGAGGTAGGAGAATAGAAACAACCAGAAAGAAAAACAGATTTGAAATCCAAAATAACAATTAATTTAAACCATATAAATTCAAATTTAAATTAATTGATATTCAATAATTGATTTAATCCATTTGATTTCACTAAAATCAATCTCAACTATTTCTAAATTCATTATCTTATTATCCCATTTATCTTCAATTTACAATTTCTAAAACCATAAATTTGAATAGTCTTTTATTATAATCATATTTTTCAGCCATTTAAATTCTTCTTTATTCCAAATTATTGTTAAATTTATTCTACTTAATATATCTACTCACATATATTTAACTCATATAAATTAATTTAAAACGTAGAAGTTTCGATTTAAATTAATTTACATCTATTAATTTCTTTTAAATTCAAGGTATTTTCATATGTTGATCAATTTTCAATTTATTAATTCTTTCAAAACAGATTTATTAATTCTTTCAAAACAATTTATTTCATTATTAACTGAGTTTACTTATTATCCTATCTAACTCTATTAACATCTTTATAATCAAAACCTAGTGTATACCATTTATTATAAACACTCAAATTTATTTATAAATTCAATTTATCTTATATATTATCCAATTACATTTTCAACTTCTGAATGATTTAGGTAAGTTGTATTAGAATGCAGTTGAACAATATACAAATAAATTTTTTTCCAATTCAATTATTCAGTTTAAATATTTATTCTAAATTTTGGTTTTTATTTATAATTAAATCATCCTTTAACAAAATTTAGAGATATATATAATATTTTTATATCAAATCAAATTAAATTTTTAGATAAGATACCTATATATATGTGAATCAAAATATACCGAAGAAATTCAAATCAAAATATATATTTACTTTTTCCTCAAAACAAAACCGTAGCAAAGCTACAGAATGATTTCTCCACTTCGAAACTCGAAAATGAATGTCGATGATGCGGCCGCCATCACCGAAATTATTTTCCAGCGACAAAGAGAAGAGCACTGATTTCAACATTTTAAAATTCTTTGCAAACGATTTTATTCGAAAATACTTTCAATATATACTTTAAAAATTTTAAAAACCAAAGTTCGAAATCACCGGAAATTAATAAATTCTCAAATTCCTGAATTTAATTCATTTCAAATTCCAAATCAATTTATAAACTGTATTTACAAATTTATTTAGAACAATAAATGATAATCAAATATTATCATTTCAAACAAACAATTTCATTAACCTATTAAATTCTAGAAAATTTTACTTATATTTTCACAATATAATCAAACAAATTTATTTCATTTTCCAAATTTGAAAATAATTTTGTGTCAGTTTGCTCTGTTCAAGTGTTTTGGAAATCCTATCGATAGCGTTGATTAGACGAATCGATCGGAAACCCAAATCAACATCAACAACTCAAACAACACATTATATAAAACATTTTTATATAAATTTACAAATACACTTCTTTGCTCGACGATACAGGGATGAATTTTCAAAATAAGGATAGGGTTTCAAATTTTATGGACTCAAGTTAAAGAGAATTCTGATTTAAATACAAGTTCGAAAGAAAAGATAAGATGATTCAATTAATAGAATCGGGTTGGATAAGCTTATTTAATTCACGGGCAATCTTAACCGGATCGTCCGTAACTTCAAGAATAAGACCGATGCTGAATTCCGAGGTAAATCAACACTCGATCTCACGAGATGGAATTCAGGTATAGCAGGGAATAGACAGCATCGTAAACCGAGGATACAGGAATCTCCGGTAAATCGATGCCTAATATAAAGGAGTTTCTCCTTTACGGATCGTTCTAAGATTGGCGAGACCGTCGATCTATTATATATAACATTCAGAATGGAGTTATGGGGTGCTCCATGATTGAAAGAAGACGAATAGTGAAGGACACGAATGAATTTCGGAACCGAGGGGAACGTTCCAAAATTCAAAGAAATTGAGTCAAGGGAAGAGATTGAAACTCGAATGAGAGTGATTCTGTAAATACATTTACCCTATATGTTAAGTTTTGCCTAGAGCTACCAAAGCTCTGATACCAACTGTAACGACCCAGAATTTTGGACCATTCGCGTCCATTATAAGTGAATAGGTAGACACTCATGCCGGAGTTGAATTGCTCAAAATACCGCGTTGTTAATTTAAATTGGCAAAACTGAACATATACAGTAAATAAAATATCTCAGATCACAGACACAGAGTAATAAGTGCAGCGGAAATAAAGAGATAGTAGTTCATGAAGCTACTATATGAATATATAAAATACATCAGAGTTTACAACAGAAGAGTAATACGATACATCAGAGTTAAACCAGAATACATCACTGAAATCATCGAATACTGAAAGCAGAATAGATGGCTGGATCTTCAAGCAAGCTCCAACTTCAAAGGTGAGTCTCGAATACTGGAATATCACTCAGTCTGACCCGAGCGTAAAGCAAAAACACAAAACACTCGAGTCAGGATTAACATTCTTATATTATTAAATCCAACTCAAGTGAAATAGCAATTGAAATACAAGTAACTCAAAGGATGTTTGGAATAACCATCCTTTAAGGATCCGTTAAACTATCTACTAGGTAGTAATGTACGCTAAGTAGATAATGTCTATCAATAATATAAAGATATCAAAGTAGGGTTAAGCAGGGCCCATACACCTCTTAACCTGTTTATTCCCAAAAGCATATACAAGACCGTAGTTTCCCCAAAACCGGAAGTCACCAGAGGGCAATCCATATACTAAAGGTACAAATCAAAATCGTAGTGGTCGCGAATAGGATAATCAGTATGACAAGGTACATGAGGCGATACCAACTAGGATACTAGTAGTTGCCTGATCCGGACTGATGTTGGGCATAGCAGCTACTACCCCAACACCGCGAACAACACTCCCATAATCGAGGGGTGCACCCAAATCGAATCACAAAGTAATAGATATGGTATCGAAGAAGTGTGTCCGCTAGAGATGGCGATCCTCAATGGCCCGGCGCGGCTCCTGTTTTAGTCATGTCAAGGGTCATCCAAAATCGTTCTCTTTCTTCAGTCAACGCGTTCATCAAAACCATCCACTTCGTTCTGGATCAACACTCCGCGTATAGTTATTAAAGTGGTTTCGGTTCAGATAGAGAGTATATCCATTACCGATCCCGGTCTCTTTAATAACTTCCGTAATTATTACACCGATTGGTCGTTTATATATTTCAAAAACCAAATCAATTTCAATTCAATTTCAATTTGTAAATCAACATTTCATTTGTCTTTCAAAACCAATTTCCAATAATTTACGTTTCAAAACTTCCAAATTATCCTTTCAAAACCTTATAATTCAATTTCAATCTTTATTTTAAACAATTCAAATATCAATTTAAATTCGTATATAAGATTCAATTTCGAAATCATTTAAATAAATTTTATTTAACATTCCAATCAATTTCAAATTCATTTATCGATTTCATTCAATATTCGTTAAGTTACTTTATCATTCAAACAATTTCAATTAAATTTCCAATTCATTAAATCAATTTCTTAAGTTCAACTTCATTAAACAAAACTTACAATTTTGAATTAAATTAAATTCGTCAATCATTTCTTTCAATTACAAGTCTTACATTAATTCCAAAAATATCACATTTTATTTCTTGTTAAAGAAATTCAATTTCACCTATTTACTTACTTAAATGATTTTCCAAACTTAATTAATAAAGAAACTCAATTTCAATTATTACGAAGTAAAATTCACTTATTCAAAATTCAATTTAATTTAATCATTAAATAATTCAATCTTATTCAATTATTAAATAATTCAAAACTTAATTATTAAATAATTTCAAAGTTTAATAATTTCAAACTTAATTATAATTTCCAACTTAATTATTAAATCATCTCAAAGTTAATTCATTCATTTCTCAAATTAAACCACATTTTTCCATCAATTTCATTGTTAACATTTTGTTTCCGATTATTAAATATTAACATTTTCCTTTCATTATAATTCAAATTCAACTTCATTTCAAAACCATATTTTTTATTCAAATAAAATCTTCGTTTTATTTTTAAATCAACTTATTGACCAATCGGTTTTTATTTAATTTTCTATCTTAGGTCAAAATTCAATTTTGGGTATTTATCATTTCAACCCGATTCCAATTTAATTCAAAACAAAGCATAGTAAAGGGAACTTGCAGTGTGATAACTGGGATGATGTCAAAGTAAATAAACAAGCAATAACAACAACAATAACAACAATCAAATAATCAATTCAAATAATCCCGAAATAACCGTATTAATTCGCATTGTTATTTGTACGAATTAATATAATTATTTCTAGAATCTACACTATCATTCCATGTAGATTAAAGATTATTACATTACAGTTTTTCACTTTTCATCTATTTACAATTTCATACATCATCAATTTAACAACATACATCCAGTGATTCAAAATGTAATTAAGCAAATCATACGTGTCAATGGATTTAACAGTTAAAGGGGTCATATTATACAAATGTCAGTTAATCAAATTTATCATTTAATTATCCTATATCAAGTTCAATTTCATACTATTTATCATTTTAACATTAACAATTTAACGTCCAATATAAACATCAACAATCAATCAATTATCAACCAAACTGTATTATCATCACATAAATAATTAACAGATAATGGTGTCAGATGTCACAGGTGAACTGATACAGGCAATAGCATATATAACAGTGTAATTAACTAACAGCAGCATTTTCAATTGTCGTTCCAATTGAAATCAAATTTAATAAATAAAAGAACGTTAATCGTGAGTGAGTGCTCACCTTTCGAGGCTAGAGAAAAAGGGAGACAAGATGGAAACGGGCACGAACAACCACGGATAATTGACAAATCATCGAACTGATGTGGATAAGCACGAAGTGACAACAGGATAGCGGCACAACAAAGTAAACCTATTCAAATTCGATGAAAACACAAATTAGAATAACCCGATATAAAGGAATAAATACATACATACATACATACATATATATATATATATTTAAAATTTATATTACATTTAACTCCTTATCAAAATAAAAATCGCTATATATATTATTCAATAATCGTTTCTTTCTTACAAATCACTAAGTAAAACAATTATCTGTATATAAAACATTTTAAAACAATATCATCTGTACTTATCCTATTATAATATAATATAATATATTTTAAAACTTACGTCTATATATACAACAGTCGTAGTTACATCTATAAAGCACCAGCCATTTCCAAACTCTGAAAATATACGTATACAACTACAAATTATTTCTTCCATATATAAAAATAAACAGAAACTTGCAACATCCTATATATACAAATTATATATATCATGCGGCTTATATACTTACAATTCATAGCCTTATAACAGATTAATTAATTCATATAACTTACATACATTTTATCTATGTATATATAAAACATAATGTATAAAACTTTTATATAAACTTTACTTGACTCATATACCAAAACAGGTGATATATAACTTAATATATAAAACAGTATTTGTCATAAAAGCTTAATATAAACTTAGTTTAAAATAATGTATATTTAAACCCGCATATATATAAAAGAGAAATTATTATTATTTATATAAGCTAATATTCCTCAATCAACACATATACAAACCGACTAAGTATAAACTTATAAAATATTGGCACAGACTAGTGTTTTCAAAATTACATATATACAGTTCACCTATTTTTAAACCTATATAAGCTGACAGATTTTGAAAACAAAATTCAACACTTACCTTTATACAACTCTGATATTATATTAGTGCTGCAACATGGATAGTACTTCCACAAGCTATAATATAGTACAAACGAATGGATATATAACATAGATTATACGCAACATATAAAAGATGATAAAAATAAAATATACTGTAATATATATATAGTAACCTTTACACAATCAGCTCATATACAATATAACTTGTAATATATATATGCTGACACCAAAACTAACATATAACCCATAACAGAGGTTTATAAAACTTATATAATATGACTTATACTATATAAAAACACTATACACATAACTATTTACAGTAAATAGCTAATATATATACTCACATGAATCCAAAGCGGCATGGGTATGTGCACATGGTGGTCACGAACGCTGTTGGGGTGCTCGGCGTACGGCCGAAGGTGGAGGGTGAAGTGATCGATCTGGAGGCTAGGGAAGAAGGAAGGATGATCGGCTTATTGTTTGGTGATGTGGCGGGTTCAAGAGTGGAGGGGGTTGGAGCTGCTTGCGGCTGTTGGGGTGTAGGTGTTGGGTTTGGAGAGGAGGAGGAAAGGCTCGGTTGTCAGGTGAGAAAAAGATGGCAAGTTTTGGTGGTAGGTGGAGGATCTGGTGGTCGTGGTGTTTGTGTGTTAGAGGGGAGGAAGGAAGAGCAGTGTTAGATGTTTGGGACTGTGCTAGGTCGAAACAGTGGTGCTACTGTCTGGGAAGGTCAGGTCGGAGCAAGGCCATGGGCTGGACGAGGGGAAGGAGGAGGAGCAGCACGTGGGGAACGGGTCCGTGAGTAGAGATCTTGGTGGCGGCTATGGTGGAAGCTTGTGAGGCTTGGGAAGGAAGAAGACGTATATAATTTACCTCAGAAAGAAATGAATACGAAACAAAATAAAGTTTGAACGAAACGTTGGGAATCTTGAAAGCCAATGTGAATGGTCACGAAAATAAATCCTCCTTTTCTTTCTCTGGGAATGAAAATGCAAATGGCTATTGGTTTATGTACGTTGGAATATGAAAGGCAAGGGAAACTAAAGATCGAATACGGAACCGATACGTAATCGTTCCATAAATTTCGCCATTTTTCGAACTCCGAAAACATACAAACAAATATACCGGCGAGACCAGCACGATGAGACGATCACAATGGTATACAGATATCAGTGGTACGATCATCCGATAAAAATCGATATCGGTACCAGAATACTGCTATTTTGCAGAAAATAAGAACGACGGAGCAATAGATGTCCAAATTTGGAAAAATGACAAACTGACATCTTGCTCAGAAGATGGTTTAGAATTTTTCTATGTAAAAATATTTAGGTTTCGGAAACATTTTATTTTCATTTCTTTTTAACTGATTAAATTGAAGTGAATTTACGCGCGAAATAAACTTTCATATTTTCGGACGAAAATTTACCAGTTGCTATGTTTAACTAGACGCATTCCAAATATCAAATTTATATTTCAAAATTTTATCGTTTAAAATTTCGCAAAATTTCAATTAATAACGCTATTAAAACCGGTTAAATTACGGGTCGTTACAGGTTTTTACCTTATGATAACCAAAACACTTTTATTTCAAAAATTTGATATTATTTCTATTGACATTCTTTTGAAAACATTTGCAAATAAACTTATTAATATTAGCCGAAATTGTTACATTGATTAAATTCCAGCATAATAGCCATAAAGTGGGTTCTACAATCAAACTCGTAAGGCTTCTTATTAGAGAATGGATTTCCATACAAATGACCAGGTGAAGGGACTACCTCCTGATGGGTACACCTCTAGATGGATGTCCTGAGGAACCATCACAAAGTTCCTCTACCAACACAAGACCGGCCTACATCTATAACTAGATAGTACCGAATATGCCATCCCCCGGTCATTACCGACCTTTACCCGAGAGCTCTCTTCGCATACATCCACATTAATTTACATCTCGAATGTTATAGCGGGAAGAAATATATCTAGAAGGAGATGATCATACCCTAATGGTTGCGAACCACATAGCCTTGCCGCATCTAACCCTGTTTCAGTCATTTTTGGTTGATGAGGCTTGAGGTAACGATTACCTTTTTCACATTGCACATCTTCTTTCACTTTGAATGTCATATTGCCATTCCACATTCACACGGCAGATTTCTACAAACGTATAACTTCTTGAGCTCGAATGTCTCTGGAAAGGGTGTTAAGCTAAGAAAAGGTGTCTTCTCCGCCACCGACTGATATACATTATATAGAGATCACTCAATGTGATTTAGAATGAAGGTCAGACATTCTTCCATACATGTTCATTCTGGGACTGAACGAAACCGAAGGCACTTCTCCTACCACATCAACTTTTGGGAATCACCCACTACATCATAAACAATATTTTGATACGGCTAAAAGCCGTATCTAATCTTATTAGATACGGCTAAAAGCCGTATCAAAATATGCCGAGCTTAATATTTTGATACGGCTAAAAGCCGTATCTAATGAGCCCATTAGATACAGCCATTAGCCGTATCTAATTGACACATTAGATACGGCCAGAAGCCGTATCTAATTGACAAATAGGCGGTGTCTAATGAACCAATTAGATACGGCTAAAAGCCGTATCTAATTAGTCAATTAGATATAGATATATAATCAATATCCAATATATAATATTATAGACCTATTCATATCCAATATATAATCAATAATCATTCCGAGACATCAAAACAAATAATATTAATATTATAGACAGTGCACATTCAAATGATTCAATAATCCGCATTGTAGTGCGTAATAACTTAACAATATCATTACATAACACTAGCATTTAGCACATTAATATATCGCTGGCATTACAAGTCTTTATATGGTTACAATTCAAGAATCATAGTTAACAATAATGATAATCATAGGAGATTGTATTGTTATATAATATTATCATTAGGAGATTGTATTGTTATATAATAACAGTAGCAAACACAAAAGGCCTACATTTTAAAAAATACACACACTCCATGCCAAGGAAATGCCCTACACCTTTGAAGTCCTCAAATCTTGGTACAACTAAAAAATCATTTAAGAAGGAATCGTACACCAATAAACTTGTCGTACCTGCAACCAAAAATAAGATACAAATAAGCATTCACATCACTACGTTCTACGTAACAGCTGATGAAATGAAGCGAAAATTGAAAAAAATCCAAAAGTGTGCACCCATTTCAAAAGCATATAAAAATCATATCCGGATCAAACAATTTTCGACTTTTAAACTGAAAATCGAATCCAATATAAATAGGGGAACATGCTAAGGCAATTTCCTAGCACATCCCGTTTGTTGAAGCTCTGCATGCTTTTGAAATTGTACTGTTAGTCAGATGACAACCAGAAATAATGTCTGGACAAGAATTTGATTTACTGACCGAAGTTTACCTTTCGTCCTTGGATGTTTTGGTGGTCAGAAAAATTCAATCAATAAGCTACATAAAGGATAATGCAGTTCACACTAGCGATGTCTACCCAAATACACTTATTCATATTTCACATCCAGATTTATTTCAGAAACCTGATCTTATTTCAAAAGCGGTACTAATATGTGCAAAGTGCCAATAACATAATTTATTAAGAAGCAGTATAAACTAAGCAAACAAAATTTTTCTAATGATGTATACTTACATGTCATTTAACAAAATTATATTCATGCTTGTTTGAGAAGAATATTTACTTATCAATATCACTACTTTGGTCCAAATCTCCTTGCCTTTTGTCTATATATAATTAAATAAATTCCATATTGTCGTTTTTTTCTCGAAAAAGGGAAAAAAGAAAAAAAGGAAAAAGAAACATGGGACTGCTGTGATGAGGAGTGAAGTTTGATGGACTGCTGTGATGAGGAGTGAAGTAGAGGGCTGATTGTCGTGGTTGGAGAAGTGGTCCAGTTGGATCAGATGAATGCAAAGGTAAACTAGCAGTGAATTGAGGGTGGTCGCCAGGCTTTTAAATCTCCCTGAGATTGCCGAGATGAAAAATCCGAGATATCAGCCAAAATCCGAGATTTGGCAGCCTATTTAGTTATAAGTGTTTTAAATATCGCCCGAGATAGCCGAGATATTTTCCCGAGATATTGGCCAAAATACGAGATTTAAAACACTGGTGGTCGCAGTTGTTGGATACAAGGATAGGAAGTGGTATGTATGTGCATAGGAGATTTGGGTTGTAGGAATTGAAGAATAACAGAATAGAAAAGAGAAAATGTAAATACAGAAAACTAATGAAATGCACAATAACAGAGAACAATTCAAAACAGAGAACAAAATTGTGTGAATAAACAGTTTTGAAATGAAAACATAATGAAATAAGAATGTACTGCACACACGAAAAATTAACTGTCACTATGAAATGTAACAATAGAAATGCAAATGCATATTTTTTTAAAGCAATGCAATAATAGAAACAAAGATGAAAATGCAAATGTAGTAATGAAGATAATAAATGAAAATTGAAAACAACAAAATAACAATAAAGAATAACAAAGATGCAATTTTTTTCCGATTCTAACGACAAGAATAAGAACATATGCAGAATAACAAGAACACCTGAGAACAGGATGGCAAAGTGAACTAAAATCAGAAAATAGAAATTGACAAATGCAATGTGAAGTTTTTTTAACAAGATATAACAAAGCAATCTGAGTAACTTAAGTGTCTAAAATTGACATTTTAAAGATTATTTTATAATCGTTATCTAAAGATAAACTTAATAATACACGTAATTCATATGTAGAAACACCTTATTAAAGTCGTTATTCGACATTGGACAAAGCTTCAAGAGAGAAAGGTGGACCACATAAACAGAAAATATACCTGCTTCATCATCTAGAGATATCTAATAAGACACTTCGGATGGCACACATATCCACCCACTCCAACATCAGTAAAGGTCTCTGCAAATTGATGATTCATTTTGCTGGTTCTTTCATCTGGTAGCAGTATACTGTCCAACACCACTTTTTCATGTGTGGATGGTACATATTTCCCATGGATGTTGGACAATGTAGAATCTCGGCATATAGTACCTGTTGCAATAAAAGGGAATATTTATTATTATTTAAGTTTTCTACTTATTATGTCATAAATGTTTAAATGTTAAAAATACCTGTTCCTATCACTTCTAAATCAGAGTTGAGGATTTCACATTTTTGATTGTTCGTAACATTGGTCGAATCCTGGAACTGCGAAGCAATGAATTCAGGAGCATTGAATTGTGTGGCGCGTCCTCCATCAGAAGAATTGACCGGTGCACGAATTCCCTGTTCAATATTTCCCACCATGTTGATCAAAACCTCCATTTGCCCAGACAAATTTCCCACTATACCCTCCAAACTTCCCACCCTCATTTTCAACTCATCCTACTCGCCATGAACATGTCGGAGTCGTTTCTGTGCAATGGCACAAGCCTTAACTTTAGTCTTTGGTATAACGGTCCCAACACCGCGGCTCCTACCCCTTGCATCCTTACCAAGCACTTGTGATAAGATGTCTTCATCCACTGTCAATTTTTCTTCATCACTATCAGTGATCTTTTCCTTCGCTTTCGCAATTTGATCCTGTAATATGATAATACTTACATGAATAAGGAATTTTAAAGAATATGCAAGTTAATATTTGTTTAACTTACAAAGTATGAAGAAGTGGCATCTGATATGCTACCATCGTTTTTCCTGTGTGTCTTCTCCCATACATGATGACGACTGATATTTGTTGATGGACTAGCAACGAACTGCAATACAAGTTGATGCAACAACATGAATATCCAATCACTATGTGTAAATCATTTGAATGAAAATGAATATAAATTACCATTTCTTGTTCTATTTTAGCGTGACTTTTACGTCCTGCATGATGAGCATAACTGAGCAATGCTCTGTTCTTTTTGCCTACCTCCCTTCTTCCGCTCGCTTCAGGCGTTGCTTCATTTTTTACGAACTCTGCCCAATCTTCTTGAGCAACTGTAGGTGGGCAATTTTTCAACCGTTCTTCGTCATTGTTGAAAGGATCATAATAAACTACTCTCAAGTTTTTCTTGTATCTCCTAAAAGCCTCGGCCATTCTCTTTAAAAACATTTCCTTTGAAAGCGGATCAAGCTCATAAATTTTCTGCAAAAAATATATTAAATTATGTGTTGTGCAAAGAGTTGAAACCATAAGGCTATTGAATGAAATAGTTGTTGTCAAACAGATAAGGATACTTACCACCAATTCGTTCCAAACATTGTCCTTGTATATTCCAGGTACTTTATTCCAACTTATATATGATATCAGCACATGAGCTCTTACTAGTTTACCGAGCATAGTAGCGATTTTTCCAGCGTTATCTGAGACCGGAATACCAAGTAAGTTTTGATCAACTTTCTTCGCCTCTGAACATGACGAATGTGAAGATGATGGATTTTCTGACATAGTTTCCTGCAAAATATAATATTACTAATTATTTTAATAAGTCACGATAATAATTATACATGTATCAATGTATCAATGTCAACACTCCATAATATAACACACTTGCACATACAAAATTATTAAGTGACAACACCTGGAATTGCATTGGAATGTATAAAATATTCAAAACCATACATACACACAATCGTGCAATTAAAAATATACAGACACAATCATGTGATGTACGAATACTAATAAGTTAACATATGGATTTGGTAAGGTCTTCTAATTTTTCATTGTCTTCAAAAGCTGATTGATAGACGGTAAGGAACTCAATGTCATCCACATTTGTAGTCAACCGTTTTGGTGTATGCAAGACCACAGACCATCCGTTATTTTTTAAATCTTTTGAGTAGAAAACTTGACTCGCTTCTGATGTAAGAATAAATGGCTCGTCATTCACGTTATTTTTGTTCTTCAATTTCCCTAAATTTACCATGATGAGGTTTGAAATGGGATCTATTTTGCAACCATTGACCTTATCCTCGACTTTTACCCAATCACAATAAAAAACTGTTTGTTTGAAGTCAGTGTAATCCAACTCAAGTATCTGTTGAATGACTCCGTAATACGTTGTTTCTGCTTCCTTATAATTTTTATCCTTGCCACTCGCTCTAAATTTTGTAATTGCTCTCATGCATACACCGCTATTTTGTGTTACCATACGGTCTTCGTACTTTTTCATGGAAAATGAAAATCCATTCACTTGGTACTTCATATAACTACGCGTTATGAACTTCGGCCCGTGCACTAACCGCCATAGAGTTGGATCAACATTGATGGTCTTTAACAGCTACATAAATTTTAATAAGTAAAAAGGCATGGTCACAAAGGTGTATTGCACACTTATAAACACATGAAATACTTAAGACAAAGTTAAACCTCATTACGTAACCATAGATTAAAACTTTGAACTACTTCCACGGTGGTAGCCCTGCCTCTAGGTTGAAATCTAGTACTTTTCACATAGGAGTTATACCTCCTACGAAAAACACATATCAAAATGTATATATAAATTGAATTAAAAAAATTAAAATTCCAAACAAGTTCGTGAACATACTTCTTCCATTCATCCAATCCATCGTACTTATTAAGGACCCATCTACGCAACTGTTCAAACTGCACTTGGGTTAACGTTATGTCTTTACCATTATCCAGAGGTATCTCACCAGCATACTCATCGTCCTCGTCTAAAAACGCTTCGCGGGTATGTTTATGATTGCCATCACCTCCGTTTGGCATATATTCCATGTAGTAAAGACTAGCTTCTTGTACGATATATCCTTCTGCAATACATCCTTCAATGTATCTTTTGTTGCGCACATATCCTTTATATGTTTTCATCAACCTATAAATGTGATCAATTATATACTGTAGACGGTAGCTATTTATATGAAATAATGATGTGCATAACTGAAATTAGAAATTTACCGTTCAAACGGATACATCCATCTATATCTGACAGGGCCACAAATCAACGCTTCATCGGCTAAATGAACCATAAGGTGGACACTGATATCAAAAAATGCAGGTGGAAAATGTTTTTCAAAAACACGCATTGCTTCTACTAAGCTAGCCTTTGCTTTTAAAAGATGTTCCCTATTGATCACCTTTGAACACAAAATGTTAAAGAATAAACTAATACGATGAACAACATTTCGTAGATCCTTATGTTGTGGATAAGAATGTTGAAGCAATACCGGAAGCAAATGCTGCATTATGACATGGTAATCATGCGACTTCATATTTCTTAGTTCAGGAGGATTGATGCTCACATTGTTGTGAAAGTTAGAAGAAAATTTGTTAGGCACTTTCGGATTTTTCAAAACGGTGCAAAACCGTATCTTTTCTTCTTTGCTCAAAGCGAAAGTTGTCTTTGGTATGATTGTTTTATTTGTTTCAGGATCTTCCATCACCCACAACTTTTGTTTTATACCCATGATTTTCAAATCCTTGCATGCATTGATGCCATCTTTTGACTTATCTTTATGGTCCATAATGGTGCTGATGAGATGCTCCGTGACATTCTTCTCCGTATGCATAACATCAATATTATGTCGGACCAAATTTGCTTTCCAATATGGTAAATCAAAAAAGATAGACCTCCTATACCATCCAGAAATATTGTCAACATCTTCATTGGTTGACTTTTTCCGTTTTCGACCAATTTCTTCTTTTTGTTTACCAACTTTCATTTTGATATTCACTACTTTCTTTTCATCTTGAAAACCAGTCAATGGCCATTTAGGACGACGAAGTTCTTGTTCGTTGTTGAAATTTGTCTTATCGTATCGAAACTTGTGTTCGTTAGGAAGAAACATTCGATGTTCCATGTAACACATCTTCTTACTTTCAGGAAGATAATAAGAACAAGTGTTTTCCCCACAAACAGGACATGCAAAGTAACTGTGAGTTGTACATCCCGATAAAGTCCCAAAAGCAAGGTGATCATGGATTGCCCACAACACCCTAGCTCTCATTGTGAACTCAGATTTATTTAACGAGTCAAATGTAACTACTCCTTCCCATAACTGCTTTAACTCGTCTATCAACGACTGTAAATAAACATCAATATCCTTTCCTGGTTGTTTTGGCCCAGAAATCAACAATGTTAACATTGAGAACTCCCATTTCATGCACATAGACAGAGGAAGATTATATGGTACTACAATTACTGGCCAACAGCTGTAAGGGTTAGAGAGAGAAGCATGTGGACAGAAACCATCTGTTGCTATTCCAAGTGTGACATTTCGTGGCTCGACAACAAAAGTTTGATCAAATGAATCTGCGACTTTCCATTGAGAAGTGTCACATGGATGCCGCATTACGGTTGGATCAGACTTGGCACGACCATGCCAGGTCATCGCATCTGCCATCCATGGTACAGTATACAGTCTCTTCAATCTAGAAATTAAAGGAAAATGTCTTAATGTCTTTCAAGGTACTTTGGTGCATTTTCTCTCTTCGTTTAATGATGTCATATATCTTGGTTCATTGCAATTTGTACAAGAAACTTTGTTCTCATCATCTTTCCAGTACAATATGCAATCATTGATGCATGCATCATAAGTTTTGTAATTCATCCCAACTTGCTTAATGATCTTCTTCACGTCGGAGTACTTTGTCGGCAGCGTGTTACCTTCAGGGAGTAACTCCTTTATTAGTTCGAGAAGTGCAGTCATACCATTATCTGAAAAGCTATATTGGGTCTTCAAGCTATTCAGTTTCACAATAGCATACAGCTTCGTAATCCCTTTTGAACATGAAGGATACAGTGGCTCTTTTACGCTACCAAAAAGCGATTTATACTTCTTACTTTCATTGGCCTGCCAATCTGGATAATCAATAGATTGCTCTCCAACATTAGCATGATCAGGCAACGAATTTGTAGGTTGAAAATGATGAAATCTATCTGCATCATTGACCAGATCTTCCATCCTAATATGTTCAGACTCAGCAGTAGTTCTGCCATGACTAACTGGTTGCTGTTTTTCCATCTCCGCCCTTTTTTCCCCATGAAAATACCACGCTGTATACGATTGGATAATACCCCATCTAAGCAAATGAAAATGAATGTCATCTAATTTGATCGTCTTCATATTTTTGCACCGGGTGCAAGGGCATAAATACAATCCTTTCTTACCATCGTTTTCTTCAACAAAACTAATGAACTTCTGCACCCCATCTATATAGTATGTAGATCTTAGATCTGATTCATTTATCCATTGTTTGTCTATGCTGAAAGACATACTGCCCTCCTATATCATATTTAACAGAACATGAGACTTGCCCTTCAACGGGCCCTCGTTCCAACTGCTCGAAAAGAATATTTTTGAAATTATATTGAGAAATTAAACTCATTTCTCCAAGCTCAACAATTTGGAACCATAACATTCACTAGTCATCACCAAAAAATACATCCAAAACATACTGATTTTTGAAGTTCCTATTTATAAACTTTTTGAAATTGCTTATAAAATTTTTTGTCAGCTAAATATTTCACCCTATAACACTACTTTTTGGACACTTTAATATGATACTTACCTCATTAAAATCGTGTCAATAAAATCCGAGTGAATGTTAAGAGGAACGTGTGGAAATCAGTATAATAGCATACTAAACATGTTTTGACTATGTTGATTTAGTAGAAAATATCTAACATCATCAACTGATGTATTCAAGTCTGAAAATAATTTTGATTGTATGAATCTAGACTAAAAGTCAAAAAAGAAATATTCATCTCGTGATACAAATTTGGATTAAATCAGACGGTGACATGGATAACTTCTTACATATATCACTTGTTGGAGTTCATCTAATAGCGGTTAAGGGATGACAGTGATCTAGTGCTTAGTCTTTGGGTATGTGCAATTAATTTAAAACAGGGTCAAAAATTACAGCAGATTATTACTCATTAATATGATTATTGTAATGCATTTATCAGTGAATAAAAAGTACAACATGTGCAAATTTACCTTTCTAACAAATATTTTTCATATGCTTTTCAGATGGTAGTACATAAAGATGGGCATTATACTTCTACACATGAATCTTGATGTTTGATTGATGTATAACCGAGACATTCAATTGATGAGGTTCTTCTCCGTATATGGGTTACACAAAGCCTTCATTTTGGTGGAACTGTCTTGAGATAATCCGTTGGAAAATATTCTAATGCTGATGCTGTTATTATTATTATTATTTTATTGTAATTATTATCAGGGGTTGACCAAGTAGTAAACTTCCACAAAAGATTAAGGCAAATAATTAATTTTTTTAAACAGGAGACCACATGGACCTGAATTCATAATTTTGACCACTGCTGCAGTTTAATAAACCAAGCCTGAATTTGGAAAATCTCTCATTTTTCAAATCAATTAGCTTAATGAATCACTTGCAAGAAATATCTCTGGTATATAATGACCTGAATTTCTTGTTATTTGCAAGTGATTCAATGAGCTTAATGAAATTCTTATTTCAACGAGCTTAATGAAATAAGATTTAATGCAAATCATTAAGCTCATTGTTATTTGCAAGTGGTTCAATGACCTGAATTCTTGCAAGTGATTCAATGAGCTTAAATCTTATTTCATTAAGCTCATTAAATCTTGATTCGTTAACAGAAATATTTCTGTTAATGAATTCTTACAATTTAATAAACCAAGCCTGAATTTCTACAAATCAGAATTTTGACCACTACTACAGTTTAACAAATAGAATCACTTGCAAATGTGCATCACTGTCTCATTGCATCACTAACTGCTACCGTTTCCTTTTCATGAAATTGTTTGTTCGAAATGATTGTTGCTTATTATCGCTCTCTTTTGTTGTTCCTGCTCGCAAATATTGTTTACTTCTCTTGCATGGGGTTTGGGTTTTTGAAGTTTTATTGCAGGCTGCTTTAGGCTTTGGATTTTTTATTTCTCAATTAGTTTAAATTCCAGCTGGTTCAATATAACGTGGTTTCTTTAACTGACGTCCTCATAACCATGTTTGATAGTTTGAAAGCTGTTCAATTATGTTTCATTTTATCATTGCAAAATTAGGGTAGCTGTGAAAGTCCTAAGTAATAATAATTAAAAAAGAAAGTGTTTTACCATTTTATTTTTTTAAATAAACGTGACAGCTTTCCTTTCACCTTTAACATAATATTTTAGTTGATTTGAGAATCAGTAGATAATACTATGTACTTGTGTAGTTGTGGTGTGCGAGAAAGAGTAACTTTAACTGATCTTTTTATGCAAACTACATGTGAATTAATATGTTATGAATTCCTATGATTTAACATAAGTGTAAAATGTGGATTTTCATTTCCAATATGCTATGATTTTAAACATTTAATTAATTTTAAATAGTTAAAATATATGGACTATATGCGTTTCAATAAATGGAACTCAAAATATAGGGTTTATTTTAAACATTAGCACCAAACTGTTTCCAAAATTTTTGCCATTACAACATCGCTATTTTGTAGCACCGGAGTAATGTCTATGCATTACCCCTCTCCTGATACTTGGCTTGCGCCATTAACAATAATTTTATCCACTTATACAACAATGTTAGAACAATATACAACATTAGCACCAAACTGTTTCCAAAATTTTTTCCATTACAACGGCGCTATTTTGTAGCACCGGAGTAATGTCTATGCATTACCCCTCTCCTGATACTTGGCTTGTGCCATTAACAATAATTTTATCCACTTATACAACAATGTCAAAACTATATACAATGTCAGAACCATATACAACATTAGCACCAAGCTATTATATAAGCCTATGCCATAAAAAGAAAGTGACATGTCTTTAATATAAACATAGGCATAGAGAATATGTAAACAAAGCATAACAAGCACATGCATGCGTCAGGTTTTTTTTTCTTTATATAGCAGCATGTAATTTTCGAAACCAACATATGCTTAAATGAAAACTCTTTTTATTAGAGAAACCTGATGCACATGGATCCTTATGCACATGTAAAATAGTGTTTTCAAAAACTGCATATGCAACATCAATTACAGGTATATGAAACACTTGCATTTTCGAAATCAATTGTCTTCGAAATCGAGCATTATATATTTGTATCCCAGGTGTATACAAATCTCTATATTTGTCAACAATATAAGATTTTTTTTACTAAACCTGGTATGTATTAAAAATTGTACATTTAAAATCTGTACACATGCAAAAATTGTATACTCTTTAAACTTAGCATTCAAACCGGTATATAAGATATTACACTTATTTAGAAGCTTATGCACTTGAAGGTATATATTTGAAATAATATGCCCATTTGAATTTGAAACCCAAATAAAATTTAATTCTTTTGAAATTCTTATGCACTTGAAATCACATATTTATTCGACCCCACATTTGCGAAATTTGATATATACAAATTTACTTATATATACATTTAACATTTGTATGTGTAAAGCTATATATATATAAGAATTTCAATATTCACAAATTCATATTTTTGAAATTCGGTGTACTCATGCAATATATGTTTTCAAAGCCATATATCCATTTGAAGCTTGCACATACAAAACTGCGTATACAAGGGACTGACATAGATCTGAATACTTATGCGAGACACCCTTTCAAAACTTCAGGTATACGAAATTATATACCTCAAAATAAGTTCCTTTCTGAGTTAACCTTTTCTCAAAATCATTCACAAATTTAAACCTAGATGTATATATATGCGATACTAATACCTTTGAAATCCCAAATGTATAAAACCATGTACCTATTATGTTTAGAAACTGAATCCACGTATACCTTTTGAAGGCTCATACATCCATTATCCTTATATTGAAATACATGATTTTGAGATGAAATCAAGTGATTTATGAAATCAAATTCCTCATTTTTTGAAATTTCTTCCTTTGGGAATCAGTAAGTTGGAAATCTCTTGGCTTTGACATCAATAAATTGCAAGTTTTGAAATAAAATATTTTTGAAACCAATTGAGATCGGATACGCTTATTTCAAAAAATCACCTTTTGAAACTCAAAATGAAACGCAAATTGTAAACTCGATGTTTCACTTGATAATTTCACAGTAAACTGTAATTTATTTTTATTTACTTACTTTTTATTATAGAATCACATATTATCACAAAATCATTTGGGATCTTGACGCGGAAGAAGAAAATGGGTATCGATGTCATTACCGATGGCAGGAGCAAGAAGAAGAAGTGCACAACGACAAAATCTGACGAGATATACCTAAATCCCACTTGATCTCATTACCGATGGTAGGAGCAAGAAGAAGAAGATTTATAAATTTTTAGCGAGAAGGACCGGAAGTAAGTTTAATGCTGGAAATAAAAAAAAGGAGGGAGGGTGTGCGTTTTGGGGAAAATTTTACCACGAAAAGAGGCACAGATTTTGATACGGCTATAAACCGTATCAAATGTTAATACGGCTTACAGCCGTATTAAATAATATAGATACGGCTATAAGCCTTATTAAAATTTGATACGGCTTATAGCCGTATCAAATGTGCCGCCTAAGGTTGCGCCAAAATCCTATCTGTGGTGTAGTGACCCCTAGGATCGATAGTAATTAGTCCTTGCATTGGATATTTCATAACGAAGAAACCACCGCTACTATAAGTATATTGGGAGTTTATCCCCAAATGATCAACAAGCAGTTCTTCACTATGAAAAACCTAATATTAATGTCTTCAATGTATTTTACTTCGAAACGTAAATTTGTTCGAAGTGGTTTTCGGATAGGAATACCAAATCCGACCCCGGTTCCTTCGAAATCCAATCACCGATAAAAAAGTGAATATGAGTATACAGGGTTTATTTAGCCTCTTTACTCTTTAATTCTTTTGGTTAATTACAAATCCTTTTCTTAAAGTCGTAGAGTAATTCTAAGTTAATTCACTTATTACTTGGGAAAACATTTCCCATTTTCTTATCATCGATCCAGAATTTATTAACTTTTAAATGGGTTAAAAACAATGTTATTTAAGACATCGTTTACTATAAACCCTAAATCAATCTTAGAAAACATTATTGAGTAAATAAGATCATAGAAATCATTCTAATTTTACTCAATATCAATTTCCATATTCAACAAGTGCTATAGGCGGAATAATGGTGAAATCACCTTTTAAATTCCACGAATAGGACGAGTTCCCTCTTCAGATTTTAACACCAAGTATAAGAAGATTATCTCTATGCAACCAAGTTTTAGTTTATTCATTTTGGAGATTGCTTAAATTTTGGATAATACTAATCTTCTTTTATTTTGGAAAAACTTAATATAATCTTTTTAGATCATCCGGGCTTTCGTTTCGATCTGTTCCACCCCTCGTCTAAGAAGAGAAAATATAGGCCAGGTAAATTCAGGGCACTGGTTTCTCCATTCCTAACCTTATTTAAACACCTTGTTTTATCTTCCCAGATCTCACAAGCGGGACAAATGTACTAGTCGTTTCCACATACTTAGTTATTAGCTTTTATTTTGGAATATATTATAAAGATTCCAAATCATTATTTAAAACACTTAATTATCCTTGTGAAAATGATTATGAAAGATTCTAAAAAGAATCGTCAAGTTCAAAACGTCTATTTTCTACGTTAATTAAAACTGTCGCAAAAGCGTTGCAAATAGTGTTTTAAAGCTATATTCTTCAAAATGACTTTTATATCATTTAGAAATCCATCTTTTCAACTTAAATCACTTTTAAAATAGTTTAAATGATTTTTTAGAATTTATTTCATATTTTTAAATCCTTAAAAATATCGATTTCCAACTTTGGTCATTTTACTACAAAAGTGCGATTTTTTTGAAAAATTGATTTGGACAGAATTCAAAATATAAAAGATGAAATCTTGTTTTTATTTTTCCATTTGAAAACTATGGTTATAATAGTCCGGACATTTCTTGTTTCGAAGAAATCTGAGCTATACTTCACTCTATACACTCATTTGAACTTTTCGGCGCGAAATCGCGAACTGTCATTATGCGACGCACCTAGTTTTAACTTGATTTACAATATTTGAAATAAATTCTCTAAATTGAATATAATTACTTATAAAAACATTACAAATCATTTCAAATTAATTAAAGTATTAAAAATATATTTTCACTATTCTCATATTATATTATTATATTCATATTATTTTAATATTAAAATTTAAATCCAGTTTCAATTAAATTTCAATTCTAACTTCAAATTAAACTTAATTAAAACTTAGATTTCAAATCTAATTTAAACTACAACCTTAATCTCAATTTCAATTTTCAAAATCGATTTCAATTTCAATTTTACTATTCATCTCAATTTCAATTTCACTTTCCATTTCAAATCCAATTCAAATTTCGATTTCGATTTCAATTTCAATTTCAATTATACTTCAATTCCAATTTGAATTTATTTTCAAAATCCAAATTTGATTTTTTTTCATTATTCACAAAGAGGCTTAATGATTCCAACATATACCATATTAACAAAACTAGTCATACTTAACAAACAGATTACTTAATCAACAATGAACATAATTACTTTCAATATTCATTATTAATATAACATACATTCTCATAGCATAGTGATTATTGAGTATATTAGCATAACTCTACTATCCATCCAACATATTCAAACAATCATTCAAACGTCCATATCATTAAATGGTGATTATCTAACATAACAATTAAACTTGATGATCAATATAATTAAATAGCGGTGAGAATTTACCAACTTTATTTCCACTCCGTCTAACTTTATCTGAACTAGCATGCTCCTTCGAAATCATCTCGAACTCTCACCTTAATTTATTTTCCCTACTTTTTCTTTCTTTTTTATATAACCATGGGTTTTATGGCTCGGGTATGGATGGTACGGCCTTGGAGTGGGGTGTGGAGGCGGGTGTGTGAGTTTGAAGGGGTATACGACTTTGGAGAGGAGAGTATGTGGAGTATGGGGGTGGGTGTGGGAAGTTTGGAGGTTGGTAGAGGCGTGTAGGGTAGTTTGGCTGAGGGTGGGTGGTGTTTTAGGGTATGACTTTGGTGGTAGGGCTCGGTGGAGGGTTGTTGGAGGTTGAGGGAGGAAGTGTAGAGGTAAAGCTTAGGAAAGTAAAGAAGAATGGAGGAATTTGAGTGTGAGAAAATAAAGTTGTAGTAAGAATGAATGAGATTTCGGTTTGTATTTATTGGTGGAGTTTGAGTGGCTAATGACAATATTATCCTCTTCATGTTTTGTAACGACCCACAAAATTTAATGGTTTTAAAAGTATATTTAATTGGAAATTTGTGACATTTTTAAACAATAAAATTTGAAATAAAAATTTATTATTTGGAATACGTCTATTTTAGTATAGCAACCGGTAAATTTTCATCTGATAATATTGAATTTAATTTTTGTGAAATTTTATTTCATTTAAATCGGTTAACAACAGTTGAATTTAAAAGTGTTCCGAAACCTAAATATGTCAACATGAGAAAATTTAATTAGAGTACTCTGAATTTGACTGCGAAATTCGTTTCGTGAAATTCGGACGTTTCTAGCTCCATTTGGATTTTTTCCATACGAAATAGCAACGTATATCGGTACCGATTATCGACTTTTGATAGGATGATCGTACCATTGATATCTGTATACCGTTTTGATCGTCTCGTCGTGCTGATCTCTGCAGTATATTTGTTTCTGTATTTTGAGATCCGATACGCGACGGAAATGTTGATAACAGCCCGTTGTAACGGTACAACTTTTTAACTTTTCACTTTCCTTCGGTTTCAAAGTTTGAAACATGTTGCCCAAACAATATTAATTTGCTTTTATGTGTCAGCTGAATCAAAGCAACGTGACCGTTGCTATTTTATTGCTTTTATATCCTTTGGATGTGACTGTTCATTGGTTCTTACTGTTATATTTCTTCCTTCATATTTTTTTTCTAGCTTTGCCTTCTTCAGATCCAATCTCCTTGTCCCATTCTTCATGTAGTGAACCCTTCCCACAGATCTCTTCCCCTCCTCTTTTCCCCTCTCTCTCCTTGCTCAACATTTCCACCTCGTTCCCCTCCCATACTCGGCATGTTCATGCCTCCACCCACACAATACCCAAGCACTGACTTCGACAGCCTTGTCCTCCCCACGCCATAGAAGCTATGCCCTCAACAACCGATCCAACAAACCCGACCCCCAACCCATCACCACAACATCCGTCTCCCCTGTTCTTTGCCGATCCTCCACCTCTTACATCCACTCCCTTGGCCACCCTAACCCGAGCATCCCGGCTTCTCGCAATCCGATCGCCATCTCTGCCTTGCATCGGATCCAACCACAGCCACACCTGAACTCCCTGACGCGACTCCGCCTAGACAACCCTTCGCTCTTGTGAATTTTTCCTGCTGTCAACGACCCCATGCTCCTCTCTTGCCTTCCCGACCTCCCATGGCAGCCGTAGCATATTCCCTCTTTTTTTTATATAAAAGGTATATTCTATATATGCATATATATTATATATTATATCAGATTTTGGTGTATATATATATGTGTGTTGTAGTATTTTCGGTGTATATATATTTATTTATATATAATAGCCTAGAGTTTGATTGTTTACAAAGTTATATAAGATGTCAATTTGTATACATATGTTGCCGTATATAGGTTATATGGATTTCGTTATATACATGTATATATAGAGTACTTTATAATATGTTCTGGTTTCCTGTTAGCTATACATTTACTGTATATTAGCTTTGACATATCATTATTAACATTGTGTTTTCATATATAGGTTAGCATAGTAGATATATCTTGAGTAACATATAATTTAAAATATATAATTAAGTATATGTATATAAAAGTCCTGTTAATATCCAGAAATATGTTTTGTTTTAATAGAGTTGAAGTATAGTTTTATTATGTTAAAGTAATATATATATTATATTAAGTTTTATATATATATACGTTTGTTTTGCATAGCTTATATATATCAGCATATATGTTTATAGTATAAAGGTTGCGTGATTCTTTTTTTTATGTCAAAACGTTTCAGATTTTTATATTATAAACTGCAAATTTTAGTTTATATACAGTATATGAGTTATATTATAAGTTTGTTTTGTTTTGTTGCTCTTGTTATATTCAGCTTTCTTGTTTTATATATATATATTCTTTTCCTACAGTTCAACAGCTTTGAATGAATACATAAATATAAGTGGATCCAGATCCTTATTATATATATATATATATGTTTTAAAATTTAATATTGATTTTGTATTAAACATTGGGTTTAAAAATATAATCTGTTTTTAAAGTATATATATTGGATCTATATAATAGTTATATATATATGAATATCCTGTGGTTTAAGTTTATATCTAGACAAGTATACCATTTTGCTGTTCTGTATATATATATTCCTATAAACTCTAAGTCTATACAAGTTATTCATATCTATTCATATTCATTTTAAGTATTGTATATATCTGTTGTTATAGCATATATATTCTCGAGCATTTAGTCTGCATATGTATGTTAATTATATATGTTAATCTATTTTGTTACTTTTGTAAGCATATATATTAATATACTGTTGGTGGTTGCTTATGTATTAGTATATATATTTATGTATACAGGTTGCACTGTAATTTTATCATGTGTTGTGTTTCAGGTTGTTGACGTTAATTTTATATTATTTCAAAGTTGATATCATTTGTGAAACAATAATGTAAGTCCTATATATATAAGCATATTAGAAACAGTTAGTTATATATTAATTTAATATACACGGTATTATTTCCAAGGTTGAGATGTTGCTGGTATTTCGTGTAGCTCATATATAGGTTCATATATATATTAGACTGTATACCTGTTAGATCTTATAAAGTATATTATATATGTTAATTCATCTCATATCTGATCTGCTTTAGTTAGTATACATTATATTAAGTCTGGTCTGCATATTTGCTTGGATATGTAGAGTTGCATATGTTCAGTTATAGTGTACATGTATTTGTCTGCATGTATTGTTTTCTTAAAGTTAGAAATGATATATATATATATATGTTTGTGTGTGTGTGTGTATTTTTAAGTGTATATTTCAAAAATTGATTTTTGGAAGATAGGTAGATAATATAAATCTGTTTCAATTTATACCAAACTGATTCGATTATTTTCATTTATTTCGATTTCTCAGCTTGTCTATTGAATTTCTGCCCATTGGGCTTTTCTTCGAAATTCGTGCCAATCTTGCTTTACTTTGGAATTCGTGCTTGGGTTCGTAGTTCATTTCATCGTCAAATATCTCTAGCCTCGAAAGGTGAGCAATCACTCACGATTTACGTTCTTATATTTATTAAATTTGATTTCAATTGAAACGACAATTGAAATATGTTGTTGTAGTTATTTAAATTGTCATATATGCTATTATCTGTAACTGTTCACCTGTAGGATATGACACCATATCCTGTTGTTTATATTATATTGTTATTGATGATATATGCATGTTGTTGTATTTTATATTATCTGTTATCACTCTACAAGTTCTCTGTTAGTATAGAATCACTATGGGTTGAAATGATACATACCCGAACGGACTTTAGAATAGGAGAAAATCGTTATGGGTTGAAATGATAAACCCAAGCGATCTTCATTTGAATTGAAATTAGGATTACGGGTTAAAATGATATATACCCGTACATATTTAAATTTCGGATTGAAATGATAAATATCCATATCACTTAACCATATGATAGATATATACACACACACCGTTGGTCCATATATATAAATATTTTGAAAATAAATTCTATGGATTTGGGAAGAAATATATGGTTTTATTAAATGTTGATTTTTAAATTATTATATATAAATGGTAATGATATATATATATATAGATTTAATAATAATATTTAATTTAATTAAGATTGATTTAATACATATAATATGGTTAAGTATTTAAATTTATGATTCAAAATAGATTTCGGTAAAAATTTGAATAAGTTAAGGTTGGGAAGATAATTTTATTTAATTAAACCGATTTGAAACTTATTGAAATTGAGATTTAAGATATGATTTATAACTTGGGTTTGATTTAAGTAATTTAATGAATATTTCTTGTTTAAATAAATTTAAGGAAATATTTAGTACAAATGAAATTTAAGGTTAGTTAAATGATACTAAATTTATTAAGTGAATATTCCCTGATTAAATAATAATGAAGTTAAATCAAGAGCTATATGAAAATGTTAAATTTAACTTTGAAAATGTTGAATATTAAAGCTTTGAAATATATTGAAATTTAAATGGTCTACTAAGAACTGAATTGAATTGATGAAATGAGATTTGAATAAATTTGAATTTGGAGTTTGAGTTGATTAGAATCAATTTGTGAGACTTGAGGAAATTTTAAATACTTTACTTTATAAATTATTTAGGAAAATAGATATATTTGAAATGAAATGATATTTTGGGTTTTGAAGTATAAACTATTTTGAAATGACCATGGTGTTATAGTGTATATTTCTACCTTGTAGATAGTTCCGCAGATCCTTAGAGGATGGTTATCCCAACATCCTTTAAGTTACTTGTATTTCAGTTGATATTTCACTTGAGTTGGATTTATTGATATAAGAATGTTATTCCTGACTCGAGTGTTTTGTGTTTTGCTTTACGCTCGGGTCAGACCGAGTGATACAGCATTTGAGACTCACCCTTGGAGTTTTTAGCTTCATTTGGAGATCCAACTATCGATTCAGCTTTCAGCTTTCCAGTAGATTTGTTCAGAGAGGTCATCTATTCGTACTGAAGACTTCACTGTATTTGAGATATTCTGTTGTATTTTATTTCTAACTCTGATGTTTATATAGTAGCTTCATGAACTACTATTTTATCTATTCCGCTGCGCATTATTGTATTACTCTGTGTCTGTGATTCTGTGATTGATTTATTTACTATATATGCTGAGATTTGCCAAATTTTATTAACAATCTGATATTTTGAATTATTCAAGTCCGACATGTGCGGATGCGAATGGTTGAAAATACCGGGTCGTTACAGTTGGTATCAGAGCTTTGGCTCTAGGCAAAACTTAGCATATATAGTAAATTTATTTACAGAATCACTTTCGTTCGAGTTTGAATCTCTTCCGTTTGACTCGATTTCCTTTGAACTTTGGAATGTTTCTTGCGGTTCCAAAATTCATTCTTGTCTCTCCCTATTTGTATTCTTTTGATTCTGGAGTATCCCATAACTCCACTTCGAATGATCTCTATAAGAATAGGATCCCACCAATCCTTGAATGATTTGTGAAGGGGTGAAACTCCTTCACAATTGGCATTGATTCACCTAAGATTTCTATATCTTTGGTTTAGATGCCGCTATCTCTTGCGATCGAATGTTGATTTTTCTTGGAATTCCGCATCGATCTTGTTCCTGAAGTCACGGTTGACCCGGTTAAGGTCGCCCGCGATTTATATAAGTATATTCATCTTCTATTTTGAAATTTAATTATCTCATCTTCGTTCGAGCTTATCTTCGAATCATAATTCTATTTGATTAAGAGTTCCTCTAATTTGAATCTCTATCTTTGTTTGAAATCCATTCTTAAATCATCTTTTGAAAAATCGGTTTGTTTGTATTTTGAATTTTATATATCGAAATTATTATTTTGATAAGTATGATTATATTATATATATAAAAGTGAAATGTTTTCGATAAAGATTTTATACTTTTTTTTAATGATAATTTGAGGTTTAGAAATGATTTTTAATTTTGAAAAAAATCTATATAAGAAATTTGATTTATCTAAAAATGATTTATAACTGAAGGATTTTAAATTTGTAATTCGAGAATTGAACTCCGGTGTTTTGAAATTGGTTTTAAGATTTTGAAATATATAATAATAATATGATTTAAAAGTATTTTTCGAATAAGAAATGTTTCAAATGATTTTAATGAGTTTCGAATGATTTTGAAGAAATTTCAAAAGAAGTTTGAGAAAATAGAAGTCCAGAACTCAGTTATGTCGCTAGAAATTAATTTCGGTGATGAGTGCACACATCATCGACATTGATTTTCGAGTTCCAGAGTGGGGGATAGGCCACTTTAGTAGCATTGCTACGCGAGTGATTTTTTGCGAAACCAATTTTGATTTCAAATTCCAAAGTATGATTTGATATTCGAAATATATATGTAAATATATTTGAACGATTTGAAGTGAGCCGGTGTTCAATTCTTGAGTTTTGGATTTGATTTAATATAACCCTATCTTTAAAAATTGATTTACTGATTTATTGCTGATTTCCAATTCTTGGATTTGAAATTTGATTTCATCGACTATTTTGAAGGTTCGAACACTTCCAAATCAAGGTTAACTTTTCAAAAGCTAAGAAATTTTGAAGTATAAAGTATATAAGTTTGGTATGTATGTAGTAATATGGTTTAAATAAGTTGAAACTGTTTTGTTAAGTAAATAAATAAGGCTATTTTGAATTTTCTAATATGAAATTTAGATTTGAAATGTTTTGAAAAGAATTTGGTCTTCAAATTATTTTTTAATAAAATTTAGTTTAAATGTTTTAACTGGGTAACATCTTTATAAAACTATAGTTGGAATAGATACATAAGTTGTGTATATGCTGTTTTATTCGCATAATTAAATTGATCCAAGTTTGAGTACACAAGTTCGAGGTGAATTACACCATTTCGTGTTAGGATTTTTCATTCGATTCTTGATGGCGAATATTTGATATGGATTTTGGGCTCGATTCTAGAATTCTCTATCATAGTATATGGCTATGCAAGGAGACTGACGGCTTCTAGTCGAGAAACCATATCGAAATCCGCATTAGGGAAGTCGAATGGACAATACTAGTTCGAAAGCGAACTTGTGTGATCGAGCGAGCGATCAAATGTGATTTTGCGAAATGATGACGTATGTACATCTTATATTCTAATATCATTGATATTTTGACACTGAAATTGAAAGCTGTCGGGTTAGAATGTCTTTGCTTACTAAAAGAAAATTTCCAATTTAAATTACAAAGATATATAACCCATAAAAGCAAAGATATTCAATCCCATATAGCTTTTCCTACAACGAAATTTATTTTTGAAATTTTATCCTGATATAAGATGGACCTTATGTAAATATAAGATGATTTTGAAAACCATTGATTTTGGAAATGAATTGTTTGACTTAATTATATTGATTTGGAAATTTGAATTTATTTCCTAAATTTATTATTTTGGAAACTTTGGAACTGAAGATATTTGATTTGGAAGAATAATTTGGTGAAAGCGTATATGATTTTGAAAAATACATTAATATTGAAACAAATTGAAATTGAGAACCTTGTGTTACTAAAAACTTGATTTGGGAGTTATCGAACTTATATTAAAAAAAATCGGTCTGTATAAGTATGATGTTGATTCGAAAACTATGGATTTGAAAGGTACTCAATTTGAAAAGTGAAATCTTATATAATTGAAGTCTATATAAGTGTGATTTGATATACTATTGATTTTGGAAAGTATATGATTTGAAAATGAAATCTTATATATAATGGACTTTATATAAGTATGATATTTGAAATTAATTTGAAAGGTACTATATGATACATATATTCGAAGTAAAGATATGGAAAGTGCCTTCTGCTTGATATCCGATTTATGGCCACATCTTGGATTCATTCTATCGATATTATTCTCTCTGATTTTTGGTTTTCCGGATATGATACTCGAGTGTCCTTCGACTTCCATGGCGTTACCCATGGTCTTACGAACTCGACTGCATAGCGTAATTCGTAAGGCAGTGATTGCTTAAAAGGTACGGATGTTTCCCGGGGGATCCAGGCGTAACCATTGTGTATCTGCGATCTATGGTCGTGTTAGTGGCGTAATCCGCAAGGCAGAGATTGCTTAAAGGGTATGTGTAACGACCCGTAAATTTCAACTGTTTTAATAACGTAATTAGTTGAAATTTTGTGAAATTTTTAACGATAAAATTTTGAAATAAAAATTTAATATTTGGAATACGTCTAGTTAAACATAGCAACTGGTAAATTTTCGTCCGAAAATATGAAAGTTGATTTCGCGCGTAAATTCACTTCAATTTAACCAGTTAAAAAGCGATGAAAATAAAATGTTTCCGGAACCTAAATATTTTTACATAGAAAAATTCTAAAACATCTTCTGAGCAAGATGTCAGTTTGTCGTTTTTCCAAATTCGGACATCTTTGGCTCCGTCGATCTTATTCTTCAGCGTTTTTCTTGCATTTTCCACCAGTAGAAAATTCGAATTTTATAATTTAATCGTACCACTGATATCTGTATACCGTTTTGATCATCTCGTCGGACTGATCTCAGCAGTATATTTCTTCCTGTATTTCGAGGCCCGGTGCGCAACAGGATCAGAAAGACTGTGCATCGTACCGTACTGAAATTTGTGACCTTTTGTTTCTTTTGTCTCTTCAGACTTGAAACGTGCAACCCACGCAGGAAATTAATTGTGATAATTTCCCAGCTGAATCTAGAGAAGACCGTTGCTATTCTTCTATTTTATATTATTCACATTTGCTTTGATATTCTCAACATTTAATACATACGTTTCTTTTCATCTGGGTATAACTTTTGTTCTCTTCCAATTCTGAGCCTGCTGCCTCCACTAAATTTTGTGCCATCCAAATTCACAAATGAAGAAAAAAAATATAAAATCATCTTCCTCCTCACCTATGTTGTTTCCATCGCCGCACTGTGCCTCGCCCACATCCGGCCATCTTCACCTTCGACGTAGCCCAAGTGAGCAGCTCTCAGCAATTTTCGTCGGCGATTCCTCCATTCCCGAGTTCCAAACCTCCAGCCTCGGCAACATCGCCCTACGCGCGCCGTTCCCACCACCTCTACAGCCGCCGCCACCGCCGAGATACACCAGCACCGGACACCACACACGCGCCTTCTCCTTCGTGTTCTCCCACGTCCACCCATGCCCATTAGCCACCGAATCACCTACCACGGCAAGCCTCGCCCTCACCTCCACTTTTGCCAGACATCTCATCACTTCCGTGCCTCGACCTGGTCCTCCTTGCTCGCCTTCTTCCTCGTCAAACAGCCTTCCATCCATGCCACCTGCTCGTTTTTAATAGATAGGTTATGTCTTTGAAATCTTATATATTGTTAGTTATATATATTATATATGCATGGTTTATAAGTTGCATCTTATATATATGTTATACGGTAGGTGTCAGTATAGGATTTTTAATATAAGTATTAGTTATATCAAGGGTATACAATGTATGCTTGATAGATATGCCAGTTGCATGTATAGTTATAGTTTTGATTTGTTAAGTTTCATGTATAAGCTTTATATATATATATTTTGTAATACATAACCTGTAGGATCGTTATGCTAGAATATATATTGTTAGCGCATACGTTTACCTCAGTGTATATATGTGTGTTGAATATTATTTTATAATATGGTACATAATATAATACGTTAAACTGTTATATGAAGACAAGAATTGTTTGTCCAAATCTAACTTTATGCATTGTTTAAAATATACGTCTGCATGTTTCCATAGCCGTTGGTATATATAACTTATAATTTATATATGTAAAGTTACATGTGATCTTATATAATAAGTTATGTTATGGCTGAGTGTGTGTGTGTATATATATATAAGTAGTTATTTCAAAATATGTTTTTTTAGAGTTATATATAGTTATATATATATAAGTTCTATCATACCGTCTATCTTTATTCATCCGGTTCTGATTCGTTCTATTTATTCCTATCTATCAGCTTGCCATCCAACTTCGCGTCAATCTAGCTTTGTTTGGAACTCGTGTTTGAATATTTCAGTGTCCGAATCAGTATGCGTATTTGTGTCATCGTCCGTCCTCTCTAGCCTCGAAAGGTGAGCACTCACTCACGATTAACGTTCTTTTATTTATTAAATTTGATTTCAATTGAAATGACAATTGAAATATGCTGCAGTTGGTTATTCACACTGTTTTTATATGCTATTACCTGTATCAGTTCACCTGTGACATCTGACACCTTTATCTGTTAATTATTTATGCAATGATAATACAGTTTGGCTGATAATTGATTGATTGTCGATATTTATATTGGACGTTAAATTGTTAATGTTAAAATGATAAATAGTATGAAATTGAACTTGATATAGGATAATTAAATGTTAAATTTGTTTAACTGACATTTGTATAATATGACCCCTTAACTGTTGAATTTATTGGCACGTAGGATTTGTTTAATTACATATTGAACCACTGAATGTATGTTGTTAAATTGATGATGTATGAAATTGTAAATAGATGACAAGTGAAAACCGTAATGTAATAATCTTTAATCTACATGAAATGATAGTGTAGATTCTAGAAATAATTATATTAATTCGTACAAATAACAATGCGAATTAATACGGTTATTTCGGGATTATTTGAATTGATTATTGGATTGATATTGGTTGTTGTTATTGCTTGTTTATTTACTTTGACACCATCCCAGTTATCACACTGCAAGTTCCCTTTGCTATGTTTTGATTTTGATTTTGAATTGGAATCGGGTTGAAATGATAAATACCCAAATTGAACTTTGACCTAGGATAGGAAATTAAATAAAACCCGATTGGTCAATAATTTGATTTAAAAATAGACGAAGATTTTATTTGAATAAAGATTATGGTTTTGAAATGAAGTTGAAATTTGAATTTTTATGAAAGGAAAATGTTAATATTTAATAATCTGAAACAAAATTTTAACAACGTAATTGATGAAAAGAATGTTGTTAAATTTGAGAAATTATTGGATTAAGTTGAAAGTATAATTAAATTTGAAATAATTAAATTTTGAAATGATTTGATAATTAAGTTTGAAATCATTAACTTTGAAATGATTTAATAATTAAGTTTGAAATTATAATTAAATTTGAAATTATTAAGTTTGAAATGATTTGATAATTAAGTTTGAAATTGTTAAACTTTGAAATGATTTAATAATCAAGTTTGAAATTATAATTAAGTTTGAAATTATTAAACTTTGAAATTAATAAGTTTGAATTATTTAATAATTAAATAAGATTGAATTATTTAATGATTAAATTGAATTGAATTCTTTAATAAGTGAAATTGAATTTTTGAATAAGTGAATTTTACTTCGTAAATAATTGGAATTGAGTTTCTTTATTAATTAAGTTTTGGAAAAATTATTTAAGTAAGTAAATAAGTGAAATTTAATTTCTTTAACAAGAAAAAAAATGTGATTTATTGAAGTTAATACAAGACTTGAAATTTAAAGAATTTGATTTGATGAATTTAATACAATTTGTAAGTTTTGATATAATGAAGTTGAATTTAAATAATGGATTTAATGAATTGGAAATTAAATAAAAATTGTTTTGAATGATAAATTTACATAACGAACATTGAATATAATCGATAAATGAGTTTAAATTGATTTGAATGTTAAATTTAATTTATTTAAATGATTTCGGAATGAAACCTATATACGAACTTGAATCAATATTTGAATTGTTTTAAATAGAAATTGAAATTGAATTATAAGATTTTGAAATGGTAAATTGAAGTTTTGAAACGTAAATTATTGGAAATTGGTTTTGAAAGACAAATGAAATGTTGATTTACGAATTCTAATTGAATTGAAATTGATTTGGTTTTGAAATAAATAAATGACCAATCGGTGAAATAATTTCGAAGGTTATTAAAGAGACCGGAATTCGGTTATGGATATACTCTCTATCTAAACCGGAAACCACTTTAATAACTATACGCGGAGTGATGATCCAGAATGAAGTGGTTGGAATGATGTACGTGATGACTGAAGAAAGAGAACGATAATGGATAGCCTTGACACTTGTGTCAAATTGGAAATGACTAAAACAGGAGCTGTGCCGGGCCAATGGAGGATTAGCTACCTCAAGTGGACACACTTCTTCGAACTACTTATACTTGTTGTCGATTGGTGCACCCTTGATTTTGGGAGTGTTGTTTCACGGTGTTGCGGGCGCTGCGGCGTTGCGTTCTCACCAGTCCGGATCAAGCGAACGGTAGTATCACTACCTTGGGTATTGCCTCATGTGCCTTGTCATACTTGTATTCCATTTATACGCGACCACTACGATTTTGATTTGTACCTTTAGTATATGGATTGCCCTCTGGTGACTTCCGGTTTTGGGGAAACTACGGTCTTGTATATGCTTTTGGGAATAAAAATGTTTTAAGGGTGGAATGGGCCATGACTTAACGCTATTTTGATATCTTCTTATATTACTGATAGACATTATCTACTTAGCGTACATTACTACCTAGTAGATAGTTTAACGGATCCTTAAAGGATGGTTATTCCAAACATCCTTTGAGTTACCTGTCTTTCAATTGCTATTTCACTTGAGTTGGATTTATTAATATAAGAATGTTAATCCTGACTCGAGTGTCTTGTGTTTTGCTTTACGCTCGGGTCAGACTGAGTGGTTCAGCTTTTGAGACTCACCTTTGGAGTTGGAGCTTTGCTTGAAGATACAGCCATCTATTCTGCTTCAGTATTCGATGATTCCAGTGATGTATTCTGATTTGTATCTGATGTATCGTGTTACTCTTCCGTTGTATCTGGCTTAACTCTGATGTATCGTATTACTCTTCTGTTGTAAACTCTGATGTATTTTATATATTCATATAGTAGCTTCATGAACTACTATCTCTTTTATTTCCGCTGCACTTATTACTCTATGTCTGTGATCTGTGATTATTTATTTACTGTATATGTTCAGTTTTGCCAAATTTAAATTAACAACGCGGTATTTTGAGCAATTCAACTCCGGCATGAGTGTCTACCTATACACTTATAATGGATGCGAATGGTCCAAAATGGCGGGTCGTTACAGTTGGTATCAGAGCTTTGGTAGCTCTAGGAAAAACATAACATATAGGGTAAATGTATTTACAGAATCACTCTCATTTGGGTTTCAATATTTTCCTTTTGACTCAATTCCTTTGAATTTTGGAACGCTCCCCTCGGTTTCGAAATTCATTCGTGTCCTTCACTATTCGTCTTCTTTCAATCATGGAGCACCCCATAACTCCATTCTGAATGTTATCTATAATAGATCGGCGGTCTCGCCAATCTTAGAATGATTCTTAAAGGAGTAAACTCCTTTATAATAAGCATCGATTTACCGGAGATTTCTGTATCCTCGGTTTACGATGTTATCTATTACCTGCTATACCAGAATTCCATCTCTTGAGATCGAGTGTTGATTTACCTCGAAATTCAGCATCGGTCCTATTCTTGAAGTTACGGACGACCCGGTTAAGGTTGCCCGTGAATTAAATAAACTCATCCATCTTCCGATTGTGGTAATTGAATTATCTTATCTTCTGTTTCAAACTTATTTTCGAATCAAAATTCTCTTTGATTTGAGTCAACAAAATTTGAATCCCTATCCTTATTTTGAAAATCCATTCCTGTATCGTCGAGCAAAGAAATGTATTTCTAAATTTATATTAAAAATGTTGTTTTCAAATTTGATAAACAAAATAGTTTTGAATGATTATATTATATAAAAATATAAGTTTTCTGAAATTAAATTGTTAAAAAAATTTGTTGTCTGAAATAATAATATATGATTTTCATTTATTGTTTTGTAAACCATTGACTATTGCATAATAAATAAATGAATTTATAAATTTAGTTATAAACTGATTTGGAATTTGAAATGAATTTAATTCAGAAATTTGAGAATTTAGTTTTCCGGTGTTTTCGAACTTTGGTTTTTAATTTTAAAGTATATAGTATTGAAAGTATTTCGAATAGAAATCGTTTTCAAAGAATTTGTAAAATGTTGGAATCAGTGCTCTTCTCTTTGTCGCTAGAAAATAATTTCGGTGATGGCGGCCGCATCATCGACGTTCATTTTCGAGTTTCGAAGTGAAGATACTATTCTGTAGCTTTGCTACGGTTTTGTTTTGAAAAATATTTTGATTTAAATTTCTTCAGTATATTTTGATTTACATATATATAGGTATCTTATTTTAAAATTTAATTCGATTTTATATAATATATTATACATATCTCTAAATTGTTTAAAGTTAATCGGAAATCTAAATCTTAAATTTGGTTAAAGGATGATTTTAATTAAAAATAAACCAAAATTTGGAATAAATATTTAAACTTGAATAATAGAATTGGGAAAATTTTATTTGTATATTGTTCAACCGCATTCTAATACAACTTACCTAAATCATTCAGAAGTTGAATATGTAATTGGATAATACATAAGATAAATTGAATTTATAAACAAAATTTGAGTGTTTATAATAAATGTTATACACTAAATTTTGATTATAAAGATGTCAATAGAGTTAGATAGGATAATAAGAAAAACTCAGTTAATAATGAAATAAATTTGTTTTGGAAGAATTAATAAATTTGTTTTGAAAGAATTAATAAATTGAAATTTGATCAACATATGAAAATACCTTGAATTTAAAAGAAATTAATAGATGTAAATTAATTCAAATCGAAACTTTTATGTTTTAAATTAATTTATATGGGTTAAATATATGTGATAAGATATATTAAGTAGAATAAATTTAACAATAAATTGGAATAAAAAGAATTTAGATTGCTGAAAAAAATATGATTATAATAAAAGACTATTCAATTTATGGCTTTGGAAATTGTAAATTGTAGTTAATTGGATAATAAGATAATGAATTTAGAAATAGTTGAGATTGGTTTTAGTGAAATCAAATGGATCAAATAAATTATTGAATATCAATTAATTTAAATTTGAATTTATATGGTTTAAATTAATTGTTATTTTGTATTTCAAATCTATAACGACCCTAGTTTTTATTTAATTTAAATTGATAATTAAATGAATTTTTGAATAAAAATTTGTAAAATTTATTATAAATAATAAGGTGATGCGAGTTTCCCCGATATCCAAGTATATTTTGTATAAATCGTTTAAAAATTTAAATAAATGATTGAGATAGAAATACATATAAAAGTTAAATTATGATAAAATATAAAGTAAACATATTAAAATAAATTTTTAACAACATATTAACAATAGGGAATTTTTCAAGTAATAAATAGTAAACAAAAGAAGTAATAAAATTTATATCAAATATAAGTATGCAGATTAAATAGTGAATTATTAACTTTTAAAAGTAATAAACATATTAGCTAACAATATAACCACATAAATTCACTCACATTGCAAAGGCAAATAAAGTGTTCAAAACAAATAACTTAAGAGGTAGACAAGGAAATAAAACAAGGTAAGAATAAAAATATGCTGCTGTAAATTTTGTATGAACAAAACAAACCATACAAATAACTAAACAATTTCTTCTACTTAGTAAACCAAGTGAACAAGAGAGAAACAAAATTTTATAAATGAAGAGCTTATAGAGGAAGTCAACAATATCTTCATATATATCTTTGTACAGCCGAGACAAAGCATAAGTATGTAGACAATTATATGCAAATTTGTACAAGTAATAAATGCCATGTCCTATAGCCATCACGTTCAAGCACCTCAGCCTCCATTTGCTAGAAAAATCACTGACCATTGTATAAAGAATTAAATAAGATTGCATGTTACAAGGAAGCATGCTTGCATTTAATGCTTTCAAATTTCAGCCTCCAAGCTAATAAAACTATCCCTGATAATTGTACAAAAGTGTACATTGTATTGTACAAAAATATAATATACCCTATACAATTCTTTTATATATATCGAACTATCTACTTTAGTTCATTCCTTCAAGCTAAGACTTGTAGTGAGAAATTTCCTCTAAAACTTAAACAAGGATTTAAATTTAAACAACAATCCAAATATATGCAAACCAGAGATTAAAAGGCAGTGAAACTCAAAGCAAAGAATGCAAGAAAATCTTTCACCTGGAACAGAGCTGCAGTTTGTTAATGCAGTAGATTTCTGGAAAACAATCTAAAGTGATATCATCTAAAACAAATACCACCGTTCTCTGTTTCAAAAAAACTTTGCGAGGTGAGCAACTCCTATTTTTAAAAGCCTAACTTGTTTTGGTTTCTTGATGTTTGTGAGTAAACAAGATTTTTCTTAAGGTTTAAATTAAATTAAAAACAGTTCAGTAGGTTCATTGATAATCTGGTTTGTATATTCTTTAGTCTTGAAAATCTCTGGTTGTTCTATGTACTATATTTCTCTGTCATTTGTTACAGGGTGGATATTTAAAAGAAAAGAAGAAAAAAAAAACAAATCAAATTATCCCCATCTAATCTTTGTAAAGCTTTAAGTTTTCATTGAAGCAAGATGTTAAAACTTAATTTAAGTTTTTTTTTCAAAGCAGATTACATCATGTTGTAAACATACCTCTGTAATCTTGTATTACAGGAAATCAACTAATATTTTGGCAAATTTGATTGTTACAAAATATTGATTCAAGATCATATATTCAATCTATACTGCAAAATATGATTTTTAGAACAGAAATCCAAATTTATAGATTAATATTAAAAAGGGCAATTTGGAATTAAACTAAATTTGCATTTCATCCTATTTCAAGTGATCGATTCAATTTTAATTAATGAAACTTGGATTGAAGCAAGCTTATCCATCCACGATCACGAGAAAAATGTAAATTATTTTTTTTTACTGAGTGAAATTCGAATACGAGATCATTTTAGGGTTTTATTTCACGTTTTTGAACGTGTCAGTAAAGTGACGAGTTCGTCATCTATATGCGATCGAGCTTCATGCGATTCAGGAGGGAGGAAGCTTGTCGTGTCGTCGAGGTGTGGATAAATTTTGGGCTTCTCTGGTGGTCTATGCGGCGATCGTGAGGCGTTTGAAGTTGATGGCTGTGTTTACAGTTTCGACCCAATGGCTAAATTTCGATTTCGAACGTTTGGAGGCAATTCGTGTTGGGTTTTCGAGTTTGTGGGTGGATTGTGACTTGCCGATGATGCTGGTGTTCGTCGGAGGTTGTTCGTGCCGCTGTGCACGTGTACGGCGTGGAGGAGATGGGTGTCAGTGTCGTTGGGGGTTTGCTTATCGAGTCGTGCTCGAGTATTGAGATTGGTTGCCTCAGGTTTTTGATCGGGTGCGTGTGTATGGACCTGATACTATCGATTTAAGTTTAAAACTTAACTTACTGTTAATAATAAAAATAAAGAAAGGGGGAAGAAGAAGATGGCGTACAGGAGGACTCGGGTGATTTTGGTGGGTAACTCGAAGTTTCACTCGGATTGTATAGAGGAGGTCTCGGGTTTCCTTCTACCACAATACATAAATAAATAAATAAAATGAAGTTAAGCGTATTGGTTTTAACAGTTTTAAGTACTGTAAACTTGGTGAGTGTTTAACAGTTTAAATACAAGTTTTTAATTATTAGGTTAATACTTAAACAATGTATTTAACACTTAATTATTATTTTAATTTAGTAATTAAGTTAAGTTAAGTATGAAATTGATTAGAAAGTAATTAAAAGGTGTGAAATAAAATAATAAAATAATTAAGTAATTAAGATAATCATTTGTAATTTTGTTAAGTATAATTACTTGATGAAATAATTAAGGATTAATTATTTATTGTAATTAATCTTGATAATATGATTAATTTAAGTTAAGAAATTTAGTTCAATTAACTAAAAAAAATCATTTGATGAATTGATAAGTGTTTGATAAATTAATCTATATCAATTGATTTCTAATTAATTAACCAGGATTAGTAATTTATTCATAAGAAATTCATCTGATATGGATTAATCAGATAATTAATTGACCTTACCTATGGATGTTTGAATTCTATTGGATGATTTGATTGTTGATATTCCCTGATATATGATGCTTTGTGATACGTCTTGATTTATGTCGTGATCTGTGATTTTTGTTTCTGTGGTATATTGTTATATGAATATGAAACCCTTGACCCGTAAAACGACATTTGAATTTCGATGCGACAGGGAGTCGGATTCCAGTTGGTTATCCGAAACCCACATCGAATTGTAATTGTGAATCTTTGTGACTGATAAATTTATTTTATCTATGAATCTGTGAATGAAGATAAGCGTTATCGATTATACCGCTTATTGATATATCTGTGATGATTGATGTTGCACTATTGTGTAAACCCCTGGACTACACCATACACACACAAAATATGGATTTCACGAGGAAATCGGTTAAGTTACAAATAATTTAAATTTGATGTTTTTAAAATTTAAACTTTTAATTTCAATTGATTTTGAAATTAGAAATTTGGGGTATAAATGTGAAAAGCTTTTGAAATGAGTTTTCAAGGATAAAAGTTATTTTGAATAACTTAATCGAGTTTTGAAAATTTAAATAATTGGATTTAAATTTGAATTCAAGTTTGAAATTGAATCTTAAGATTTGAAACTAGGAATTAAAGATGTTATACCAGTTATATATGGGTTAAATTATTTTAAAAGTATTGATTTGGGAATTTGAATTTAAATTCAAAAGTTTTAACTCGTGTAAATATAATTGGATTTTTCTAAAAATAAAAACTGTTTGTTCAGATAATTAAAGCTTTCACGTAAGTAATGAACTTCCAATTTGTGTTGAAAGTTTCAAATTAAAAATGAAATTGAAATGTTTTTGAAAACTATGAATTGAATCTGTTTATTTTTAACAGATTTGAAATGGTAATTTGTTTAAACCATTCGAAATGGAATTGTTTTGAAAGCTATAAGTTAAATCTTTGATTTAAAGACTTAACGAGTTAATCCAATTGAAACGGAAATTGTTTTGAAATCTGTGAATGGATTTTTATGAAACTGGGTGAACTTTGTGAAATAAATCTTTTGTTTAAAAGACTTGAAATGGTAATCGATTGAAACCATTTAAAAAGAAATTGAATTAATAAGTTGTGACTTAATTGAAATCCCATATCCATATGTTTTAAATTTTTCGCTCACTATTCGGGTTAGCCGGGAAAAGACATTTGTGTCATATAACCCATTCCGAATAGTGATACATCGTATATGGATAGCATTTGAAGACCGGTGATGAAGACCGGATATTTTCGAAAACGAAAGGACAACTCGTCGAATGTCTCTGCATCGACTGGCCCCGATATAGAGATTTTATCACCCTTTGTGATGGGAAGTCCGGACGGGATTGGGAATACCCGGAATTGCAAGGGCTTCGTAAGAAGTGCCTTCGGTTCTGTTCGAACCCGGAACAGACTTGTATGGATACATGTCTGACGTTACACTTTGAGATATAAAGCCGATTTCTTTCAAATACATTTCTGTTTGGTGGCGGAGGATTTATTCTCTTAGCTTAACACCCTTTTCTGAGACGTACGAGCTCAGAGGTTATGTAGTTGAAATTTATCAGCGATATATCCCAATTTGGTAATGTGACATGTTGAGTGTTGCTGTGTGATGATCAGTGTTTGATCATTTGTGATATGATCATTTGTTTGATCTTATATCTTTGTGATCATAGGTTGATCATTTGTTGACCCGAAGCATGGCTTTGTGAAAAGCGTAGCTTTGTGGACGAGACTTCGTCGGACCTCACACCCCGGAAATGGTCAAAACAGGAAAGATGCAGCAAGGTTCTAGGGAGTAGCGCCCCTTAGTGTATGTCATTTCTTTCTGGATAGAGGTGGTATCATGGTATGGAGCCCAGATACTTAACCTATGTGGTTACTGCATTATTATTCTGATGTGGTTGTTGGAAATCGAGGATCCTCGGGAAGATCGGTTACGATCGGGGGATGGCATACGCGTGTCAGTAGTTACCTATTTTTGCAGAGGTAACCCGGCCTTGTGTTGGCAGAGATCCGGTTAGGTTCTCGGGACGTCATTCCAGAGGCGTTTCCATGTGGCAATGGGAAGTTCCTTGGCCTGACCATTTGTTGGAAATCCAAAGAAACAATACGAGCCTTGTACGGTTTTAGTTGTATTACCTGCCATGGAATGTGGCGGTAACCTGCTATTGAACATGGTAGCTATAGTAGGCATACGATACTGGTCGTATGTTGGCTAAGATTAATATTATACTTTCGAAATGTTTTCCACTATGCACTAATAATAATATCAAAATGATTTGATTTTGCGTAGTAAGCATCTTTGACTATCATAAGAAGAAATCTCCTCCAATTCTGCGTTTGCATTGTGTGTGTGGTGGGAGGTCTTATGGTAGTTTCATTTTCCAAAAGCATTGCGAATTGACTTTAAATTTCTCTACTATTTGTTTTTAAAGATAAACTGTTTTTGTTGCTCACACCAGTCCCATGACTGACTCGGAGTTTATCGTTCATTTCCTAAACTCTGGGTGCTCATAATTTTCTACACGAGCAGTCTATAGTTGGGTTTTTCAGATAGTCAGGTTCAGTAGATTTTCTGGAGCTAGTTCAGTCTTTGGATCGGACTGCACTTGCTTATTCTTGGTGTATCGTTATTGGGAGTTCGAGCTACTGCTGGAGTTCTCTCTTGAAGACTATCTTAGAGTTATTTGTTCCGCTGCTGATGTTAGTTATCTATTTTTCTTTTCCGCTGCTATTTCTTGTATCATATCTCTGATGTATATTGATATTCATTGTATCACTCTGTTATATCAGATATTGTATATCAATGTATTATTCTTTTTATTCCGCTGTGTTATTTACTTAACTGTGTTATAAGCTCCGGCGACTCGGATTTGAACGGTCGAATCTACGGCATTCGAGTACGATGTAAAGTATGGATGTCGATTTTCGAGCGGGCAAAATTCGTCTCGTTACATTTGGTATCAGAGCTAAGGTTGAACTTTAGCTCAGGAGTATAACACGTTAAGTAGCTCATTAGAGATAGAGTGAAGTAAACTCTAGAATGAGTATATCCTTAAGATATCCATTTAAACGTCTCAGTAAATTCTCTTACTATCCACTGATAGTGAGTATGAGTGCAAGAAGAGAACGAGATAGGGGACAAGGGAATACGACTATAAATGGTCAATACCCTGTAACAGTGGAAATAACCTTCTTATCAATCTTCTTTGATTCGTTTCCAAGTTCTTTTGATTTCTTCGTACCAGCTACAAGAAGAAGTTTCGGTGTGATGGTGGCTCTACGAATCGTTGTAGAAACCCTTACTTCGTATCTTCATCGGTTTCTTATCAGCTTTTCGTTTTTTAAACTTTAATGAATTTGAATTGGAAAATTTAAATTGAGTTAAATCGATTAACATGATATGAAGCTAAATTTGAATCAATTAAAACGATTTCGTTTAAAACCAAATTTGAAATTCTATTATAATTTCTTGGGTTGATTGCAGTCCGAAGAGGGACAAGTTATGTATACTTTGGAATATTCTAATTTGAGTTTGGAATTCATATCTTAAGTTTGAGGAGTTATAGGAGATCGAATCTGTCTATCTCTATGTTGTTTTCGTGCCTGCGAATTTCGAGGACGAAATTCTTTTAAGGGGGGAAGTTTGTAACGACCCTAGTTTTTATTTAATTTAAATTGATAATTAAATGAATTTTTGAATAAAAATTTGTAAAATTTATTATAAATAATAAGGTGATGCGAGTTTCCCCGATATCCAAGTTTATTTTGTATAAATCGTTTAAAAATTTAAATAAATGATTGAGATAGAAATACATATAAAAGTTAAATTATGTTAAAATATAAAGTAAACATATTAAAATAAATTTTTAACAACATATTAACAATAGGGAATTTTTCAAGTAATAAATAGTAAACAAAAGAAGTAATAAAATTTATATCAAATATAAGTATGCAGATTAAATAGTGAATTATTAACTTTTAAAAGTAATAAACATATTAGCTAACAATATAACCACATAAATTCACTCACATTGCAAAGGCAAATAAAGTGTTCAAAACAAATAACTTAAGAGGTAGACAAGGAAATAAAACAAGGTAAGAATAAAAATATGCTGCTGTAAATTTTGTATGAACAAAACAAACCATACAAATAACTAAACAATTTCTTCTACTTAGTAAAGCAAAGTGAACAAGAGAGAAACAAAATTTTATAAATGAAGAGCTTATAGAGGAAGTCAACAATATCTTCATATATATCTTTGTACAGCCGAGACAAAGCATAAGTATGTAGACAATTATACGCAAATTTGTACAAGTAATAAATGCCATGTCCTATAGCCATCACGTTCAAGCACCTCAGCCTCCATTTGCTAGAAAAATCACTGACCATTGTATAAAGAATTAAATAAGATTGCATGTTACAAGGAAGCATGCTTGCATTTAATGCTTTCAAATTTCAGCCTCCAAGCTAATAAAACTATCCCTGATAATTGTACAAAAGTGTACATTGTGTTGTACAAAAATATAATATACCCTGTACAATTCTTTTATATATATCGAACTATCTACTTTAGTTCATTCCTTCAAGCTAAGACTTGTAGTGAGAAATTTCCTCTAAAACTTAAACAAGGATTTAAATTTAAACAACAATCCAAATATATGCAAACCAGAGATTAAAAGGCAGTGAAACTCAAAGCAAAGAATGCAAGAAAATCTTTCACCTGGAACAGAGCTACAGTTTGTTAATGTAGTAGATTTCTGGAAAACAATCTAAAGTGATATCATCTAAAACAAATACCACCGTTCTCTGTTTCAAAAAAACTTTGCGAGGTGAGCAACTCCTATTTTTAAAAGCCTAACTTGTTTTGGTTTCTTGATGTTTGTGAGTAAACAAGATTTTTCTTAAGGTTTAAATTAAATTAAAAACAGTTCAGTAGGTTCATTGATAATCTGGTTTGTATATTCTTTAGTCTTGAAAATCTCTGGTTGTTCTATGTACTATATTTCTCTGTCATTTGTTACAGGGTGGATATTTAAAAGAAAAGAAGAAAAAAAAAACAAATCAAATTATCCCCATCTAATCTTTGTAAAGCTTTAAGTTTTCATTGAAGCAAGATGTTAAAACTTAATTTAAGTTTTTTTTTCAAAGCAGATTACATCATGTTGTAAACATACCTCTGTAATCTTGTATTACAGGAAATCAACTAATATTTTGGCAAATTTGATTGTTACAAAATATTGATTCAAGATCATATATTCAATCTATACTGCAAAATATGATTTTTAGAACAGAAATCCAAATTTATAGATTAATATTAAAAAGGGAAGTTTGGAATTAAACTAAATTTGCATTTCATCCTATTTCAAGTGATCGATTCAATTTTAATTAATGAAACTTGGATTGAAGCAAGCTTATCCATCCACGATCACGAGAAAAATGTAAATTATTTTTTTTACTGAGTGAAATTCGAATACGAGATCATTTTAGGGTTTTATATCACGTTTTTGAACGTGTCAGTAAAGTGACGAGTTCGTCATCTATATGCGATCGAGCTTCATGCGATTCAGGAGGGAGGAAGCTTGTCGTGTCGTCGAGGTGTGGATAAATTTTGGGCTTCTCTGGTGGTCTATGCGGCGATCGTGAGGCGTTTGAAGTTGATGGCTGTGTTTACAGTTTCGACCCAATGGCTAAATTTCGATTTCGAACGTTTGGAGGCGATTCGTGTTGGGTTTTCGAGTTTGTGGGTGGATTGTGACTTGCCGATGATGCTGGTGTTCGCCGGAGGTTGTTCATGCCGCTGTGCACGTGTACGGCGTGGAGGAGATGGGTGTCAGTGTCGTTGGGGGTTTGCTTATCGAGTCGTGCTCGAGTATTGAGATTGGTTGCCTCAGGTTTTTGATCGGGTGCGTGTGTATGGACCTGATACTATCGACTTAAGTTTAAAACTTAACTTACTGTTAATAATAAAAATAAAGAAAGGGGGAAGAAGAAGATGGCGTACAGGAGGACTCGGGTGATTTTGGTGGGTAACTCGAAGTTTCACTCGGATTGTATAGAGGAGGTCTCGGGTTTCCTTCTACCACAATACATAAATAAATAAATAAAATGAAGTTAAGCGTATTGGTTTTAACAGTTTTAAGTACTGTAAACTTGGTGAGTGTTTAACAGTTTAAATACAAGTTTTTAATTATTAGGTTAATACTTAAACAATGTATTTAACACTTAATTATTATTTTAATTTAGTAATTAAGTTAAGTTAAGTATGAAATTGATTAGAAAGTAATTAAAAGGTGTGAAATAAAATAATAAAATAATTAAGTAATTAAGATAATCATTTGTAATTTTGTTAAGTATAATTACTTGATGAAATAATTAAGGATTAATTATTTATTGTAATTAATCTTGATAATATGATTAATTTAAGTTAAGAAATTTAGTTCTATTAACTAAAAAAAAAATCATTTGATGAATTGATAAGTGTTTGATAAATTAATCTATATCAATTGATTTCTAATTAATTAACCAGGATTAGTAATTTATTCATAAGAAATTCATCTGATATGGATTAATCAGATAATTAATTGACCTTACCTATGGATGTTTGAATTCTATTAGATGATTTGATTGTTGATATTCCCTGATATATGATGCTTTGTGATACGTCTTGATTTATGTCGTGATCTGTGATTTTTGTTTCTGTGGTATATTGTTATATGAATATGAAACCCTTGACCCGTAAAACGACATTTGAATTTCGATGCGACAGGGAGTCGGATTCCAGTTGGTTATCCGAAACCCACATCGAATTGTAATTGTGAATCTTTGTGACTGATAAATTTATTTTATCTATGAATCTGTGAATGAAGATAAGCGTTATCGATTATACCACTTATCGATATATCTGTGATGATTGATGTTGCACTATTGTGTAAACCCCTGGACTACACCATACAAACACAAAATATGGATTTCACGAGGAAATCGGTTAAGTTACAAATAATTTAAATTTGATGTTTTTAAAATTTAAACTTTTAATTTCAATTGATTTTGAAATTAGAAATTTGGGGTATAAATGTGAAAAGCTTTTGAAATGAGTTTTCAAGGATAAAAGTTATTTTGAATAACTTAATCGAGTTTTGAAAATTTAAATAATTGGATTTAAATTTGAATTCAAGTTTGAAATTGAATCTTAAGATTTGAAACTAGGAATTAAAGATGTTATACCAGTTATATATGGGTTAAATTATTTTAAAAGTATTGATTTGGGAATTTGAATTTAAATTCAAAAGTTTTAACTCGTGTAAATATAATTGGATTTTTCTAAAAATAAAAACTGTTTGTTCAGATAATTAAAGCTTTCACGTAAGTAATGAACTTCCAATTTGTGTTGAAAGTTTCAAATTAAAAATGAAATTGAAATGTTTTTGAAAACTATGAATTGAATCTGTTTATTTTTAACAGATTTGAAATGGTAATTTGTTTAAACCATTCGAAATGGAATTGTTTTGAAAGCTATAAGTTAAATCTTTGATTTAAAGACTTAACGAGTTAATCCAATTGAAACGGAAATTGTTTTGAAATCTGTGAATGGATTTTTATGAAACTGGGTGAACTTTGTGAAATAAATCTTTTGTTTAAAAGACTTGAAATGGTAATCGATTGAAACCATTTAAAAAGAAATTGAATTAATAAGTTGTGACTTAATTGAAATCCCATATCCATATGTTTTAAATTTTTCGCTCACTATTCGGGTTAGCCAGGAAAAGACATTTGTGTCATATAACCCATTCCGAATAGTGATACGTCGTATATGGATAGCATTTGAAGACTGGTGATGAAGACCGGATATTTTCGAAAACGAAAGGACAACTCGTCGAATGTCTCTGCATCGACTGGCCCCGATATAGAGATTTTATCACCCTTTGTGATGGGAAGTCCGGACGGGATTGGGAATACCCGGAATTGCAAGGGCTTCGTAAGAAGTGCCTTCGGTTCTGTTCGAACCCGGAACAGACTTGTATGGATACATGTCTGACGTTACACTTTGAGATATAAAGCCGATTTCTTTCAAATACATTTCTGTTTGGTGGCGGAGGATTTATTCTCTTAGCTTAACACCCTTTTCTGAGACGTACGAGCTCAGAGGTTATGTAGTTGAAATTTATCAGCGATATATCCCAATTTGGTAATGTGACATGCTGAGTGTTGCTGTGTGATGATCAGTGTTTGATCATTTGTGATATGATCATTTGTTTGATCTTCTATCTTTGTGATCATAGGTTGATCATTTGTTGACCCGAAGCATGGCTTTGTGAAAAGCGTAGCTTTGTGGACGAGACTTCGTCGGACCTCACACCCCGGAAATGGTCAAAACAGGAAAGATGCAGCAAGGTTCTAGGGAGTAGCGCCCCTTAGTGTATGTCATTTCTTTCTGGATAGAGGTGGTATCATGGTATAGAGCCCAGATACTTAACCTATGTGGTTACTGCATTATTATTCTGATGTGGTTGTTGGAAATCGAGGATCCTCGGGAAGATCGGTTACGATCGGGGGATGGCATACGCGTGTCAGTAGTTACCTATTTTTGCAGAGGTAACCCGGCCTTGTGTTGGCAGAGATCCGGTTAGGTTCTCGGGACGTCATTCCAGAGGCGTTTCCATGTGGCAATGGGAAGTTCCTTGGCCTGACCATTTGTTGGAAATCCAAAGAAACAATACGAGCCTTGTACGGTTTTAGTTGTATTACCTGCCATGGAATGTGGCGGTAACCTGCTATTGAACATGGTAGCTATAGTAGGCATACGATACTGGTCGTATATTGGCTAAGATTAATATTATACTTTCGAAATGTTTTCCACTATGCACTAATAATAATATCAAAATGATTTGAGTGCGTAGTAAGCATCTTTGACTATCATAAGAAGAAATCTCCTCCAATTCTGCGTTTGCATTGTGTGTGTGGTGGGAGGTCTTATGGTAGTTTCATTTTCCAAAAGCATTGCGAATTGACTTTAAATTTCTCTACTATTTGTTTTTAAAGATAAACTGTTTTTGTTGCTCACACCAGTCCCATGACTGACTCGGAGTTTATCGTTCATTTCCTAAACTCTGGGTGCTCATAATTTTCTACACGAGCAGTCTAGAGTTGGGTTTTTCAGATAGTCAGGTTCAGTAGATTTTCTGGAGCTAGTTCAGTCTTTGGATCGGACTGCACTTGCTTATTCTTGGTGTATCGTTATTGGGAGTTCGAGCTACTGCTGGAGTTCTCTCTTGAAGACTATCTTAGAGTTATTTGTTCCGCTGCTGATGTTAGTTATCTATTTTTCTTTTCCGCTGCTATTTCTTGTATCATATCTCTGATGTATATTGATATTCATTGTATCACTCTGTTATATCAGATATTGTATATCAATGTATTATTCTTTTTATTCCGCTGTGTTATTTACTTAACTGTGTTATAAGCTCCGGCGACTCGGATTTGAACGGTCGAATCTACGGCATTCGAGTACGATGTAAAGTATGGATGTCGATTTTCGAGCGGGAAAAATTCGTCTCGTTACAAAATCTGTTTTCTTTCTGGTTGTCTCTATTCTCCTACCTCGTTTCTTTTCGGGGACGAAAAGTTTTGAGTGGGGGAGAGTGTAACGATCCGTAAATTTCAACTGTTTTAATAACGTAATTAGTTGAAATTTTGTGAAATTTTTAACGATAAAATTTTGAAATAAAAATTTAATATTTGGAATACGTCTAGTTAAACATAGCAACTGGTAAATTTTCGTCCGAAAATATGAAAGTTGATTTCGCGCGTAAATTCACTTCAATTTAACCAGTTAAAAAGCGATGAAAATAAAATGTTTCCGAAACCTAAATATTTTTACATAGAAAAATTCTAAAACATCTTCTGAGCAAGATGTCAGTTTGTCGTTTTTCCAAATTCGGACATCTTTGGCTCCGTCGATCTTATTCTTCAGCGTTTTTCTTGTATTTTCCACCTGTAGAAAATTCGAATTTTATAATTTAATCGTACCACTGATATCTGTATACCGTTTTGATCGTCTCGTCGGACTGATCTCAGCAGTATATTTCTTCCTGTATTTCGAGGCTCGGTGCGCAACAGAAACAGAAAGACTGTGCATCATACCGTACTGAAATTTGTGACCTTTTGTTTCTTTTGTCTCTTCAGACTTGAAACGTGCAACCCACGCAGGAAATTAATTGTGATAATTTCCCAGCTGAATCTAGAGAAGACCGCTGCTATTCTTCTATTTTATATTATTCACTTTTGCTTTGATATTCTCAACATTTAATACATACGTTTCTTTTCATCTGGGTATAACTTTTGTTCTCTTCCAATTCTGAGCCTGCTGCCTCCCCTAAATTTTGTGCCATCCAAATTCACAAATGAAGAAAAAAAATATAAAATCATCTTCCTCCTCACCTATGTTGTTTCCATCGCCGCACTGTGCCTCGCCCACATCCGGCCATCTTCACCTTCGACGTAGCCCAAGTGAGCAGCTCTCAGCAATTTTCGTCGGCGATTCCTCCATTCCCGAGTTCCAAACCTCCAGCCTCGCCAACATCGCCCTACGCGCGCCGTTCCCACCACCTCTACAGCCGCCACCACCGCCGAGATCCACCAGCACCGGACATCACACACGCGCCTTCTCCTTCGTGTTCTCCCACGTCCACCCATGCCCATTAGCCACCGAATCACCTACCACGGCAAGCCTCGCCCTCACCTCCACTTTTGCCAGACATCTCATCACTTTCGTGCCTCGACCTGGTCCTCCTTGCTCGCCTTCTTCCTCGTCAAACAGCCTTCCATCCATGCCACCTGCTCGTTTTTAATAGATAGGTTATGTCTTTGAAATCTTATATATTGTTAGTTATATATATTATATATGCATGGTTTATAAGTTGCATCTTATATATATGTTATACGGTAGGTGTCAGTATAGGATTTTTAATATAAGTATTAGTTATATCAAGGGTATACAATGTATGCTTGATAGATATGCCAGTTGCATGTATAGTTATAGTTTTGATTTGTTAAGTTTCATGTATAAGCTTTATATATATATATTTTGTAATACATAACCTGTAGGATCGTTATGCTAGAATATATATTGTTAGCGCATACGTTTACCTCAGTGTATATATGTGTGTTGAATATTATTTTATAATATGGTACATAATATAATACGTTAAACTGTTATATGAAGACAAGAATTGTTTGTCCAAATCAAACTTTATGCATTGTTTAAAATATACGTCTGCATGTTTCCATAGCCGCTGGTATATATAACTTATAATTTATATATGTAAAGTTACATGTGATCTTATATAATAAGTTATGTTATGGCTGAGTGTGTGTGTATATATATATATATATATATAAGTAGTTATTTCAAAATATGTTTTTTTAGAGTTATATATAGTTATATATATAAGTTCTATCATACCGTCTATCTTTATTCATCCGGTTCTGATTCGTTCTATTTATTCCTATCTATCAGCTTGCCATCCAACTTCGCGTCAATCTAGCTTTGTTTGGAACTCGTGTTTGAATATTTCAGTGTCCGAATCAGTATGCGTATTTGTGTCATCGTCCGTCCTCTCTAGCCTCGAAAGGTGAGCACTCACTCACGATTAACGTTCTTTTATTTATTAAATTTGATTTCAATTGAAACGACAATTGAAATATGCTGCAGTTGGTTATTCACACTGTTTTTATATGCTATTACCTGTATCAGTTCACCTGTGACATCTGACACCTTTATCTGTTAATTATTTATGCAATGATAATATAGTTTGGCTGATAATTGATTGATTGTTGATATTTATATTGGATGTTAAATTGTTAATGTTAAAATGATAAATAGTATGAAATTGAACTTGATATAGGATAATTAAATGTTAAATTTGTTTAACTGACATTTGTATAATATGACCCCTTAACTGTTGAATTTATTGGCACGTAGGATTTGTTTAATTACATATTGAACCACTGAATGTATGTTGTTAAATTGATGATGTATGAAATTGTAAATAGATGACAAGTGAAAACCGTAATGTAATAATCTTTAATCTACATGAAATGATAGTGTAGATTCTAGAAATAATAATATTAATTCGTACAAATAACAATGCGAATTAATACGGTTATTTCGGGATTATTTGAATTGATTATTGGATTGATATTGGTTGTTGTTATTGCTTGTTTATTTACTTTGACACCATCCCAGTTATCACACTGCAAGTTCCCTTTGCTATGTTTTGATTTTGATTTTGAATTGGAATCGGGTTGAAATGATAAATACCCAAATTGAACTTTGACCTAGGATAGGAAATTAAATAAAACCCGATTGGTCAATAATTTGATTTAAAAATAGACGAAGATTTTATTTGAATAAAGATTATGGTTTTGAAATGAAGTTGAAATTTGAATTTTTATGAAAGGAAAATGTTAATATTTAATAATCTGAAACAAAATTTTAACAACGTAATTGATGAAAAGAATGTTGTTAAATTTGAGAAATTATTGGATTAAGTTGAAAGTATAATTAAATTTGAAATAATTAAATTTTGAAATGATTTGATAATTAAGTTTGAAATCATTAACTTTGAAATGATTTAATAATTAAGTTTGAAATTATAATTAAGTTTGAAATTATTAAGTTTGAAATGATTTGATAATTAAGTTTGAAATTGTTAAACTTTGAAATGATTTAATAATCAAGTTTGAAATTATAATTAAGTTTGAAATTATTAAACTTTGAAATTAATAAGTTTGAATTATTTAATAATTAAATAAGATTGAATTATTTAATGATTAAATTGAATTGAATTCTTTAATAAGTGAAATTGAATTTTTGAATAAGTGAATTTTACTTCGTAAATAATTGGAATTGAGTTTCTTTATTAATTAAGTTTTGGAAAAATTATTTAAGTAAGTAAATAAGTGAAATTTAATTTCTTTAACAAGAAAAAAAATGTGATTTATTGAAGTTAATACAAGAGTTGAAATTTAAAGAATTTGATTTGATGAATTTAATACAATTTGTAAGTTTTGATATAATGAAGTTGAATTTAAATAATGGATTTAATGAATTGGAAATTAAATAAAAATTGTTTTGAATGATAAATTTACTTAACGAACATTGAATATAATCGATAAATGAGTTTAAATTGATTTGAATGTTAAATTTAACTTATTTAAATGATTTCGGAATGAAACCTATATACGAACTTGAATCAATATTTGAATTGTTTTAAATAGAAATTGAAATTGAATTATAAGATTTTGAAATGGTAAATTGAAGTTTTGAAACGTAAATTATTGGAAATTGGTTTTGAAAGACAAATGAAATGTTGATTTACGAATTCTAATTGAATTGAAATTGATTTGGTTTTGAAATAAATAAATGACCAATCGGTGAAATAATTTCGAAGGTTATTAAAGAGACCGGAATTCGGTTATGGATACACTCTCTATCTAAACCTGAAACCACTTTAATAACTATACGCGGAGTGATGATCCAGAATGAAGTGGTTGGAATGATGTACGTGATGACTGAAGAAAGAGAACGATAATGGATAGCCTTGACACTTGTGTCAAATTGGAAATGACTAAAACAGGAGCTGTGCCGGGCCAATGGAGGATTAGCTACCTCAAGTGGACACACTTCTTCGAACTACTTATACTTGTTGTCGATTGGTGCACCCTTGATTTTGGGAGTGTTGTTTCACGGTGTTGCGGGCGCTGCGGCGTTGCGTTCTCTCCAGTCCGGATCAGGCGAACGGTAGTATCACTACCTTGGGTATTGCCTCATGTGCCTTGTCATACTTGTATTCCATTTATACGCGACCACTACGATTTTGATTTGTACCTTTAGTATATGGATTGCCCTCTGGTGACTTCCGGTTTTGGGGAAACTATGGTCTTGTATATGCTTTTGGGAATAAAAATGTGTTAAGGGTGGAATGGGCTATGACTTAACGCTATTTTGATATCTTCTTATATTACTGATAGACATTATCTACTTAGCGTACATTACTACCTAGTAGATAGTTTAACGGATCCTTAAAGGATGGTTATTCCAAACATCCTTTGAGTTACCTGTATTTCAATTGCTATTTCACTTGAGTTGGATTTATTAATATAAGAATGTTAATCCTGACTCGAGTGTCTTGTGTTTTGCTTTACGCTCGGGTCAGACTGAGTGGTTCAGCTTTTGAGACTCACCTTTGGAGTTGGAGCTTTGCTTGAAGATACAGCCATCTTTTCTACTTCAGTATTCGATGATTCCAGTGATGTATTCTGATTTGTATCTGATGTATCGTGTTACTCTTCCGTTGTATCTGGCTTAACTCTGATGTATCGTATTACTCTTCTGTTGTAAACTCTGATGTATTTTATATATTCATATAGTAGCTTCATGAACTACTATCTCTTTTATTTCCGCTGCACTTATTACTCTGTGTCTGTGATCTGTGATTATTTATTTACTGTATATGTTCAGTTTTGCCAAATTTAAATTAACAACGCGGTATTTTGAGCAATTCAACTCCGGCATGAGTGTCTACCTATACACTTATAATGGATGCGAATGGTCCAAAATGGCGGGTCGTTACAGTATGGATGTTTCCTGGGGGATCCAGGCGTAACCATTTTTATGTATCCTGCGGTCCACAGTTTTGTTATCATGGTGAAATTCGCAAGGCAGTGACTGCTTAAAAGGTACGGATGCTTCCTAGGGGACCCAGGCGTAACCATTGTGTATCTGCGATCCATGGTTTGTTTGTTTTTTTGTTTGGATTGTACTTTCCATATCTGTTTTTAAAAGTTTTCCAGTATTTTCACTGGGTGTTGAAACAGGTCTACTAAGTACCTGGAGAATTCTAGTTTTGCGCCTGATCAATGCACTACCAGAGTCTACAGGAACAAGGATAAACTTGTTGAAACATCGAGTTATAAAAGTATTTTTTTATAAAGGTATTTTCAACAAAGGAATTCTGTATTAATATTTGAAATTGAAATTCTTATGGCTTGAATTAATTATTTGTGCCCGATACTATTCTTTTGAATCTACCTTATCTGCTCAGCTTATTTATTCACCTATATTCTGTTTTTCCAAGTCCTCCTTCTTTTACTTGTTGACTATATCCTTTTTAATATTGTTTATTTATATACTATATGATTTAATAGAATTTTTTTTAGTGTTATAAATATTTTAGAAGTTATTAATCAAATAAAACATATTTAAAGTAAATGATTATTGATTTATTAATAATAATTGAAAAGTATCTTGAGATAGATTAATAAATTTATGAATTATGGATTTAATGTTTTCCAATAGCCTCTTTGTAAATAAGTAATAATGTAAATAATTGTTTTCGAATAGTTTTCATATATTTGTAAAGGTGTCATTTAAACATATAAATGGTATTTAAAAAGGAAGCAAGAAATTTTACAAATGGATTTTTGAAAGGTTTAAAGTATATAAGATAATTGAATTGCAAATGAAGTTTTCAAATTTTAAGTAAAATTTATATAGTTCAAATTAATTGTTTAATCTTGACTTTCAATCTATCTTTTCTGTTTGGTTGTTTCTATTCTTCTACCTCCTTCCTTTTCGGGGATGAAAAGTTTGGAGTGGGGGAGAGTGTAACGACCCGCAAAATTTAATGGTTTTAAAAGTATATTTAACTGGAAATTTGTGACATTTTTAGACAATAAAATTTGAAATAAAAATTTATTATTTGGAATACGTCTATTTTAGTATAGCAACTGGTAAATTTTCATCTGATAATATTGAAGTTAATTTTTGTGAAATTTTATTTCAATTTAAATCGGTTAACAACAGTTGAATTTAAAAGTGTTCCGAAACCTAAATATGTCAACATGAGAAAATTTAATTAGAGCACTCTGAATCTGACTGCGAAATTCGTTTCGTGAAATTCGGACGTTTCTAGCTCCGTTTGGATTTTTTCCGTACGGAATAGCAACGTATATCGGTACCGATTATCGACTTTTGATAGGATTATCGTACCACTGATATCTGTATACCGTTTTGATCGTCTCGTCGTGCTGATCTTTGTAGTATATATGTTAATCTATTTTGGAAAATAAAAGGTAAATTATCTTTTAAAATTGAAATGATTCCTCTGGATGAAATGTTTTCCTTTAAGAAAAATATTTGGAAATAAATATTTAGAGTGATTATATATAAAGAAGCATTTTTGAAAGATAAAAGTTTTATGAAAAGTTTTCATAAAGCTTTTTGAATGTTAATAAGTACATATAAGGTGCGTATATCATTTTGTCACACGATTTTGATCTATGTTGTGAGTACAGAACTTTGATTTGGTTACACCGGTCTGAAAGAGGATTTATCACTTGATTCTTGATGACAAAAATTGATGAGGGTTTATGGTTGGGTACTTAATTTTTCTATTATAGTTGAGAGCTATTTAAGGGAAACAAAGGTTTTCGATCAAAGAGCCTGATCGGAGTTCGCACTAGAGAATCGGGGGATCAGTACTAGTTCGGAAGTAAAGTTGTGAATTCAAATAAAAGATCGAATCAGATATCGTGTGTGGATGATCTTTGTATATTATACAAAATTGAGTTTAATTGAGTAAGTATTATCGGGTTTTGGGTTTTGGTTTAATTTCAGGGACGAAATTCTTTTAAGGGGAAGTATGTAACGACCCGTAATTTTATCACTTTTAAACTGGATATACGTTTAGTAATTGTTTTAAATGACAAGTAATTCTTTTAAATTGTTATAAAATGATAATAATTGATTGATAAAATTTATTTATACATATATATACACTTGTTTCATAAAGATAGACAAATCTTCTCGCACTTCAACCAATTGACGTCATATTTTACAATTAGATTTTAATATTATTAAATATGGTTTTATAACTAAAATAAATTTGTTTTAATTTTTTAAAGATGATAAGAAACTTATTTTCAAGTTTTGTTTACATAAATAAATAGTTCGATTAAAAACAAAAAATGTGACAGAAGACCGTTTTCCGATTGTTTGACGTTTCATCATATAAAAGTTGTATGAAATGTTGTGTACACTTTTGCATATATGCATACACATATACTAATTATAAGATATGGTTTAAGAAGATATAAAAAGATTTAAACAACTTAATTAAGTTAAGTAAAACATTAATGTGACATTTTGGCAACTTAAGTACATTAGTACACATGTGCATAAATGCATGTTTACCTTAGCAACCAAGCTAATGGAGGCAAAGAAGGATGTGATAGTCGGATCGATTTCACCATAGAGGGGGGATGAATAGGGTGATACTAATAATAATAATAATTAATGTAGAAATATATATAATAATTGTGGCACAGATAATAGCAGAATAATAAAAGCAGAAATAGAACAACACAGATTTACCCAACTTCGGCAATAACCTGCCTACGTGCTGCCCCCAAGGTTTCTACTAGAAATTAAGAAGTCAGACGCTTACACACATAAACTTACGACACCCGCTACTTGACTAACCTAACTCTACGCTCAAAACCCTGCCACAACTTAGCCCTTGAGTTGCGAATTCTCGAACTACACCACCGTAGTTCGTACCTAGTCACACAACTAGAGTTTCACAAAATTTTAAAAGAAAAATAAGAAATAAAACAAACTAAACAAAAATAAAACAAAACCCGCATTAAAATTGTGGCCTAAAAGAAACTAAGAAACCAGCCCACTTCAAAATTATAATTTGTGAAAAAGAAAGTGGCGTCTCCCTTTATCCTTAGTAACTTCGGCCATTCCCTTTATATTTTCTTCAATACAAAATCTAGGGTTTCTGGAAAAATTGAAGACACCGATTGATATTGGTCGATTGAATTGAGGAAATGGACTTGCTTTGCTTCGTCAATCGACTCCTGGCATTCAATGGCTTGCGGCTTCTCCAATTTTTGTCGAGCACGAATGATAGAAATGGTATGCAATTTATCCCCTTTTCGATTTTTGATTACGCTCGACTTCGATTCAAGTTTTGAATTATATTTGTGATTTTATTCAGTGCTTGCTCTCTGATTTGCTTGAACTCGAATTCCATCTTTTTGCCGATGATGTAAATTGGATTTTACAGGGATTAAAGCCCTATATTTTTGTTCGTATTTGTTTTGTTTGAATTCTTCATGGTTTTTTCTTGACCATTAGATAATTGATTCAATGCTCATGATAATTCTGATTTGTTCTTATTTGATATGTTGCTTGAATAGTTTGAGTCGGTTCCATTATTTTCTCTGATGCACTTGCATTTGCTCCGTGAATTGCTTTAGGTCAGTTCCTATGGCTTCGGCATTTTAAATTGTGATAATATTTTGACTTTTAAATTCGTGTTTATCACCTGCGAGTTCCATAAAAAAAATATTGCTGGCTTTGTCTTGTTGAAACACTTTTTGACTTTGTTCGATTTGTGTTACTCTTTTATTTCACTGACTTTTTCGGCTTGATTAATTTAAGGAACAAAGCTGCTGCTTTTCTTTGAACTGTGACTTGCAACTGTGTTTATTATAAACATATAAATATGTATACACGTACATATATGTATGTATATATGTGTATGATTGTTGCCTATCCACTTGGTTTCATGTGAATTGTCCACTGCTCTATTGCTTTGCACTTTGGTACATGGTTTTGTTCATGTCTTTGAAACTGATATATATATATATATATATATATACATGCATATGTGTTCAAATATTTTGCATTTATGTGGTCTGCACTATGTACATGTCTTGATTTAAGACTTCATGTTGCATTTCATTTACTCTGGGTTGATACACTTGGTTCCGGTCTGAATTGTTGTATGTGTGGTGGTGTTCATGTTGCACTTGGTTCGGGTTGGAGTCTGTTATCACATGATCTAGTTTAGTTCATCTTGCTCATTCATGCTTGAATTGTGACTGGAAGGACTGAAGTCTTGTTGCACTTGAAGTGTTTTGTAATCTGGTTGCATTCCATGTCCAGTTCATGTGGTCTGAAGCTTTTTGAAGTCTAAGTCTTGTATATGCCTCTGGTCTGTGTTTCCTGAGTTGCTTCGAGCTAAAAACTACCTGATCTCATTACTGTGCTGTAGACTGGTTCTATGTTGCACTGGTGGTTCATTTTGTGTTCATGCCATTAGACTGTTGTCTTGTTAAAACTGCTCTTCTCTGGTTCACCTTGGTTGCATATACTAATGTCTGAAGTATGTTGAGGCATTTGTATTTATGCATAGTTTTATGTTGAATTGTTTTCATTTCTGCTTCTGACCATGTCATGTTGAGTTGCTTCACATGTCCAGTGTATTGAACTTGTTTGTCACCGTACATGTACATACATATATATATACATATGTATGTGTGTATATATGTGTTGTTGCAGTCCTTGTGTTTACCTTTGAATCATGTAGGGTAGTCATGGTTCTTTAATGATCAGGTTCATCCCTGAATGTTTGCATTTGTGTACACTTCTCTCTTGTGCCTGAATGCATGTTGTATTGTGACTGGAAGGTCTGATTTGGTTGAGTCATTTCATGTGTACATGTGTGGGTTGTTGCAGCCACTTGAGTCTGGTTTCATTGGAGATCATGTTTGTCGAACCATTGAACTTGAGATGGTTATGTTGATTTGGTCAAGACTCATATGCACTTGAGTTGAATCCAGCTTTTGCTTGGGTTTGACCTTGTGCTCACATGTCCCTGCAGTTTTAACAAGCAAGTGTGCACGGCCTTGTGACATGTACAGTGATACACTGTGCATGTTACAAGCTGTTTGTGTAAAATGAATTCAAAAGAAATGATGCCGAACAACCCAAATAACTGAGGCAAACAATATTTTCAAAAACATTCACTTCATTTTGAACTGCAAAATATTTCTTTTTCAATTTTACTGCGTTAGTGTTTATTTTGCAGAAAATTCAGATACGGGATACGAGCTAGATTAGAGTTGAAGATCAAATACGAGTGTTGAGTGAATTATGTAGAGAGGTGTAAAATGTATGTAAAAATTGTATAGTGAAAATTGCGTTGTGGTATGAAATTGTATTGTAATTGAAAATGTATAAATGTAGTGAGAGCTCAAATTTGTACTATTTTAATTTGTAATAAATATTTGTTTGAATAAAATATTTGTTTGAATTTGAATTCTGCGTTATTTATTTTATCCAACAAATATTTTATTTAATTATGTGAAAAATAAAATAGTACAATAATTAAACGAATATATATATGTTTATTATCATCAAAAGAAAAATCAGAGGATAAGATTTTCACTTTATTAAATGTATTTGACCTTGATGAATTCCATTTGCTCCCTCTATTTGAATGCGCCCCCCTACACCAAAGCCCCCCCTTCACATATCCATGAAAATAAATAAAAAAATATGCAAATGAACCTAGATGGGAGTATGTAAATAAAAAATATGACTTGACTTATTGTAATGACCCGAGATTTTGTATTGATTTATAATCGTCATTAAACGATTAATCGATTGTTAATTGCTGTTGAGTATTTTAAATCAGCTGAAATTCTTTTGAAAATAGGTTAAGTGTAATTGAGCTTTGCAAATTTGAATCTCGGCCCATCCATTTTGATGCTGTATTGTTTGAAGTATAACCGGTCCCTCTTTTCAATTGCATTCGTTCGAAAACCCTATAACCCGATCTTCCTCAACCATTCCAATTGGAAACCCTAAAACGAAAGAAAAATTAAAAATGGCGGCTCGATCTTCTTCCTGCTCGTCTTCAAAGCTAGGGCTCGTGAGAATCGATGATGACTTCACTTCCCTCGCGGCTGCTCAATCTAGCTCTCGTTCGTCTCTTCGAGTTGCTCCCACAGCCGCTTCTAATTGGTCAAGTTCGAAAAAGGTGAGTGATTATTGTCACTCACATTCTAATTCAAATTTCAGTATAGTGCTTCGATTGTTTGATTTTGTCTTGCCAATGAAAATTTGGGTTTTGTTTTATTTCGATTTGAAAATGGCCAATTCGATTTGTCGTTGGAGATCTCTGGATTTGTTTTATTCCTTGATACTTGCGGCATTGTTCGTGATTTTAAACTGCATATTATTTTGGCTATATTGTTTCATGTTGTTTGTCTTAAGGGAAATTGCTGTTCGTTTTTGGGTCTGACAATTTTGAGTATTATACTCACATCTAATTCTATTGCTCTAGTTCGTGACTTGGTTTTTCACTTGATTTAGTCGATGATTATTTGTTTATTTAGGGTTTGAACCCCTTGCTTTGAGTTCGTATATATTTGTGAAATGGGCAATTTATTTATCTCGACTGTACGATTAAGTATTGAAGCTTGGGTTTCGATTTCTGACTTAGTTGATTCTTTGATTGTCTCGGCTCTGTCTTTAATCTGTTTATTCGATATTGAACTAAATTTGTGAAATTCTGATGACTTTGGTTTTATGTTTTCTTTGGGTATGGTCACTGAATCATGGGTGTGATAGTCGCATTTCAGTTGCGTCAATCGCCTTCGTGTTCATGTATATTTGTTGTTCATTTCACCGTTGCATTCATGGGTACATAAGCCACTGATTTGTGTTCACTGACTTGAGTTCAAGCCTCGTTCATGTCAAAGTTTACACTGATGCACCATTTACATTCTAGTGTGCCTTAGTATATGACTTATATACTTGTCCCTTTCTCCTACAGTCTGGTTCCCTGGGGCATTATTGCGTGTTTTAGATTGTTGCACTTGCAGTCGGGATTAGCGTGTCTTTTGATTCAACTTGAATCTATACAGTCATGTTGTATTTACCTTGAGTTCCATGTTGACTTCACCTTGAACCCTTTGCGTAGTTGCTATCTTCTTGTACAAGTCTTCACTGTGTAGTTGACTCATTCATGTGTAGGTGTAGCTTAGTTGCATATATACTTCACTCCTGTAGTCTTTGGGTTGACTCTGTTTTACTGTAGCTAATCTTCACATGTACGCTGCTTGACTTAGTGTTCGAGTTCCTTCATGTGGTCAGTGTGCTGGTATCATCACGGTTGAGTGTTAAGCATTGGTCTTTGTTGTTGGGTATCACTGATCACACATGTCCCTGCTTGAATCTTTGAATTTGGCTAGATGGTACTGACCAGTTAAGTTTGAGTTGTATAACTCGAACTTGATCTTGAGTTGGTGCCAATTGCTCCTGATTATGTTTTGATGTTGATTTCCATCACTGTTTCCATTGACTTTACTGAGATGATGATTTCATTTTGACTTCGGTTATACCCTGTTACTTTCATATGTTCAACTTCGGTCAATTATTGTTTTCGTGAATTTCCTGTTGGCTTCATTGTGATTTGAGGTTTGGATTTTCTAGCCCTTATGAGCTTTGTCTCTGGCCATCTATTCTTTGTTGCACTTGTAGTTGCATTCCATTCCATGTTTGTATTCCTTACTGTCATGGCCCATTTGGGGCTGTTGCACGGTGAGTTGGCATTTACTGATGTTGTTTCAGTACTTCATTTGTTAGTACATATCATCTTATCTTGGTTAGTTGTAATCATAGTGACATGCATCTGGTTGCATCTTGAAATTGCATTCCATTCAGTTGCACTGAGCTCTGTGTAGTTACCATTGTTTCAAGTATATGGTCTTCATATATGTGTCCTTTGCATTTGTGTACATGTATACCATGTATTTGAGTCTGATTCTTGTTGCACTTCACCTGCTATGTCTTTGTTCATGTTGGTTTAGTGTACTTGAATGTCTACTGTCTCATTTCTAGTTTGCATTGCCTTTGTGGTCTTCTCTTTTGTGTAGTCTGCACATTCTGCATATGCTTCTGATAGCATTGGTACAGTTGTTATGCATCTTCAATTGACTTAAGATCGACCTGTAGCTTGCATTATCACTTGCACTTCATTGCTCCTTGATTGATAAACCAGTGGTCTGCATTAGCTTGTGCATTTTTGAACTGGTGCACTTGTAACTAGTCGCACTCGAACCTCTTTAGTCACTGGGTGTACTGAGCCTTGGACAGTTTCATTTGCATGCTGATGACCTTTGAATTGTACAGTTTCCCTTATAGTTTGCATTGAATCTGGCATCATTCCTTGGGACAGTTTGAATATTGTCCCACTTCGATTTTAGTTCTGGTTTCGAGCTTGTGGACTTTGTCTTGTGATCTATTTTGTTAGTTTTTGATTATTTCATGTTGATTGATGAAATCACACTTGAGTTGAACCCGATTTCGGGGTTTGACCTTGTGATCACTTGTGTCTTTCATTGAGCTTTTGTGTATCTCATGCGATAGTGGTGAGGCAGTACACGCGTGCGTGTACTACAGCCCTATCAGATTTGACGGTTTTAAATTGACATTTCAATTGTTTAAATTGCTTTGGATTGCTGATTTGTTGTTTAACACTGTTTAGTGTTATATCTGCTGTTATCTGATTCTTTTATCGAGGAGTCGGATATACAAGATTTCTGTAATTGTCGTCTATTTGACTATCTGATTATTATTGCTTCTGTGCATTAATAACTGAGTTTGAATTAGACTGACCCGTGTATTATTTTCTTTTGAATTTAATACTCGGGTCAGACCCGAGTTATTTCAGGTTGTAGATTTCCTGCTTTGAGTTGCTGTTTGAGCTATGAAGACTTTTCACATCTTTTGGAGTAATCGTGTCATAGTATAGGTTGATATGTATTCATGTATATTAGTTGATAATGTACGTGTATATATAACTTCCAGAGTCGACAATTGTAGTTGTATCATATGTATTATGTCAACTGTATTGTAACTGACATCAGTTATATATATGAGACTTTTGTTTTTATCTGTGTTCCGCATTCTTTGTGTATCTGTGTTGTTTTTATATATATTGTCCTAAACCATTATGAACCATCGTAGCTCGTTTTATACTGGAATTGGGTATGTCGATGGGAGTGAATAAATAAGAGATGAAAAATTTAAAATATATACCACTCCTATCGAGGTAACCAATACTAGTGTAAGGCCAACTAAGGATGGCCGCTCCTATCCAGCCTTATTCTTCATAATAACAGACAGTATTTCTTTTAATACTCTTTGTTATTGTGAGTATAGAGGTGGGGCGTCACAGTTGGTATCAGAGCTTGGGGTTTATGGACATAATATAAAACATAACTTAGATGGAACATGTGTTACAACTATTTGTCGATGTTTTCTTTGTGTTTTGAGTCAAAACTAAAGTTTTGAAATTATGATGAAAATTTTAAATATCTTTATTTAAAAATAAAAGTGAAACTGTGTTTTGTTGATTTGATTAAATTGTGTTCTGTTTATCAGAGTGCGCAGCGGAAACAGTGAAACTGTCTTCGCTGAGTACAACTGATAATCTTTTTGATTTAAAAATCAAAATATGAAATTGAAATAAATTTCGTTAGTTGTTTACATAGCTGTGTTTATTTTGTTTCTTTGAGAATTTCAAATCCGAATTGAGGATTCAAAACGATTGCAGTTATGTGATTCTTGTTGAGATTTTTGCTGATTTTCTTTTATGCTAATCACATGTTGATTAAATTTTTGCTGATTTGAATTATCTTCATTGAAGATATAATCGAAAGATTTCTTTGTTCATTTTGTAGTACGTGCAAATTTGAGTTGCACGTTACTGCATTAATTTTACGTTGAACCGATGCTTGGTTATGAAACGTATTTTGTTGCCGTTACCTTTATAACGGGATTTTTACACCAGTGCTATATTTTGAAGCACGGTGTTTAGTTGAAAATTTTAATGAATGAAAATTCACTGGTGTTACATTGTGGTGTAAATTATTTTGATGAGATTTTGACGTTTAAAAAAAAATTATTACTGTCGCTTTGGCTTCAGTAACCGTCAAATTTTAAAGGTGGATTTTCAAGCGGTTATACCGCAATGCAGATTTGTGACCCGTTTTTACGGTATTTTGAGAAGTACAATTTCCTTATCAAAATTGTTACTAATATTGCTGCTTTAATCACGTGATTGGAAATCGTTTTAAAAATGAAAATTGTTTAATCAATCATATAACCTGATTACATAAATGAGTTTATGACTCAGTTTTTATAAGAAAATAATTTGATTAATTTACTGAGAAATATGGTATTGAATAATAATAATGGATTAGGCAGTATGAACAAAGAGGTTTATGCTCATGTCTAGTTCATTTAAAAATTGATATGAACAAAGCAATATTGAAAAAAAAATGTGCGATCAAGCAGAAATGACTTTGAAATGGGTTGTAAAATTTGGCATGAATGTTGGTATGTTTAGATATGATTTTTAAGGAAATTAAATTCCCTACTTATGAAATGAAGAAAGGATTACAAGAGTATTTCTGGAGTTAAAAAGGAAAATTCCTTAAATGAATAAATATGTATGGTCTCTAAATTACCAAGTAATTTAGGAGAGGTGCCTTGATCTACTCATCATCAGGTGGATGATGGGTATGTGCATGACTTATTCAAGTCCTGAAGGCCTCTGTGCAAAGGTTAACAGAATTGAGTCCTTTGCAATGCACACTTTGTGTTCAAAGACAAGAGTTTAGACCATATAAAACTGTAAGATGGAACTGGAAAATAAGCTAGGCAGTGTGAACAAAGGAGGTTCATGCTTATGTCTGATTGTTTTAAATTGGAAATGAACAATGCAATAAATTATTTATGTGCTGATTTGTTCAGATCTAAAGCTAAAATGTTTTATGGGTTTTTCTCTAAAACCTTACCCTATGTTCACAATAGAATTGAGTATAAGAATTTTTATAGAATTCTACTGGATTTGTTTAAGAGATCATGACATTCTTGAATATAGAAGATATGCAAGTGATAAAATAAATTTTGAATGAGACAACTGGAAAAATGAAATAAAGCATTATTTTCATGAATGAAAGTATGGACAGTTGAAATTTTCTGAAATAAGAAATGAGACTGGTCACTAGATTATAAAACTAATCTAGGAGAGAAGCCTTGATCTATCCATCATAAGGAGTATGATGGGTATGTGCATGGCTTGTTTAAGTCCTATAGGCCTTTGTGCAGGGGTTAACAGAATTGAGTCCCTTGCAATGCACACATGGTGTTCAATGGCAAAGAGATATGACCAAATTAAATTGATAAATCGAGATTTAAAGCTGAACTATGGAATTAAAATGAGTTAATTCCATGAGAGTATGTGTACATGTATACTGTATTGAATAATTGTTGATTTGAGATTCGATTATCATTTTTGATAATTGAATATTTGTTGATTTGAGATTCGATTATCGTTTTTGATAATTGAATATTTATTGATTGAGATTCGATTATCGTTTTTGATAATTGAATATTTGTTGATTTGAGATTCGATTATCGTTTTTGATAATTTAATATTTGTTGATTTGAGATTCGATTATCGTTTTTGATAATTGAATATTTGTTGATTTGAGATTCGATTATCGTTTTTGATAATTGAATATTTGTTGATTTGAGATTCGATTATTGTTTTTGATAATTGAATATTTGTTGATTGAGATTCGATTATCGTTTTTGATAATTGAATATTTGTTGATTTGAGATTCGATTATCGTTTTTGTTAATTGAATATTTGTTGATTTGAGATTCGATTATCGTTTTTGATAATTGAATATTTGTTGATTTGAGATTCGATTATCGTTTTTGATAATTGAATATTTGTTGATTTGAGATTCGATTATCGTTTTTGATAATTGAATATTTGTTGATTGAGATTCGATTATCGTTTTTGATAATTGAATATTTGTTGATTTGAGATTCGATTATCGTTTTTGATAATTGAATATTTGTTGATTTGAGATTCGATTATCGTTTTTGATAATTGAATATTTGTTGATTTGAGATTCGATTATCGTTTTTGATAATTGAATATTTGTTGATTTGAGATTTAATTATCGTTTTTGATAATTGAATAATTGTTGATTTGGGATTTCTGATTATCGTTTTGATAATTAGGCAATTGCTAATTTTTCTGATTGTAAGATTTTCTAGTCTCTAATTGATTCTAGATTATGTTGATTATATTAAATTGATGTTTTGTGATTTCTGTATTCTAATTATCTAATTGATAATTGAATATTGCTGACAATTGCATTTATCCAGTTTTGTTGTTTTCTGATTATCTATTTGATGATTAGATTTTGTGAGAATTTGTAAATTTCTTTTATGGAATTAAAAGTTTTCTTCGGTTTTGGTGTTCTCGATCTTTATTTTTCTAGCTTAACCAGTTTATGTTAGAAAAATAATTGTTATTGACAACCTTAATTATGAAAATTGCGGGGACGTAATTTCTATAAGGAGGGGAGTCTGCAATGACCCGGGATTTCGTATTGATTTATAATCGTCATTAAACGATTAATCGATTGTTAATTGCTGTTGAGTATTTTAAATCAGCTGAAATTCTTTTGAAAATAGGTTAAGTGTAATTGAGCTTTGCAAATTTGAATCTCGGCCCATCCATTTTGATGCTGTATTGTTTGAAGTATAATCGGTCCCTCTTTTCAATTGCATTCGTTCGAAAACCCTATAACTCGATCTTCCTCAACCATTCCAATTGGAAACCCTAAAACGAAAGAAAAAATAAAAATGGCGGCTCGATCTTCTTCCTGCTCGTCTTCAAAGCTAGGGCTCGTGAGAATCGATGATGACTTCACTTCCCTCGCGGCTGCTCAATCTAGCTCTCGTTCGTCTCTTCGAGTTGCTCCCACAGCCGCTTCTAATTGGTCAAGTTCGAAAAAGGTGAGTGATTATTGTCACTCACATTCTAATTCAAATTTCAGTATAGTGCTTCGATTGTTTGATTTTGTCTTGCCAATGACAATTTGGGTTTTGTTTTATTTCGATTTGAAAATGGCCAGTTCGATTTGTTGTTGGAGATCTCTGGATTTGTTTGATTCCTTGATACTTGCGGCATTGTTCGTGATTTTAAACTGCATATTATTTTGGCTATATTGTTTCGTGTTGTTTGTCTTAAGGGAAATTGCTGTTCGTTTTTGGGTCTGACAATTTTGAGTATTATACTCACATCTAATTCTATTGCTCTGGTTCGTGACTTGGGTTTTCACTTGATTTAGTCGATGATTATTTGTTTATTTAGGGTTTGAATCCCTTGCTTTGAGTTCGTATATATTTGTGAAATGGGCAATTTATTTATCTCGACTGTACGATTAAGTATTGAAGCTTGGGTTTCGATTTCTGACTTAGTTGATTCTTTGATTGTCTCGGCTCTGTCTTTAATCTGTTTATTCGATATTGAACTAAATTTGTGAAATTCTGATGACTTTGGTTTTATGTTTTCTTTGGGTATGGTCACTGAATCATGGGTGTGATAGTCGCATTTCAGTTGCGTCAGTCGCCTTCGTGTTCATGTATATTTGTTGTTCATTTCACCATTGCATTCATGGGTACATTAGCCACTGATTTGTGTTCACTGACTTGAGTTCAAGCCTCGTTCATGTCAAAGTTTACACTGATGCACCATTTACATTCCAGTGTGCCTTAGTATATGACTTATATACTTGTCCCTTTCTCCTACAGTCTGGTTCCCTGGGGCATTATTGCGTGTTTTAGATTGTTGCACTTGCAGTCGGGATTAGCGTGTCTTTTGATTCAACTTGAATCTATACAGTCATGTTGTATTTACCTTGAGTTCCATGTTGACTTCACCTTGAACCCTTCGCGTAGTTGCTATCTTCTTGTACAAGTCTTCACTGTGTAGTTGACTCATTCATGTGTAGGTGTAGCTTAGTTGCATATATACTTCACTCCTGTAGTCTTTGGGTTGACTCTGTTTTACTGTAGCTAATCTTCACATGTACGCTGCTTGACTTAGTGTTCGAGTTCCTTCATATGGTCAGTGTGCTGGTATCATCACGGTTGAGTGTTAAGCATTGGTCTTTGTTGTTGGGTATCACTGATCACACATGTCCCTGCTTGAATCTTTGAATTTGGCTAGATGGTACTGACCAGTTAAGTTTGAGTTGTATAACTCGAACTTGATCTTGAGTTGGTGCCAATTGCTCCTGATTATGTTTTGATGTTGATTTCCATCACTGTTTCCATTGACTTTACTGAGATGATGATTTCATTTTGACTTCGGTTATACCCTGTTACTTTCATATGTTCAACTTCGGTCAATTATTGTTTTCGTGAATTTCCTGTTGGCTTCACTGTGATTTGAGGCTTTGGATTTTCTGGCCCCTGTGAGCTTTGTCTCTGGCCATCTATTCTTTATTGCACTTGTAGTTGCATTCCATTCCATGTTTGTATTACTTACTGTCACGGCCCATTTGGGGCTGTTGCACGGTGAGTTGGCATTTACTGATATTGTTTCAGTACTTCATTTGTTAGTACATATCATCTTATCTTGGTTAGTTGTAATCATAGTGGCATGCATCTGGTTGCATCTTGAAATTGCATTCCATTCAGTTGCACTGAGCTCTGTGTAGTTACCATTGTTTCAAGTATGTGGTCTTCATATATGTGTCCTTTGCATTTGTGTACATGTATACCATGTATTTGAGTCTGATTCTTGTTGCACTTCACCTGCTATGTCTTTGTTCATGTTGGTTTAGTGTACTTGAATGTCTACTGTCTCATTTCTAGTTTGCATTGCCTTTGTGGTCTTCTCTTTTGTGTAGTCTGCACATTCTGCATATGCTTTTGATAGCATTGGTACAGTTGTTATGCATCTTCAATTGACTTAAGATCGACATGTAGCTTGCATTATCACTTGCACTTCATTGCTCCTTGATTGATAAACCAGTGGTCTGCATTAGCTTGTGCATTTTTGAACTGGTGCACTTAAAACTAGTCGCACTCGAACCTCTTTAGTCACTGGGTGTACTGAGCCTTGGACAGTTTCATTTGCATGCTGATGACCTTTGAATTGTACAGTTTCCCTTGTAGTTTGCATTGAACCTGGCATCATTCCTTGGGACAGTTTGAATATTGTCCCACTTCGATTTTAGTTCTGGTTTCGAGCTTGTGGACTTTGTCTTGTGATCTATTTTGTTAGTTTTTGATTATTTCATGTTGATTGATGAAATCACACTTGAGTTGAACCCGATTTCGGGGTTTGACCTTGTGATCACTTGTGTCTTTCACTGAGCTTTTGTGTATCTCATGCGATAGTGGCGAGGCAGTACACGCGTGCGTGTACTACAGCCCTATCAGATTTGACGGTTTTAAATTGACATTTCAATTGTTTAAATTGCTTTGGATTGCTGATTTGTTGTTTAACACTGTTTAGTGTTATATCTGCTGTTATCTGATTCTTTTATCGAGGAGTCGGATATACAAGATTTCTGTAATTGTCGTCTATTTGACTATCTGATTATTATTGCTTCTGTGCATTAATAACTGAGTTTGAATTAGACTGACCCGTGTATTATTTTCTTTTGAATTTAATACTCGGGTCAGACCCGAGTTATTTCAGGTTGTAGATTTCCTGCTTTGAGTTGATGTTTGAGCTATGAAGACTTTTCACATCTTTTGGAGTAATCGTGTCATAGTATAGGTTGATATGTATTCATGTATATTAGTTGATAATGTACGTGTATATATAACTTCCAGAGTCGATAATTGTAGTTGTATCATATGTATTGTGTCAACTGTATTTGTAATAACCCGCTTTTCCGTACCCCTTGAATAGACACTAATCTCCATCTATTTACTCAAGGTGAACGAAAAACCGAACCATTAGGGTTTTTTAAAAGAAAGAAGAAGTAGAAGAAAAGATAGAAGAAAAGAGAAAGAAGAAACAAAAGAACAACATCAGAACAGAAACAATATCAGAATCTCACATATCGCCGCGGAACAATATATAATAGATAAATGAATAATCTTTAAAACAAAGAACTATATCATTTTATACATACATCAATCAGAGTCAATATACAACTCAATACAATACATCACATCAATGGACAGTTGTATAACTTGTCCTCATACAGAATACACAGCGGAATAAATATATCAGATACAAATACTACGTCTCGCCATCCAGCTTGCTTCCAAAGCTCCAGAATATCCAGAATATCCTGATAACATAACTCTAGGCTGCCCGTGTGGAAAATTTGTGGGCACCCAGAGTTTAGAAGGGAAACAATAAACTCCGAGTCAGTCATGGTGACTGGTGTGAGATCGTAAAACAGTTATTCTTTAATTCAAACAACAGGATAATTTTAAAGTCAATTCGAAATGCTTTTGGAAAATGAAACTACCATAAGACCTCCCGCCACACACACAATGCAAACGCAGAATTGGAGGAGATTTCTTCTTATGATAGTCAAAGATGCTTACTACGCCAATCATTGGATTATTATTATTAATGTCTAGTGTAGAAAACATTTCGAAAGTATAATATTAATCTTAGCCAGCATACGACCAGTATCGTATGCCTACTATAGCTACCATCTAAACAGTGGTGACCACCGTACGTAAATGGCAGGTTCTACAACTAAAACCGTACAAAGTTCGTATTGGAAGAATGGATTTCCAACAAATGGTCAGGCTAAGGAACTTCCTTTCCTCCTGCCGAATAGGATCGCCTCTGGCTGGACGTCCCGAGAGACAAACTGCTCTCTGCCAAACAAGGCCGGGTTACCCCTGTAACAGGTAACTCACGAATATGTCATCACCCGGTCCTTTGGGACCTTTATCCGAGCGCTCGATATCCAACATCACACATCATAAAGAAAGTGTATCCACATGAGTAAGTATCTGGGCTCCATACCATGATACCACCCCTTTCCAGAAGGAAATGACATACCCTAAAGGGCGCGACCCTCATAACCTTGCCGCAACATTCCTGTTTCGACCATTTCCGGGGTGTGAGGCTCGACGAAGTCTCGTCCACAAAGCTACGCTTTCTCAAAAAGCCCTGCTTCGGGTCCAACAAAATGATCAACCTATGATCACAAAGATATAAGATCAAACAAATGATCATATCACAAATGATCAAACACTGATCATTTTACCGCAACACTCAGTATGCCACGTTACCAAATTGGGAATGTATCGCTGATAAATTTCAACTACATAACCTCTGAGCTCGTACGTCTCAGAGAAGGGTGTTAAGCTAAGAGAATAAATTCTCCGCCACCAACAGAAATGTATTTGAAAGAAATCAGCTTTACATCTCAAATTGTAACGTCAGACACACAATCCATACAAGTCTGTTCCGGGATCGAACAGAACCGAAGGCACTTCTCACGAAGCCCTTGCACATCCGGATAATTTTCAATCACGTCGGGACTTCCCGTCACTAAGGATGATAAAACCTCTAAACCGGAGATCAGCCGATGTAGAGTAACTCGACGGTAATCCTTCCGTTTTCAAAAATATCCGGTCTTCAACACCGGTCTTCGAATGCAATTCATAACGACGTATCACATATTCGGAATGGGTTATACGACCCCATGGTCCTTTCCCGGTTAACCCGAATAGTGAGCGCTTATTCAAAAATAAGTGTGGCATTCAAATTCATCCAATTCACAACAAATACCTATCTAAAGGTAATTATTGATAGTCGGTTATTTAACTATCAATAAAGATGCGCAACATCATCAGATTCCAAATAATTTTCCAAATTATTTTATCTTCCAAAATATCTTTTACTAGATATAAAATTTCCACACTTAATCATTTGAAAACAATTTCAAATCAATTCCCACATTTCATTTTATCTTTGAAGATAAAATCTCAAAACAGTTCATTTCATATTGGAAAAGCATTTCCAAACTTATTTAAAAAATAAGTATTTTACAAATCATTTATTTTCAACATTTGAAAATATTCGATATACTTAAATCAATATTAAGTATAAATTTCAATCTTTAAGGAAATCATTCTCTATAACAACATCAATTTGAGTCAAAACGAATGTTGCGTAAAACATCGTTACGACGACTCAAAATTACTAGTATTGGGATTCGAATTTAGATAGATATATAAATCCCAATACTACATTAAAACCATTTCCTTTCGGAAATCATTTACTATAACAACAGTGTTATAGTCCATCATTTCCTTATTTTCTCGAAAACGTCTATTTCAACAATAAATGTTGAAATCTATGATTTCGATAATTAACACGTTTAAAACATCTTTTAAAACAATTACTTCATTTCATGATATCGCTTTCCCAAACATAACCATTTTACTTAACAATATATTCACTGTCCAAAATCGTGAATATACTTCACTAGCCACATTCCAATATTTTCTACACATTTATTCCAAGAATTATCCACTGTCCAAAATCGTGGATAAAATTCCCTTAATAATCTCTATATTTAAAATCAATCAAATTTAATTGATTTTCGAATTTATAAAACAACGTTTATAAATTCGATTTCCATTTTCTAACAACTTCGATTTATAAATCTTCTTTATTAACAAATTCGAGTTATACTCGATATAAATATCACAAGTCCATATTATAAGTTAATAACTTATCATTCATTTTCAACTTCACAATTTATAAATCTATCAATTTCATTCACTTACGGATTCCATAATATTTCATTTTTTTTACACTTATAAAAACTCATTTTATAATTTCAACATTCTTAATTTTGCAGATATCAATTTCATAAATCTTTTATATGAACCGTTACAGAAATTCAAAAATCTCAATTTAAACCATTTCATAAATCAGTCAACTATTTATCCCAAAAATCACTTTTCGGTTATATTTCACAAATCTATAAATTTTTTTGTAACTTTAAAATTTTAACGTTTATTTATTTAAAATAAATCACTTCAGAAATTTAATAAAACGTATAATTTCAAAGATCACTTTAAAAATCCTTTTAAATTAAAAGTCGTCATTTTTAAAGTTCAAAACTGAATCCGATGATGCCACAACACCAATCAGTCCATCACAACAGTCAAATATCATATATCATCATATGATAACAGAATATATCAAAATATCTGTAAATAATCAATACGGTGAGGAATCCAGTCGGATCCCTCCAACCTGTTTCCCTGCATCCACAGATGTTAGCACAATACCAATTCCGCTCCAGTACGGAATTATCGCGGTATATAGGTTTTTATAAATCCGCTTACTAACGGCGCAATAGGGTCTCATCCGCTATACGAGGCGGGAAATCAATCAATCCAATATATACATATGCCAATATGTATATACTGCTATATATAGATATATATCCTACTATATCTAATATCACATCCAAACAGTCAATCATCAATCAATAACTGTAAATAATTCCACATTCAATTGAGTGAGAAGATCTCACCTTGATTTTAAATTCCGATTTCAGCGTTTATTTCGAATAAAATTAAACGACCGTTTAATTTTACTCAAAAATTTCACTGATTCCAAACACACCCAGATCTGCGCTGCAGCGTAGAGCGCGTCGCTGCGATTCCAACGCTTCTGGTTTCGTAATTTTCTGACCTCGTATGAAAGAGATATCGCAGTTTAAAGTTTATACAAATTTAAATATAATTAATAATTACAATTTCCTTTTAATTCTAAACCTTAGACAATTCCTGGCCGTGCATTTCAAAACCCTTGCATCCAGGCCGTTGCACGCAACTCGTCTTTCTCCCAGGTCTTCGTTCGACTGTGAAACCCAACCCATCAGCCGCCTTCATCACGCAATTTTCGCGACCTCCCCCTTGACTTCCAGCGCGATCAACTAGTACCACTCAACTCGCCTTGCCAAGAGCTACCCCCAGCCTCCGACCGCACGTGAACGGCCTCCCCCATCCCTCGATTTTCGTGCTTGAACGGAGCACGAACGCGGCCACCAAACGCCCACTACGCTGCTCTAAAATCCATCATATCCGTACGAGATCGAAGCTCTCGTAGTGTTCTTTATCTTTGTAGTTGGGAGTTTTCAATTTTATTGAGAGGATTGATCGAAAATAGCAGAGGAAAATCGAAGGGTTTTCGGCCATTGATTCCATAGGTGGCGGCCTGAACGTGATGAAACCCTAGGCTCGGTTGTTTTGTGAAAAATAGAATGATAAAGGGCTTTTATAGAAAACGTCTCAAAACACTATTCACCCCGGATTTTCCGAACTCCAAATCGAGCGTGCCGGCTGACGTTCGTAAGGTTTACCCCGCGTTCCGGACACAATGGAACAGGTTTCGGAAGCTAATTCGATCGTATGTGTGAGATATGGCAATAAACGATCAATTTAAATTAAACCGATTTAAATCGATTTCAAGGCGTTTTGACTTGCCCCGGACAAACGGTAAATCCAAAAATTATGAAATTTGAAATCTTACAATAATATCACATTACGGATCCGATGAAACTGGTTTCGTCGAAATCCGAGACCGTTTGAAAAATAACTATTTTTAACTCGACGATTTAAATTAAAATAATATCGATGCGTTTCGAGTTGCCACGGTCAAACGACAACTCCGATTGATACGAAAATTGAAATCCGATAATAACTAACCATTACGGATCCAATGGAACTGGTCTCGTCCAATTCTGAGACTGTTCGAAAATTGACTATTTTTCAGTCGATAATTAAATATTAAAATATTCGATTTTCACAATTTAACTTCAAATTCAATTCTGAAAGTTCTATAACCTTTCTATAACTCCAGTATGATTAAATAAAACTTTACAAATCATTTTCAGTCATATTTAATCCAGATTTCAAGTAAGTCTGGAATTTCAAACAATTAAATATCGATTTAATTGTCAAATTAAATCCAATATTCGAAAAATAAATCATTTGACTTCTTAATTCCACTTATTAATATTTAAAATCAATTAAATATTCGAATTTTAATTATCTAAAATTCTGGGTCGTCACAGACTTCCCCCCTTAAAAGAATTTCGTCCTCGAAATTACAAGTTAGGAAAAAAAATGGTCCTTAACTCGTCTACTATTTTCCACAATCTAATAGTTTTATCACTTTTCAAACGGATCTTCCTACTAAAGATTCGTTATCATCTCAACTAACTTTCCAACTTAAATTTTAAGTTTCAAACAACATTGTTTAACTTCTAAATTCAAATTCGAGTTTAAATTCAATTTTAAACTTTTAAATTTTTTCTCAAAATTTTCTAACGCCCTAAATTTCCGAAAAATTTCGCCAGCGTCTCCTTTGCGCGGCTAATACGGTACGACTACAAAACGTCCCTACGGACTCTCAGATTTCAAAAAGAAAAAGAAAAAGCCAAGCGGCTAGAGAAGAAATCAGCAAATCTCATATAGAAATTTAAAATACATACCTTTTTCGAGCAATTCAATTTTATCTTCGAAATTAAATTCCAATTCCTTTCATATACCTGTATATCCTACTAGCCATTATATCTAGTTATAACATTCAAACCAATTTGCAAATTCCATTACAAAATTTTCAACACTTACTTCATATACATATTCACTTTACTATTGAAGTTACATACTCATTATCATTAAATTTTACATTTCAAATTTCATTTGAATTCAATTCACAATTCCAATCTAATTTGGATTCGGTTTATCTTCTGAATATTGAATTTTATCAGCTTCCATTCATTTGTTTCCAATTAGTTTACATTTACTAATTTACATTCATGTTGGTTCATTTTCAATTTGAATTTAATCACATAGCTTTCCAATTTGCTAATTCAATTTCATTAATACTTAATGAATTTATACACAATCAACTAACAATCAAATAACAACCAATGTATATTCAACACAACCAAATTATAAATTTTACATTCGATTTGGTTCAACACTTTTAAATTAAATTGACTTCCATTCGATTTATTTAATTTCTCAACTTCATTAGCTTTTAATGAATTAACACTTATATTCATTATTTCATATCAATACTTTACATTAGATTGATTAACATCCAATCCATTTATTTATTCAATTGCTAATTCATTTTAACAAATACAATTGAATTTCATATAACTCAAGTTCACATTCATTTAATAAATTCACTTTATTAATTTACTTTGATATCAAAATAAACTTCACTTCAACATCACTTAAGTTATTTTCCATTTCAAACATCATTTGTTCAACTTAACTTAAGTCTCCACTTATAAATCCAATTCAGATTTTGTTTTTCTTAACAAAATTCATTTAACCTTTTACCAAAATCAAATTTCATCAATCATTCAAATTTATATCACATTTGACTTTCTTTTAGTTAAATTTCACATCATATTTCATTATGCTACTCAAATTCATTAACTTTACCAAAGTTAAATCTATTATCTCATATCATAAGTATAAATCTTATTTCACTTATATTTACCATATTTAAATTTGGACTTAAATTTTCAAATTTGTTTATCACAACAAAACCTCAATTTCCAATTTACTATGGTAGCAAATCAATCACACAGAAACTCGAAAATGATACCGATGATGCTGCAGTCATCACCCTTATTATTTCCCAGCAACAATAGTGAAATCAGTGCTTAAATTCTTTTCAAAAATTTCCTTTTATTCATAAATCACATTTATAAATCTCTTTGCACATAATTTCACTTCTTACATATAAGATTATTTTACCATTGTAAATCATATCAATTATAACTTCACCCTTTATAATTCATTCTTTTATACAATTTACTCTTTCACAATTGTTGTTTTAATTCAACTTATTCAAACAATCTTAACAATCAATTCATATACACTTTAATAATTCTTAAAAAATTATTTCTTTATATACAAAATATAATCAAGGTAAAATTATTTCATTTACCCAATTTTAAAACAATATCGTGCCGAATTGTTCTATATAAGTGTTTAGAGATCCCTATCGATAGAGTTGTACGGACAATACCGACCAGAATCCATATACCACTCAACAAACCAATCATCACAATATAAAACAATTTTATATTCACTAACAAATACGCACTCGTATCTATTATTACACTCAACTCATCCTAGAGTACTACTGACTCTATCTCTAATGAGTAACACCCAACAGAGCAGGGTTGTCGCTTAACCATATGCTCTGATACCAAATGTAATAACCCGCTTTTCCGTACCCCTTGAATAGACACTAATCTCCATCTATTTACTCAAGGTGAACGAAAAACCGAACCATTAGGGTTTTTTAAAAGAAAGAAGAAGTAGAAGAAAAGATAGAAGAAAAGAGAAAGAAGAAACAAAAGAACAACATCAGAACAGAAACAATATCAGAATCTCACATATCGCCGCGGAACAATATATAATAGATAAATGAATAATCTTTAAAACAAAGAACTATATCATTTTATACATACATCAATCAGAGTCAATATACAACTCAATACAATACATCACATCAATGGACAGTTGTATAACTTTTCCTCATACAGAATACACAGCGGAATAAATATATCAGATACAAATACTACGTCTCGCCATCCAGCTTGCTTCCAAAGCTCCAGAATATCCAGAATATCCTGATAACATAACTCTAGGCTGCCCGTGTGGAAAATTTGTGGGCACCCAGAGTTTAGAAGGGAAACAATAAACTCCGAGTCAGTCATGGTGACTGGTGTGAGATCGTAAAACAGTTATTCTTTAATTCAAACAACAGGATAATTTTAAAGTCAATTCGAAATGCTTTTGGAAAATGAAACTACCATAAGACCTCCCGCCACACACACAATGCAAACGCAGAATTGGAGGAGATTTCTTCTTATGATAGTCAAAGATGCTTACTACGCCAATCATTGGATTATTATTATTAATGTCTAGTGTAGAAAACATTTCGAAAGTATAATATTAATCTTAGCCAGCATACGACCAGTATCGTATGCCTACTATAGCTACCATCTAAACAGTGGTGACCACCGTACGTAAATGGCAGGTTCTACAACTAAAACCGTACAAAGTTCGTATTGGAAGAATGGATTTCCAACAAATGGTCAGGCTAAGGAACTTCCTTTCCTCCTGCCGAATAGGATCGCCTCTGGCTGGACGTCCCGAGAGACAAACTGCTCTCTGCCAAACAAGGCCGGGTTACCCCTGTAACAGGTAACTCACGAATATGTCATCACCCGGTCCTTTGGGACCTTTATCCGAGCGCTCGATATCCAACATCACACATCATAAAGAAAGTGTATCCACATGAGTAAGTATCTGGGCTCCATACCATGATACCACCCCTTTCCAGAAGGAAATGACATACCCTAAAGGGCGCGACCCTCATAACCTTGCCGCAACATTCCTGTTTCGACCATTTCCGGGGTGTGAGGCTCGACGAAGTCTCGTCCACAAAGCTACGCTTTCTCAAAAAGCCCTGCTTCGGGTCCAACAAAATGATCAACCTATGATCACAAAGATATAAGATCAAACAAATGATCATATCACAAATGATCAAACACTGATCATTTTACCGCAACACTCAGTATGCCACGTTACCAAATTGGGAATGTATCGCTGATAAATTTCAACTACATAACCTCTGAGCTCGTACGTCTCAGAGAAGGGTGTTAAGCTAAGAGAATAAATTCTCCGCCACCAACAGAAATGTATTTGAAAGAAATCAGCTTTACATCTCAAATTGTAACGTCAGACACACAATCCATACAAGTCTGTTCCGGGATCGAACAGAACCGAAGGCACTTCTCACGAAGCCCTTGCACATCCGGATAATTTTCAATCACGTCGGGACTTCCCGTCACTAAGGATGATAAAACCTCTAAACCGGAGATCAACCGATGTAGAGTAACTCGACGGTAATCCTTCCGTTTTCAAAAATATCCGGTCTTCAACACCGGTCTTCGAATGCAATTCATAACGACGTATCACATATTCGGAATGGGTTATACGACCCCATGGTCCTTTCCCGGTTAACCCGAATAGTGAGCGCTTATTCAAAAATAAGTGTGGCATTCAAATTCATCCAATTCACAACAAATACCTATCTAAAGGTAATTATTGATAGTCGGTTATTTAACTATCAATAAAGATGCGCAACATCATCAGATTCCAAATAATTTTCCAAATTATTTTATCTTCCAAAATATCTTTTACTAGATATAAAATTTCCACACTTAATCATTTGAAAACAATTTCAAATCAATTCCCACATTTCATTTTATCTTTGAAGATAAAATCTCAAAACAGTTCATTTCATATTGGAAAAGCATTTCCAAACTTATTTAAAAAAATAAGTATTTTACAAATCATTTATTTTCAACATTTGAAAATATTCGATATACTTAAATCAATATTAAGTATAAATTTCAATCTTTAAGGAAATCATTCTCTATAACAACATCAATTTGAGTCAAAACGAATGTTGCGTAAAACATCGTTACGACGACTCAAAATTACTAGTATTGGGATTCGAATTTAGATAGATATATAAATCCCAATACTACATTAAAACCATTTCCTTTCGGAAATCATTTACTATAACAACAGTGTTATAGTCCATCATTTCCTTATTTTCTCGAAAACGTCTATTTCAACAATAAATGTTGAAATCTATGATTTCGATAATTAACACGTTTAAAACATCTTTTAAAACAATTACTTCATTTCATGATATCGCTTTCCCAAACATAACCATTTTACTTAACAATATATTCACTGTCCAAAATCGTGAATATACTTCACTAGCCACATTCCAATATTTTCTACACATTTATTCCAAGAATTATCCACTGTCCAAAATCGTGGATAAAATTCCCTTAATAATCTCTATATTTAAAATCAATCAAATTTAATTGATTTTCGAATTTATAAAACAACGTTTATAAATTCGATTTCCATTTTCTAACAACTTCGATTTATAAATCTTCTTTATTAACAAATTCGAGTTATACTCGATATAAATATCACAAGTCCATATTATAAGTTAATAACTTATCATTCATTTTCAACTTCACAATTTATAAATCTATCAATTTCATTCACTTACGGATTCCATAATATTTCATTTTTTTTACACTTATAAAAACTCATTTTATAATTTCAACATTCTTAATTTTGCAGATATCAATTTCATAAATCTTTTATATGAACCGTTACAGAAATTCAAAAATCTCAATTTAAACCATTTCATAAATCAGTCAACTATTTATCCCAAAAATCACTTTTCGGTTATATTTCACAAATCTATAAATTTTTTTGTAACTTTAAAATTTTAACGTTTATTTATTTAAAATAAATCACTTCAGAAATTTAATAAAACGTATAATTTCAAAGATCACTTTAAAAATCCTTTTAAATTAAAAGTCGTCATTTTTAAAGTTCAAAACTGAATCCGATGATGCCACAACACCAATCAGTCCATCACAACAGTCAAATATCATATATCATCATATGATAACAGAATATATCAAAATATCTGTAAATAATCAATACGGTGAGGAATCCAGTCGGATCCCTCCAACCTGTTTCCCTGCATCCACAGATGTTAGCACAATACCAATTCCGCTCCAGTACGGAATTATCGCGGTATATAGGTTTTTATAAATCCGCTTACTAACGGCGCAATAGGGTCTCATCCGCTATACGAGGCGGGAAATCAATCAATCCAATATATACATATGCCAATATGTATATACTGCTATATATAGATATATATCCTACTATATCTAATATCACATCCAAACAGTCAATCATCAATCAATAACTGTAAATAATTCCACATTCAATTGAGTGAGAAGATCTCACCTTGATTTTAAATTCCGATTTCAGCGTTTATTTCGAATAAAATTAAACGACCGTTTAATTTTACTCAAAAATTTCACTGATTCCAAACACGCCCAGATCTGCGCTGCAGCGTAGAGCGCGTCGCTGCGATTCCAACGCTTCTGGTTTCGTAATTTTCTGACCTCGTATGAAAGAGATATCGCAGTTTAAAGTTTATACAAATTTAAATATAATTAATAATTACAATTTCCTTTTAATTCTAAACCTTAGACAATTCCTGGCCGTGCATTTCAAAACCCTTGCATCCAGGCCGTTGCACGCAACTCGTCTTTCTCCCAGGTCTTCGTTCGACTGTGAAACCCAACCCATCAGCCGCCTTCATCACGCAATTTTCGCGACCTCCCCCTTGACTTCCAGCGCGATCAACTAGTACCACTCAACTCGCCTTGCCAAGAGCTACCCCCAGCCTCCGACCGCACGTGAACGGCCTCCCCCATCCCTCGATTTTCGTGCTTGAACGGAGCACGAACGCGGCCACCAAACGCCCACTACGCTGCTCTAAAATCCATCATATCCGTACGAGATCGAAGCTCTCGTAGTGTTCTTTATCTTTGTAGTTGGGAGTTTTCAATTTTATTGAGAGGATTGATCGAAAATAGCAGAGGAAAATCGAAGGGTTTTCGGCCATTGATTCCATAGGTGGCGGCCTGAACGTGATGAAACCCTAGGCTCGGTTGTTTTGTGAAAAATAGAATGATAAAGGGCTTTTATAGAAAACGTCTCAAAACACTATTCACCCCGGATTTTCCGAACTCCAAATCGAGCGTGCCGGCTGACGTTCGTAAGGTTTACCCCGCGTTCCGGACACAATGGAACAGGTTTCGGAAGCTAATTCGATCGTATGTGTGAGATATGGCAATAAACGATCAATTTAAATTAAACCGATTTAAATCGATTTCAAGGCGTTTTGACTTGCCCCGGACAAACGGTAAATCCAAAAATTATGAAATTTGAAATCTTACAATAATATCACATTACGGATCCGATGAAACTGGTTTCGTCGAAATCCGAGACCGTTTGAAAAATAACTATTTTTAACTCGACGATTTAAATTAAAATAATATCGATGCGTTTCGAGTTGCCACGGTCAAACGACAACTCCGATTGATACGAAAATTGAAATCCGATAATAACTAACCATTACGGATCCAATGGAACTGGTCTCGTCCAATTCTGAGACTGTTCGAAAATTGACTATTTTTCAGTCGATAATTAAATATTAAAATATTCGATTTTCACAATTTAACTTCAAATTCAATTCTGAAAGTTCTATAACCTTTCTATAACTCCAGTATGATTAAATAAAACTTTACAAATCATTTTCAGTCATATTTAATCCAGATTTCAAGTAAGTCTGGAATTTCAAACAATTAAATATCGATTTAATTGTCAAATTAAATCCAATATTCGAAAAATAAATCATTTGACTTCTTAATTCCACTTATTAATATTTAAAATCAATTAAATATTCGAATTTTAATTATCTAAAATTCTGGGTCGTCACAGTATTGTAACTGACATCAGTTATATATATGAGACTTTTGTTTTTATCTGTGTTCCGCATTCTTTGTGTATCTGTGTTGTTTTTATATATATTGTCCTAAACCATTATGAACCATCGTAGCTCGTTTTATACTGGAATTGGGTATGTCGATGGGAGTGAATAAATAAGAGATGAAAAATTTAAAATATATACCACTCCTATCGAGGTAACCAATACTAGTGTAAGGCCAACTACGGATGGCCGCTCCTATCCAGCCTTATTCTTCATAATAACAGACAGTATTTCTTTTAATACTCTTTGTTATTGTGAGTATAGAGGTGGGGCGTCACACTTATTTGCCAAAGTCTTAACTTCTCTCTCCCCCTTTTGTTATCAGCAAAAGAGTAATAGTGTTAGAAAAATATAAAGTGATAGACATTAATACAACATTTATACCTATCGAGTATAAACATTAAATTTCAATAAAAAAATCAAACAAAAATCATAAATACTCTGTTAGGCGCATATTCCACTTTAGAGTGATAGGGGTGATGTCAGTATATAAAACCATATAGTTGTATCTATTTGTGGTATATTTATGGCAGGAATTTGAATACTTACTAACCATGCATAACCGTTAAGACTTTTAAATGAGATTAGTAGTATTCCCAATTTTAAAAAAAATGAATTTCAAGTATCTTCTAACCACGCATAACCGTGATGGCTTTTAAATGGGATTAGAATCAACTCGTCTATTTAATAATCAATTTTGATATGTGTTCCATACATGCATAACCGTGAGGACTTTTAAATGAGAATGGAAGCACATAATCAAAGATTCCAAGTAGCTCACCCATGCATAACCGTGAGGACTTTTAAACGAGAGTGGGTACTTTGGATATTTTTATTGTTAATTAATTTTTTAAAAAAATGAATAATTTCCCGTTTAAAATACCACATTTTGACATATTATATTGGATTTTGATGAGTGATGGTCATTAGAAATATGATAGAAATAGAGATGGTCATGGAATTTTTACCAACCAAAGTTATAACAAATTTTGTTTAAATTTTTAAAGAAATTTACTAAATATATTGTCTTAAGTCATAATATATGATTAATATCAACACTCATCATATTTTCAATAACTATTTTTCTTTTTGATAATAAGTAGGGAGTCAGATTAGTTAATGTAGTCATTTAAGATCAAATCCAAAAATATAAAATCAAATTTCTAAAATGCCTAATCTGAGACGAAGTCAACAAAAACTATTTTCACGAAGGGGTTTTGTAAAAAAATGTTTGCCAATTAAAATAAGTTGAAATGAAATTTATGCAGATATTTTGTTTGGAAATGAGATGCAACTAACAAATGTTCCAACATAAAACACGTTCCACAAGTACTTTTTCTATCAACTGGGCTACCGGCATAATCTGCATCTAAACTCAAAGTTATCGTTAGTTGGATACCATAGACCAAACCGTGGAGTGTGCAACAAATACCTTATAATCCTATTTACAACCATTAAATGAAATTCTTTTGGATTTGAATTGACACCGTGCACATAAACAAACAGTGAACATAGTGTCAGATCTAGAAGTAAAAAGATAAACGAATATATCCACGCGTATCTAGAGTAATCATCAACCAATACAAAACAACATCTCTTACCACCTAAACTTGCAATCTCATTAGTCCAAACAAATCTATATTAACTAGTTCAAAGACTCCAGAGGTACTTACAGTATTCTTGGTATAAAAAGATAATTGGTCAACAATTTTGCACAAATCAGAATCAAAATCAACATTCATTTCCTTATCACATAACTGGCTGATTGAAATCAGATTATGGTGCAGATATTCAATATGTAATATATCGTTCAAGATGAATGTACCGTTACCTATTTTACCTTTACCGATAATTTTTCGTCATTACCCATTGTGTCTCTGCCACCTTTGTACTACTCTAGGCTAAGGAATTTTGATTTGTCGCCCGTCGTGTGCCTGGAACAGCCAGAATCCAGGTACCACTCTTGTTGTTCCTTAGCCTGCCACTACACCTACACGAGGAAATATTTTTGTGACCTATTTGTTTTTATAGGTCCATGATTGTTAGTGACAGATGATTTTGAAAAACAAGTTTGCGTAGAACCAAAACATTCTATATTTGTTCCTTTTGGCACCCATATTTGTTTGATTTTAAGGATTTAACATTTATGCCTTTAGGAACCCAAATTGGTATGGTTTTAGTATGTTTGGGTCTAAACCAGAAATTGTTTTGATTGTGTCCAATTTTTATACAAATCGTGCACTTGGAGTTAACATGATTAGTTTCACTTCTAACTCTTTTAGATTGAATATACCCAAGTCCTTGTCTAACAGTATTAACAATTTGTTTCCCTAACATCATATTTAGTGATTTTTCTCCTCTGGAGAATTTTCCTAAAGTTGTAGACAATTGTTGGACTTGTGTTTTGAGTGATTCATTTTCATTCAATAACAAGGTGCACTTTTTAATAGAATTTTCTCTCCTAGTGTTTTCACTTTCTTTTAAATTCAGAATTTCATTTTCAAGTCATTTAATTTTAATTTCTGATTTTTTAATTTCTTCTTCGAATGATGAACACTTATCACACTTAGGGCTCTTATTTCGATAGTTTTTAACCAATTGATCATGCTGCTTATTTAGTTCTATCAAACTATCTCTTTGTGATTCAATTTTAGCGTACTTCTCCCTAAGTCTTTCAAAACAGCCATTTACCTCATGAAAGTATGTAAGTAATTCCGAATGAGTAAGTTTTGATACCTCGCTTGGCTCGTCGTCATCATTGTCGGTTGTTTCTCCTTGAAGACACAGATTTCCTTTTTCACTCTCACTGCCAGTACTTTTATCAACTTTATCAGTTTCATCCCAAGTAGCTGCAAAACTTCTCCTTTTCAGTTTCTTTCCTTGGCCTAGTCGATTCTAAGGACAATTTGGCTTGATATGACCGGGTTTATTGAAGTTATGACAAATGATCTCCTGCTCTTCTGAGTTGTCTAGGACTTTCACAATTCTATTCTTCAGTTGTTGATTTAGGGCAGGATGTCCATATTTTCGGTTCCATCTTTTGAATCTCTTTATTATCAGTGCCAATTCAACTGCTCCATCATCGTCGTCGTCGTCATCATTTTCCGTTGTTCCTTTGAGAGCTATTGATTTCTTTCGCGTATCACCTCCTTCGCGTTCTTCCTTGAATCTGAGGATTTTTCAAACTATTTCCAACTCCGTGTGTGGTTTTCCGAGAGCTTTTGATTTGTATATGAGATTAGAAAGCCGTCCATACATTTCTTTGACATGTTCATCCTTTGCCATTGTGAAGTTCTCGTATTCGCTACTAAGCATGGCAAGACGAGATTCTTTGACTTGGGAGGCTCCTTCATGGGTCACTTCGAGTGTGTGCCAAATTTCCTGCGCAGTTAAACAATGTGAGACACGATTAAATTCAATTTGATCTAATGAGCAGATAATATAATTCATATCCTTAGCGTTAGCAAATTGCAGTTTATTTTCAAGATTTGTCCATTGATCCATCGGTTTTTCAACTTCTTGATTATCTACCACTACAGTTGGTGTCCTATATCCCGTCTCAACAATTTCCACGCATCTATGGTTTTTAGAAAAAATTTCATCCTACTTTTCAAATATGCATATTCGCCACTGAACATTGGTGGCCTAACTATGGACTGACCCTTAGCAAAAGCATTATTAAAAGAGGCCATTTTAAAAAATCAAATTTTTAAAACAAAAATTGGTTTTTGAAAAAATTAAAATTTTAAAACAAAAAAATGGTTTTTGTTCCTAGCTCTGATACCACTTGTAGGAACGATTTCACCGTAGAGGGGAGGTGAATAGAGTGATACTAATAATAATAATAATTAATGCGGAAATATATATAATAATTGCAGCACAGATAATAGCAGAATAATAAAAGCAGAAATAGAACAACACAGATTTACCCAGCTTCGGCAATAACCTGCCTACGTGCTGCCCCCAAGGTTTCTACTAGAAATTAAGTAGTCAAATGCTTACACACGTAAACTTGTGACACCTGCTACTTGACTAACCTAACTCTACACTCAAAACCCTACCACAACTCAGCCCTTGAGTTGCGAATTCTTGAACTACACCACCGTAGTTCGTACCTAGTCACACAACTAGAGTTTCACAAAATTTAAAATAAAAATACAAAATAAAACAAACTAACCAAAAATAAAACAAAACCCTAATTAAAATTGTGGCCTAAAAGAAAATAAGAAACCAACCCACTTCAAAATTATAATTTGTGAAAAAGAAAGTGACGTCTCCCTTTATCCTTAGTAACTTCGGTCATTCCCTTTATCTTTTCTTCAATACAAAATCTAGGGTTTCTGGAAAAATTGAACACACCGATTGATATTGGTCGATTGAATTGAGGAAATGGACTTGCTTTGCTTCCTCAATCAACTCCTAGCATTGAATGGCTTGCGGTTGTTCCAATTTTTGTCGAGCACGAATGATAGAAATGGTATGCAATTTATCCCCTTTTCGATTTTTTGATTACGCTGGACTTCGATTCGAGTTTTGAATTATATTTATGATTTCATTCAGTGCTTGCTCTTTGATTTGCTTGAACTCGAATTCCATCTTTTTTTCGATGATGTAAATTGGGTTTTATAGGCATTAAAGCCCTATATTTTCATTCGTATTTGTTTTGTTTGAATTCTTCGTGGTTTTTGCTTGACTGTTAAATATTTGATTCGACGCTTGTGATAATTCTGACTTGTTCATATTTGATATGTTGCTTGAATAGTTTGAGTTGGTTCCATTATTTTCTCTGATGCATTTGCATTTGCTCCGTGAATTGCTTTGGGTCAGTTCCTATGGCTTTGGCATTTGAAATTGTGATAATATTTTGACTTTTAAATTCGTGTTTATCACCTGCGAGTTCCATAAAAAAAATATTGCTGCCTTTGACTTGTTGAAACACTTCTTGACTTTATTCGATTTGTGTTACTCACTGATTTCACTGACTTTTTCGGCTTGATCAATTTAAGGAACAAAACTGCTGCTTTTCTTTGAACCGTGACTTGCAACTGTGTTTACTGTAAACATATAAACATGTATATACATACATATATGTATGTATATATGTGTACGATTGTTTCCTATCCACTTGGTTTCATGTGAATTGTCCACTGCTCTATTGCTTTGCACTTTGGTACATGGTTTTGTTCATTTCTCTGAAACTGATATATATATATATGCATATGTTTTCAAGTATTTTGTATTCATGTTGTCTGCACTATGTACATGTCTTGATTTAAGACTTCATGTTGCATTTCATTTACTCTAGGTTGGTACACTTGGTTCTGGTCTGAATTGTTGTATGTGTGGTGGTGTTCATGTTGCACTTGGTTTGGGTTGGAATCTGTTATCACGTGATCTAGTTTAGTTCATCTTGCTCATTCATGCTTGAATTGTGACTGGAAGGACTGAAGTCTTGTTGCACTTGAAGTGTTTTGTAATCTGGTTGCATTCCATGTCCAGTTCATGTGGTCTGAAGCTTTTTGAAGTCTGAGTCTTGTATATGCCTCTGGTCTGTGTTTCCTGAGATGCTTCGAGTTAAAAACTACTTGATCTCGTTGTTATGCTGTAGACTGGTTCTATGTTGCACTGGTGGTTCGTTTTGTGTTCATGCCATTAGACTGTTGTCTTGTTCAAACTACTCTTCTCTCGTTCACCTTGGTTGCATATACTCATGTTTGAAGTATGTTGAGGCATTTGTATTTATGCAGAGTTGTATGTTGAATTGTTTTCATTTCATATTGCTTCTGACCATGTCATGTTGAGTTGCTTCACATGTCCAGTGTATTGAACTTCTTTATCACCGTACATGTACATACCTACATATGTATGTGTGTATATATGTGTTGTTGCAGTCCTTGTGTTTGCCTTTGAATCATGTAGAGTAGTCATGGTTCTTTAATGATCCGGTTCATCCCTGAATGTTTGCATCTGTGTACACTTCTCTCTTGTGCCTGAATGCATGTTGTATTGTGACAGGAAGGTCTGATTTGGTTGAGTCATTTCATGTGTACATGTGTGGGTTGTTGCAGCCACATGAGTCTGGTTTCATTGAAGATCATGTTTGTCGAACCATTGAACTTGAGTATGATTATGTTGATTTGGTCGAGACTCATATGCACTTGAGTTGAATCCAGCTTTTGCTTGGGTTTGACCTTGTGCTCACCTGTCCCTGCAATTTTAACAAGCAAGTGTGCACGGCCTTGTGACATGTACAAGTGATACACTGTGCATGTTACAAGCTGTTCGTGTAAGATGAATTCAAAAGAAATGATGCCGAACAACCCAAATAACTGAGGCAAACAATATTTTCAAAAACATTCACTTTATTTTGAATTGCAAAATATTTATTTTTTTAATTTTACCACGTTAGTGTTTATTATGCAGATAATTCAGATACGGGATACAAGCTGGATTAGTGTTGAAGATCAAATACGAGTGTTGAGTGAATTATGTAGAGAGGTGTAAAATGTATGTAAAAATTGTGTTGTAGTTTAAAATTATTGTGTAATTGAAAATGTATAAATATAGTGAGAGCTCAAATTTGTACTATTTGAATTTATAATAAATATTTGTTTGAATAAAACATTTGTTTGAATTTGAATTCTGTGTTATTTATTTTATCCAACAAACATTTAATTAATTATGTGAAAAATAAAATAGTACAATAATTAAATGAATATATATATGTTTATTATCATCAAACAAAAATCATAGGCTATTGTATTCTACAGTGATGTGGTGATGTTAAGTGTTAAAAAAGGGTGATGTGAAGTTTAAGAGAAATATCCAAGGGTATTTTGGTAATTTGGTAAGGAGTTAATTTGGTAAATTACCACATTTACTTTTCCTATTAAGATATATGCATAGCCTCTTCATTTTCATTCATTCCAAACACATCTCATTCTTCATTTTCTTCTTCTTCCATGCTCTCTAATGGCTTCTTTTTCTCTTCTTCCTCCTCCCTAATGTTCTAGAATACTACGTAAATCATATCTTGTCTCCACCAAACTTTGCCAAAGTTCTTATACCATCTAAAAAACATGTTTTAGCCTCTAAAAAGTAGAAAAATGATGGAGTATGGGGAAATATCCCCTTGGGCCATGAGCATCATGAAGTGGTGTAGGAAGGTAGGCCGTGGGATTCACGGTGGTGGTGATGATGGTCGTGCACTAAAGAGGAAGGAGAAGAGTTTAAGTGATGCTTAGGATGGGTTTAGTAATGATTTAGTTGAATTAGAAAATGTTAGACAAAGTGTTGTTGGATAAGAATGTTGGTAGGAAGAATTAGTTAGAGACAAAGGTGAGTACTCGCATTTTACTAATTAATCTCTAAATTATTTCAAGTATAATGATTTGAAAGTTTAAATATATTGGATGATTAAATGTTTGATATTGGATGATAACTTGGTTGATATTATGATTGGTTATATGATTGTGATATGGTTGATAACTTGGTTTGATATATGATAAGATAAATGGTTAGTAATTAACCATTGTTAATAAAATGGAAGTTTAATCCATAAATAATATTTGTATGGAGTTGTTTAACCTCTTAATGATTTTAAACATAAAAAAGAGTTAAAATGAATATTATAATAGTATAATATTATAACATGAAATGAAATGGAAAATGAGTTTGAAATATGAAAAGCAATTGTTTAAATGAGTTTTAAATTATTTAGAAATGTTTTATAAACATTTAAAAGTATTTCCATGAAGTTTGAAAACAAGTCAAAACTAGGCGCGTCGCGTAACGATAGTTCGCGATTTCATGCCGTAGTGTAGAGAATGGAATATAGCTTAGAATTCTTCGAGATAAGAATTTGCCAGACTATTATATCCATTGTTTTTAGATAAAGAAATAAAATTAATATTTCATCAAGTACGCTTTAAAATATGAGTAAAACAAGTTTTTAGAAAAATCACGGTTTTGCAGTTTAAAACCCGAATTAAATATTAATACAAAATTAATATTTTTAAATGTTTAAAAATATGGAATAAATTTTATAAATCTTTTAAAATGGTTTAAAATTAATTTGAGTTATAAATATGGATTTACAAAATGAGAGAAAAGTTGTTTTAACGAAATAAGCTTTTAATACACTATTTGCGACACTTTTTTATAACTTTTGCAAAGAATGGTTTTAACTTAATTATTCTTTCCCGAATTTTTGTGAACCTTTTCAAATAAATAATTAATTAATTTAAAGATGATTAAGAGGTTTAAAAATGAGTATGTGGAAAAGACTAGAACATTTCTTCCATTTGTAAGTGTCATAGAAAATCTGACCTAGGAACAGATCGAAGGGAAAGCCCGGATGCACTAAAATAATTAAAAGTAAACTAAGTATGTTAAAAGATTTAGAGCCAATCAAATAACTTGACCACTTTATAGGTGACAGAGAGGTAGTCTCTAGGCTTTGGTTTGGGAAACCAATTGCCTACCCTCCCTAGCTACCCATACTGGCCCGACGGAGGGGATAGTTAAATTGATTTACTCAGGCCACATTTTCATAAGATAAAAGTGAAGAGATTTGGAGTTTTCTCCCAAAGATAAACAAGATTTAAAAATGAGATTTAGAAATGTTTTTCCTAAGTAAAAAGTGAAACGATTTAGAATTATTCCAAGATTTAAAAATGGGTTTTAATTAACCAAAGGATTTGATAAATGAGGCTTAATGATTCCATAAACTCTGAAAAAGATAAAGAAATGATTCAATAAATATATCTCTAAGATAAATTTGATTTAAATAAAAAGGTTAATTAATTGAATGTTGTGTGATAATCACCTATATACGTAAACACCTTTTTTATCGATGGTTGGTTCGGAGAAATCCGCATCGGATTTGGGTTATTCATATCCGAAAACCATTTCGAACCAATGTGTCCGTTCGGAAGTGAAGACGTGTTGAAGATGATGATTTTTGAATATCGGAGATCTTCAGAATGTAGGGATTGTTGTCACAAGTCTTAGAGGTTTACCCCATATTAAACTTATATAGCATTAGGGTCTGTATTCTAAAATCTTCGTTGTATTGAAGACCGATGATGTTCATAGTGGGAGGACTACTCGTTGACATTCTCTGGGTCGCTTCCAATATAGAGATATTTATTACAGCGGTTGTCCTATCATGTTTTGAAATCTTTGATTAGAAGGACTAATCTCTATTAACCCTAGGGATAATTCCTGACAAGATGCAGTAGGAGGAGTTCCTTCGATTTCGTTCAGTTCCAGAACTAACTTGTATGGACGAATGTCTGACATTGCATTTATGAGGTCACAAACGTTGACTTTTACAAACATACATCTGTTTGGTGGCGGAGAAGGCAACTTCTCTTAGCTTAACACCCTTCTCTGAGACGTACAAGATCAGCGGTATTATACTCGTGAAAGTCAATAGTAATCGAAAGATGGCAATGTGGCATTCAAAGTGGAACCTGTTATGATCAAAGCGTGATTTTGTGAAAAATCATGGCTTTATGGAATGATGCCTCACGAGCCTCACATCATAGGACTGATACGGGATATTATGTGGTCTGTAGGACATATTTCAGGGTATCGGCTATGAGGAATGAAAGGCATCTATTGCCGCGAGGCATCTGTTGCCTCTAGATGTTGAAATGGACAAGTATGTAGGCTGATGGAGATTGTGTAAAGCCACCGAGTAATACGTTGTACCATAGTAGTGTAGCATGTGCAGTTCTAAGTGGATAGCTTGAGAAAAGTGATAAGGTGTAACATCCCCTATTTGGAGGACCAAAACTAGCAGCTACGGATGCTGTAGTCATCCATAGTTATTAATTCTCAGTGATCAAATGCGGTAATGTTAGATACATTGATATAACGGAAACACATGGATTTGAAAAATGTTAAACTCAACTTAAAACAAATTTCTCATTCCACTCCAAATCATGTTTCAAATTCATTACATAATCTTAATTCGTAAACCACGTTCCGAGAAATATAATTATTACAAAATACGCAAAAAAGTGACATATGAAGATGCCCCCTTGGTTGTCAGAGTTTATATATCAACAAATAAACAAATTTTCCATTACATCTAAAACACAACGAAATTAATGTAAAAAGAAATCCTAATAGCTAGCTTGCCTCCTTCACGTCTCCGGAAGCTTATTCATCTATAGGAGAACCTGAAAAGCTTAATGCTCAGACTACTCAAAATCAATTGAGCACCCGAGAGTTTAAGGGGAAAATATAAATTTCGAGTCAGACAAAAAGCCTGGTGTGAATAATAACCTACCATCTCAAACCGTATAGATATCTAGTGAGACCACGCGGCTAAGCGGAATGAGTTTTCCACTCATTAGTATCTTTACAAAATTTATAATAACCATATACTGTGCACCTATTTCCACCCCATTCATTTAACTATCAGTCTCATTTACAGTTTCTAAGGTCACTATTAACCTATTAGTTTTCATGGGCTGACTAATAACCTGTTCAAAGCTTACGGACTATCTGTCTGATTTCATAGTTTTCATGGAATCACTAAGAACCTATTGGAATCTACCAATAACTTCATCCAATTGTAGTTTTCATGTGTTCATTATGAACCTATTGGGTTCTCCAATAACTTCTCTCATGTCATAGTTTTCATGGGTTGACTATGAACCTGTTGATCTCTGCCAATAACTTAATTCCGCATATAGTTTTAATGGGTTCATTATGAACCTATTGGCCCCTGCTAATAACACTTTCCGAACATAGTTTTCATGGGTTTACTATGACTGACTAAATTGAAAACTCTTTGATCAGTCTTTGGGCATCCTATGTTCTAGTCTTCCAGACTTCCTAGATGCAACTCTATTCATACAAGAGTTAACTCAATATATATTCACTACTTGGTCAACCTAGCTGGTTATTCTGCTCTTAACACCCCAAAATACAGTTATGGGTTAATTATAAAGTGAATATGTTCATAGAAGAAGTACACATGATAACTAATCATAACATGATAACACAACCATTCATGGTTTAATATCCTTGTATTCATTTTCAAATGAAACATGGTTAATACCTTTAACCAATTATCTTTAGTAAGGAAAGCTTCTTCAGAAACTCCAAAGTTAAATGTCATTTCAAAACTCTTTTATATTGTCATGGGTTTACCTTTAAAAATTGAGATTGGGTTCCTTGTTTTGAAAACTAAGGCTTTAGAAACCTTAGCCCTTCTCTTTCGAAACCATTAAAATATATCCATCGAAAGTAATCAAACCTTCTTTTCAAAACACTTAAGTATATGTCTTTTGAAACAATCTAAGTATCCATTTCAAAAGCATTAAAGCCTTCCTTTCGAAACCATTGAAACATTCCTTTTAGAAGTATTAAAGCTTATCTTTCAAAACCACTTAATTCAAGTAGGATTTATAGAAGCATAACTTCGAAACCATATGAAAGTATCTCTTACAAAATCATTGGGTTTAACCTTAGGTACAACTTTTGGATCAAAGTGAACATAAGCGAAAGCACCCCCTTTCAAAAACATTAATCTTCAAATAAAAGAATTTGGGGAACAAATGGCTTCGAAACCACCCTTTTGAAAGCATTGATAGAAGCGGCTGTAAGTACCCTTTTGAAAGCATTGGAAAGTGGCTTCAATATTAATAAAACAAAAGCTTCCTTGCGAAAGAATTGTCATAAGGCTATAAAGAAAAGCGGTTTTTAACCTATTCGAAAGGTATAAAGACGGCAGCAAGGTTTCGACTAGGTTTAAAGGAAATTACCCATTTGAAAGCTCCTTTTTAAAACTTAATATGCAGCAACACAATCGAAAGCTACTTTTAAAACAAAGGCATGCAGCAATCCAGTCGAAAGCTATTTATTTCAACCCTTTTGAAAGCTTCTTGGAAAACTAAGTAAGTGGCATCTCTTTCGAAAGAGAAACAAAGGCAAGTGGCTTAGTTCGAAAGCTATTAAAAATGTCATCAACCCCTTCGAAAGCAAGCTTTCAACATCATTCCTTTTCGCCTTTCTTCAATATCAACCCCTTCGAAATCCTTATGGCATTCGAAACCCATTTTATATGATTTTAACCTTAAAGTCTAATCAATCCTTTTAGAAACATACTTGTTTAAATCAAATATGGCATATAATCAAAGCATATCACCACTCAAATCATCCAAACGGTTTTAAACTTTAAATCCGAAATCAAAATGCTCATCAAAACATATATGAGATGGTTTAGATCATTATTCACCTTGTTTGGATAAAGAACTTGAGATTTGATCTTGCTTTATTCTTCCTTGCTTAAATCCTTAGCTTTTAATTTATTTTGATCCTCTTTTCCCTTAGGGTTGTGGCCGGCCTTAGAGCTCTTTTGCTTATGTTTTTACTTTGTGAAAAATGTGAATAGGAATTAGGTAAGGGTTTAGGGGTTATAGGTTTGTGGTATTTTCTCATAATACCCTTGCCTTATACTATTGAGCAGTTAATTTATAAAACCATTTTATAAACTCATCTTTATGATTTCATTTAGTTAAAGCACGGCCTCTATTTTAGTTTTCAAATCTCAATCCCGTTATCACTATAGTCTCTATGTTATTCTATTTAATTTATCTAATTAAATTTTCTGAATAATGTGACTTAAAATTAAGGGTGTTACAGGCTCCCCTCCTTAAAGAATTTCATCCTCAAAATTCAGTAAGGACTGAATACTAATCATAGCAATCATTTGTAACATCTCCTAACTACCATACTAACCTACCTAACTAGAATACAGTCTATATAAAGCAAATATAGAACATACCCCTACAACTAATCGGGATAGGTATCTCTAATCTTGTCTTCTGTTTCTCAAGTACAGTCCTTCTCGTTGTCGCTCCACTGAACTTTCACCAACTTAACTGTCTTGTTTCCTAACCTCTTCTCATATCTCGCTACAACCCAAACTGGTAGTCTAACAAAAGTCAAATTCGGTTCTACTGTTAAATCTTTCAATGCGGTCAGAGGAATAGTAGTCTCCGGATCAAGCACATACTTACGAAGATGAGACACATGAAACACATTATGGACACCTGCCAAACTTCTCGGCAACTCTACTCTGTATGCGAGCTTTTCGATCCTCTCTATAACTAGGAGCGGTCCAACATATCTCGGTGCCAGTTTTCCTAACTTTCTGAATTGCACCACACCTTTCATCGGTGATACTTTAATGAAAACTCTATCCCTAACTGAGAACTCTAAATCCTTAGACCTCTTATCTGCGTAACTCTTATGTTTAGACGAAGCTTCCTTCAACCTACCTTGGATCAACTCAATCTTCTATGTCGCCTCTCTAACCGGATCTGGACCCAAGACTAATTTGTCCCCAGTTTCTAACCAACATGCTGGTAATTTGCATAGCCTTTCATACAAAGCTTCGAAACACGCCATTCCTATAATGGTCTGATAACCATTATTATAGGAAAACACAAATAAGTATAGGTGATCTTCCTAAGATCCACCAAAATCTAGCATACAAGCTCTCAACAAATCCTCGAGTAACTCTCTCTGTCTGCCCATCCGTCTAAGTATGATACGCCGTACTCATCTTGAGCTTGGTACCTAATACGTCTTGTGGACTCTTCTAGAATTCACTAGTAAACAAAGTATCTCTATCACTCACTATACATACTACTAGGAATTCCATTCAGTCTAACAATGTTTTTCATAAATAACTTAGCTAAAACAGGTGTCGTTCTGATTGACTTAACTGGAATGAAATAGGCACTCTTGGTCAGCCTGTCCACCACGACCCATATACTTTCATTTCCCTGATTCAACCTTGGTCACCCGTTTATAAAATCCATGGATATCGAATCCCATTTGCAAACTGGTATCAACAAAGGTTGAAGAAATCCACTCGGCTTCTAATGTTCGACCTTCACTTGTTGACAGTTACACACTACCTAACCCACAAGCCAACATCCTTCTTCATATCTTCCCAGTAGAAACCCCTCTTCATATCTGGATACATCTTGGTTCCTCCAGGATGAATCGTAAATTTGGATTGATGACATTCCCTAAGAACTTCTTTCCTTAAGTCCTCAACATTCGAAACACATAGCCGTCCCTTCTTTCTTAACCATCCCCTCTGGTCAAGATTAAAATTCATTAGATCATCAATCTTCGACCCAACCTCAAGCCTTCTAATATTCTCGGCTAACAATGGGTCTTCTTTCTGCTTAGAGGCAATCCTTTCGATCGGCACTGGTCAAACTTTCAAGCTAGATACCAAGGCAGTGCTCTGACTAGAACTAGCAGTTGATCTTAACCGCACACTACAAGTAGTCAAAGCCTCAAGATCTTTCTATTCCGCCAACATGGCCAACACCACATTTTGATGTTTTCTACTAAGAGCATCTACTACTTTATTTCCTTTTCTAGGTGTATACTCCATACCAAAATCATATGCCACTAAAAACTCCATCCATCTTTGCTATCTCATATTCAACTCCTTCTGAGAGAATAAATACCTTAAAGACTTATGATTGTGTATAACTCAAATCTCTCCCCTAAGAGATAATGTAACAACCCACATATTTATCGATGGTATATTTAAATATTTTATTTAAATATTTCATCGTTAGTCGGATTTTAGTCCGAAAAGATACTTTTTGCAAACAGTCGAATTAGGACTCGAGACCACTTCCATTGAGTTCAAAATGCCGTTTGCGACCTTTTTTAGTATAAGCTTCGATTTGTTTGGAGTTAGTAGAATTTTGCTACTTTTTCATTTAGGGATTTGGTTTGGGTTTCAGCCCATTAACCCCACTTGCCCAAATCTGGTTATATCATTACTCCACCCCCTCTCCTCTTCATTACTTCACTTTCATTTCCTAACACTCAAGCTTCATCAAAAATGGAGGAAGAGAAAAAGAATTAGGAAATTCCTAAGCCCTAGTTCCATTGCAAATATAAGTTCTAGCTCCAAATTCAAGAAGAAGCTTTGGTAAGCCTCCTCTTCTTCTTTCCCAACTCGTTCTCCTTTCAATTTCATAAATTTCCTAAACCTAACTTAGGAAATGTTACTCTTATAAGCTTAGATTCAAGCTTGTTGAGTTGGAATTGGAGAGTGATTGTCCTTGCCATTGCTCTATAGCTTCTTCTTCATTTGTTTTAGGTTTAAAGGTGAGACTTTTATCTCACATCTATGACTATAATTATCTTTGGTTGTTGGGTATGAATTCCTAACACTTCTCCATGTGCATTTGCCCTTGATTTGGATTGGTTTTGTGAATATTTCAATTTATGGTTTTTGAAGTCAAATTTGTGTGTAAATCCTTTTATGGATGTTTGATCATGGTTTGGTAATGCATCGAAGAGCTTATAGGGTCGGGTTGTCTATTGGCATAAACCCTTAGCGCCCGTTGCTCGTCCGGTTGCATTTGCAAAGAGATTGCATCTTCATTTTTAGGCTGAAAATACTGGAAATCCCAGTTCAATCGACTGAAATCTCTGTTCAATCGACTGAACCTGGAACTCGAAAGTTTCCAGGAACGATTCAGTCGACTGAAATCTTTGTTCAGTCGACTGAACCTGGAAACAAAAAGTTTCCAGGCATGTTTCAGTCGACTGAAATCTCTGTTCAGTCGACTGAACTTGGAAACATAAAGTTTCCAGGCATGATTCGGTCAACTAAAATCTCTGTTCAGTGAACTGAATTTGCTGTTTCAGCCCACTTTGCCTTTTGGGATTGAATTTCCAATTTGAATCGATTCGTGATGATCCTATTTGTTGTTATCATTTATTATGACTTTGATGACTCCTTTTTCGGGATTTTTGAATATCCATTTCGATGGATTCTTTCTCGATTTATATGGATTTGATTCACGTCTTCTTATGTGAATTTTTGATGATTGATTGTTTCTACAATCATTTCTATGACTCGTCACTTTAAAAATACAAAGGTTTTTATACTAATAGTAAATATTCAAACTCTTTACAAAGATGATTTCAACTCTATTTTTAATACAAAGCTCGTTTATAAAACCGTTTTCTAATCTATTAGTATATACAAACCTTTACCTCATTTGTATGAGAAAATCGAATTAAACGGCTTAGCAAAACAAGTGGTATGAAACGCTTGCGTTTACTTCGTCGGTTAATTTATGGACTTGTTCAATTGAAACTCTTGTGACAATTTTCGAGTGGAGATCTACAATTTGTTCGTAAATATTTAAGTTAAGCTAGTGGTTATGGGACATGAAGCTAAACTCATATATTTACTAGCTTAGTGTAATTGACACTTCTTGATGATCGATGATGATCATTTTATGGTTTAGACTAGTAATGCGCGATGTCTCTTTGTTTTGGTTCATCGGACGTTTCGCTGTACGACGTCGATGTTCCGAATTATTTGTGCTTCTGGTTCATCGGGCGTTTCATTGTACTACATCGTTGTTCCATATTATTGGATTTTTGGTTCATCGGGCGTTTCGTTGTACTACGTCGTTGTTCCATATTATTGGATTTTTGGTTCATCGGGTGTTTCGCTGTACTACATCGTTGTTCCATGTTATTGGATTTTTGGTTCATCGGGCGTTACGTTGTACGACGTCGTTGTTCCGGTTTATTGTGTTTTGGTTCATCGGGCATTACGTTGTACGACGTCATTGTTCCGGTTTATTGTGTTTTGGTTCATCGGGCATTTCGCTGTACAACGTCATTGTTCCGGTTTATTGTGTTTTGGTTCATCGGACGTTACGTTGTACGACGTCGTTGATCCGGTTTATTGTGTTTTGGTTCATCGGACGTTACGCTGTACGACGTCGTTGTTCCGATTTATTGTGATTCTAGAGCACCAGACATTTCACTGTACGACGTCGTTGCTTCTAATTATTTGATTTTTGGATTTCTAATGGTTGATTTCTAGAATTATGCTTCACCAACTTTTACAAATTGGCATTGAAATGTATGCCGTTATTTGTGGCTTGGTGAATTAAATTAAGAATATGACATTCTTTATAATCTTTGAGAAGATTCTTGTGATATTGATTAATCTCTGGATTGATTTTCGATTAGATACTTATCACAGTATGGCTTTATGGTTATCATACGTTTTTGTCATATCTCTTATTCTATATCACTTTATCTGATATTTATAGCTAGACTAATCCGTTTATTATTTTCTTCTTAAATAATACTCGGGTCAGACTGTGATTTTACAGGTGCTTCCTCATGACTTCTTCTCTGGGACTATCATCTGACTTTTGGCTAACTACTTTAGCATTGTAGTTTTTGGTTGTATACATTCGATATATTGACTCATTGATGTATACATATTCTGTTGTCTAGCACTTGTATCTTTTCTTTTTCTGATATTGTGGATCTTGTTTGACCACTACTCTGATGAACACTTTTATGTGTTATATTCATATCTGTTTCCGCCTATGTGATATGAACTGTCTGTGACTGATTTGTGTTATGTTTATTTCTATATTTGTTTTCGAAATATACATAGCCACCGTGAAGTAGCTTTGAGTTTGTATCAGTATGTCGGATTTCCTCTTGAAATGAAATGCATGTTATACTATCTGACATATCGGTACTCGCCTAAAGTAATTACACGGAGGGTCGCTCCTCAACAGTCTTATTCTTCATGCTAGTTGACGGCATTACTCCGTAGTGTCATTGGTTAGCGTGCGTATAGAGGTGGGGCGTCACAGCATGGTATCAGAGCCAAACTTCGGAACAATGTAGAATAATCTAGCAAGGATCATTGTCCTAAGTCTTTCTCAGGAATCGTGCCATAGGATTTGGTTCGAGTCTTCGTACCGTTCTATCCTATTTTCTTTTGTGATGCCTTGTTTTATCAATCAAGCTTGTTTGATATTCATTTTGAGAATAAAATTTTTCCTCTTCTTTCTTTCTTTCTTAGAGAAGAGAAATGGTTAGACCTGGCCGTCCCAGCGCTGGTCAATCTAGTGCTACTCCTCAGGAGGGAGTATTTATGTCTGCCTAGCAGCTTCTAGATCTTGTTAAGAATGCTCAAGCTATCGGACTCATTCCAGAGCCTACTCATCCTAGATCCTAATTTGCACGCTTGTGTAGAGATTATACCGATTTGGGTGGAAGGCCATTTCGGGGATCCGAGAGTGTCATTGAAATCCAAGCTTGGCTTAGATCATGCGACCGCATCTTTTCTCGCATGAATCTTGTTGATCTCCACCGAGTCCAAGTGGCTTCTAGCATGCTCCAAGAAAGAGCATTGGATTGGTATGAGCTTCATATTTCTAAAATCGTTGAAGCGGATCTCACTTGGGAGCAATTCCGGGAAAGATTCGAATTGAAATTTGTGCAGGAGGCTGAAAAAGTAACTTTGGCCCGGCGTTTTATCGACCTTGTTCAAGGTGAATCTTCTGTGACGGACTACGTCGCATCTTTCGAATCTCTTTCTAAATACGTGGTTGAATACATTAATACCCCATTGAAGAAAAATTAGAGATTTTTTTATGGCTTGAACAAGAATCTCAAGAAGCCATTACTTCTGAAATTGGAAGTTTCTTTCGATCAGCTTATTGATATCGCTCTTCGTCTTGAAGAGGCCGATAAAGAGTGTGATGTTGAAGTTGTGGGTGCTAAACAAAACTTCAACAACAACATGAAAAGGCCTATTAAGTTCAAAGGCCCCAATCCCAATCCCAACAAGAAAGGGAAGCAAGAATCCTCGGTAGCAAAGACTCCTACTTCTAGTCGTGGACGATGCTACAATTGTTGTCTTACGGACCACTACGCAAATGAGTGCCCGAAACCATTTTTTTGTCGTTATTGCAAAAGTTCGGGCCATCTTATATCTACATTTCCCATACTCCAAAGTAGGAGAGAGGGAGAGCTAAATGTTGTTCAAGCCCCTAGTGATACTTCTATTGGTCAAGGTAATTCTCCTTCTATCCTTAACGATATTTCTTTTGTGATTATCTTATTCGAGTTCTTTTTTATATGGGTTTCATCTCATTATTTTTATATCAAAAGAACTCGTGATTCTTTTTCTTTAAACATTTCTGGGCTAGATGATTTCTTTGAGGATTGCGAATCCGGATTGGTGGATCCGCAACACTCAATTTGCTTTTTATTGATGTCGAAATTATTTTATGTGATTTTTCTTTCCGAGCCGATTTTTACTTATGCATCGGAATTGACTTTTGTAAGGATTGGCTTAATTATTATGAAGCCATATCCTTTGTCCCGTGTGGACTATTCATCTTCGACATTTTCAATCTGTTAAGCAGATTTCTGTTTTTCCTTTGTGATTTTGATTCTAATTTGATGGCATCATTTTATTCTTTAAGCTCACATGATGAGGAAAGTGTTATTTCTCTCATTCATGAGGTTTGAGAATTTTCTGGTATTTTTGAGTTTGTCTTAGGATTATCACCTAAGCAGTCTTTTGAGTGGTGTTAAGGTCTTTTCAGATCGACCTTACCACCGGTTTTCTTTAGCTACGAGTAGCGGAAGTTAGCATCCACTTACCGAATTCCGCACTCGTTTTGATTCTTATGAATGACTTATTATGTCATTCAGTTTATCCAGTTTATTTCATCCATTTTGTAAATCGAGTATTCTATGAATATTTCGATGAGACCATTCTTGTATTTATTGATTTTGGATGAAAATAGCAATTTAAAAATTTTTGCAAATCTTTTTCATAAGATTTATTTATAAGTATAATTAGATTTTGTTCTTGAAACGAGCAAAGAATATTCTTAAAACTTTTTAAGAAACATGTTTATCATATAGAAGATGATTTTGTGATTGTTTTGCCCATTGAGTGCTTTAAGAATTCTGGTCGATGCGCTTGATCAACGTTATCGATAGGAATCTCCTAAACGCTTTGATGAGACAATTTGACACGATATATTGACTTGTAAAATGTAAACATTTTTTTAGAAAGATGATTACATAATGATAAATGTAATTTTTGAAAGTTTTAGCTTTTCGAGAAAGAAGATTATTTGAAAGAATTCTTTTCCGATACTCTTATTCTTGTGATTCCCGAAGGGAACCAAGGTTTTATCTTTTGTACCAATGCTAATCGTATTGGTTTGGATGCCGTTCCCTTGCAAAATAGAACGTGCTATCACTTATGTTTCTAAACCATTAAAGCCTATCGAGACTAGGTATGCCACTCATGATCTAGTGCACGCGGCTATTGATTTCATTTTTGAGTTTGGCATCATTGTTTTTGACGGAGAAATTTGTTCTCCACCTCGATCATAAATCTTTGAAATATTTATTTCTCATAAGGAACTTAAATTGCGTCAACCTCGTTGGCTCGAGTTCCTTGCACCTTATGATCTTTTTACCAAGTTCATTGGACGTTTCGATGTACTTTGTTTTATTGAGCTTCGTCTCATTTATTTTATGGTGTTCGGGTCATTTGACGTAACGTTTTTGTACTACGTCGGTGTTCCGAATTATTTGAGCTTCGGTTCATTGGACATATCGTTTGTACTGCGTCGGTGTTCCGAATTATTTGAGCTTTGGTCCATCTGGCGTACCGTTATTGTACTACGCCGTTGTTCCAAATTATTCGAGTTTCTCGTTTCTCGGGCGTACCGTTTTTGTACTACGCCGTTGCACCGGCTCAATTTTCTGCTATTCTTGACGTTTTCCACGTCTTTTAACTATGGAAATGATTTTAGGTTTCCGATTTTTATTCTTGAGCCTGGTGTTATAGTAGGGATTGAAGTTTCACCAAATTTGACTTATGAGCAACATTCTATTCGTATCATTACTTCGGAGGTTAAACGCTTTCGAAATAAAGATGTTCTTTTTGTGAAAGTCCGATGCTTCTCAAATCCTAAGGATTTCTCTTGGGAATCCAGAGAATTCATCGAGCGAACACGTTCGGGCTAACTCTTTCGTGCTCTTTATGGTGAACTTCTTATTTCAAATTTTCTTTTGTGTTGATATGCTTCTATGGTTATTACTCTTTATTTTCTTCTTAAGTATTGCGAGAACGCAATTTCTTTAAGGAGGGGAGTCTGTAACAACCCGCATATTTATCGATGGTATATTTAAATATTTTATTTAAATATTTCATCGTTAGTCGGATTTTAGTCCAAAAAGCTACTTTTTGCAAACAGTCGAATTAGGACTCGAGACCACTTCCATTGAGTTCAAAATGCCGTTTGCGACCTTTTTGAGTATAAGCTTCGATATGTTTGGAGTTAGTAGAATTTTACTACTTTTTCACTTAGGGCTTTGGTTTGGGTTTCAGCCCATTAACCCCACTTGCCCAAATCTGGTTATATCATTACTCCACCCCCTCTCCTCTTCATTACTTCACTTTCATTTCCTAACACTCAAGCTTCATCAAAAATGGAGGAAGAGAAAAAGAATTAGGAAATTCCTAAGCCCTAGTTCCATTGCAAATCCAAGTCCTAGCTCCAAATTCAAGAAGAAGCTTTGGTACCTCTTCTTCTTCCCCAACTCGTTCTCCTTTCAATTTCAGATATTTCCTAAACCTAACTTAGGAAATGTTACTCTTTTAAGCTTAGATTCAAGCTTGTTGAGTTGGAATTGGAGAGTGATTGTCCTTGCCATTGCTCTATAGCTTCTTCTTCATTTGTTTTGGGTTTAAAGGTGAGATTTTTATCTCACATCTATGACTATAATTATCTTTGGTTGTTGGGTATGAATTCCTAACACTTCTCCATGTGCATTTGCCCTTGATTTGGATTGGTTTTGTGAATATTTCAATTTATGGTTTTTGAAGTCAAATTTGTGTGTAAATCCTTTTATGGATGTTTGATCATGGTTTGGTAATGCATCGAAGAGCTTATAGGGTCGGGTCGTCTATTAGCATAAACCCTTAGCGCCCATTGCTCGTCCGGTTGCATTTGCAAAGAGATTACATCTTAATTTATAGGCTGAAAATACTGGAAATCCCAGTTCAGTCGGTTGAAATCTCTGTTCAGTCGGCTGAAATCTCTGTTCAGTCGACTGAACCTAGAACCCGAAAGTTTCCAGGCATGATTTAGTTGACTGAAATATCTGTTCAGTCGACTGAACCTGGAAACAGAAAGTTTCCAGGCATGTTTCAGTCGACTGAAATCTCTGTTCAGTCGACTGAACCTAGAAATAGATAGTTTCCAGGCATGATTCAGTCAACTAAAATCTCTGTTCAGTCAACTGAATTTGCTGTTTCAGCCCACTTTGCCTTTTGGGATTGAATTTCCAATTTGAATCGATTCGTGATGATCCTATTTGTTGTTATCATTTATTATGACTTTGATGACTCCTTTTTCGGGATTTTTGAATATCCATTTCGATGGATTCTTTATCGGTTTATATGGATTTGATTCACGTCTTCGTATGTGAATTTTTGATGATTGATTGTTTCTACAATCATTTCTATGACTTGTCACTTTAAAAATACAAAGGTTTTTATACTAATAGTAAATATTCAAACTCTTTACAAAGATGATTTCAACTCTATTTTTAATACAAAGCTCGTTTATAAAACCGTTTTCTAATCTATTAGTATATACAAACCTTTACCTCATTCGTATGAGAAAATCTAATTAAACGGCTTAGCAAAACAAGTGGTATGAAACGCTTGCGTTTACTTCGTCGGTTAATTTATGGACTTGTTCAATTGAAACTCTTGTGACAATTTTCGAGTGGAGATCTACAATTTGTTCGTAAATATTTAAGTTAAGCTAGTGGTTATGGGACATGAAGCTAAACTCATATATTTACTAGCTTAGTGTAATTGACACTACTTGATGATCGATGATGATCATTTTATGGTTTAGACTAGCAATGCGCGATGTCTCTTTGTTTTGGTTCATCGGACGTTTCGCTGTACGACGTCGATGTTCCGAATTATTTGTGCTTCTGGTTCATCAGGCGTTTTGTTGTACTACGTCGTTGTTCCATATTATTGGATATTTGGATCATCGGGCGTTTCACTGTACTACGTCGTTGTTCCATGTTATTGGATTTTTGGTTCATCGGGCGTTACGTTGTACGACGTCGTTGTTCCGGTTTATTGTGTCTTGGTTCATCGGGCATTTCATTGTACGACGTCGTTGTTCCAGTTTATTGTGTTTTGGTTCATCGGGCATTTCGTTGTACGACGTCGTTGTTCCGGTTTATTGTGTTTTGGTTCATCGGGCGTTTCGCTGTACAATGTCGTTGTTCCGGTTTATTGTGTTTTGGTTCATCGAACGTTACGTTGTACGACGTCGTTGATCCGGTTTATTGTGTTTTGGTTCATCGGACGTTACGTTGTACGACGTCGTTGTTCCGATTTATTATGATTCTGGAGCACCGGACGTTTCGTTGTACGACGTCGTTGCTTCAAATTATTTGATTTCTGGATTTCTAATGGTTGATTTCTGGAATTTATGCTTCACCAACTTTTACAAATTGGCATCGAAATGTATGTCGTTATTTGTGGCTTGGTGAATTAAATTAAGAATATGACATTCTTTATAATCTTTGAGAAGATTCTTGTGATATTGATTAATCTCTGGATTGATTATTGATTAGATACTTATCACAGTATGGCTTTATGGTTATCATACGTTTTTGTCATATATCTTATTCTATATCACTTTATCTGATATTTATAGCTAGACTGGTCCGTTTATTATTTTCTTCTTAAATAATACTCGGGTCAGACTGAGATTTTACAGGTGCTTCCTCATGACTTCTTATCTGGGACTATCATCTGACTTTTGGCTAACTACTTTAGCATTGTAGTTTTTGGTTGTATACATTCGATATATTGACTCATTGATGTATACATATTCTGTTGTCTAGCACTTGTATCTTTTCTTTTTCTGATATTGTGGATCTTGTTTGACCACTACTCTGATGAACACTTTTATGTGTTATATTCATATCTGTTTCCGCCTTTGTGATATGAACTGTCTGTGACTGATTTGTGTTATGTTTATTTCTATATTTGTTTCCGAAGTATATATACATAGCCACCGTGAAGTAGCTTTGAGTTTGTATCGGTATGTCGGATTTCCTCTTGAAATGAAATGCATGTTATACTATCTGACATATCGGTACTCGCCCAAAGTAATTACACGAAGGGTCGCTCCTCAACAGCCTTATTCTTCGCGCTAGTTGACGGCATTACTCCGTAGTGTCCTTGGCTAGCGTGCGTATAGAGGTGGGGCATCATAGATAATGTCTTCATACTTTCAATGCAAAGATAATTGCTGCCAACTCTAAATTATGAGTCAGATATCTCACTTCATGCGGTCTAAGTTGTCGTGAAGCGTAGGTAATGACTTTACCTTTCTACATCAACATAGCCCCTAATCCAGTTCCACATGCATCAGTATACACTACTAATCCTTGGTTTCTGTCTAGAACCACTAACAAAGGCACATTGGTAAACAAATGCCTTAACTTAAGGAATGCTTCCTCACATTTCTCAGACTAAGTAAACTTCACATCCTTCCTAGTTAGCTTAGTCAAAGGCGCTGCTATCTGCGAAAAACCCTTAATGAATCCCCGGTAATAGCCAGCGAGTCCAAGAAAGCTTCTGATCTTAGTCACTATCTCTGGTCTCTTCTAGTTGTTAACAACTTCGATCTTATCCGGATCAACTGACAAACCCTTTCTATGAAACCACGTGACCAAGAAACTTAACTTCTTTCTTCCAAAAATGACACTTTGAAAACTTTGCTTTCAGCTGATGCTGCCTTAGCATCGCAAGCACTATTCTAAGATTAACTTCATGTTCTTTCTAAATAAAATTTATTAAAATGTCATCTATGAATACCAATACGAACCTATCCAATTGCTCTTGGAAAATTCGGTTCATCAAACCCATGAAGAAAGCTGGTGCATTCGTTAATCCGAATGGCATTATTAACCACTCGTACGAACCATACCTAGTCCGAAATGCCGCCAATGGAATACTGTCCTCTACCACTCTTAGCTGATGGAAAACTGTTGCCAAATCCAATTGGGAAAATGCTCTGGCTCCACACAATTGATCAAAAAATCATCGATTCTCGGAAAAGGATACTTATTCTTGATCGTCTTCTCGTTCAACTTGCGGTAGTCAATACACAACCTTAGAGATTCATTTGGCTTCTTCACGAATACCACACCTGCTCCCCAAGGAGAACTGCTTGGTCTAATAAAGCTCTTACCTTTCAAGTCCACTAGATGCTCCTTCAATTCCTTCATCTCGGTTGGTGTCATCCTCCTAGGTGGTCTACTTACAGGCTCTGCTCCTGGCATAAGATCAATATGAAACTCAACAACTCGTTTTAGTGGTAGTCCTATAATTGGCTCGAAAACATTTGCAAACTCTCATGCTACCCGAACCTGACCCAACTCTTCTTCTACTTCCATATCACACAACAAGGCACAAGCACTCCGATCTGAATTCTCTACTGAGAATATAATTTGGTTAGGACTATTTGGGTGTCTTAGCGATATTTCGCTATCTTTCCAAAATATCCTAACATTATATTTATCTAACCAATCCATACCGAAAATGATCCCGAAGCTTATGAAATCAATAACATACAAACTGCATGCAAACATATGACCTAACAAATCAAGTTATAACTGGTCACATCTCGTTCCTAGAGCTGCATACCCTCCTATCGGATTCGTAACCCTTAAGGTAGTAACAAGGTATGTAGGTTCTAAACATAATCTATCTACAAAACATTGAGATATAAATGAATGCCATGTGCCGGTATCAAATAGTACCCTAACCGGTACACTTTGAATCAAATGCATACCTTCCATCACATTCTTTCCTTTCTCAGCAGCAGTTGGCCTAGCAGATGATGGTTCAACAGCAAAGACCTTTCCCTTGTCCACCCTGACCGGTTCTAGGCACTGATTCTTATAATGCCCAATCTGGTCACAGTTAAAGCACTTCACTCCTTTCTTATCTCCAGCCTTCTTCCCTTTTCTAGTTCGACATTCATGAGTATAATGTCTCTTCTTATCACACTTGAAGCAAACTAGACTAGCCTTCACCATTTTGGCAGCTTCCCCCTTTTGGGTTCCTTTCTTCGTAAAGAACTTCCACTTCATACCCTGAAAACCCTAGGTTTCAACCTGCTTCTCCTTCCCATAAGTAGAAAGCATCTCTTCATTCCAGATTGCCATCTCCACAACAACTGTACTTGGATCACGAAGATGTGGCATTATTTCCCTAGCAACCTCGGGTCTTAACCCTCGAATAAACTTCTCATTTCTTTTAATGACGATGTCAATGGTAGCATATCCGTATCTGGACAGCTCATCAAACTTCATAGCATACTCAATCATTGACATCTCACCCTGCACTAAATCCATGACTTTCTTAGCAATACTGACTTGGCAATTTCAAACAAAAACCTCTCTTCGAATATCCTTCGAAATTCCACCCAAGTCAACTCTTCCTTGGGAATTCCAACGGTAACACTGTTCCACCAATGAAATGGTGCTCCCTACAACTGTCTAGAGGCAAGTCTCCTCTTCTGCTCATTGTTTACCCAAGTCATCAAAGATCCTTTCATAATGCAAAAGCCAATTCTCTACTTCTAGGGCATCCTCTGTTCCCAAACACAGCTTCCCACCAAGACTGGTATAATCCCTGCTCAGCTTGGCATAGTTGTTGCCAACTGGGGCCACGGGATTTGCTCCTCCAATAGCATTACCCCCAGCTACTCTTACAACTGCTCCAGCTTGCATCAGATTGATAAAGAACTGATACATCATCCCCGTATCTACTGGCGGGTTTCGAGCACCTACGTTGGCATTTGCATTTGGATTAGCATTTGCCCGTCGACCCTGTTTTCTCCTGTTAGGTCGAGCATTTCCATTAGTTGTGGTGCTTCCTCCACCTAGGTTTCCTCTTCCATTTCCTGCCTCCATATCTTCCTTTCTCGTAAATCAGCATACGAGCCTTAGTAAAATATAGAAGAACTGTCTAAGAGAGAGGGAGTATGTACATATATATATATATAGCAAATACAAGTACGTTACCCTAAACCTCGATCTTATTTTCTAATTCATTGGATTATGTTTTGAAAAATCTTTTAGGTTTAAATTTCTTTTTAAGTTTACATAAACCATGCTCTGAAACTTATAACATCCCCCATTTGGAGGCCCAAAACTAACGGCTATGGATGCTGCAATTATCCATAGTTATTAATTCTCGGTGATAAAATGTGGTAATGTTAGATACATTGATATAACAGAAACACATGGATATGAAAAAAATTTAACTCAACTTAAAAATAATTTCTCTTTCCACTCCAAATCATGTTTCAAATTCATTACATAATCTCTATTCGTAAACCACGTTCAAAGAAATATAATTATTAAAAAAATACGCTAAGAGCGACATATGAAGATGCCCTCTTTGTTGATAAGAGTCTAAATGTCGATAAATAAACAACTTTGCCATTACATCAAAAACACATCGGAACCAATAGAATAGGATTCCTAATAGCTAGCTTGCCTCCTACAAGTCTTCGAAAGCTTATTTGTCTAAAGGAGAACCTGAAAACCTTAACGCTCAAACTAGTCAAAATCAATTGAGCACCCGAGAGTTTAAGAGGAAAACATAAACTTCGAGTCTGATAAAAAGCCTAGTGTGAATAATAACCTACCATCTTGAACCATATAGATATCTAGTGAGACCATGCCGCTTAGCGGAACAGGGTTTCCCCTCACTGGTATCTTAACCAAAATTTATAATAACCATATACTATGCACCTGCATTCCCAATGGTTAAAACATAACATAAAATAATCTATTATGATGAAATGCAAACATGCAAAATATTCTGGATTTCCCATCCCCATTCATTTGACTATTCTGTCTCAATTATAGTTTTTAGGGTCACTATTAACCTATTAGTTTTCATGGGCTGACTAATAACATGTTCAAAGCTTACGGACTATCTATCCAATTTCATAGTTTTCATGGAATCACTAAGAACATATTGGTATCTACCAATAACTTCATCCAATTGTAGTTTTCATGCGTTCATCGTGAATCTATTGTGTTCTCCAATAAATTCTCCCATGTCATAGTTTTCATGGGTTGACTATAAACCTATTGATCTCTGTCAATAACTTAATCCGTATATAGTTTTCATGGGATCACTACGAACCTATTGGCCCTTGCCAATAATACTTTCCAAACATAGTTTTCATGGGTTTACTATGAATTTGACTAAACTGACAACTCTTTGATCAATCTTTGGGCATCCTATATTCTAGTCTTCCTGACCTCCTAGATGCATCTCTACTCATCCAAGAGTTAACTCAATATATATTCACTACTTGGCTAACTTTGCTGGTTGTACTACATTAATACCCCAAAATATAGTTATGGGTTAATTATAAAGTGAATATTTTCATAGAAGAAGTACATATGATAACTAATCATAATGTGATAACACAACCATCCATGGTTTAATATTTTTGCAATCATTTTCAAATGAAACATGGTTAATACTTTTAACCTGTTATCTTTAGCAAGGAAAGCTTCTTCAAAAACTCCAAAGTTAAATGCCATTTCAAAACTCTTTATACTGCCATGGGTTTATCTTTAAAAATTGAGATTGGGTTCCTTGTTTTGGAAACTAAGGCTATCGAAATCTTAGACCTTCTCTTTCAATACCATTAGAATATATCCATCGAAAGTAATCAAACCTTCTTTTCAGAACACTTAAATATATGCCTTTGGAAACACTCTAAGTATCCCTTTCGAAAGCATCAAAACCTTCCTTTCGAAACCATTGAAAAATTCCTTTTAGAAGTATTAAAGCTTATCTTTCAAAACCACTTAATTCAAGTAGGATTTATAGAAGCATGGCTTTGAAACCATATGAAAGTATTGTTGACCCAAAAAATGGACCAACACCCTGGTTTGGATTTGAAAGCACCAGCCCTGTTCTGACAGAGCAATATCACAAATAACAGATATTGAAAAGGAACAGTAAAAGAAAGTAGGCAGAGAATTTTTATAGTGGTTCAGTTGTTAATGAACCCTACGTCTACTTTATAGTTTCATTAAAGACTGATTGCTGTTACAAGAGATGTTTGATTACAAGGCTTTTATTATTTCCTATCTAGATTGAATCTCCAGAGTTGGAATCCACTGGAGAATCGCAGTGTATTCCTTTGAAGATTGTTGTGAGGGTGGTAGAGAGTGAAGAATAATTCCAGCAGAGCTCCAGCAACCAGTTTAGAGAAGATCCTCTTTATGTTGCAGATGGAATGGTATTTATAGCGATCGTAGAGCTCTTGGGCCAGGCATGTCTTCGTCAGTTCGCAGGTAGGTAACAGGCGACCTAGAGGGACTTGGTCTCGCAAAATGAGTCAAAACCATGGGTCACTGGCGACCAAGTCCCTCTAGCTGGTTCAAAACCATGGGTCACTGGAACAGTACAAAACCATGGGTCACTGGAACAGTACAAAACCATGGGTCACTGGAACAGTTCAGAAAATGGCAAGCCGTTCAATAGCTGGTTCGTTTGAAGGTTCAAGGAGTAGCATGGGTCGCTGATGATCCAACCACTTAGGATTTTTCTAGAGTCTAGAATTGGAGATGTTTCCATAGCCTTTTATCATTGTTGCTACGTTTTGATGACAAGTCACTAGTTGTTTACATTCAGCTGTTGATTGGACTAAAGGAATGCTGATCTCTCGGCTTCGTTGATTCCAGTCGTTGTCTTAGTCGTATAGCTTGGCCCTTGTTGATCCCTTGTCTTAGATTTTATGGTTAGGTCTTGAACCATCCTGTCCACACAAGGTTGTTTTGTTTCTATTGGTTTCTGCTGGGTTAAAAACCCGAATAACATTTGCCCCCCGGAGTACGTCTTCATTGTAAACCAGGCATGCTCTGGAAGTTATCGTTTTCAATATCCATTTGTTGATTTCTATGTGATTGCATTAGAGCTCTACAAATATGTTTTCCCAATGTCATCGGTCGCCTTTCTTTGGTTCTGACTGCTATTACTTATCATAATATATCACATTTCCACCCATAGCTTCCCGGCATGCCTTGAAATGACGAACAGTTGTAATCGATCGAGCTTGAGAGGAATAGATGATGCTTTCTTTCTTCTTTTCCTTTAAATGTACATATGCATTCTTTATCATCATCATGTCATCATTTTTTAGCGGGTCGCTAGCGATCTATGTGGAATGGGTCGCTAGCAACCTAACTTCATAGGGGATTTTTTGCTACAATGTTAGGTCGGGTCGTTGGCGACCCATGATGGGTCGAGTTGCTAGTGACCCATTACTAAGAAATTTTTTTGGCTCTTCAGTTTTCCTACTTATACTCGAACCGACCATAGCTTCTCCACTTGACTCAAGCCTATTTTTCATCTTCACACGATCCAGCCTCCAGCGATTCAACTCTCCAGCGATTCAACTTTTGGTGACCTACTCATTTACTCGACCTGGTCCATTATTTCATTCAAATCCATTTGCCATTGATTCCTTCAAGCCTTTTTCGTGAAACTCTAACCAAGACCTAGCTTGCTGCAATCGAGCCCTAGCTCGCTGTTGGGTTGTAGCCGACCTAGTGTTAACTCGCTACCATCTTGAGTCGCCAACGATCCATTCAAAGTGTGTTGAATTCAACCCCTGATTCTTCCAGTGCCTTAGAAATCAGCTTGAGGTGGGTTTGCCTGGATGGTTTGTTGACTTCATGTAATGACTTATCAACGAGTATTCATTTGCTACGTTGGTTACAAGGAGCTCGAGTTGATTACGATTTGATGGATCAAGATAGTCAATCAGGTCTTGAGTTACTTCCGGAAACGACATTTGGGCTGTGGTTGAACACTTGACGCAGTTTTCTATCTTCATTCATTAAACCAGAATCAACTTATGCCCAGTTTCGTAGATGTTACCGCACGACATTCAAGCGTGATAGGGGAAACTTATGAATTTAGGATAGATTTACCTAACCGTTTTCGAACGCGAGTTCTGTTATATAGAATGAAGTACCATCTACACGCCGTAAGTCAAGCGGTCAAAGCCTGGCACTCTCCGAAGCTGAATCATCATCCACCTCGCAAGCTCAGTATGGTCAATTAGTTCTGGTTGGGCCCATCGTGGACCGCACGCCTCCCAAATTTCGAGTCCTGCTTAATCCACCTGAAAGAGCTACGTCAGTGGTTTCCGCCAAGGTTCTTCATAATATATGTACACAACATGGAATTCCTGAAGAGGACGTGCGTCTGCCGGCGAAAGACGAATTTGCTCATATGCCTCCCCCAGGGTACACCGCTTGCCATAGATATATGTGTTTGATTGGAACCGTGCCTCCCTTCAACAATTTTCTCACAAAGTCCGCTTCTTCATCCCACGGTTCCGAGGAATGTCAAGAGAGAGGTAGCCCATCCAAAGGATCACCCGATGAGGTCCACGAGGAGGGAGACGCTGCTACGACTGGACTGAGTAGTTTAGTTAGAATGCCTCCGATTCCGGAGGAAGCAAAAGACGAGTTCACACATAGAGAAGTCAAAGCCGCGATGGACTCAGAGAAAGGGGAATTCAAGAGCAGTAGCGATGAGTCTATCGCTAGCGACTAATTCTCATCAGAATCTGAGGGTGAAGACTCGGAGTCTTGCGTTGAGACTCCACGAATGAGTCTCGATTTACCGAGTCCACCTCCTTCCAATGCGAGTGGCGAAGGAAAAGCCCTTGAAACTGAAAGGCATCAAGAATCCCCGATAGGGATGTCGAAGCGAAGTTCGGAGACCTCGGTGATGTTTGCATTGACTTCGATGCACCCATGAAAGGAGATTTTAAATTTGACACGACGCCTTCCTGCTCAGGCGACATCGCGCCATTAGTTATCTCAGTTCCACTTATAACTACCCAAGTCAGTCCAATCCCACCTTCGACAGCCGTCTGTTCCGGTTTGTGACAATGTCTTAGGCAATATTAGAAATACACAGCACGTTGCACTAGGATTACACTAATTTCCATGCTTTCATTCCTTCATATATTTTCTTAACTTATGTTATGCTTCTAAAGCTTTTCATGTGTGCCTTATTCTAGGTATGACGAGAGGACAAGGCTTCTGTGGCGACTTCGAGGACTATACTGATTCACAGCGGTACCCTAAGCGCTCCTACAACCGCCATCAAGTCCGGGAGACAGAAGAAGAGTACCGGTGGAGGAAAGAACTCGAAGTTGAAACCCATCGCCAAGAGGAGAGAGATAAAGCTCGTTCACACAAAGGCGGGTATGAGAAAAGAAAATCCCATGAGGAAAGAGATGAGCCGTCAAAGAAATCAAAGTTTGACTATCGCTCCAATCCTTCAGAGCATGCTCCAAAACACACTTCCGTGGGCCAGGAAATTCCTATCACTTCTGCCCCGATTCTGCCCCCGACTCATATTTCATCCTCCTTTGTCACGGTTGCTCCTGATGCATCTTATCATCACCAGAGGCCGGCCTACACTCTTCCTTCGAGCCCTCTAAGCTTGAGGCGGCGCTTTTGGGTTGGTTCTTAAGAGGGGTTAAGTTTGACATGGGACCTTCATCCCGTTCGCAGGGATTCTTTCGTGCCACATCTCCAAGCTATCCAAAATGACCTAGAGTAGGGCGAGAAATGGGAGAAGCTCTACAAGCAGCTGGCGGATAGTAACAAAAATAATTACCAAGAGATCCTCTCCTTCGAAAACAAAAAAGATGATTTTGAAAGGGCGTTGGTCAATTGGGACGCTAAAATTAAACAGTTGGAGGAGGAAAAGGAGACAATGCTTTGAGAAAGTAGGAGAACCGCCGGTCTGATGAAGGAGTTGAAGGACGTGCATGATAAAGTCGAGATTTTCTAGAGAGATGAAATTAAAAAGACTCATGCGGAAGCGGCTAAATTGAAAGAAGAAGTGACTGCTTGCAATGCTATCATTGAAGCTCAACAGAAAACAATCACCAATCACAATCTGATTGTCCAAGGGCACAATAAAACAATCTCTGACCAAGCTGAGACCATTGCCAAGTTACAGGCTCAGATCGCATAACTCAGTGCTGATAAGACTGCTGTTGAAATTGAGAAAGCTACGGTGATAGCAGACTATTTGGACCTCCACCATGCTTTTGACCGAAAAATGGAGAAGCTGGATCAACAATCCTGAACTTTTATGTTAACTCCTTGTTGCAACAAGGGAGTCTCAGCTACCTCGGCCCGAAGTATCTACGCACTCTTGCTCTTGTTTGGGAGGAAATCTTATCCCGCTTTGTTGAGAGTGGCGACATTTACACCGATCAAGAGTTACGAGATTCTTATCTCAACGATGAATCCAAGAAACCGCAACTTGAGGGCCAGGAGATCCTCCAGGTTGAATGAGTGAGGGAGGCCTCCGATGTTGCCTTGATGACTGCCACCGATGCGCTTACCAAACCTTCTACCTTTAGTGTGGGTGGACCGTCGGAGCAGCTCCACGACCAGCCGATGAGTTCAGGATTTGATATTATTCGTCATATAGTGGATCCCTCAAAAGAAGGTGACGGCGGTAAGTTCGAAGTCGCTATTCATGATCCTTCTCATGGTGCAGGTAACGTCCATGCTTCTCCCGAATTCGGTAGTCTCCATCTTACCCACAGGAGCAAGAGGAGTTTAATGCTTTCCTTTTTGATCTTATAGGTCCATCCACTTTTCCTATTGACGTGCCAACTATTTCGGCGCCTGCGCCTACCGCCATTTTCACATTCTCTGATATTATATCCGTTCCTGCTCCAGTTCCCACATCCACGTCTAGTTCACAACCAGGACCAGAGGCCGAGAAAATAGCAGCGCTCCACGGCTTGGACGACCCTTCAGCATCTTTGGAAGGTGATATAACCGCAGTAGAGGTTAAGGAGTAGGAGACATAGACGGAACAGCCATAGAAGACTCAGCGCGATTTGGTTACCGTCAAGAAGGAAAAGGTGGAGGCAGTCAAAGCTTCGAAGGGGTCGCGAAAGTCAAGAAAATGCAAAGGAAAGGGAAGCTCTTTTGAAAAACATTCGGAGGAGGAGGAGGAGATTTCCACCGAAGTGCATGTTGACATTACTGGCAGTGACACCTCTCCTAAAAAGAAGAAGAAACTACCAACCAGAGGTGGAAAGGGGAGCGGTAGCAAGAAGCGTTAAGCGGCTGGCGTGAGGATGGACTTGATTTTGGCCAACAGCTTGCAAGAAGACTGACTTGTTTTTGTTTCTTTTTGAGTCATTTTGTTCAAGCGCAGAGTCTGCAATTTGCGTCCTTACTGTAGAGCCTGTATTTTCTCGTTGTTGGCCGTTGTGGTGTGGGTACGACCCCCACTTTTTGATCTTGTGTACATAAAATCATAAGCAATACAATGATATTTTGAATACACTTTTATTTTTCTATTCACATATGTTATGTGTACTTGTGCTTGTTTCATTTCATACTTTTCTAGTTCTATGATTATAGCCAAAGTCCTTCATTCGAAGTGACAGAACTTAGAGATTAACAACACTTAGAGAATTTTTGTTTAAAAATCAACAAAACGTTTTTTTTTAATTTCTAACACTTAGAAATTTTTGTTTAAAGATTTTGTTTGGAAGTTCATAAAACTTTGAGATAGAACTTACAGGCTTATTGTTGTTTGGAGTGACAGAACTTGTGAACTTATTGTATTTGTTTGGTTCTGTCTCAGTACATGTATATACCCCTAGTTCATAGGGCTGTTCACTTCAAACCATTTTCAAGTTGCCGATAACTTATGGTTTAACTAATATTTATTAAAAATTTGGCAAAGTTACAACTTGATTCTAATTGTTGGAGATACTGCGATTTTAGCATGCAATCTCATTTTTTGGCAACATTCAGGTGAATATGCAATTTGCGCATGGGTATATGTTGTCGATCATTGAGTGCCCTCCTTATAGCACAAGTTTTGTATGCGTTGCACTCACTATTCCTGATTATATGTGTGCGGTTACTCATGCTCTTTGGCGTTGCCCATCTTCGGGCAACGCGAGGAGTTAGAATTTTGGTGCGCGGCTTTTGTTTTTCCTTGGTGTTGCCTACCTTCGGGCGACACGAGGAGTGGTCATTTCGGTGTTCCTCAGGGTTACCTATCTTCAGGCAACACGAGGAGTTGTTATTTTATGTTTTTCGATGTTACCTATCTTTGGGCAACATGAGGAGTCTTAGTTTTGGTGCTCCCCGGTGTTGCCAATCTTTGGGCAACACGAGGAGTTTTGATTTTAGTACTCCTTGATGTTGCCTATCTTCGGGCAACATGAGGAGTTTTTGTTTTAGTGCTTCCCGGTGTTGCCTATTTTTGGGCAACATGAGGTGTTTTGATTTTGGTGCTCCTCGATGTTGCCTATCTTCAGGCAACACGAGGAGATTTGATTTTCCTTGGTGTTGCCTATCTTCGGGCAACACGAGGAGTTATGATTTTTGGGCTCCTCGATGTTGCCTATCTTCGGGCAACATGAGGACTTTTGGTTTTCCTCGGTGTGCCTATCTTCGGGCAACACGAGGAGTTTTGATTTTGGGGCTCCTCGATATGGCCTATCTTCGGGCAACACGAGGAGTTTTGATTTTGGGGCTCCTCGATGTTGCCTATCTTCGGGCAACACGAGGAGTTTTGATTTTGGTGCTCCTCGATGTTGCCTATCTTCGGGCAACACAAGGAATTTTTATTTTTCTTGGTGTTGCCTATCTTTGGGCAACACGAGGTGTTTTGATTTTGCTTGGTGTTGCCTATCTTCAGGCAACACAAGGAGTTTCGGTTTTAGTGTTCCTCGGTGTTGCCTATCTTCGGGCAACACGAGCAGTTTTTATTTTGGTGCTCCTCAGTGTTGCCTATCTTCGGGCAACTCGAGGAGTTTTAGTTTTCCTTGGTGTTGCCTATCTTCGGGCAACACGAGGAGTTGTGATTTTGGGGCTCCTCGATGTTGCCTATCTTCGTGCAACATGAGGAGTTTTGATTTTGGTGCTCCTCGATGTTGCATATCTTCTGGGAACATGAGGAGTTTTTATTTTTCTCGGTGTTGCCTATCTTCGGGCAACACATGGAGTTTTTATTTTGGTGCTCCTTGGTGTTGTCTATCTTCGGACAACACGAGGAGTTTTATTATGAAAACAGCTTGGTTGGTTCAAGAAGAAAACTTTATTAAGAAACGCATGGCATATTATTTGCCTATTTACAATGCTACCGGCCTTTCTGGGATGGCTTATTTGCTGAAAAATAGAAAATGCATAAAGTTGCTTTTAAATAAAATAACGGCGGAGCGATTCACTGTTCCAGGCTCTAGGAATTGCGATCCTGTCAATGATCGTCAGCTTAAAGGTCCCATCCCCAAGCTTTTGATTAATGACATATGGTCCTTTCCAGTTCGGTCTGAAGGCTCCTGGGACAGGGTAGACTTGCTTGAGCATAAGATCTCCAACTTCAAAGGTTTGACCGTGAATTTTGGAGTTGAAATATCATGCGACCCTTTTTTGGTGGGAGGAAATTCTCAACTCTGCTTCTTCTCTTTTTTTATCAACCACGTCTAGTGATTTCGAGTAGGAGTTGCTCGTTTTGTTTTTGATTGAAACTCTGCCTCCGGTGCGAAGGGACTTCTAATTCAACGGGAATTATTGCCTCTAAACCATATGCTAAGGCGAATGGGGTGTGGCCAATTGCCGCTTTATGTGTTGTCCTATACGCCTATAGTGTGAGTGGAAGTTCGTCAACCCAATTTCCCTTTTCTTTTGTTAATCGCTTTTTGATGGTTTACTTGATGATCTTGTTTATTGCTTCCACTTGCCTGTTTGCCTACAGATGAGCCACTGCGGAAATGCTCATTTCAATTCGGAAGCGCCTGTAGAAGTCTTGAAACTCAGCACTTTTGAATTATGTTATGTTGTCAGTGATGATTTTTTGTGGCACACCAAACTTACAAATGATGTTTTTAGTAACAAAGTTAATGACTTTCTTTGTCGTTATGGTGGCCAGTGGTTCCGCTTCGGCCCATTTTGTGAAATAATCTATGGCAACTATAGCATGTTTGGCTCCTCCTTTAGCTATTGGAAGGACACTAATCAGATCGATCCCCCATATTGCAAATGGCCTCAGGCTGACCATTTGTGTCAGTTCCGTTGAAGGAGTTCTCTTAATTTTGCTGAATCTTTGACAGCGATCACATCTTCTGGCGTGATCTGCGGCATCGCGATTTATTGTTGGCCAGAAGTATCTGTATCAAAGGACTTTCTTTGCCGGCGTCTGCCTCTCAGTGTGGTCTCCGCATTCGCCTTCATGTACTTCCGTCAGGATTTGTCGTGCTTCATCATCGGTCACACACCTAAGAAGAGGGGTCGAGAATCTCCATCGATGGAGTATCCCATCTTGTATCATGAACCTTGGCGCCTTGCGGAGGAGCTTCTTCCATTGATTTCGGTCAGTTGGTAGGGTTCCTGCAAGTAGATAGTCCTTTATCGGTGTCATCCATGTATTTGGCTCGACGGTGGTCTCTAGAATCCAGTCCATTTCGTCTATGCTCGGGTTGGTCAGTGTTTCAACCAGAAATACTCTCAATCCCAATGACTGGGCTTCTCCGGAGCTTGCCAGCTTGGCCAAATAGTCTGCCTTAGTGTTTTGCTCTCATGGGATGTGAGTTATGGTGTATTGCTCGATATCACTTAACAGCTCTTGTACTTTGGATAGGTATGGGGAGAGATTTTCTCCACGCACTTGGTACTCCCTTTTCACTTGACAGAAGACAAGCTAGGAGTCATTTATATGTGAATAGATTTTATCCCGAGTTCCTTCACGACCTTTAGTCCAGTGATCAAGGCTTCATACTCTGCTTCGTTATTTGTTGCTGGAAATTCAAAGTGCAAAGAATAGCTAATGGCTTGCCCCTCAGGGGTTTTAAGCACTACCCCCACTCCTTAAAAGAGGTTGTTTGATGCACCGTCGACGAAGAGCTTCCATTGCATGCCTGCTTCCGACTGAACTTCCTCCTCATCGTCCCTTACAGTAAATTCGGCAATGAAGTCGGCCAACGCTTGCCCGTTGATTGCTTTCCTTGGATGGTATGTGATGTCGTATTGGCTCAACTCTATATTCCACTTGAGTAGTCGTTCGGAAGTTTTTGGTCGATATAAAACTTGCTTCAGAGGCTGGTCAGTTAATACTTTAATCGATGAGCCTGGAAGTACGGTCGTAATTTCCGGGACATGATCAAAAGGCAATACGCTAGCTTTTCCAGCTTTGGGTAATTCTTCTCGGCTCTGGCGAATCGTTTGCTAATGTAGTACGCAGGTCGCTGGATCCTCGCTTCTTCCTGCACGAGAGCCCCGCTCAGTGCGTGCAGGGAAACCACTAAATAAATGAATAGGTCTTCTCCATCCACCGGCTTTGATAAAATTGGGGGAGCCTCCATGTTTCGTAGCAGTTCCTCGAAAGCTATTTGGCATGCTTTGCCCCATTCGAAGTTTTTCCTTCCTTTCTTCAGTGCATCGAAGAACAGTATGCACCTGCCTATAGCTTTAGAGATGAACTGACTCAGTGCTGCGACCTTTCCATTCAAGCTTTGAAGTTCTCTCTTATTTTTAGGGGCTTGGACTTCCCGTAACGCTGTTATTTGCTCTGGATTTACTTCGATGCCCCGGGCACTTACTATGAATCCCAGGAATTTCTCAAAGGCTACTTCGAAGTGACATTTAAGCGGGTTAAGCTTCATTCCGTATTTGCAGAGTATTTCGAACATTTCAGCAAGGTTATCTAGATGGTTAGCAGCTACTCGGGATTTGACTAACATATCGTCCACGTAAACTTCCATAGTCTTCCCAATCTGGCGTTACTAGCCTTTGGTACGTTGCCCTAGCATTTTTCAAACCGAATGGAATTACTTGGTAGTAGTACAGTCCCAAATCGGTGATGAAGCTGGTGTTCTCTTAGTCTGTTTCATGCATCAAGATCTAGTTATAGCCCGAGTACGCATCCATAAATGACAGCAGTTTGTGTCCCGCCGTTCCATCCACTAGTTGATCAATCCTAAGGAGCGGGAAGCTATCCTTCAGACATGCTTTGTTGAGGTCCGAGAAATCAATACAAGTTCTCTATTTTCCATTGGACATCTTGACTAGGACTGGGTTCGATACCCATTTAAGGTAGGTTGCATCTCGAATGAAGCCGTTAGCCATCGGTTTATCTACTTCCTCTATCAATGCCTTGGACCGTTCGGGGCCCAAGCTGCACAATATTGACCGTTCGGGGCGTGAATTTGGGGTCAATATTGAAAGCATGGCAGGCAATTTCAGGTGATACCCCATACATATCGGAGTGTGTCCAAGCAAATACGTCCAAATTGGCGTGAAGGAATTTGGTTAGTTCTGACCGCATCTTGTTTCCAAGCTGCGACCCAATTTTCAGGACCCGTGTTAGGTCATCCATACAGACTGGGACAAACATCGTCAATTCAGCCGGTGCTACCCAATCCTCCCCTGAGCTCTTCTTTCTAGGGTTCAAAGCCTTATCGAATCGGTTGTGGTCCCCAAGCCAAGGGCGGTTCTGTAGTTGCTATTCGGAGGGTTCACGGATGTGGAGCGTTTTCCCCACATCCTTTCCTTTTTCCTTTCTTCTTGACTCACGTAATTCTACTATGTAGCATTCTGAGGCGGGGCTTTGGTCTCCTTTCACAATTCCGACTCTGTGTTCTGTAGGGAACTTCATTGTAAGGCTCCATTAGGCCAGTGCTATTCTAAAGTTGGCTAATGCGGGTCGTCCCAAGAAGGCGTTGTATACTGACATTTCATCCATGATCAAAATAGTCTGAATAAGGGTGACCCTTCGCTCACCCTCTCCAAGCTCTACGGGTAGGTCAACTGTTCCCACCAGTTGCTTGGGTTCACCAATAAACCCCTGAATCTTTGTTTGGCACGCGGACACGCTTTTCATGCCAATCTTTATTTGATCGAAAGTGCGTTTAAAGAGAAAGTTAACGGAGCTGCCGCTGTCAACCAACACCCGCCGAACTACAGCAGGTCCAATTCCTATCGTCACCACCATCGGATCGAGAGTTGGAGCTTCGATCCTTTTGGTGTCTCGATTTCGGAATACAATATCATCATTTAAGATCCTTTGCATCTTAACTGGAGTTTCTTCTTCCAGAGCCAAACATGATTCCTTTGGAGCGTGCTTTAACGAACTCGCATATCACTCCATTTCTCCCCAACTTCTTTGTGTAGGATGTAGTCCCCCGGATATTATTCCGATGATGAGTCTTTGGTCAGTTTGTTTCGACCCTTCTTCGCTAGTTCCTGCTTGATTCCTTCGTTCTCTTTGGTGTTGAGGAGTTGCAGATTGATCGGGGGTTTGTGGTTGTCTTATATACTATTGGATTTTGTTGTTCTGGATCAGTTCCTCAATGAGATTCTTTAGGTGGCGACATTCATTCGTATTGTGGCCGTGTGTCTCGTAGAAGCGGCAGAACTTCCCTGAGCGCTTCTGCTTCTCGGTCGCCTCCTTTCTGGGTGGCTTTTTGCATTTCTCAGTTCCTTGAATTGTGAGAAAAATGTTTTCCGGTGTGTCACTCAGGGGAGTGTAGCCTTCGGGCCTAAACCTTTTGAGCTTTTTATTGCTGCCATTACCATTCTTCTTATTGGAGTTTTGACCTTTTCTCTTTGAATTTCCATCTTTCCCAGTGGTTCCTTTAGCAGTTCAATAAGTGTGCGCATTTTGATTCATTGCTACATCGCTTTGCCCATCATTTGCCGATTGCACACTAGTAGACTTCCCTTCCAATTCCTGCACTTTCTCCAACCTTAGGTACTGACTTGCTTTGCGATTGAAATCTTTTCTGGTGGTAGGTTGCTTCATTTTAATCCACTTTCCAAATTCAATTTCCGGGTAAATGGCATGACCTAATGCCATAAAAACCATGTCTTCATTGGGGTTGCTTACTTCCGTCATCGCAGTGTTAAACTTATTCATGAAAGACTTTAGTGATTCGTTACGCCCTTGGAACAACCCAGATAGGGACATGACATCTTTTGGCTGTGCAGTATGGAGTTGGAACTAATCAAGGAACCTTGTCGCTAGTTGGTCAAAAGTAGAGATGGATCTTGGTGGAAGCCTAATGAACCACATTGACGTAACCCCTTCGAGAAAGATAGGGAAGCATCTGTATCGAACAACTTTAGAGGCATTCGCTTCATCCATATACCAACTATATTATTATAAGTGAGGCTTCTGGTCCTTCATTCCGTCATAAGATGGAATAGTTGGCATTGTGAACTTTTCTGGATATCTCTCGTTTAGGATTTCATCGGTGAAGGGAGTCCGGCTTGGCATAGATCCCCACTCATCATCTCTTCTATCTTTACTCTCCTCCATTAACCGTTTAACCATGTCCGCTATGTATACCTCTGATGTCTGGTAGTTCGGAGGACGGCGATCAGTCACTGCGCCAAGTGTTTGACTTTACAAACGGTCTTGGTGAGTGGGCTGAGGCCTAGGCTCACCTGTCTTTGGGAGAGCCATTCTTGCAGGGTCCTGTTGGCTTGCGGTTGGTCTCACTGGAGCAGTTTGGGTATTCCTTGCATTATCGAATGTATTGGCGTCTTCTTCCAATTTATCGTCTGGCTCTTTGTCCTCTGAGTCAGAAAGATCCATAGCTATGTCTTCTACGGGGGTCTTTGCTCCCTGACTCAAATTCAGAATAGGTTGCCTTGTGGCATACGAAGTACTTGCATTTCCGTCCACGTTAAGTCCTGTTGTCACTCTTTTTTGTGGTTGTTTTTTGTTTTGTTCTATGTAGACCAGAAACGAAGGAATTCTCTTATTCCATAGCAGCCACTGGTTTGGGCATAGTCCTTGGTGCGGGATTTGACTGTAGGGTTAGGAGAGCGTTAAGCTTATCCATTAGAACCTTTTGGCTACTCTCCATTTTTGGTTGATCTCATCAACCATTTTATTTAACTCATCCCTGGTAACAACTTCATGCTGACTGGAGGAGGCAGGTGCTTGATTCTCTAAGTTAGTGCCATTCACTTCAGTTTGTTGGGGATTAACATCTTCTCCAGCTACTACTGCCCCTATAGAACTTCCAAAGGCAGTTCTTCTTCTTCTTCTAGGAGCCATTGATTCCAAACAGTGGATTGTTCAAGCAAGGATAAGGTTCTAACTTCTGGAACTATGGGATCCAAAGTAGATAGCTAGATCTAGATCCTAAGTTGGACTTCTCAACGAAAGCACCAAAATGTTGACCCAAAAAATGGACCAACACACTAGTTTGGGTTTGAAAGCACCAGCCCTATTCTGACAGAGAAATACCACATATAACAAATATAGAAAAGGAACGGTAAAAGAAAGTAGACAGAGAATTTTTTAGTGGTTCGGCTGTTAATGAAGCCTACGTCCACTTTATAGTTTTATTAAAGACTGATTATTGTTACAGGAGATGTTCGATTACAAGGCTTTTATTATTTCCTAGCTAGATTGAATCTCCAAAGTTGTAATCCGCTGGAGAATCACAGTGTATTCCTTTGGAGATTGTGGTGCAGGAGGTAGAGAGTGAAGAATAATTCCAGCAGAGCTCCAGCAACTAGTCTGGAGAAGATCCTCTTTATGTTACAGATGGGATGGTATTTATAGAGATTGGAGAGCTCCTGGGCTAGGCCTATCTTCTTCAGCTCGCAAGTGGTAACAGGCGACCTAAGGGGACTTTGGCTCGCAAAACGAGTCAAAACCATGGGTCGTTGGCGACTCATGACCTATGGGTCGCTGGTGACCTATAGACTTGGTTTGTTTTGCGGGCCAACGTCTTGTCATTTTTGGTAGTGTTCAATAGCTAGTTCGTTTGAAGGTTCGAGGAGTAGCATGGGTCGCTGATGATCCGACCACTTAGGATTTTTCTAGAGTCTTGAATTGAAGATGTTTCCATAGCCTTTTATCGTTGTTGTTACATTTTGATGATAAGTCACTAGTTGTTTACATTCAGCTGCTGATTGGACTAAAGGAATGCTGATCTCTCGACTTCGTTGATTCCAGTCGTTGTCTTAGTCGTATAGCGTGGCCCTTGTCGATCCCTTGTCTTAGCTTTTATGGTTAGGTCCTGAACCATCCTATCTACAGAAGATTGTTTTGTTTCTATTGGTTTCTACTGGGCTAAAAGCCCGAATAACAAGTATTTCTTTCAAAATCATTGGGTTTAACTTCAGGTACAACTTCTGGGTCAAAGTGAACATAGGTGATAGCACTCCCTTTCGAAAACATTAATCTTCAAATAAAAGAATTTGGGAAACGGATGGCTTCGAAACTACCCTTTCGAAAGCATTAATAAAAGCGGCTGTAAGTACCCTTTCGAAAGCATTGGAAAGTGGCTTCAATATTAATAAAACAAAAGTTTCCCTTTCGAAAGCGTGTTGGAAGGCTATAAAGAAAAGCGGCCTTTAACCCATTCGACAGGTATGAAGACGGCATCAAGGTTTCGACTAGGTTCAAAGGCAACTATCCTTTCGACAGCTCCTTTTTAAAACTTAATATGCGACAGCACAATCGAAAGCTACTTTTAAAACAATGGCATGCAGAAATCCAGTCGGAAGCTATTTATATCAACCCTTTCGAAAGCTTCTTGGAAAACTAAGTAAGTGGCATCTCCTTCGAAAGCGAAACAAAGTAAAGTGGGTTGGTTCGAAAGCTATTAAAAATGGCATCAACCCCTTCGAAAGCAAGCTTTCGACATTATCCCTTTTTGCCTTTCTCCAATACACTACATACCAACTATTTAATATCATGTGTATTGGTTTCGATTGAGTTTGAAAGGCAATCTGGGATGATTTCGAAAGCAAGCATATGGAAGTGGCAAGCTTGTAATTCAAAGCAAAACTGATTTCTTTACCGTTAAAAGAAATTCCTTTATAACTAACTTGCCTTATTTGTGAAAATATGATTGTTTGCCTAATTCTTTACAAAAAAATCTTTTCTATAAAGGCTACCAAAGTCATCCATTAATAATTAAAATATTTTAGCAAAGAAGCCCTTCCCCTAAACAAACAACTAAGACGTTTAAGTCCCCAAAATTGATTAATTTAATTTCCATAGTAAATCAATTAGGAAAAATCCTCAAAAATCATCTTAATCCACTTTTAATATATTTTCCAACATATATATATTATGGACCCAAATACTTTATATAATTGTCGAAATTAATTTTAAACCCAAATTATATATTTCTTCCATTCAAAATTCATAATAAATTATCCATGGCTTGGATAATTATGAAAAATTAAATCCAATTCCAAAATAATGTTTTACATAACATATTAAATCCCCATGGAAATCGAAACCCATTTTATATGATTTTAACCTCAAAATCTAATCAATCCTTCTACAAACATACTTGTTTAAATCAAACATGGCATATAATCAAAGCATATCACCATTCAAATCATCCAAATCGTTTTAAACTTTAAATCCAAAATCAACATGCTCATCAAAACATATATGAGATGGTTTAGATTATTATTCACCTTGTTTGGATAAGGAACTTGAGATTTGATCTTGCTTTATTCTTCCTTGCTTAAATCCTTAGCTTTTAATTGATTTTGATCCTCTTTTCCCTTAGGGTTGTGGCCGGCCTTAGAGCTCCTTTGCTTATGTTTTTACTTTGTGAGAAACGCGAATGAGAACGAGGAAAGGGTTTAGGGGTTATGGGTTTATGGTATTTTCTCATAATACACTTGTGTTATTCTCTTGAGTAGTTAACTTATAAAACCATTTTATAAACTCCTCTTTATGGTTTCATTTAGTTAAAACACGGCCTCTATTTTAGTTTTCCAATTTCAATCCCATTATCACTCTAGTATCTATATTATTCTATTTAATTTATCTAATTAAATTTTCTGAATAATGTTATTTAAAATTAGGGGTGTTACATAAGGTCACCGCGGGAACTATGTTTGTTATGCGTGGATGAAGGAAAAGGCCACTAGTTCCCTATCTTGTTGGAAATCCAATTTCAAATACGAGCTTTACAGTTTTGATTGTAGTCCCAAAATAGCTGTAATGCTTTGCAAACATTCAGCTACCCCTTGTTGGAATTTTATAATGGTAACAATTTCGGCTATGTTTATATATATTTACTTAGAAAGGATTTTCAAAGCAATGTTATTAGAAATAATATCAAATGGTTTAAGTATAAAAAAGTATTTTGGTTATTGTTAGCACCAAAATTGGTCACTAACCTCGTAGAAGAAGATTGTGAAGAGATATAAGTGATGAAATCAAATTAAACGGAGAAGACAGTGCTAATCTAAATACAGAAAGTAAGAACACCAAATTTATAGTGGTTCAGCGTAATTGCCTACGTCCACTTTGAGGTTAAACTTTATTGATCTTCTCTATAGTTGATTACAAATACAATTCGTGAATCAAATGCTTGAATGAAGTTGTTATGTAGAAAAGATGAGTCTTGAAAATGGCAGAGTCTCCCCGGTGTTTTCTCTCCAAAAAAGGATCCATTTCATTGTGACCCTGCCCCTCTATTTATAGGCAAAGATGGGCTGGACTTCCCAAGTGGGCTGATTGCCGAACGCTCCAGCCCGAGTACAGTGGTCGTCGCATGCCGAGCAAGGTTCGCCGAACGCTCTGCGCCAAACCATCCCTTCTATGCCGAACGGTATGTTGGTGTCGTGGGAAGTGTAGGATGGTTGTCTGTTGAGGCCGAACGCTCTGCGCCGAACCATCCCTTCTATGCCGAACGAGGTGGTTGATGTTTGGGAAGTGTAGGATGTTAGTCAGTTGAAGCCGAACGCTCTTCTTGACGCCGAGTGCCCTTACGCCGAGTACTCCTAATTCCACCAGGTACTACGCCGAGTACTCCTGCACGCCGAACAGTCTCGTATGCCGAGCAGCCTTGATGCCGAGCACACTTGTTGCCGAGCACTCGTTGGATGTTGGGTGTCTCGCCGAACACTCCTGGCTGTCAAGTGCCTCGCCGAACACCATGGGATGCCGAGTACTCCTGTATGCCGAGCAGCCTTGACGCCGAGTACTCTGGTACGCCGAACAGTCTCGATGCCGGACACTAATGGATGCCGAGTACTATGCCGAGCACACTTGTCGCCGAGCACTCATGGATGTCAGTCGCTCTCTGATGCCGAGCACTTATTGCCGAGTACTAGTTGCCTGGTCAAATCCCCAGAAAACACTTGCCCCCCAAAGTGTATTGCGTGGCCGAACGTGATGCGCTTTGAATCTGATACAATCTACCTCGGAGGTACCTTCTCGAGAATGCTAGCGAAGGAGGTGCAAGACGAACGAGATTTAGATGCCGAACGATACGCTCGAAGCCGAACGTACCTCGTGTGCCGAACGTCACACTGCTACGATGCCGAACCCTTCGGTGTTGACCGGTTCTACCGGGTATAGCCTCTTCAACTTCTACCTCCCTCTATATAACCAGGTCCTCACCGTCTCTTTTCCCTTTACGCCTTCTCTTCAGCCATTCCTTAGAGACTTTCAACTCTTCCCATCCTACCAGATATAAAGCCTTTATAATCCATTCTCAATTTCGATCGTCGAATTAGGTATCCTTCCTCTAACAATTGCACTACTTCCATTTTAGGTTCATCATGGTTTGCTCGTTTTGAGTTGTCTAATTGGGGATAGCTCCTCCGTGCCGAACGATAGAAGGGTAGATGGGGTGTTGAACGGCGTAGTCTTTGCCGGGCGATCCGTCTCTATCGTTCGGCGTGGATGGAGAAGGTGTAGGGTAGAGTTGAAATCGTGGCGGAGCACCACTTTTAGCCGAACGATGACATTAGCCGACCAATACGATTGATACGCCGAACACTGACTTTAGCCGAACAATATAATTGACATGCCGAACAATGACTTTAGCCGAACAACATAACTGACATGCCGAACGATGACTTTAGTCGAACAGTATAACTGACATGCCGAACGATGACTTTAGCCGAACAGTATAACTGACATGCCGAAAACTGACTTCAGTCGAACAATATAACTGACATGCCGAACGATGACTTTAGCCGAACAGTATAACTGACATGCCGAACACTGACTTCAGCCGAACAACCCTTAGGTCGAACCATTACCTTAGTCAAACAAAGCAATTGCCGGACAATTCTTGGACCGGATAATGTCTTTAGCCGGTCAATACAAATGCCGAACAACATTAAAAATGCCGAACAGGATAGGTGTCTAACTACACTTTAAGCCGGTCACTTTAGAAATCATATGTCTTCTGAATCTGGGACTGTAATCTCCTCAAGGAGAGCTTTCTGAGACGGTCAGCGATGACGGTGTTCGAAAGCGATGATTCGAAGCTAAATATTACATCTTTAGAACCTTTAGATTCTTATTGCCTGCACACAATTGCTTGCACTAGTTCACACACCACATGGGGGGAAAAATCGTGTTGCTAATTCTAACGTTCAACGTTTTTTAAGTATAGCTCTCTCAAGCATTTAGCCAGGTTCATTATTTATTCGGGATGTCGAGAAAATCTAGTTCTGCCACCATATCTGACAGGCCTGGGCCGTCAGCAAGGCAAGGAGCCGCGGATGCTTCCAACCCGTCAATCTCTCCCGCTCATAACTTGGCGCCCGATGCTCTGGAGTCAACCATCTTACTGGACAATTCGATCGATTCTCAAGCCTCGAAGATCAACGAGGCCGCTCTGCGATGGATATGTTCCATTCACGGGATTCCCTTTGCTGACGTGTTAGTTCCTTCGAGACACGACCGCCCTCATCTGCCCCCAGTCGGGTACACAGCCTGCAACAAGTTCATGTGTTGGATGGGCAGCGTGCCTCCGTTCAATTTATTTCTCCGGGATGTGCTGCAGTATATAGACATAGCTCCGTCGCAGCTGCACCCGAACGGCCATGCGTTTCTATATGGGACTTATTTACTTTTCATGGTCGTCTTCTCCAGACCTCCAACCCCCGGCGATATCCGATACATTTATATGTTCAAGAGACGGAAAGATAGCCCTTCCTTCATGTTCCTCGAGCCATACCACAAGTGCCAGATCTTGACAGGGGCCTGTAGCAAATTCGCCCTGTACAAACAGGAATGGTTCTATGTGCGCTGCCCTTCCGGTTTCGCTAGGAGATGGGTTGAAGGCAGTAAGTCTCTCTGCCGAGTTACTATTCATATTTAACCCGAGCATGTCTTTCCTAACTTTCCGTTTCATCTTTTCAGGTATCAACCCACGCCCGGAAGGCCGAGGATATTCCGATGCTGTCGATGCGATTAGAGCTCTTCCGGCCGAGGATCGAGATATCCGAGCTATCATTTCAAATGAATCGCTGTCGGGGTTCGGCTTGCTAGCTCCTGGTCGTCGGATCAGCCTTCCAGAAGGTTTTACAATTCCCAAACCTTCATCTGGTAAAGGGAAAAAACTTGCCGGACCGTCGTCGCGTCGCGCTCCCGACGCGCATGAAGAAGCCGAGCGCAAAGAGGATGATGCCCCCGAAACTCAGGGCGAGAACGTGGGTCCCGCTTGGAATCCGGCAATCGAAGTTCAGGATATTGAGACATCATCCTCCCCTTCGAAGGGAAAGAAGAAGTTGAAATACACGGTTCAAAAGGAGAAAGTTGGTGGCACCTCAAAAGTTACGCCTACCCCTCCTAAGAAAGAGGCTTCTTCGCAGCATCTGGAAAGTTCCTTGAGAGGTCTATCGAACCTTTCTATTCCCGAAGACATACTTAATTACGGGTTCGATGATCCTGAAGCTCTCAAATTCTCTTCGCCCGCTAGAGGCAATGTAGGAGTTCAACTCCCGGCTCAAAGAGACAATACTCCGATTAGCAAAGATAAACGAACGGGTCCGTCGGGGGGAACACTTAGGACACACACGCACATGCGCATTCCATAATATACTTCAAGTCTTTTTAATTCGTGAATTCTCCTTAACTCGTTGTTATCTCCCTTCTTTGCAGGTGATATGGGCCGCTCACACGGACTTGATCGCCTTCAGGGGTCTTCTATATTCCATCACTCCGGACGGGATTCCGGTTCAGGTAGACGCCGGGACCGAGGTGATTATGAAGATAGGGACAATCGTCCGCGCGAGTCGTCTCACCGCAAGAAAGCACACTATCAATCTTCCCAGTCCCGCGATCTTCCTCCTACAACTGAGCCGGATAAAGAGAAGTCTTTGCAGAAGGGTTATCAGTCTGATGCTGCTCGAGAACAACATTCCAGTTCATCGAGTACGAGGCAAGTTCGAGAGCCGCGTAAAAGAACGGAATTCTCTAAGCCTCCTCCTCCTACTCCTGCCGTGGACCCAACTGTTGCGGAAAAGATGGTCGACCTTAAGGTCAAGTTTCCGAAAATCTGTTTTGACAGTTTGAAATTCCTTCCGGCCATCCATCACATTCCTGGGCACGTGAAGCAAAGTGCCATTGCCTGCAACAATGACGTCTATGTTCAACATGACGCATTCGTGCACTTGGTGGAGAAGATCTCAGAAGTATCTGTCGAGCGTCAACACGAGATTGACCGTCTGAATCTGGAGGCTGACAGCGATAAGAAAATCATCAAACTCCAAGATGAAGAACTCGCCTCTTATAAGTCAAAGCTAGAAGCCGCTGAATAAGGTGCAAAAGATACTGCTGAGGCAGTTACTCGCTTAGAGGTGGCTCACAAAAAGGAGCTTGACGAAGCAGTTCAGCGTAGCGGCGCCCTTGCCCTAGAAAAAGACTCTGTCCAAAAAGAAAGGGACGCGCTCGCTACTCAAGTCAAAGAGCTGAAAGAACAACTCTCCAAGGAGAAAGAAGACAAAATAGCCGCTCAGGAAGAATCACAGCGGTATTGTGATGAGATTGTTGCTACCCGACTCCTGAAGGCAAAGCTCGACGGTGAACTTGCCGGGGTCGAGAAAATGAAGGATGAGGCCCGTAAGGAGGGCAAAAGAATGGTTGTGGAGGATCTTGATTCTCGCCTTGAGGCGGCCGCAGAGGCCGGCAGGGAAGAGGTCAAAAGTATGTTTGACCCGTTGATCGCCGAGTACGGAGCCCGCGTCCTTATGCACCGCGACCTAACATTCTTGGGCGACGGCTACCACGAATCCCTGGCTGAGGCATGGGAAACTCTGATAAAGATTAAGAAAGTCGAGTCGGGCTCCAAAGAAATCGACGAGGATGCATTGGTGAAGGAGTTCCTGAGGGGGAATGAGCCATCGGATTTATCCGCAGCATTGGCTCTTTATGGCAAAGGCTCTTCCCCTTCGAAAGAGAAGAATGACGAGGCTGGCCCGTCAGAGGCCGACGCTACTACTCCTCACATCGCCGCTCCTTATGCTGCTCAATCGGCTGGTCGGTCGACGCTTGATCCATTCGAGCAGCATGCCAGTTATGATCCCGAAGATCCCGGGCTCGGCGTTCATGTGCTGTCACCTATCCTGGAGGGTGAAACCCCGCGCGCCACCGATAGCCAACCGGATCCTGGTAGGAAATTCTTCTTTCTCTAGAAGTCGAAGAGATCCCGTCATTTTTCAGCAGTGGTTATTCATTCTAATGCCCACTTCTTATATTTTCATGCAGGTCGTTCTGACGCCGAGCTAACTCCGAGGAGCGATGACGCCAAGGAGGAAGTGGGGAAAACAAGCGACGTTGCTCACGCAGGGTTAACTCCCGGCCCAGACGCTCAAGTGATCGGGGCGCTTGATGATGACAAACTTGATACTTCGTCTCCTGCCGAAGGAAGCGACGAAGTTAAAATCACTGGCGCCTCTGAACATACTTCAGAGATGAGCATGAAGGACCGTCTCGCCGACGAGGAGAAGAGAAAGGTCAAAGTCAAAGTTGAATCTGAAGTCCTGGAACTCACTGACCCGCGGAACAGACCTCTGAAAATCATTCTCCTGGGCAGGTCCAAACCACTAGATGTTCTGTCTCCTACTCCTGACTCCGTCTCTCTAGCAAGCAAAAAGTCCAAGAAAAAATGTGAGGGAGAGGAGTCGTCGGAAACACCAAAGGCAGACAAGAAGAAGAAGTCGAAGAAATAATCGATGCACTTGTTCAACAAGTTTCCTGACTAAGCTTTGTAATTGTTTTTATCTCCCATGATTTGTAGTTTGTATAGAGAGGTCTGAATTTTGTAGGAGTGGTCATGTATCCCCATTTTGGACTTATTGAATAAAGTTTTAGTTTCTTTTGTGTTTGAATGCTTCTCTTGTCTTTATCTGGTTTGCTGACTAATTGTAGCCATAACTCAAGTTCTTATGAGTTGCATTATCTCCCAGTCCATTCTTGCGCTGTTCAAACATTTTTTGGACGTGGCGTACCTCTCGTCCCACATCTTTCGAGTACTTGGACTTCTTGCAGACTCTGTGTCCCGGGGACTTGGAGGCTTGAAATAGTTTATGCTCTAGTCCGCGCTCTGGGGATTCGGAGATTGGAATCGTTTATACTCTAGTCCGCGCTCGGGGGACTTAGAGTACTCCGATCCGCGCTCCGGGGATTCGGAGATTTGGAATTGTTTATACTCTAGTCCGCGCTCTGGGGACTTAGAGTACTCCGCTCCGCACCCTGGGGATTCGGAGATTGGAAATCGTTTATACTCTAGTCCGCGCTCTGGGGACTTAGAGTACTCCGATCCGCGCTCTGGGGATTCGGAGATTGGAATCGTTTATACTCTAGTCCGCGCTCTGGGGACTTAGAGTACTCCGCTCCGCACTCTGGGGATTCGGAGATTGGAAATCGTTTATACTCTAGTCCGCGCTCTGGGGACTTAGAGTACTCCGATCCGCGCTCTGGGGATTCGGAGATTGGAATCGTTTATACTCTAGTCCGCGCTCTGGGACTTAGAGTACTCCGCTCCGCACTCTGGGGATTCGGAGATTGGAAATCGTTTATACTCTAGTCCGCGCTCTGGGGACTTAGAGTACTCCGATCCGCGCTCTGGGGATTCGGAGATTGGAATCGTTTATACTCTAGTCCGCGCTCTGGGGACTTAGAGTACTTCGCTCCGCACTCTGGGGATTCGGAGATTGGAAATCGTTTATACTCTAGTCCGCGCTCTGGGGACTTAGAGTACTCCGATCCGCGCTCTGGGGATTCGGAGATTGGAATCGTTTATACTCTAGTCCGCGCTCCGGGGACTTAGAGTACTCCGATCCGCGCTCTGGGGATTCGGAGATTTGGAATCATTTATACTCTAGTCCGCGCTCTGGGGACTTAGAGTACTCCGCTCCGCACTCTGGGGATTCGGAGATTGGAAATCATTTATAATCTAGTCCGCGCTCTGGGGACTTAGAGTACTCTGATCCGCGCTCTGGGGATTCGGAGATTGGAATCGTTTATACTCTAGTCTGCGCTCGGGGGACTTAGAGTACTCCGCTCCGCACTCTGGGGATTCGGAGATTTGGAATCGTTCGTACGAGCCTGTATGTCGCGTAGAATAATGTAATTTATCATCCAATTAAGAGATATAGAAACTTCATAGAAAATGGGGCTTCAAGCCTTTATTAATGAAAATCAACTAAATTGCTCGATTACAACTTTAAAAGGAAACTAAGTCATTATTGAATGAAAACATGCAGGAAACAATAGTGCCTATAACAAGAAAGGGAAACATGCTAAATGTAATAGTGCCGCAAATGTTCACTGTTCCATGCTCGGGGGAGTGTCGCGCCATCAACGGTCGCTAGCTTGAATGTTCCTTCTCCAAGCTTCCGTTCAATGGCGTATGGACCTTCCCAGCTGGGATTCATGCGTGATGGTACCGGGAAGACTCGTTTCAGAACGAGATCTCCCACATCAAAGATTCTTGGGCGGACTCTGCCGTCATAGTAACGCTTGACTCGATGTTTGTGCGCCGCCGCCCTTAATTCAGCTTCTTCCCGCTTTTCATCGATGCAGTCCAGTGATTCCAGCAAGAGGTTTTGGTTCGTCTTGGGATCGTAGTATGTCACTCGGTGCGATGGAACTTCAAGTTCCACGGGTATAACGGCTTCAGAGCCGTATGCCAAGGCGAACGGAGTGTGGCCGGTCGCGGACTTGTGGGTAGTTCTATATGCCTATAATGCTGTCGGGAGTTCATCTACCCATTTGCCTCCAACCTTCTCCAGACGCTTCTTTAGTATGGACTTGATTATTTTGTTAACGGCCTCGACTTGTCCGTTAGCTTTTGGGTGTGCAACGACGGCGAACTTTTTCTCGATGCCGTACTTTAAATAGAACTCTTTGAACTCTCTACTTTCGAATTGCGTTCCGTTGTCTGTAATGATGGTGCGTGGAAGGCCAAAGCGGCATATAATGTTTCGTACAACGAAGTTAATGACCTTCTTAGAGGTGATAGTGGCCAAAGGTTCTGCCTCAGCCCATTTCGTGAAATAGTCGACTGCAACTATTGCGTATTTCGCACCACCTTTGGATAGAGGCAAAGAGCCGATTATGTCGATTCCCCAGATCGCAAATGGCCAAGGACTGATCATTTGTGTGAGTTCCGTTGACAGAGCCCTCGGGATTTTTGCATATCTTTGACACTTGTCGCATTTTCTTGCGTAGTCCGCGGCATCCCGGTTTACGGTGGGCCAGTAATATCCATAGCAGAGGATCTTCTTTGCTAGCGTTTGCCCCCCAGTATGGTCGCCACATTCCCCTTCGTGAACTTCCCTCAAGACTCGCTTTGTTTCATCATGAGCGATGCACCGTAACAATGGGACTGAGAATCCTTTCCGGTACATGGATCCACCCTGCATTACGTACCGCGCAGCCTTTCGAAGGACCTGTCGTCTTTCGCTTCTTTTTTCTGGTAAAGCCCCGGTTGTCAGGTACAGTTTGAGTGGGGTTATCCACGAGTCCTTCTCGATCTCTGTTTCCAACACGCGATCGATTTTCATCTCGTCTACGCTCGGGGCATGCAAGACTTCAACGGGATACAATCCCATTTGTTGAGCATCGTCGGTACTTGCGAACTTAGCCAACAAGTCGGCTTCTTTGTTCTGTTCTCGTGGGATATGTGAAATGTCATAACGCTCAAGATTTGATAGTAGTTCTTGGACCTGAACGAGGTACGGAGCAAGCTTTCGTCCTTTTGCTTGGTAGTCTCCTCGTACTTGGTAAACCACTAACTGCGAGTCACAAAAGATTTCGACTGATTCGATCCCGAGTTCTTTGATGAGCTTCAAGCCAGCGATCAGTGCTTCATATTCAGCTTCGTTGTTCGTAGCCGGGAAATCGAGCTTCAGGGCATAACAGATTGATCGGTTTTCCGGAGTTATAAGAACTACGCCCGCGCCGGAGCAACGGTCGTTTGACGCACCGTTAGTGTATAATTTCCATCAAATGGGGGGAATGATGTCGTGATCGTCCGGTTTGATGGGTATGGTAAATTCAGCGATGAAGTCTGCTAACGCTTGCCCTCGGATGGCCCTTCGTGGTAAGTACGCGATATCGAATTGGCTCAACTCGATGTTCCATTTTAGCAATCTTCCAGAAGTTTCCGGTCGTTGAAGTACCTACCTCAGGGGTTGATCGGTATAAACACCGATTAAATGCGCTTGAAAGTATGGGCGCAGCTTGCGTGATGCAATCACCAAGCAATAAGCCAATTTCTCGATTTTAGGGAATTCTTCTCTGCCCCCGTTAAACGCTTGCTAACATAATATACCGGCTTCTGGACTCGATCCTCCTCACGAACCAAAGCTGCGCTTATCGCATGAGGGGATATAGCCAAGTAAACGTACAGCATCTCATGGTCAACTGGTTTAGATAGCATTGGTGGGCTCTCCAGATGCCTTACCAGGTTCTGGAATGCTTCCTCGCAGCTAGACGTCCATTCAAAATTCCTCTTTCCTTTCTTTATTATGTCAAAGAACGGGATGCACTTGTCAGTTGCCTTGGATATAAATCGACTCAGCGCAGCTACTTTTCCGTTCAAGCTCTGTACCTGCTTTATAGTCCTGGGCGCTTGTACATCTCGGATGGCTTGGATCTTTTCTGGGTTGGCTTCGATTCCCCTAGCATTGACGATGAATTCTAAAAACTTCCCTGATGCAACGCCGAAAGAACACTTCAGCGGGTTGATCTTCATTCCATAGAACCTGAGTATGTTAAACATTTCAGCTAAGTCTTGAATGTGGTCGTTTGACCGTCGTGACTTCACGAGCATGTCATCCACATAGACTTCCATGGTTTTGCCCAGCTGGTCCTTGAACATTCGATTCACCAAACGTTGGTAAGTTGCTCCAGCATTCTTCAATCCAAAGGGCATCACTACATAGCAATACAGCCCGACATTTGTAACGAAGCTGGTGTGTTCTTGGTCCGGAATATGCATTGGGATTTGGTTGTATCCTGAGTATGCATCCATGAATGACAATAATTCGTGTCCTGCTGTGGAATCGACCAACTGATCGATCCTAGGCAACGGGAAACTGTCCTTAGGGCATGCTTTGTTCAAGTCGGAATAATCTACGCAAGTCCTCCATTTCCCATTCGCCTTCTTTACTAGCACGGGGTTGGAGACCCACTCCGGGTAGAGGGCGTCGCGGACGAACCCATTTGCTTTGAGTTTGTCCACCTCCTCTCCAAGAGCGGCGGATCTCTCTGGATCCATTCCTCTCCTTTTTTGCTTGACTGGGACGTATTTCGGGTCTATGTTCAACATATGACTCGTGATGGCGGGAGAAATCCCACACATATCAGAATGCGTCCAGGCAAAAACATCAAGGTTTGCCCGGAGGAAGTCGCTAAGGTCTTCAGTCATTGCGGGGCCTAACTGTGATCCGATCTTCAGTATTCGCGAAGGGTCGTCACGGCTAACTGAGATGTCAATTGTTAATTCAGCCGGTGCCGCCTTCTCTTCCCTGGGTTTCTCATCGTCGTCTCTCGGATCTATATCTCCGTAGATCCGAGAACTATGCCCGAGCCAGGGCTCGAGCACTACTTGTCAATTATTCGTATTGAGGATGCGGACGGGATTGTCCGCAACCTTTCCTTTCTCCCTCCGGTGGGCCTCTCGGAGCTCGGCCACATAACAAGAACGACCAGCTGCTTGGTCACCGTGAACAATGCCTACTCCTTTGTCAGTCGGAAACTTCAAAGTCAAACACCACGGGGCTAGTGCCGCCCTAAATTCAGCCAGGGCCGGCCGACCCAAGAAAACATTATACGGAGAGTCCACATCCAAAACTACAAAGGGTAGAATTCATACCCTCCGACGCTCGCCTTGTCCCAGTTCAACTGGTAACTCGACATATCCTACCGCATCAGTCGCAGCGCCGTTAAAGCCGTGGATACGAGCTTTGGATGGTTTCAAGTCTTTTGTCTCTAGCTTCATCTGATCATAGGCCTTCTTGAAGATGATGTTGACTGAACTTCCACAATCAATCAAAATTCTTTTTACATATGCTGGTCCGATCGTTGCAGATATGACCATGGGATCGACGGTCGGAGCCTCTACCTGATCAGCGTCTCTATTCCTGAACACAATATCGTCTGTCATCACGCGCTGCTGCTTAGCAGGGGCCCCGTCCTCTACGTTCGAACAGCACTCAAAATCTGCATGCTTCAAGGAGCTTGCATATCGTTCCATCTCTTGCCAGTTCTTATCTGCGGGATGAGGTCCGCCGATAATTGTATTTATGACCAGTCTTCCAACAGTCCGAGCAGGCTCCTCAGGATGACGTGGAGCTGGTGCACGACCTGGGTTGGACGTTGCCTGTCCTCCTTCCTGTGGATCCTTTACGAATTCTTGCAACTTCTTTTGTCTGATCAATTTCTCGATAGCATCATGCAGGTGTCTGCATTCTTCCGTGTTGTGTCCATAAGTTTCATGGAAGCGGCAATATTTCCCAGTCCGCTTCTGTTCTTCAGTTGATTCTTTTGGACGTGGTTTTCTGTACTGAAAAGTATTGCAGGTGGATAGGTAAATGTTCTCAAGTGGGGCGTTTAGCGGAGTGTACTCACTGTAGCTTGGAATTCTTGACTTCCACTTTCCCGCTTCTTTCCTCTTTCCTTGACTTCTTCCTCCGGACTCTTTGGGCTGCACAGGCTTACTCTGGACATTGACTTGGACCTTTCCCGAATTGTCTCCAGATTGCTTCACAGCAATGTTGCTCTTGATTGACTCTTGGGCAGGTCCCGGTGCCTTATCTCGTCGTACCCACCTAGCTTCCTCTCTTCTTATGAACTGGTGTGCCTTGGAGTAGAAACGCTCTAGCGTAGCCGGAGGTTTTCCTGCCAGCCAGTCTCCAAATTCAGAATCCGGATCTACACCTCTCATTACAGCCATTAGGATTGCATGGTCGTTGGGATTACTGACTTCAGTTGCCGCAACGTGGAATCTTTGTAAGTACTCCTTCAGCGACTCTCCGGGATTCTGGATTACACTCGACAGAGACATCACGTCCTTCGGGCGTGTAGTGTGTATCCTGAATTGCTCAATAAACTTCTTTGCCAACTCCTCGAAATTTGATACGGATCGCGGAGGAAGTTGGGTGAACCACATAGTAGCGATCCCAAATAGAGTAATCGGAAAGCACCTACACTTGGTGGGATCATTTGCTCTGGCTGAATCCATCATCCATTCATACCTCATTACATGTTGTCTGGGGTCAGTCTTTCCTTCGTATGCAGGAATGGTTGGCATGCTAAACTTCTTGGGGTACGCCGCTTGCAGCACAACATCCGTGAATGGAGTATGACTTCTTGACACTCCCCAGTCGTCATTTGATAAGCCCTGATTTTCTTTCATCAGTTGCCTGATCATGGCTGTCAGATCGGGTGTCTGTATGGAAGCTGGGAGGTTGGAGTCAGTTCTACGCGCCTGTCCATGCTGATGCCTCCTTTCCTGGCGATCTGCCAATCGTGCGTCGTGAGGTTCAACATTGTTAGCATTTTGATGATCTGGAGCTCCATCCTCCATCTGTATTTCGGTTCGGAAGCTTCCAGTTCTGGCTTGGTCGCGGTCTCCAACTGTTCGAACAGCAGCATCCGCCCTTGCAGCTTCAGTCTTACGGCGTCTACGCCTGGGTGGTTCATCAGAAGAAGTAGAGCTGTCAGATGAGGAATAAGCAGCTGGATTGCCCCTAGCATTCTGTTGCTGCTGTTGAGTGAGTTGTGCCATCAGGTTGGCATTAGCTTGCATTTGTTCTCCCAGTTGTCTCCTGCTTTCCCTAAGTTCTCTCATCAAGTCATTGAACTCTACTCTGGTGACAACTGGAGTCTGTTCTTGAGCGGCAATCCCTGCACTCGGGATCGCAGGTTGATTGCTAGGCCCTGCTTGTTGCACGCTAGCAGTCTCTCGGGCATCCGCATTAAGAGAAGCTAACCTGGTACGTGGTCTCGCCATTGTAGAGTTATTGGTATGAACTCTGAGTAGAATCAACGGATGTCCTATCAGTAAGTCGGATCTTCTTTGGGGGATTTGTTCAATCCAGTAGCTTCAAAGCAGATCCTTGAGGTCTGAGAATTCGACTCTCAATGAAAGCACCAAAGTGTTAGCACCAAAATTGGTCACTAACCTCGTAGAAGAAGATTGTGAAGAGATATAAGTGATGAAATCAAATTAAACGGAGAAGACAGTGCTAATCTAAATACAGAAAGTAAGAACACCAAATTTATAGTGGTTCAGCGTAATTGCCTACGTCCACTTTGAGGTTAAACTTTATTGATCTTCTCTATAGTTGATTACAAATACAATTCGTGAATCAAATGCTTGAATGAAGTTGTTATGTAGAAAAGATGAGTCTTGAAAATGGCAGAGTCTCCCCGGTGTTTTCTCTCCAAAAAAGGATCCATTTCATTGTGACCCTGCCCCTCTATTTATAGGCAAAGATGGGCTGGACTTCCCAAGTGGGCTGATTGCCGAACGCTCCAGCCCGAGTACAGTGGTCGTCGCATGCCGAGCAAGGTTCGCCGAACGCTCTGCGCCGAACCATCCCTTCTATGCCGAACGGTATTTTGGTGTCGTGGGAAGTGTAGGATGGTTGTCTGTTGAGGCCGAACGCTCTGCGCCGAACCATCCCTTCTATGCCGAATGAGGTGGTTGATGTTTGGGAAGTGTAGGATGTTAGTCAGTTGAAGCCGAACGCTCTTCTTGACGCCGAGTGCCCTTACGCCGAGTACTCCTAATTCCACCAGGTACTACGCCGAGTACTCCTGTACGCCGAACAGTCTCGTATGCCGAGCAGCCTTGATGCCGAGCACACTTGTCGCCGAGCACTCGTTGGATGTTAGGTGTCTCGCCGAACACTCCTGGCTGTCAAGTGCCTCGCCGAACACCATGGGATGCCGAGTACTCCTGTATGCCGAGCAGCCTTAACGCCGAGTACTCTGGTACGCCGAACAGTCTCGATGCCGGACACTAATGGATGTCGAGTACTATGCCGAGCACACTTATCGCCGAGCACTCATGGATGTCAGTCGCTCTCTGATGCCGAGCACTTATTGCCGAGTACTAGTTGCCTGGTCAAATCCCCAGGAAACAGTTATCATAAGGTAAAAACCCATCCGTATTTATTTGTGGGCGTGGTCATAAGAAATACCCTTCTTTTCAAAGATATTGATTAACATCAGCATGATCTATGCATTAAATTTTTTTGAGTATCCTATGCTAGTTTATCAAGCCTAATCCGGGTTTTTTTAATGCTTGGGTCAGATCCGAGTTGTTTTAGGTCTAGTTGAGGACACTTGAAGTTTCCAAAGGAGAGCTGGTGATCTTCATCTATGAATGGATGTATTCTATTATCCGTTGCATCTATTGCATTTGTTTTTATTTTTCAGCATTAGTAATTACGGAGGGTTTATAACTGTCCAGGCTGACTCCAGTTTAGACTCTGATATTGTATTAAAAATTTTCCACTGTAAAGATTAAATATGGAAATAATATATGTTACTCCATTCGTATGAGATTCCTTTTTAATCTTTAATTTCTTTTTCCCCTAACAATCGGGCTTTCCGGTACTTAGATTTGCAGCACGAGGATGTATTAATTTTGATTTTCGAGGGTATGAAAATTCCGGTCATTACATTTGGTATCAAAGCTTAGGTTTAGCGATTATCTAGGCTTTGGTAGGGTAAAACTCATTATAGATTGGGTTAGTAGTTCCCTAGAATGAGCGACTCATTAGAGATAGGGCTAGTAACACCGTAGAATGAATTTAAGAGTATTATATATACGAGCACATATTTGTTATTTGATATAATTTTTTTTGTGTTGATTTATCTATTGAGTGGTTTATAGATTCTGGTCGATGCACCTGATCACCGTTATAGATAGGGATTTCTAAACGCTTAAACAAGGCAAACCGACACACTGTTTTAAAAGGGTTATATTTTAAGTATAAAGGAATATATTTTGAAAAATATAGTTATTTATGTATGTCAGATTATGGTTAAGGGAATGATAATATTCAGTTATTACCATTTGTTGATTGAACGAACATCTTGTGAATTAAGTTTCATGATTTGACTATAAGATGTTGGATAATAATATGGGGTTAAAGTTAATGGACTTGTATAAGATAATAAAACAAGCATGTATATTTTACATAAATAAAATAATTTTTAAAATGATGGATATGAAAGATATGTTATATAATTTTGAGAAACTAAATTTTGGGTATTTTGGAAAAGAATTATGAAATTTTAAAAGGAAGTAAGTTAATATAATATGATTTTATGAAATGGATATATAATATGGGTTTTATAAACAAAATAATATCTAATGGATTTTTGGAAAGAAATTTCAAATAAGAAATTTGAAAAGAAAGAAAGTCTCAAATGACAACTAGTTTGATGGCTCGAAAATAATAAAAGTGGGCAAGTGATATATTTAGATGGTAAATACTTCTCTTAAGTATTACCCTTTTATTAAAGGGGTATAGGATACTATTAGTAGTACCTAGTTCCTTGGTATTATTTTGGAGTTACTTGATCTTATAATTTTTCTTCAATCAAAAAGGTAATTTCGAATTATTAATTGATAGGCTAATATCAAGGTTGGTTAAAAAGGAATATATTATAAAGAGAAGTTGATTATAATTTTGGAAAATAAAAGGTAAATTATCTTTTAAAATCGAAATGATTCCTTTGGAATGAAATGTTTCCTTTAAGAAAAATATTAAGAAATAAATATTTAGAGTGATTATATATAAAGAAGCATTTTTAAAAGATAAAAGTTTTATGAAAAGCTTTCATAAAGATTTTTGAATGTTAATAAGTACATATGAGGTATGTTGATCATTTCAACACACGATTTTGATCTAAGTTGCGAGTAAAAACTTTTAAGGTGTTTACGCCGGTCTAAAAGAGGATTTATCACTCGATTCTTGACGATGAACATTGATGAGAGTTTATGGTTGGCTACTTAGATTTTCTATCATAGTTGAGAGCTATGTAAGGGAAACAAAGGTTTCTGATCAAACAAACTGAACATGGTCCGCAGTAGAGAATCGGGGGATTAATACTAGTTCGGAAGTAAAGTTGTGGATTCAAATAAAAGATCAATAAGATATCGCGTATGGATGATCTGTGTATATCATAAAGAATTGAGTTTAATATTGTATTGAGTATGTATTATCGGGTTTTGGTTTAATTTCGGGGACGAAATTCTTTTAAGTGGGGGACGTATGTAACGACCCCTGATTTTATCACTTTTAAATGGAATATTTAATTGATATTAAATATTCAAATATAGAATTTTCAAACTTAAATAATCATGTTTCATGTGATAAATAAGAATGGTTAAGTTATTTTTACAATTTTTTTACGAAAATAAGAGATTTTGGAGTTCCATTATAAAATTGACAAGAGCCGTTTTTTTATAAAATTGGATATATGTTCAATAATTGTTTTAAATGATAAATAATTCTTTTTAAATTGTTATAAAATGATAAAAATTGATTGATAAAAGTTCTCTCTATATATATACTTGTTTTATAAAGATAGTCAAACTTTAGGTGGTGGTGATGATGGCCGTGAGCTTTATGGTGAAGATAGACAAACTTATAAATCATGAAGTGGTGGAGGAGATGGAGGCCGTGAGCTTTATGGTGGTGGTGGTGATGGCCGTGCACTTAGGAGGATGGAGAAGGGTTTAAGGGATGCTTAGGATGAGTTTAGTAATGATTTATTTGAAGTAGAAAATGTTAGAAGAAGTGTTGTTGGATAGGAGTGTTGGTAGGAAGAATTAGTTAGAGGCAAAGATGAGTACTCACATTTTACTAATTAATCTCTAAATTATTTCAAGTAAAATGATTTGAAAGTTTAAATATATTGGATGATTAAATGTTTGATATTGGATGATAACTTGATTGATATTATGATTGGTTATATGGTTGATAACTTGGTTTGATAAATGATAAGAGAAAAGGTTAGTAATTAACCATATTTAATTAAATGGAAGTTTAATCCGTAAATAATATGTCTATGGAGTTGTTTAGCCTCTTAATGATTTTAAACATCTAAAAAGAGTTAAAATGAATATAATATAATATTATAATATAAAAGGAAAAGGAACATGAGTTTGAAATACGAAAAGTATTTGTTTAAATAAATTTAAAATGATTTGGAAATGTTTTATAAACATTTAAAAGTATTTCCATGAAGTTTGAAAAGAAATTGAAAAACAAGTCAAAACTAGGCGCGTCGCATAACGGTAGTTCGCGATTTCACGCCGTAGAATTCAAACAAGTTTAGAGAATGAAATTTAGCTCGGAATTCTTCGACATAAGAATTTTCTGGACTATTATATCAATAGTTTTCAAATGACGAAATAAAATCAAGATTTCATTAAGTACACTTTGAAATATATGAGTAAAACAAGTTATCGAAAAAATCACGGTTTTGCAATTTAAAAACCCAATTTGAAATTAATTTAAAATAAATATCTTTAAATGTCTAAAAATATGGAATTAATTTTATAAATCTTTTAAATTGGTTTAAAAGAAATTTGAGTTATAAATATGGATTTCCAAAAGGATAGAAAAGTTGTTTTAACCAAATAAGCTTTTAAAACATTATTTGTAGCTTTTCAAACAATGGTTTTAACTAAATTATTCTTTCCTGAGTCTTTTGTGAACCTTTTCAAATGAATAATTAAGTGATTTAAAGATGATTAAGAGGTTTAAAAACAAGTATGCGGAAAAGACTAGTACATTTGTTCCATTTGTAAGTGTTATAGAAAATCCGACCGAGGAATGGAACAGATCGAAGGGAAAGCCCGAATACTCTAAAATAATTAAAAGTAAATTGAGTCTGTTAAAAGATTTAGAGTTGATCAAATAACTTGACCACCTTATGAGTGACAAATAGGTAGTCTCTAGGCTTGGGTTTGGGAAACCAGTTGCCTACCCTCCCTAGCTACACGGACTGGCCCGACGGAGTGGATAGTTAAATTGATTTACTCAGGCTGCATTTTCCTAAGATAAAAGAGAATAGATTTGGAGTTTTCTCCCAAAGATAAATAAGATTTAAAATTGGGATTTGGAAATTTTGTTCCTAAGTAAAAGGCGAAACGATATAGAATCTTCATAGCAGAAGGACTGCTCATTGGCATTCTTTGGGTCGCTCCTAATATATAGACATTTATTATAGAAGCGGTCCTATCGTGTTTTGAAATCTTCGATTACAAGAACTAATCGTTGCTAATCCTAGGTATAATTCCTGACAGGATGTAGTAGGAGGAGTGCCTTCGGTTTCGTTCATTCCTAGAACTAACTTGTATGGACGAATGTCTGACATTACATTTTTGAGATCACAAACTTTGAATTTTACAAACATACAACTGTTTGGTGGAGGAGAAGGCAATTTCTCTTAGCTTAACTCCCTTCTCCGAGACGTACGAGCTCAGAGGTTGTATGTTCATGATAGTCAATAGTAATCGAAGGAATGGAAATATGGTATTCAAAGTGAAACCTATTAAGATCAAAGCATGGCTTTGTGGAACGTAACCTCACGAGCCTCAAATCCCAACAATGATGTGAGATACTATATGGTCTGCATGACATATTTGGGCCATCAGTTATAAGGAATGAAAGGCATATGTTGCTGCAAGGAATCTGTTGCCTTAAGATGATGAAATGGACAAGTACAGAAGCTGATGCAGATCGTGTAAAGCCATTGAGTAATACGCTGTATCATAGTAGTATATCAAGTGCAATTTCAAGTGGTTAGCTTGAGAAAAGTGATAAGGTCACTGCGGGAACTGTATTTGTTATGCGTGGATCGAAGGAAAAGGCCACTAGTTTGCTATCACGTTGGAAATACAATTCCAAATATGAGCTTTATGGTTTTGATTGTAGTCCCAAAATAGTTGTAATGCTTTGTAAACATTATGCTACCCTTTGTTGGCATTTAATAATGGTAACAATTTCAGCTATGTTTATGAATATTTACTTGTAAAGGATTTTCAAGCAATGTTATTAGAAATAATATCAAATGGTTTAAGTATAAAGTATTTTGGTTATCATAAGGTAAAAACCTGTTTGTATTTATTTGTGGGTGTGGTCTTATGAAATATCATTCTTTTCAAAGATTTTGATTGACATCAGCATGATCTATACACTAGAAATTTCAAGTATCTCACGCTGGTTTATCAAGCCCGATCCGGGTAATTTTCATAATCGGGTCAGATCCGAGTAGTTTCAGGTTTAGTTGACGACGCTTGGAGTTTCAGATGAGAGTTGGAGATCGTCATCTACGTATGGATGTATTCTATTATCTGATGCATCTATTGCATTTATTTTTATTTTTCAACATTTAAGGACAGAGGGTTATAACTGTCCAAGCTGAATCCAAGTTAGTCTCTTATATTGTATTACAAATTTTCCGCTGATTATATACTAAAATAATATATGTTATTCCATTCATGTGAGATTCTGGTCTATCTTTATTTTCATTTTCACCTAACATTCAAGCTTTCCAGCACTTGGATTTGAAGCACGAGGATGTATTTGCGTCAATTTTCGAGGGTAAAAATCTCGATCGTTACATTTGGTATCAGAGCTTAAGTTGAGCGAACACCTAGACTTTGGTAGGGTAAAACTCGTTATAGATAGGGTTGGAAATATCCTAGAATGAGTGACTGATTAGAGATAGGATTAGTAACACCCTAGAATGAGTTTGAGAGTATTATATATATGAGCGCGTATTTGTTATTTGATTAAAAATGTTTTGTGCCAATTTATCTGTTGAGTGGTTTATAGATTCTGGTCAATGCGCTTGATTACCGTTATCGATAGGGATTTCTAAACACTTAAAGTAGGCAAACCGACACACTGTTTTAAAAATATTATATTTTAAGTATAAAGGATTATCTTTTGAAAGATATATATTTTTATGTGTGTCTGTTTATGGTTAAGGGAATGATAATATTCAGTTATTACCATTTGTTGATTGAACAAACATTTTGTGAATTAAGTTTCACGATTTGACTATAAGATGTTGGATAATAATATGGGGTTAAGATTAATGAACTTGTATAAGATAATAAAATAAGCATGTAGAATAAAAACGTATTTTACATAAATAAAATAATTTTGAAAATGATGGATATGAAAGTTATGTTATATAATTTGAGAAACTAAATTTTGGGTATTTTGGAAAAGAATTTTGAAATTTTAAAAGGAAGTAAGTTAATATAAGATGATTTTATGAGAGGGATATATAAAATGGGTTTTATAAACAAAATAATATCTAATGGATTTTTGAAAAGAAATTTCAAATAAGAAATTTGAAAAGTAACAAAGTCGCAAATGAAAATTAGTTTGATGGCTTGAAAATAAACAAAAATGGGCAAGTGATATGTTCAGATGGTAAACACTTCTCTTAAGTATTACCCTTCTTGTTAAGGGAATATACTATACTATTGGCAGTACCTAGTTCCTTGGTATTATTTTTGAGTTACTCGATCCATATAATTTTCCTTAAGTTAAAAGGATAATTTTGAATTATTATCCGATAGGCTAATATCAAGGTTGATTAAAAAGGAATATATTATAATGAGAGAAGTTGATTGTAATTTTGGAAAATAATAGGTAAATTATCTTTTAAAATTTAAGTGATTCCTTAGGATGAAATTTTTCCTTTAAGAAAAATATTTGGAAATAAATATTTAGTGTGATTATATATAAAGAAGCATTTTTAAATGATAAAAATTTTATGAAAAGTTTTCATAAAGATTTTTGAATGTTAATAAGTACATATGAGGTACGTAGATCATTTCTTCACCCGATTTTGATCTAAGCTGCAGGTACAGAACTTTGAGCTATTTACACTGGTCCGAAAAAGGATTTATCACTCGATTCTTGACGATGAACATTGATGAGGGTTTATGGTTGGGTAGTTAAGTTTTCTATCATAGTTGAGAGCTATGTCAGGGAAACAAAGGTTTTCGATCAAAGAACCTAATCAGAGTCCGCACTAGAGGATTGGGAGATAATTACTAGTTTGGAAGTAAAATTGTGGATTCAAATAAAAGATCGAATCAGATATCACATATGGATGATTTGTGTATATCATACAAAATTGAGTTTAAAGATTGTTTTGAGTAAGTATTGTCGGGTTTTAGTTCAATTTGGGGACGAAATTCTTTTAAGGGATGAATATGTAACGACCTATAATTTATCACTTTTAAATGGAATATTTAGTTGACTTTAAATATTAAAACATAGAATTTTCAAACATAAATAATCATGTTTTATGTGATAAATTAGAATGGTGAGCTTAGTTTTAGAATTGGTTTACAAAAATAAGAAATTATAGAGTTTCATCGTAAAATTGACAAAGACCGATTTTCGATAAAATTGGATATACGTTCAATAATTGTTTTAAATGATAAATAATTCTCTTTAAATTTCTATAAAACAATAATTATTGATAATAGTTTTATAAATATATGCATACTTGTTTTATAAAAATAGGCAAACTTTGTCGCACTTCGACCAATCGACGTCGTATTTTAAATTAGATTTTAATATTATTAAATATGGTTTTATAACTAAAATAAACATTTTTTTTAATTTTTTAAAGATGATAAGAAACTTATTTTCAAGTTTTGTTTAAATAAATAAATAGTTTGATTAAAAACAGAAAATGTGACCTGTGACGCCCCACCTCTATACTCACACTAGCCAAGGACACTATGGGGTAATGCCGTCAACTAGAATGAAGAATAAGGCTGTTGATGAGCGACCATCTGTGTAATTGCTTTGTGCGAGTACTGATATGTCAGATAATATAAATCCGACATATCAAATACAAACTCAAAGCTACCACACAGTGGCTATGTGGGCTTCAGAAACAAATATAGAAATAAACATAACACAAATCAGTCACAGATATTCATATCACTAAGGCGGAAACAGATATGAATGTAATACATAAAAGTGTACATCAAAATAGTGGTCAAACTAGATCCACTACATCACAAAAGAATAGATACAAGTGCTAGACAAAAGAATATGTATATATCAAAGAGTCTCTATCTCGAATGTATAAAAGCAAAAACTACTAATCTATAGTAGTTATCCAAAAGTCAGAAGCTAGTCCCGGCTAAATAGTCAAGTGGAAGCACCTGTAACACCTCGGTCTGAGCCGAGTATTATTTAAGAAGAAAATAATAATGTCGCTTCATATCCGCGTACATTTTACTACTACCGGGATGAATGGTAAATTTAGAACGATGAGAATCTTCTAAAATATCTTTACGAAGATCACTAATATTAGCACAATAAGTCTACCAAATTTTCAAATACCGCCACGAGCATCAATATCAAAGTCTTTCAAACCATCAATATCAATTTTATCCCTACAACTTTGGCTAAGAAGAGCCAATTCGGGATCACGCCTTTGAGCTTTAAGAATGCGGTCTAAAAGAGAAGGATAAAAGAGCTTCAAGAACATGAATCGGATTCGCGATCTCGAATCTCACAAGTGGATAAAGTCTCAAGATCATTCCATTCGGATATCATCATGGAAACAACCGCTTGTTGCTTTCGGCTAAGGGCATCGGCAACACGATTTCCCTTTCCGGGAGTATAAAGAATATCAAGATCATAAGATGTAAGGATTTCGAGCCAACGTTGTTGATGCAAATTAAGTTTCTTTTGAGAAAATAAATACATCAAAGATTTATGATCGGTGTAGAGAACAAACTTCTCTCCCAAAAGATAATGACGCCAAATTCTAAGGGCGAAAACAATAGCCGCGAGCTCTAAATCATGAGTGGCATATCCAGTCTCGGCAGGCTTTAATTGCCTAGAATCATAAGTGATAACACGTTCCCTTGGCATGAGAACAGCTCCTAAACCAACACGACTAACATCGGTATAAACAATAAAATCTTGGTTCCCTTCGGGAATCACAAGAATAGGAGCATCGGAAAGGAGTTCTTTTAGTTTCTGAAAAGCAGCTTCACATTTTACTGACCAAACGTATTTAACTCCCTTCTTTGTCAAACTAGTAAGAGGTACGGAAATTTTAGAAAAGTCTTTTATGAACGACAGTAATAGCCCGCTAATCCTAGGAAACTACGGATTTCTGTCACGCTCTCCAGTCTCTTCCAATTTTGAATCGCTTCAATCTTTGAAGGATCCACGGAAATTTCGAGTTCAGAAATAATATGCCCCAAAAATTTCACACGAGATTGACAAAAGTGGCATTTAGAAAATTTTGCTTTCAATTGGTTGCTCCTAAGAGTTTCCAACACAATCCGAAGATGTTTTTCATGCTCTTCCTTGGTTTTAGAATAAACAAGAATATCATCGATAAAGATGAGAACAAATCGATCGAGGAAGTCTTTGAAAACTCGATTCATAAGGTCAACGAAATAAGCTGGGGCATTCGTCAAACCAAATGGCATAACAAGCCATTCATAAGATCCATAACGAGTACGGAACGATGTCAAAGGAATGCTATCCTCTGCAATACGGAGTTGATGAAAACCGGTTGCTAAGTCTAAATATGAAAAGACTCTAGCACCACTAAGTTGATCGAATAAATCATCAATCCGAGGTAAGGGATATTTATTCTTGATGGTGAGATCGTTAAGCTTGCGGTAGTCAATGCAAAGCCTAAGTGTACCATTAGATTTCTTCACAAAAATAGCCGAAGCTCCCCATAGAGAGGAACTAGAACGAATAAACTGTTTTCCTTCCAATTCAGATAATTGTTTATGCATCTCCTCATTTTCCTTATTGGACATACGATAAGGAGGACGAGTAATAGGTAGAACTCTAGGGATTAGATTAATTCTGAACTCAATTGCTTGCTTAGGTGGTAATCCTAAAACGGGCTCAAATAAGTCGGGAAATTCACGAACAATGTGAATGAGGAAAATGACATCTTCCCCATCATCATTATCGTCATCATGAGGATTTAGAGAATACAAAGATGCTCCCGAATTGGAATCTGAATTTTTAAGAACAAGAGAAATCTGCTTAACAAATTGAGGATGTCAAAGATATATAGTCCACTCAGGACATAGGATATCGGCTTCATATCGGTTAAGCCAATCCATTCCCAAAATCATTCCGAAACCTAGGTAACACATAATATGCAAATCTGCTTGGAAGGCATAATCACATAAAATAATTTCGACATCTTTACACAGTAAACTGAGTGTTGCGGATCCACCAGCCGGATTCGAAATTCTCAATGAAGTCATCAAGCCAACAACATTCAAAGACAAAGCATCAACAAGTTCTTTTGATATAAAAGAGTGAGATGCACCCGTATCAAAAAGAACTCGAATAGGAAGATCACGAAATATAATAATGCCATCAAGGATAGAATGAGAAATACCTTGGCCAAGAGAAGTGTTACTAGGAGCTTGCACAACATTTAGCTTTCCCTCTTTCTTGTTTGGAAGTTTGGGGCATGAAGATAAAAGATGACCCGAACTTTTGCAATAACGAAAAAAAGAGGTTTTGGGCACATTTTTGCATAATGGTCCTTAGAACCACAATTGTAGTATTGCCCACGACTAGAGGTAGAAGTCTTTGCTACCGAAGTTGCTTGCTTCCCTTTCTTGTTGGGATTAGGCTTGAACTTAATAGGCCTCTTCTTATTGTTGTTGAAGTTCTGTTTGGCACCCACAACTTCAACATCACTTTCTTTATCGGCCTCTTCAAGTCGAAGAGCGATATCAACAAGCTGATCAAAAGAAACTTCTAGTTTCAGGAGTAAAGGCTTTTTGAGGTTCTTATTCAACCCATAGACAAACCTCTGATTTTTCTTCAATGGGGTATTAATATACTCGACCCCATATTTAGAAAGAGATTCAAAAGATGCAACATAGTCGGTCACAGAAGATTCACTTTGAACAAGGTCGATAAAGCGTCGAGCTAAAGATACTTTTTCAGCTTCTGGCACAAATTTTAACTCGAACCTTTCCCGGAATTGCTCCCAAGTAAGATCCGCTTCAATAATTTCAGAAATCAAAAGCTCATACCAATCTAATGCTCTCTCCTGGAGCATGCTAGAAGCCACTTGGACTCGACGTAGATCAATAAGATTCACGCGGGAAAAGATGCGATCGCATGTTCTAAGCCAAGCTTGGACTTCTTTAACGCTTTCGAAACCCTTCAAAGGACTTCCACCCAAGTTGGTGTAATTACTGCACAAGCGTGCAAACCAAGATTTAGGATGAATAGGCTCTGGAATGGGTCCGACAAATTGAGCATTCTTCACAATATCTAAAAGCTGTTGGGCATACATAAATACTCCATCCTGAGGAGTAGCACTGGATTGACCGGCGCTGGGATGGCCTGGTCTAACCATTTCTCTTCTTTAAGAAAGAAACAAAGAAGAGGAAAAAGGTTATTCTCAGAATGAATATCAAACAGACTTGATTGATAAAACAAGGCATCATAAAAGAAAATAGGATAGTACGGGTCCAATGACTCGAATTAAATCCTAAGGCACGACTCCTAAGAAAGACTTAGGACAATGATCCTTGGTAGATTATTTTACATTGTTCTGAAGTTTGGCTCTGATACCAAGCTGTGACGCCCCACCTCTATACTCACACTAGCCAAGAACACTATGGGGTAATGCCGTCGACTAGCACGAAGAATAAGGCTATTGAGGAGCGACCATCTGTGTAAATGCTTTGCGAGTACCGATATGTCAGATAATATAAATCCGACATATCAAATACAAACTCAAAGCTACCACACAGTGGCTATGTGGGCTTCGGAAAAAATGTAGAAATAAACATAACACAAATCAGTCACAGATATTCATATCACTAAGGCGGAAACAGATATGAATATAATACTTAAAAGTGTACATCAAAATAGTGGTCAAACTAGATCCACTACATCACAAAAGAATAGATACAAGTGCTAGACAAAAGAATATGTATATATCAAGGAGTCTCTATCTCGAATGTATAAAAGCAAAAACTACTAATCTATAGTAGTTATCCAAAAGTCAGAAGCACCTGTAACACCTCGGTCTGACCCGAGTATTATTTAAGAAGAAAATAACAAAGATCAGTCTAGCTATAAATATCATATAAAATGAGATAGGATAAGAGATATGACAAATAAACGTATGATAACAATAATGCCATACTATGACTGGTATATATTCAATAACAATAAAAAACATACAATATCTCAAATCTACTCAAACACCAAAAAGAATATCACATTCTTTAGCTTATTCACCAAACCCTAAATATTGACAAAACACAATAATGCCAATCACAAAAATTGGTGAAACACAAATTCCAGAAATCAACAATTAGAAATCCAGCAAAAACATAAAGGGGGAGGCCTATCACAAATGGGAGCATGAAATCTCACCAACACGTGTATCATAAATGGGTCGCTATCCCATGGTCGCTAACCATAGAGCCGGTGCAATGACGTAGTACAGTAATGGTACGCCCGAGGAACCTGATACTCAAGCAATTTGGAACAACGACGTAGTACAATAACGGTACACCCGATGATCCTGATAAGCTGGAACAACGACGTAGTACAACAACGGTATGCCCAATGAACCACACACCATAAAACCATAGGTTGCAAGCCTATAAAAATTGAGACGAAGCTCCATAAAACGAGGTACAGTCCCCCACGCGGACAAAGAGCATCGCACATCGCTAGTCTAAATCACCAAAGGATCATCATTGATCGATAAGTGTAAATTACACTGTCACGCCCCACCGCTATGCTCACAATAACAAAGAGTATTAAAATAAATACTATCTGATATTAGGAAGAATAAGGCTTGATAGGAACGGGCATCCGTAGTTGGCCTTACACTAGTATTGGTTACCTCGATAGGAGTGGTATATATTTTTCATTTTACATCTCTTATTTATTTACTCCCATCGACATACCCAATTCCAGTATAAAACAAACTACGATGGTTCATAATAGTTTAGGACAATATATATAATAATAACACATATAATAAAATGCGGAACACAGATAACAAAAGTCTCATATATATATATAACTGATGTCAGTTACAATACATTTGACACAATACATATGATACAACTACAACTGTCGACTCTGGAAGTTATATATACAAGTACATTATCAACTAATATACATGAATACATATCAACCTAAATCAGTACACTGACTACTACAAAAAGACAAAGACCACTTCAAAAGATATGAAAAGTCTTCATAGCTCAAACAGCAACCTAAAGCAAGATATCTACAACCTGAAATAAATCGGGTCTGACCCGAGTATTAAATTCAAAAGAAAATAATACACGGGTCAGTCTAATTCAAACTCAGTTATTAATGCACAATAGCAATAATAATCAAATATCAAATAGACGACAATCACAAAAATAAATCTCGTCTATCCGATCCTTTAATAAGGAAATCGGATAACGGTAAATATAACACGTAATAGTGTTGAACAACAAATCAGCAAATTCAAATTATCAATGAAGATAAACGAAAGGATTATCAATGAAGATAATTTAGAAAACAACAGAATTGCCTAAACGACAATTAACACAAAATCTAATTATTAATTAAATAATTAGAAACTCAAAATCTAATTATCAAATAGATAATTAGACTACAACAAAATGATCAAATCAAACTAAATCAGAATGCGATTTCAAAGTATTGAATTGAACCCACAAAATAATTCCAGCAATTGAAAACATCGAATCAAAATGTCAATTATGTGTGGCTACAGTACACGCACGCGTGCACTGCCTCGCCACTACAGTGATGAATCACATAAAAGATCAGTGAATCAAAAACAAATAGCACCAACTCAGATCAAAATGAACAAGATGGAACTTCAACAGCAAGCACATCATCCATCCAGTAACCATCAAATGAACAAAGTGCACATGAAGGCACGATGAAAATTCACAATCAAGCACAAGGTCAAACCCAAAATACTGGATTCAACTCAAGTGCAATAAAATAATATCACAACTTTCAGCACATGGTCAAATCCGAACAACAAACTGGATTCAACTCAAGTGTAGTCCGAAAATCAATCCAAATACAATAAAATAGTCGGGAACAACATATCATAGATAGCCAACATGCACAGATTCAAGCCAACATGAAAAGATCAAGTCCAGCTACAAAATGTGTACAGATGCAATCATGCACATCAACTAGTAGAGCAGGCTCGTATGGCCAAAGACGACAAGGTATACTACAACACAAATGCAACAAGAGACAGAATGGTACAAGTGCAAGCTGTAACAACCCGCAGATTTAACCGGTTTTAATAACGTTAATTGGAATTTTGTAGGATTTTCAAACGAAAATTTTGAAATATAAATTTGATATTTGGAATGCGTCTAGTTAAACATAGAAACTGGTAAATTTTCGTCTGAAAATATGAAAGTTATTTCGCGCGTAAATTTACTTCAATTTAATCAGTTAAAAAGCGATGAAAATAAAATGTTTCAGAAACCTAAATATTTTTACATAGAAAAATTCTAAAGCATCTTCTGAGCAAGATGTCAGTTTTTCGTTTTTCCAAATTCGGACATCTTTGGCTTCGTCGATCTTATTTTTCAGCGTTTTTCTTGCATTTTCCGCTATTAAAAAAATTCGAATTTTTATAATTCAATCATACCACTGATATCTGCATACCGTTTTGATCGTCTCGTCATGCTGATCTCCACGGTATATTCAACTTTATGTTTTGAAGCTCGGTACACGGTAGAATTTGTAAAACATCGGATCGTATCGGTACCGGTTTCGTGCATCTTGGTTTACTCATGAACATTAGTTTATTTATCGTGAACTGTTCAGCCATTTGCATTAATTATTCACAGAACTCAGTTTAACTTTTTCTATTTCCCAAAAATTTTCGTAGTTATTACTAATCCTATCGGTTCAAGCTAAAATGAATGTTGACAGCCAAACCATTGAATTGGCCTACCTGCTTGGTTTCCCTTCTCACGTTTCTGCTTCCCACCCTTTGTCTCTCCCATTTCTCTTCCACCCTTTTCTCTTTTTCCACCAAGCCTTAATAAAAATGAGTATTGCTTCAACTTGGAACCTGCTTGCTATTATCTTTGAAATCACTGTGTTAATTCTCCCCTCACCTTTTCTTTTGTTCGGCAAAAAGAAAAAAAAGATGATAATATGGCTGCTACTTGCATGGTCTTCCCCTCAACATCTTCTACCCAACATAGCCTGCGACCAACCTCTGCCTGCACACGCCACCGTCCCACTACCTCTGCCAACGCCAGCCCTTTCACCCGCCACCTGGCCACTGCAACCCACATCGGGCGGACTCCAACCAATGCCTTCCACACCGATCGTGCGCCCCAACCCAGATCTCCCCATGCGCAGCCAGTTCATCGCAACTTCTTCTTTTTCTTTTCTCCTCTAGCTTCGCAGCCTACATGCGTGGGTAAGTAAAACATATGGATTGAGCTATTACACTCTGTCTTACTATTATTTATAAACTATATTATACTGATTTCAACTTTATGTTGCCTTTGTTTCTTACATTTTCAACTCTTGGTTTATAAGCCTATCATACGGTAGTTTATACTTATGTTCAAGTATAAAAATACTGTTCAAGTATAGAATGTTTACAGCTTTTATATGTATATAATATATAGTATGGTTTCAACTATAGTTTATACTTATGTTATCTGTGTTGGGTTATCTTTGAAAGTACATGTGTATAATATGATGTTTAAAAATATAAGTATGTTAATGTATCTATATGCGTGTACACGGAGTATTTCACATAACATATTATATTTGTTGTAGGATGTGATTTATTGAACAGTAAATATAGTGTATACTATGAGGTTTAAATATTGATCTGGTAATGTATATATATATTTTAATTTCTGTCATATGTATATATGTATAGCAGTGTTGATATTTGCAATATGTTTGGGAAAAAAAAGTAATATGTATGTTGGTTTGCAGATATGTTATATATTAGTATATATGCGTATGTTTAATATGAAGCCCGAAACCATGTCACCCATTCCAGCCTTTTCTATTTTGGTATGTATATAATAAGATTGTATTTTATGATTTTGGTACAGATTTCTGTAATAAGCTTAATATATATATATATACGTGTTATGTTTAAAGTGCTAATTGATGAATTTTGAAAGGAAGTATATAAAATCTGTTTGCTTTTACATTTATGAATTTATACAAGTTTTATATCGGTTTTGTTGGTCATGTATAAGTTTATATAGGTGGTGCATCATTTGGTTAGTTGTACATATGTTTATATATATATATATATATTAACTTACATGTAAGAATTTGTGTACAGTAGTGCTAAGTTATATAAAACATGATATATATAGGTCTGTATTGCCTATATGATATAGTGGTATTGTTTTAAAGTTTATATGAAAAGCAATGTTGATTTTAGTATAAACACTGACTTTAAAATGCATATATATTTATTTTAATATGGGTTAGAATTTAGAATATGATTTTTATATACATATAAATAGTTCACTTATACCATTGATTTTCATCAACCCAGTTTGATTTGATTTCGTCAAATTTTGAGCTATCGGCTTTGCTCGTCAAATTCGTACCAATTCTGTTTTGCTTTGGAATTCGTGTTTGGATCCACAATTCGCTTCCGTCCCAGTGTCTATCTTCTCTAGCCTCGAAAGATGAGCAATCACTCACGATTAATGTTCTTTTATTTATTAAATCTGATTTCAATTGAAACAACAATTGAAATGCTGCTGTTAGTTAATTACACTGTTATACATGCTATTACCTATATCAGTTCACCTGTGACATCTGACACCATTATTTGTTAATTATACGATAATAATCCTGTTTGATTGATAATTGATTGATTGTTTGTTGTTTATATTGGATGTTAAATTGTAATGTATAAAGTGATAAATATTATGCAAGTAAATTGGAGTAGGATAATTAAAATTTGAATCGACATATATGTTGAATTTGATTAGTTGAATATGACCCCTTTTAATTGTTAAATTAATTGACATGTAAAATAGTGATAATTACATTTTGAACCATTGAACGTATATTGGATTAATTGTTGTAGTGTTAAATTGAATAATGAATGACAAGTGAAGAACCGTTTAAATATTAATGTAATAATCTTTAATCTACATGAAATGATAGTGTAGATTCTAGAAATGATTATATTAATTTGCACAAACAACAATGTGAATTAATACGATTATTTCGGGATTATTTGAATTGATTATTGTATTTATATTGGTTGTTGTTATTGCTTGTTTATTTACTTTGACACCATCCCAGTTATCACACTGCAAGTTCCCTTTGCTATGCTTTGATTTTGAATTGAATTGGAATCGGGTTGAAATGATAAATACCCAAAATTTAACTTTGACCTAGGATAGAGAATTAAATAAAACCCAATTGGTCAATAATTTGATTTAAAAATAAAATGAAGATTTTATTTGAATAAATAATATGGTTTTGAAACGAAGTTGGAAATTGAATTTTAATGAAATTTAAATGTGAATATTTAATATTCTGAAATGAAATATTAACAATGTAATTGATGGAAGAATGTTGTGTAATTTGAGAAATGATTGAATTAAGTTTGAAATGATTTAATAATCAAGTTTGAAATTTAATTAAGTTTGAAATTATTAAACTTAGAAATTATTTAATAATTAAGTTTTGAATTATTTAAAAATTAAATGAGATTGAATTATTTAATGATTAAATTGAATGGAATTCTTTAATAAGTGGAATTGAACTTCTTGAATAATTGAAATTGAGTTTCTTTATTAATTAAGTTTGGAAAATTATTTAAGTAAGTAAATAAGTGAAATTAAATTTCTTTAACAAGAAATAAAATGTGATTTATTGAAATTAATGCAAGACTTGAAATTTAAAGAATTTGATTTGATGAATTTAATTTAATTCAATTTGTAAGTTTTGATATAAGGAAGTTGAATTTAAATAATGGATTTAATGAATTGGAAATTTAATAGAAATTGTTTTGAATGGCAAATTTACTCAATGAATATTGAATGAAATTGATAAATGAATTTAAATTGATTTGAATGTTAAATTAAATTGATTTAAATGATTTCGGAATGAAACTTATATACGAACTTGAATCAATATTTGAATTGTTTAAACAGAAATTGAAATTGAATTATAAGATTTTGAAATTATGAATGTAGAAGTTTTGAAACGTAAATTTTGGAAATTGGTTTAGAAAGACAAATGAAATGTTGATTTTCAAATTCTAATTGAAATTGAAATTGATTTGGTTTTGAAATATATTAAACGACCAATCGGTGTAATAACTACGAAAGTTATTAAAGAGACCGGAATCGGTTAGGGACATACTCACTGTCTAAACCGAAAACCATTTTAATAACTATGCGCGGAGTGTGATCCAGAATGAAGTGGTTGGAATGATGTACGTGATGACTGAAGAAAGAGAACGATAATGGATAGCCTTGACACTTGTGTCAAATTGGAAATGACTAAAACAGGAGCCGTGCCGGGCCAAATGGGGGCTAGCTACCTCGAGCGAACACACTTCTTCGAAACTACTCATTACTTGTTGTCGATTGGTGCACCCTTGATTTGGGAGTGTTGTTTCGCGGTGTTGCGATCGCTGTGGCGATGCGTTCTCACCAGTCCGGATCAGGCAAACGGTAGTTTCACTACCTTGGGTATTGCCTCATGTGCCTTGTCATACTTGTATCCCTATATACGCGACCACTACGAATTTGTTTTGTGTTATACCTATGGAGTACTCCCTGATAGCCCACCAGTTTACGGTGGAGTTTACAGTGCGGTATAGACTATAACGCTTGTATAAAATGTGTTAAGGGGGATAATGGTAACGCCTTAACACTATTTTGATACTTTATATTACTAATAGGCATTATCTACTTATCGTACACTACTACATAGTAGATAGTTTAACAGATCCTTAAAGGATGGTTATTCCAAATATCCTTTGAGTTACTTGTATTGTAGTTGCTATTTCACTTGAGTTGGATTTATTGATATAAGAATGTTAATCCTGACTCGAGTGTTTTGTGTTTTGCTTTACGCTCGGGTCAGACTGAATGTACCAGTATTCGAGACTCACCTTTAGAGTTGGAGCTTTGATTGAAGATCCAGCCATCTATTCTGTTTTCAGTATTTGATGATTCCAGTGATGTATTCTGATTTGTATCTGATGTATCGTGTTACTCTTCCATTGTATCTGGTTTAACTCTGATGTAACTTATATATTTATATAGTAGCTTCATGAACTACTATCTCTTTTATTTCCGCTGCAATTATTACTCTGTGTCTATGATTATTTTATTTACTGTATATGTTCAGTTTTGCCAAATTTAAATTAACAACGCGGTATTTTGAATTATTCAAGTCTGACATGTGCGGATGCGAATGGTGCAAAATACTGGGTCGTTACAAGTGGTATCAGAGCTTTGGTAGCTCTAGGCAAAACTTAGCATATAGGGTAAATGTATTTACAGAATCACTCTCATTCGAGTTTCAATCTCTTCCTCTTGACTCGATTCCTTTGAATTTTGGAACGTTCCCTCGGTTTCGAAATTCATTCGTGTCCCTCACTATTCGTCTTTTTTCAATTCTGGAGCATCCCATAACTCCACTTCGAATGACCCTTATAATGAATCGGCGGTCTCGCCAAACTTCGAATGATTTGTAAATGAGGTGAAACTCCTTTACAATAGGCATTGATTTACCAAAGATTTATGTATCCTCGGTTTACGATGCTATCTATCTCCTGTTATACCTGAATTCTATTTCTTGAGATCGAATGTCGATTTACCTCGGAATTCCACATCGATCTTATTCTTGAAGTCACCGTCGACCCGGTTATGGTTGCCCGCGATTTATATAAGATTTTCTATTTCCTTATTCGGTTAAATAATCATCTTATCTTTTGTTCCAACTTATTCTCAAATCAAAATCTTCTTTGATTGAATTAATCAAATTTGAATCTCTGTCCATGTGTTGAAAATTTATTCTTATATAGAGTATTTGTAAATCTATATTTAAATGTTTTAGATATTGTGATGTTTGAGTTGTTATTGTTGATTTGGGTTTTCCATCGATTCGTCTGATCAACGCTATCGATAGGATTTCCAAAACACTTAAACAGAACAAACTGACACAATATTGTTTTCAAATTTAGTAAATAAAATAATTTTGAAGGATTATATTATATATAAGTATAAATTTTTCAAAAATTAAGTTGTTAATGAATTTGTTGTCAAAAATGATAATATTTGATTTTCATTTATTGTTTTGTAAACCATTGACTATTGCAATATAAATAAATGAATTTATAAAACTTGGGTGTAATTTGATTTGAATTTGAAGTGAATTTAAAATAGAATTTGAGAATTTAATTTCCGATAATTTCGATCTTTGGGTTTAAAGTTTAAAATATATATTATTTAAAATATTTTCGAATAGAAATGGTTTTCAAAGAATTTTAAATGATTAAATTAGAGCTCTTCTATTTTGTCGCTGGGAAATAATTTCGGTGATGACGGCCGCATCATCGACATTCATTTCCGAGTTTCGAAGAGTAGAGACCATCAGTAGCTTGCTACACTTTTGTTTTGAAATGAATTTGATTTGAATTTTTAAAGTATGACTTGATTTAAAAATATTTATATACATATATATTAGTATTTAATTTAGATTTGACTTAGATATATTGTATGTATATATTTATCTCTAAATTGTTTAAATTTAATCGAAAATTTAATTCTAAATTCTCTTAAAGGATGATTTTCAATTATAAATGAAGCCAAATTCTTTTATAAATACTTAACTTGAAATAACTGAATTGTAAAATTTACTTGTAAAATACTCAATTGCATTCAATATAACTTACCTAAATTTTCAAAAGTTAACTATGTAATTGAATATTATCCAGCAGAAAATGATATTAAAAGAAATTTTAAATAAATTTGAGTAGTTAAAATAAATGTAAATATACTTAATATATATGTGATAGGATATATTAAGTAGAATAAATTTAATAATAATTTGGTATGAAGAAGAATTAAATTTGTCGAATAAAGTGTGATTACAATAAATGACTATTCAAATTTAGGACTTTTGAAATTGTTAATTTAAGAAAATTGGAGAATATACAATAAATCGTCTTTATAGTTAAAAGGTGAGTGCGTATAATAAATGTTATTCACTTAAATTTTAAACTATAAAATGTTTATGGAGATAAATAGAATAATAAGTTAAATAAATAATAGGTGTGATTAATAGAAGAAAATTTGTATTGAAAGTTAATAAATTGAATTAAATCAACTTAAGGGAGTATCTTGGATTAATTGAATTTAAATTGAATTTCATTTGGAAGAAACCTTTTGTACCTAACATTAATAAATGTGAAATCAAATCAATTTAATGAAAACCTTGAATTTAAAAACAAATTGTTGAACATAAATTTATTTAAGTTGCAATTTATATGTTAAATAAATTGTTTTATTTTGTTTTCAATCTATTTTCTTCTAGTTTGTTCTATTCTCCTACCTCCTACCTTTTCGGGGACGAAAAGTTTTGAGTGGGGGAGAGTGTAACAACCCGCAGATTTAACCGGTTTTAATAACGTTATTAATTGGAATTTTGTAGGATTTTCAAATGAAAATTTTGAAATATAAATTTGATATTTGGAATGCGTCTAGTTAAACATAGCAACTGGTAAATTTTCGTCCGAAAATATGAAAGTTATTTATCACGTAAATTTACTTCAATTTAATCAGTTAAAAAGCGATGAAAATAAAATGTTTCCGAAACCTAAATATTTTTACATAGAAAAATTCTAAAGCATCTTCTGAGCAAGATGTCAGTTTGTCGTTTTTCCAAATTCGGACATCTTTGGCTCCGTCGATCTTATTTTTCAGCGTTTTTCTTGCATTTTCCGCTATTAAAAAAATTCGAATTTTTATAATTCGATCATACCAATGATATCTGCATACCGTTTTGATCGTCTCGTCATGCTGATCTCCACGGTATATTCAACTTTGTGTTTTGAAGCTTGGTACACGGTATAATTTGTAAAACATCGGATCGTATCGGTACCGGTTTCGTGCATCTTGGTTTACTCGTGAACATTAGTTTATTTATCGTGAACTGTTCAGCCATTTGCATTAATTATTCACAGAACTCAGTTTAACCTTTTCTATTTCCCAAAAATTTTCGTAGTTATTACTAATCCTATCGGTTCAAGCTAAAATGAATGTTGACAGCCAAACCATTGAATTGGCCTACCTGCTTGGTTTCCCTTCTCACGTTTCTGCTTCCCACCCTTTGTCTCTCCCATTTCTCTTCCACCCTTTTCTCTTTTTCCACCAAGCCTTTAAAAAAAAGAGTATTGCTTCAACTTGGAACCTGCCTGCTATTATCTTTGAAATCACTGTGTTAATTCTCCCCTCACCTTTTCTTTTGTTCGGCAAAAAGAAAAAAAAGATGATAATATGGCTGCTACTTGCATGGTCTTCCCCTCAACATCTTCTACCCACCATAGCCTGCGACCAACCTTCGCCTGCACACGCCACCGTCCCACCACCTCTGCCCACGCCAGCCCTTTCACCCCGCCACCTGGCCACTGCAACCCACATCGGCCGGACTCCAACCAATGCCTTCCACACCGATCGTGCGCCCCAACCCAGATCTCCCCATGCGCAGCCAGTTCGTCGCAACTTCTTCTTTTTCTTTTCTCCTCTAGCTTCGCAACCTACATGCGTGGGTAAGTAAAACATATGGATTGAGATGTTACACTCTGTCTTACTATTATTTATAAACTATATTATACTGATTTCAACTTTATGTTGCCTTTGTTTCTTACATTTTCAACTCTTGGTTTATAAGCCTATCATACGGTAGTTTATATATTATCACGTTAGTATAGTTTCTTTGAATTGCTTTGTATTGCATATAACATAAATATAAACAAACGTATGTGTGCTTTATATATATTGTTTAAGTATAAAAATACTGTTCAAGTATAGAATGTTTACAGCTTTTATATGTATATAATATATAGTATGGTTTCAGCTATAGTTTATACTTATGTTATCTGTGTTGGGTTATCTTTGAAAGTACATGTGTATAATATGATGTTTAAAAATATAAGTATGTTAATGTATCTATATGCGTGTACAAGGAGTATTTCACATAACATATTATATTTGTTGTAGGGTGTGATTTATTGAACAGTAAATATAGTGTATACTATGAGGTTTAAATATTGATCTGGTAATGTATATATATTTTTTAATTTCTGTCATATGGATATATGTATAGTAGTGTTGATATTTGCAATATGTTTGGAAAAAAAAAGTAATATGTATGTTGGTTTGCAGATATGTTATATATTAGTATATATGCGTATGTTTAATATGAAGCCCGAAACCATGTCACCCATTCCAGCCTTTTCTATTTTGGTATGTATATAATAAGATTGTATTTTATGATTTTGGTACAAATTTTTGTAATAAGCTTTATATATATATACGTGTTATGTTTAAAGTGCTAATTGATGAATTTTGAAAGGAAGTATATAAAATCTGTTTCCTTTTACATTTATGAATTTATACAAGTTTTATATCGGTTTTGTTGGTCATGTATAAGTTTATATAGGTGGTGCATCATCCGGTTAGTTATACATATGTTTATATATATATATATTAATTTACATGTAAGAATTTGTGTACAGTAGTGCTAAGTTATATAAAATATTATATATATAGGTCTGTATTGCCTATATGATATAGTGGTATTGTTTTAAAGTTTATATGAAAAGCAATGTTGATTTTAGTATAAACACTGACTTTAAAATGCATATATATTTATTTTAATATGGGTTAGAATTTAGAATATGATTTTTTTTATACATATAAATAGTTCACTTATACCATTGATTTTCATCAACCCAGTTTGATTTGATTTCGTCAAATTCCGAGCTATCGGCTTTGCTCGTCAAATTCGTACCAATTCTGTTTTGCTTTGGAATTCGTGTTTGGATCCACAATTCGCTTCCGTCCCAGTGTCTATCTTCTCTAGCCTCGAAAGGTGAGCAATCACTCACGATTAATGTTCTTTTATTTATTAAATCTGATTTCAATTGAAACGACAATTGAAATGCTACTGTTAGTTAATTACACTGTTATACATGTTATTACCTGTATCAGTTCACCTGTGACATCTAACACCATTATTTGTTAATTATACGATAATAATCCTGTTTGATTGATAATTGATTGATTGTTTGTTGTTTATATTGGATGTTAAATTGTAATGTATAAAGTGATAAATATTATGCAAGTAAATTTGACGTAGGATAATTAAAATTTGAATCGACATATATGTTGAATTTGATTAGTTGAATATGACCCCTTTTAATTGTTAAATTAATTGACATGTAAAATAGTGATAATTACATTTTGAACCATTGAACGTATATTGGATTAATTGTTGTAGTGTTAAATTGAATAATGAATGACAAGTGAAGAACCGTTTAAATATTAATGTAATAATCTTTAATCTACATGAAATGATAGTGTAGATTCTAGAAATGATTATATTAATTTGCACAAACAACAATGTGAATTAATACGATTATTTTGGGATTATTTGAATTGATTATTGTATTGATATTGGTTGTTGTTATTGCTTGTTTATTTACTTTGACACCATCCCAGTTATCACACTGAAAGTTCCCTTTGCTATGCTTTGATTTTGAATTAAATTGGAATCGGGTTGAAATGATAAATACCCAAAATTTAACTTTGACCTAGGATAGAGAATTAAATAAAACCCGATTGGTCAATAATTTGATTTAAAAATAAAATGTAGATTTTATTTGAATAAATAATATGGTTTTGAAACGAAGTTGGAAATTGAATTTTAATGAAATTTAAATGTGAATATTTAATATTCTGAAATGAAATATTAACAATGTAATTGATGGAAGAATGTTGTGTAATTTGAGAAATGATTGAATTAAGTTTGAAATGATTTAATAATCAAGTTTGAAATTTAATTAAGTTTATAATTATTAAACATAGAAATTATTTAATAATTAAGTTTTGAATTATTTAAAAATTAAATGAGATTGAATTATTTAATGATTAAATTGAATGGAATTCTTTAATAAGTGGAATTGAACTTCTTGAATAATTGAAATTGAGTTTCTTTATTAATTAAGTTTGGAAAATTATTTAAGTAAGTAAATAAGTGAAATTAAATATCTTTAACAAGAAATAAAATGTGATTTATTGAAATTAATGTAAGACTTGAAATTTAAAGAATTTGATTTGATGAATTTAATTTAATTCAATTTGTAAGTTTTGATATAAGGAAGTTGAATTTAAATAATGGATTTAATGAATTGGAAATTTAATAGAAATTGTTTTGAATGGCAAATTTACTTAATGAATATTGAATGAAATCGATAAATGAATTTAAATTGATTTGAATGTTAAATTAAATTGATTTAAATGATTTCGGAATGAAACTTATGTACGAACTTGAATCAATATTTGAATTGTTTAAACAGAAATTGAAATTGAATTATAAGATTTTGAAATTATGAATGTAGAAGTTTTGAAACGTAAATTTTGGAAATTGGTTTAGAAAGACAAATGAAATCTTGATTTTCAAATTCTAATTGAAATTGAAATTGATTTGGTTTTGAAATATATTAAACGACCAATCGGTGTAATAACTACGAAAGTTATTAAAGAGACCGGAATCGGTTAGGGACATACTCACTGTCTAAACCGAAAACCATTTTAATAACTATGCGCGGAGTGTGATCCAGAATGAAGTGGTTGGAATGATGTACGTGATGACTGAAGAAAGAGAACGATAATGGATAGCCTTGACACTTGTGTCAAATTGGAAATGACTAAAACAGGAGCCGTGCCGGGCCAAATGGGGGCTAGCTACCTCGAGCGAACACACTTCTTCGAAACTACTCATTACTTGTTGTCGATTGGTGCACCCTTGATTTGGGAGTGTTGTTTCTCGGTGTTGCGATCGCTGCGGCGATGCGTTCTCACCAGTCCGGATCAGGCAAACGGTAGTTTCACTACCTTGGGTATTTCCTCATGTGCCTTGTCATACTTGTATCCCTATATACGCGACCACTACGAATTTGTTTTGTGTTATACCTATGGAGTACTCCCTGATAACCCACCAGTTTACGGTGGAGTTTACAGTGCTGTATAGACTATAACGCTTGTATAAAATGTGTTAAGGGGGATAATGGTAACGCCTTAACACTATTTTGATACTTTATATTATTGATAGGCATTATCTACTTATCGTACACTACTACATAGTAGATAGTTTAACAGATCCTTAAAGGATGGTTATTCCAAACATCCTTTGAGTTACTTGTATTGCAGTTGCTATTTCACTTGAGTTGGATTTATTGATATAAGAATGTTAATCCTGACTCGAGTGTTTTGTGTTTTGCTTTACGCTCGGGTCAGACTGAGTGTACTAGTATTCGATACTCACCTTTGGAGTTGGAGCTTTGCCTGAAGATCCGGCCATCTATTTTGTTTTCAGTATTCGATGATTCCAGTGATGTATTCTGATTTGTATCTGATGTATCGTGTTACTCTTCCATTGTATCTGGTTTAACTCTGATGTAACTTATATATTTATATAGTAGCTTCATGAACTACTATCTCTTTTATTTCCACTGCAATTATTACTCTGTGTCTGTGATCTGTGATTATTTTATTTACTGTATATGTTCAGTTTTGCCAAATTTAAATTAACAACGCGGTATTTTGAATTATTCAAGTCCGACATGTGCGGATGCGAATGGTGCAAAATACCGGGTCGTTACACAAGCTCAATTGAATCGAACATCACGTGTAACAAGACAACCAGAACTATTCATAAAAGTGAACAATGCTGCAAAATACACTAAGTAGATGGTACAGGAATCAAATGAAACCTAAACGAGTCGAAATGCTCAACTCAAATAGAGTATAGATCAATGCAAACTGTCTCGAACAAATAACCAAGTCAAGTGGATAACCAATGCAACAACTCAGGTCAGTGAGCACTTTATATATGCAGACCAGATATGTCAACATGACTCGAAATGTAAATGAAGATCTGTAACCACTGGCTCGATATTCCTAGTGACATCATAGACCCAATCAAACTACAAATGCAACATAAAGCAATAGTGTACATAAAAGTGTTGCAAGACCAGTAAAGTGAAATGGTTGACTACTGAACATTATAAGTGACAATGTAATGATATGCAGTGATATGCAGTGATCAAGTGGTCTGCAACCACACCAAAGAAGTGACAGAACAATGCCGATCAAGTATGCAACTGTGAATTTGGGTAAAGCAGGTGCAGACACAAGTGACACAAGCATCAGACAAAAGTTTTATTTATATCATGAAGCAAAACTAAGTTCAGGTTAATTCAAGAAATACAACATGCAGTTTGCTGTGATACAAGGCAAGCACATCAACAAAGACAGAGATATCTTAAATACCATTACATAAACAAAGTCATAGCCAAATTCACCAACAAAGCAGTCAAAGAAGTTTCAAAATTATCAAGTGCAGTTTATCATAACAAGATTAAGTGGCCTAAGCCTTCACAAATTCACGGCACAAGGCAAGACTTTACAGGTTTCAAAACAAGGTTCAAACTCGTAGTTGTCAAGAATTCAAAGCAATGCCGAAGTCAAACTTAAAGCAAATGCAAAGACACAATAAATTCTTATCAAAAATGTTTTCACAAAATCATGCCTGCAGACCTCTAACCAAACTCAGGACCGTGGTCATGCCGAAGCCAATAGAAAAATGACGAAGTCAAGCTACAGTTCAAAACATAGCTATGGCAACCAAAGTCAACACAAAGTCAGGTAATATCAAAATTCGATCCAAAGCCGTGAACAACAGACTGGAATCAAAGGGAACAAAGAACAAAATCAATATCAGTAAAATCAAAACAAGCCGGGGCGGTCACGAAATCAATTCGAAACCGTGATGAACAAGCTATCATCAAACCATATAAAATTGACAAAGCAAGAGAAATCATCAATAACAAACAAAATCGAATGACATAAGCACAATACTAAGAAATAATTAGATGTGAGTGATGTGAGTGTCACTCACCTTGTTTCGACGAGCACCCCCAAAGATCGCACAGTACAAATCGAAGCCGAAAGCATCTCCTCTTGCTCGCCTCTGCACGGTGTCCAAAACGAAGTAAAGACGAACTCGAATCAGGTGGAGGCGCTCAACGATTTGAAGCGATCAAGAGATCAACCGAGTAAAGCCACGAGTATTTGAAGTCGCCATTAATTTTCCCTCGTATGCTTTTTGTTTGCAATGCGAAAATAAATGGAGGAGGAACGAACGAAATCGAGAGTAGCCATTTTCTTTCGTTTTTTTAGGTTTAGGGTTTCCAAGTGAATGAAATAGAGACGGGGATCGGGTATTAACTCGAAATAATTCGGCACCAAGAATAAATGGGCCGAGATTCAAATTTGCAAAGCTCACACAACACTCAACGAATTTCAACCGATTGAAAACTCCAAATATCAATTAACAACCCGATTTAATCGTCTACCACGATAATTAACCGATACGAAACCCCGGGTTGTTATAGATTCCCCTCCTTATAAAAATTACCTCCCCGCAATTTTCATAATTAAGGTCGTCACTAACCATTATTTTTCTAACATAAACTGGTTAAGCTAGAAAATAAAAAGTTGGGAATACCAACGCCAAAGAAATCTTTTAATTTCATAAAAAAATTTCACCCATTCTCAACAAAATCTAATTATCAAGTAGACAATCAGAAAACAAGAAAACTGAATAAATACAATTATTAGCAATATTTAATTATCAACTAGATAATTGAAATTCAGAAATCACAAAACAACAATATCTAATTATCGACACGATAATTAGAAAACAACAAAATCTAATTATCAGCAAAGATAATTAGAAAGCCCAAATCACAAATCGCAAAATCGCAAATATCTAGTCATCAATCAGATAATCAGAAAACAACGAATATCTAATCACCAAAAACGATAATCAAAAATCTCAAATCAACAAATATTTAATTATAAAAAACGATAATCAAATCTCAAATCAACAAATATTTAATTATCAAAAACGATAATCAAATCTCAAATCAACAAATATTTAATTATCACCAAAGATAATTAGAACTCAAATCAGCAAATATCTAATTATCAACAAAGATAATTAGAACTCAAATCAGCAAATATCTAATTATCAACAAAGATAATTAGAACTCAAATCAGCAAATATCTAATTATCAACAAAGATAATTAGAACTCAAATCAGCAAATATCTAATTATCACAAGCGATAATCAGAAACAACAAATATTCAATTATCAAAAACGATATTCAAATCTCAAATATCTAATTATCACAAGCGATAATCAGAAACAATAAATATTCAATTATCAAAAACGATAATCAGAAACAACAAATATCCGATTATCAAAAATGATAATCAGAAACAACAAATATCCGATTATCAAAAACGATAATCAGAAATCTCAAATCAACAAATATTTAATTATCAAAAACCAAATCAACAAATATTTAATTATCAAAAACGATAATCAAATCTCAAATCAACAAATATTTAATTATCAAAACGATAATCAAATCTCAAATCAACAAATATTTAATTATTAAAAACGATAATCAAATCTCAAATCAACAAATATTTAATTATCAAAAACAATAATCAGAAACAACAAATATCTGATTATCAAAAACGATAATTAGAAACAACAAATATCCGATTATCAAAAACGATAATCAGAAACAACAAATATCCGATTATCAAAAACGATAATCAGAAACAACAAATATCCGATTATCAAAAACGATAATCAGAAAATATCAGATAATCAGAAATCTCAAATCAACAAATATCTAATTATCAAAAACGATAATCAGAAAACATCAAATATCTAATTATCAAAAACGATAATCAGAAATCTCAAATCAACAAATATTTAATTATCAAAAACGATAATTAGAAACAACAAATATCCGATTATCAAAAACGATAATCAGAAACGACAAATATCCGATTATCAAAATCGATAATCAGAAACAACAAATATCCGATTATCAAAAACGATAATCAAAAACAACAAATATTCGATTATCAAAAACGATAATCAGAAACAACAAATATCTAATTACCGATACGATAATTAAATCTCATAACAGCAAATATTTAATTACCGATACGATAATTAAATCTCATAACATCAGATATCTAATTACCTGCAGATAATTAGAAACAACAAATATCTAGAAATCAATTAAGAAGACTAGAAAATCAACATAAAAGGTTGGATCGATCCCATCAGATGGCGAGTTTTTAGTTCGCCGCACGTGCATCAACAAATGGCCGAAGCCTACCAAGTACTCAACATAATTTTGGCGCCCAACAAATGACCTGAAGGTTCGCAGAGTGACCCGAAGGTCTAGTACTGGTATTTGACCCGAAGGTCCATCATATGACCCGAAGGTCCAGCATATGACCCGAAGGTCCATCATAGTGGCTCGAAAGCACACGAAAGCATCAAAATCATCAAAACATCAAATATTTCAATTAACGAGTCCGGAATTAACCGAAATAGCAAACGCACATGTCCCATACCACGTGTTTTACTAAATCGTTTGATTCTCTTCATCGTTTCCTTGAAAGTGCAAAATCCTGTATTTCGTAAAAATACATTTTACATTCTCAAACGGATAAGTCCGGAATTAAGCGAATCAGTAAAAGAAAGTGGTCATAGTCCTCGATTTTTCTAAAACGTTTAAATCGCTTCCTCATTCTTTTGAAAGCGCAAACTGTAAAATTCCTGAAAACAATTTTATTTATTTTATAAAAATAAAAATTCACATTCTCAACTGGACAAGTCCGGAGTTAAGCGAAACAGTAAAAGAAAGGGGTCATAGTCCTCGATTTTGCTGAAACGTTTAAATCGCTTCCTCATTCTTTTGAAAGCGCAAACTGTAAAATTTTTGAAAATAATTTTATTTATTTTATAAAAATAAAAATTCACATTCTCAACTGGACAAGTCCGGAGTTAAGCGAAACAATAAAAGAAAGGGGTCATAGTCCTCGATTTTGTTGAATCGTTTAAGTCGCTTCCTCATTCTTTTGAAAGCGCAAACTGAAAAAATTTGTAAAACAATTTTCATTTTAAAATGATTTTCCAATCACGTGATTAAAGCAACAACATCAGTATCAATTTTGAAAGGAAAATTGTACTTCTCAAAACACCGTAAAAACGGATCTCAAAATCAGCATTACGGAATAACTGCTTGAAAATCCACTTTTAAAATTTGACGGTTACTGAAGCCAAAGCGACATAAATTTTTAAACGTCAAAATCTCATCAAAATAATTCACATCAAAATGTAATACCAGTGAATTTTCATTCATTAAAATGCCAACAAAACACCGTGCTTCAAAAACTTAACATCGGTGTAAAAATCCCGTTATAAAAATAACGACAACAAAATACGTTTAAACCAAACATCGGTTCAACGTTAAATTAATGCAGTAACGTGCAACTCAAATTTACACGTATACTACAAAATAAACAAAGAAATCATTCGAATGTATCTTCAATGAAGATAATTCGAACCAGCAAAAGATAATCAACATGTGATTAGCATAGAAGAAAATCAGCAAAAATCTCAACAAGAATCACATAACTGCAATCGCTTCGAATCCTCAAATCAGATTCGAAATTTTCAAAGAAACAAATAAACCCAACTATGTAAACAACAACTGAAATTTATTTCAACTTCATATTTCGATTTTTAAATCAAAAAGATTATCAGTTGTACTCAGCGAAGACAGTTTCACTGTTTCCGCTGCGCACTCGGATAAACAGAACACAAATCAATCAAATCATCAGAACACAGTTTCACTTTTATTTTTAAATAAAGATATTTAAAAATTTCATCATAATTTCAAAACTTTAGTTTTGACTCAAAGCACAAATAAAACATCGACCAATAGTTGTAACACATGTTCCATCTAAGTTATGTTTTATATTATGTCCATAAACCCCAAGCTCTGATACCAACTGTCACACCCCACCTCTATGCTCACAATAACAAAGAGTATTAAAAGAAATACTGTCTGATATTACGAAGAATAATGCTGGATAGGAGCGGCCATCCGTAGTTGGCCTTACACTAGTACTGGTTACCTCGATAGGAGTGGTATATATTTTTCATTTTACATCTCTTATTTATTTACTCCCATCGACATACCCAATTCCAGTATAAAACAAACTACGATGGTTCATAATAGTTTAGGACAATATATATAATAATAACACAGATAATAAAATGCGGAACACAGATAACAAAAGTCTCATATATATAACTGATGTCAGTTACAATACATTTGACACAATACATATGATACAACTACAACTGTCGACTCTGGAAGTTATATATACAAGTACATTATCAACTAATATACATGAATACATATCAACCTAAATCAGTACACTGACTACTACAAAAAGACAAAGACCACTTCAAAAGAGATGAAAAGTCTTCATAGCTCAAACAGCAACCCAAAGCAAGATATCTACAACCCTGTGTAGTTAATGCCCCGCTATTACCCCGCTATAACCCCGCTATATCTCATAGCGGGTTTCTGCCGCTATGATATTTCCATATAGCCCCACAATATAGCCTTTCCGCTTTAATCCCCGCTATTTCCGCTATATCCCGTAATTTCCGCTATATTCCACTATTCCCGCTATATCTTCTTTAATAAAATGAATTGAAAAATTCAGTTTATACATTATAAAAATTATGAAACTAATTTATTTGATTTAATTTTTAATATATTTTCAGAAATGAAAATACTCTAATATTCTACTAAATTCAATTATGTTATATAACAGTTTTACGTTTATTTAAAGTATATTTGCACATGTTTTTATTTAAAAATTATTTATGTATTAGTTATAATTCAATTGAATGATAATTTTTCATTTAATTACCTTTTATATATTCGTAAAAACATTAAGTACGAGCTTTATATGCTATTTTAAAGCCATCCGCTATATCCTGCTATATCCTCGTTGTATCCCTGCTATGACTTTTTGCACCTCCACCGCTTTGAATCTGCCGAGCGCTTTAACTGCACAGCTACAACCTGAAATAACTCAGGTCTGACCCGAGTATTAAATTCAAAAGAAAATAATACACGGGTCAGTCTAATTCAAACTCAGTTATTAATGCACAAAAGCAATAATAATCAAATATCAAATAGACGACAGTCATAAAAATAAATCTCGTCTATCCGATCCTTTAATAAGGAAATCAAATAACGGTAAATATAACACGTAATAGTGTTGAACAACAAATCAGCAAATTCAAATTATCAACGAAGATAAACGAAAGGATTATCAATGAAGATAATTTAGAAAACAACAGAATTGCCTAAACGGCAATTAACACAAAATCTAATTATTAATTAAATAATTAGAAACTCAAAATCTAATTATCAAATAGATAATTAGACTACAACAAAATGATCAAATCAAACTAAATCAGAATGCAATTTCAAAGTATTGAATTGAACCCACAAAATAATTCTAGCAATTGAAAACATCGAATCAAAACGTCAATTATGTGTGGCTGTAGTACACGCACGCGTGCACTGCCTCGCCACTACAGTGATGAATCACATAAAAGCTCAGTGAATCAAAAACAAATAGCACCAACTCAGATCAAAATGAACGAGATGGAACTGCAACAGCAAGCACATCATCCATCCAGTAACCATCAAATGAACAAAGTGCACATGAAGGCACAATGAAAATTCACAATCAAGCACAAGGTCAAACCCAAAATACTGGATTCAACTCAAGTGCAATAAAATAATATCACAACTTTCAGCACATGGTCAAATCCGAACAATAAACTGGATTCAACTCAAGTGTAGTCTGAAAATCAATCCAAATACAATAAAATAGTCGGGAACAACATATCATAGATAGCCCACATGCACAGATTCAAGCCAACATGAAAAGATCAAGTCCAGCTACAAAATGTGTACAGATGCAATCATGCACAGCAACTAGTAGAGCAGGCTCGTATGGCCAAAGACGACAAGGTATACTACAACACAAATGCAACAAGAGACAGAATGGTACAAGTGCAAGCTCAATTGAATCGAACATCACATGTAACAAGACAACCAGAACTGTTCATAAAAGTGAACAATGCTGCAAAAGACACCAAGTAGATGGTACATGAATCAAATGAAACCTGAACGAGTCAAAATGCTCAACTCAAATAGAGTATAGATCAATGCAAACTGTCTCGAACAAATAACCAAGTCAAGTGGATAACCAATGCAACAACTCAGGTCAGTGAGCACTTTATATATGCAGACCAGATATGTCAACATGACTTGAAATGTAAATGAAGATCTGTAACCACTGGCTCGATAGTCCTAGTGACATCATGGACCCAATCAAACTACAAATGCAGCATAAAGCAACAGCATACATAAAAGTGTTGCAAGACCAGTAAAGTGAAATGGTTGACTACTGAACATTATAAGTGACAATGTAATGATATGCAGTGATATGCAGTGATCAAGTGGTCTGCAACCACACCAAAGAAGTGACAGAACAATGCCGATCAAGTATGCAACTGTGAATTTGGGTAAAGCAGGTGCAGACACAAGTGACACAAGCATCAGACAAAAGTTTTATTTATACAATGAAGCAAAACTAAGTTCAGGTTAATTCAAGAAATACAACATGCAGTTTGCTGTGATACATGGCAAGCACAGCAACAAAGACAGAGATGTCTTAAATACCACCACATAAACAAAGTCATAGCCAAATTAACCAACAAAGCAGTCAAAGAAGTTTCAAAATTATCAAGTGCAGTTTATCATAACAAGATTAAGTGGCCTAAGCCTTCACAAATTCACGGCACTAGGCAAGACTTTACAGGTTTCAAAACAAGGTTCAAACTCGTAGTTGTCAAGAATTCAAAGCAATGCCAAAGTCAAACTTAAAGCAAATGCAAAGACACAATAAATTCTTATCAAAAATGTTTTCACAAAATCATTCCTGCAGACCTTTAACCAAACTCAGGACCGTGGTCATGCCGAAGCCAATAGAAAAATGACAAAGTCAAGCTACAGTTCAAAACATAGCTGTGGCAACCAAAGTCAACGCAAAGTCAGGTAATATAAAAATTCGATCCAAAGCCGTGAACAACAGACTGGAATCAAAGGGAACAAAGAACAAAATCAGCATCAGTAAATTCAAAAAAACCAAGGCGGTCACGAAAGCAATTCGAAACCGTGACGAACAAGCTATCATCAAACCATATGAAATTGACAAAGCTAGAGAAATCATCAATAACAAACAAAATCGAATGACATAAGCACAGTACTAAGAAAGAATTAGATGTGAGTGATGTGAGTGTCACTCACCTTGTTTCGACGAGCACCCCCAAAGATCGCACAGTACAAATCGAAGCCGAAAGCATCTCCTCTTGCTCGCCTCTGCACGGTGTCCAAAACGAAGTAAAGACGAACTCGAATCAGGTGGAGGTGCTCAACGATTTGAAGCGATCGAGAGATCAACCGAGGAAAGCCACGAGTATTTCAAGTCGCCATTAATTTTCCCTCGTATGCTTTTTGTTTACGATGCGAAAATAAATGGAGGAGGAACGAACGAAATCGAGAGTAGCCATTTTCTTTCGTTTGTTTTAGGTTTAGGGTTTCCAAGTGAATGAAATAGAGAGGGGGATCGGGTATTAACTCGAAATAATTCGGCACCAAGAATAAATGGGCCGAGATTCAAATTTGCAAAGCTCACACAACACTCAACGAATTTCAACCGATTAAAAACTCCAAATATCAATTAACAACCCGATTTAATCGTCTACCACGATAATCAACCGATACGAAACCCCGGGTTGTTACATACACTAAGCTAGTAAATAAACGAGTTTCGCTTTATGTCCCATAACAACTGGCTTAACTTAAATATTTACGAACAGATTGTAGATTTCCACTCCAAAATTGTCACGAGAGTTCAATCGAACAAGTCCAAGAATTAACTGACGAAGTAAACGCAAGCGTTTCATACTACTTGTTTTGCTAAGCCATTTAATTAGATTTCTCATACGAATGAGGTAAAGGTTTGTATATACTAATAGATTGGAAAACGAATTTAAAAACGAGTTTTGTATTAAAAATGGTATTGAAATCATCATTGTGAAAGCGTTTGAATATTTACTACTAGTATAGAAACTTTTGTATTTTTAAAAGTGACAAATCATAGAAAACGATTGTAGAAACAATCGATCAACCAAAAATTCACATTCGACGACGTGAATCAAAACCATAGAAATTGATTTCAAATCCATCAAATAATTATTCCTAAAAAAATCCAAAGAAAGAAGTCATCAAAGTCGATAATAAGTGATAACAACTAACCGGGTCAACAAAATCGATTAAAATTTGGAAATCCACTCAAAAAATAGGCAAATAGGCAAAATGCACAGTTCTAGACATCTGGGATTTAATCTAGACGTTTGGATTAGGATTCTGGAAATAATTCAGAAAAACCCCAAACGTCTGAAATTTCAAGGCAGACGTCTGAACCTATAAGTCAGACGTCTGGAATTGATCTCTGCCATTTTTTTTTCTATGTGCTTATTTTTTTTTCATCCAGGTCTATAACCAGATGTTTGGACTTGATACCCAGACGTCTGGTCACCTGGCCTGGGCAATAATTTTCCTAGGCCATGATGGCCAAAATGAATCGGGAGCGATCAAACGAGCAACGGAGACTAGGGATTTATGCCAAGTGACAACCCAGCCTTATAGGCTCTTCGATACACCCCAAATATCATGTCCAACCATCCATAGTAGGATTTTCATAAAATTGGACTTCAAAACCAAAAATTGGAAAATTCACCAAATCAATTCAAATCAAAAGCAAATGAACATGAATAGATGTTAGGAATTCATACCTAACAACAATGAAAGTTATAGACGTAGATGTGAGTTAAAGAACTTACCTTTAAAACTCAAAGACAACAAATGAGAGGCTTTAAAACAAAGCAAGACCAATTCCTCTTCAATACACCTCTAGAATCTTCAATCTGTTATCAAAGGTGAAGTTTTTCCTAAGTTAGGGTTAGGAACTTCTGATAATTGAAGAGAGATTGAGATGGAGAAGAAGAAAAGGATGCTTACCTAAGCTTCTCTTTGATTTTAGAGCAAAAACTTGAATTTCCTAAGTGAACTAGGGCTTAGGAATTTTAATTTCCAATCTTTTTCCCCATTTTTCTCTTGAGCTTGAGTGTTAGGAAATGAGGAATGAAATGAATGAAGAGTAGTTGAATTAGAGTGTTTGATAAAGGAGTTGGGTTCTCTTATTGGGTTAGTGGGTTGAAACCCAAACCTAAAGTCCCAAATGAAAACATCAAAATTCTAATCAACTCCAAACATATCGATGTTTATACTCAAAAAAGTTTAAATGCCATTTTGGACTCAATGGAACTGGTCTCGAGTCTCAATTCGACTGTTTACAAAAAGTAACATTTCGGACCTTTATCCGATTAACGATGCTATATTTAAATATACAATCATAAAATATGTGGGTTGTTACATGACCGGAGACCGTTTTCCGAATGTTTGATGTTTCATCGTATAAAAGTTAAATGAAATGTTGTGTAAACTTTTGCATACACACACATATACTACTTATAAGATATGGTTTAAGAAGATATAAAAAGGTTTAAGCAACTTAATTAAGTTAAGTAAAACATTGATGTGACATTTTTGCAACTTAAGTACATTAGTACACATGTGCATAAATGCTTGTTTTCCTTAGCAACCAAGGTAAGGGGACAAAGGAGGATGTGATGTGGTGATGGTAAATGTTGAGAAAGGGTGATGTGAAGTTCAAGTATCCAAGGGTATTTTGGTAATTTGGTAAGGGATTAATTTGGTAAATTATCACTTTTTACGTTTCCTATAAACACACATGCATAGCCCTCTTCATTTTCATTCATTCCAAACACATCTCCTTCTTCATTTTCTTCCTCTTCTTCCATCCTCCCTAATGGCTTCTTTTTCTCTTCTTCCTCCTCTCTAACTTCCTAGAAAACTTTGTAAATCATATCCAGTCTCCACCAAACTTAGCTAATGTTCTTATATCATCTAGAAAACAAGCTTTAGCCTTTGAAAGGAAGAAAAACGATGGAGTATGGGGAAATATCCCCTTAGGCCGTGATTATCATTAAGTGGTGGAGGAGATGGAGGCCGTGAGCTTTATGGTGGTGGTGATGATGGCCATGCACTTTGGAGGAAGGAGAAGGGTTTAAGAGATACTTAGGATGGGTTTAGTAATGATTTAGTTGAAGTAGAAAATGTTAGAAGTAGTGTTGTTCGATAAGAATGTTGGTAGGAAGAATTAGTTAGAGACAAAGGTGAGTACTCACATTTTACTAATTAATCTCTAAATTGTTTCAATCACAATGATTTGAATGTTTGAATATATTGGATGATTAAATGTTTGATATTGGAAAATAACCTGATTAATATTATGATTGGTTATATGGTTGTGATATGATTGATAACTTGGTTTGATAAATGATAAGAGAAATGGTTAGTAATTAATCATAGTTAATTAAATGGAAGTTTAATCCATAAATAATATGTGTATGGAGTTGTTTAGCCTCTTAATGAATTTAAACATATAAAAAGAGTAATATTGTAATAATAATATAATATTATAATATGAAAGGAAAAGGAAAATGAGTTTGAAATATGAAAAGTATTTGTTTAAATAAGTTTAAAATGATTTAGAAATGTTTTATAAACATTTAAGTATTTCCATGAAGTTTGAAAAGAAATTGAAAAACAAGTCAAAACTAGGCGCGTCGTGTAACGATAGTTCGCGATTTCGCGCCGTAGAATTCAACTAAGTTTAGATACTGGAATTTAGCTCGGAATTCTTCAAAATAAGAGTTTTCCAGAGTATTATATTAATATTTTTTAAATGAAGAAAGAAATCAAGGTTTTATTAAGTAGACTTTGAAATATGAGTAAAACAAGTTATCGGAAAAATCGCGGTTTTACAGTTTCAAACCCGAATTTGAAATTAATTTATAATAAATAATTTTAAATGTTTAAAAATATGGAATAAAATTTATAAATATTTTAAAATGGTTTAAAATAAATTTTATTTATAAATATGGATTTCGAAAATGGTAAAAAAGTTGTTTTAACCAAATAAGGTTTTAAAACACTATTTGCAGCACTTTTTGCAGCTTTTGCAAACAATGGTTTTAACCAAATTATTCTTTCCCGAATCTTTCGTGAACCTTTTAAAATAAATAATTAAGTATTAAGAGGTTTAATAATGAGTATATGGAAAAGACTAGTACATTTGTTCCATTTGTAAGTGTCATAGAAAATCCGACCGTGGAATGGAACAGATCGTAGGGAAAGCCCAGATGCTCTAAAATAATTAAAGTACATGAAGTATGTTAAAAGATTTAGAGTCGATCAAATAACTTGACCACCTTATGGGTGACAAAGAGGCAGTCTCTAGGCTTGGGTTTAGGAAACCAGTTGCCTGCCCTCACTAGCTACCCGGACTGGCTCGACCTTGTGGATAATTAAATTGATTTACTCAGACCGCATTTTCATAAGATAAAAGAAAGAGATTTGGAGTTTTCTCCCAATGATAAACAAAATTTAAAATTGAGATTTGGAAATATTTTTCCTAATAAAAAGTGAAACGATTTAGAATTATTCCAAGATTTAAAAATGAGTTTTAATTAATCAAATGATTTGATAAATGAGGCTTAATGATTCCATATACTCTTAAAAAGATAAAGAAATGATTCAATGAATATATCTCTAAGAGAAATTTGATTTAAATAAAAAGGTTAATTCATTGAATGTCATGTGACAATCACCTATATACCTAAATGTCTTTTTATTGATGGTTGGTCCAGAGAAACTGGAGTCTGATTTGGGTGATTTCTATTTGAAAACCACTTCGAACCAATTTGTTTGTTTGGAATTGAAGATGTGTTGAAGACGATGATTATTGAAGGCCAGAGATCTTCAGAATGTAGGGATTGCTTCACGAGTCCCAGGGGTTTACCCTATATTATATTTATATAGCACTAATGTCTGCATTTTGAAATCTTCGTTGTATTGAAGACTAAAGATCTTTATAGCAGAAGGACTGCTCGTTGACATTCTCTGGGTCGCTCCTAATATAGAGATATTTATTATAGCAGTGGTCCTATCGTGTTTTGAAATCTTCAATTACAAGATCTAATCGCTACTAATCCTAGGTATAATTCCTTACAGGATGTAGTAGGAGGAGTGACTTCGGTTTCGTTCAGTCCCAGAATTAACTTGTATGGACGAATGTCTGACAATGCATTTCTGACATCACAAACGTTGACCTTTACAATCATACATATGTTTGGTGGCGGAGAAGGCAACTTCTCTTAGCTTAACACCCTTCTCTGAGACGTACGAGCTTAGAGGTTGTATGTTCATGAAAGTCAATAGTAATAGAAGGAATGGAAATATGGCATTCAAAGTGGAACCTGTTAAGATCAAAGCATGGCATTGTGAAACAACATGGCTTTGTGGAATGTAACCTCACGAGCCTCAAATCCCAGGAATGATACGGGATACTATATGGTTTGTAGGACATATTCGGGCGACCGGTTATGAGGAATGAAAGGCATCTGTTGCCTTAAGATGATGAAATGGACAATTATAGAGGCTGACGAATATCGTGTAAAGCCACCGAGTAGTACGCTGTACCATAGTAGTGTAGCAAGTGCAGTTCTAAGTTGCTAGCCTGAGAAAAGTAATAAGGTCACCATGGGAACTGTGTTTGTTATGCGTGGATCGATGGAAAAGGCTAGTAGTTTCCTATCATGTTGGAAATCCAATTCCAAATACGAGCTTTACGATTTTGATTGTAGTCCCAAAATAGCTGTAATGCTTTGTAATCATTCTGCTACCCTTTGTTGGAATATAATAATGGTTACAATTTCAGCTATGTTTATGCATATTTACTTGGAAAGGATTTTCAATCAATGTTATTAGAAATAATATCAAATGGTTTAAGTATAAAGTATTTTGGTTATCATAAGGTAAAAGCCCGTCGGTATTTATTTGTGGGCATGGTCATATGAAATATCCATCTTTTCAAAGATTTTGGTTGACATCAGCATGATCTATACATTAGAAATTTCGAGTATCTCATGCTGGTTTATCAAGCCTGATCTGGGTATTTTTCATAATCAGGTCAGATCCAAATAGTTTCAGGTTTAGCTGAAGATGCTTGAAGTTTCTAGATTAGAGTTGGAGATCATCATCTACGTATGGAAGTATTCTATTTTCCGCTGCATCTATTACATTTGTTTTTATTTTTCAACATTCGTAAGGACAGAGGGTTTATAACTGTCCAGGCTGAGTCCAAGTTGGACTCTAATATTGTATTCAAAATTTTCCATCGTAAAGATTATATAGTGAAATAATATATGTTATTCCATTCGCTTAACATTCTGTTCTTTCTTTATTCTCTTTTTCCCCTAACAATCAGGCTTTCCTGCACTTGGATTTGCAACATGAGGATGTATTTGTGTCGATTTTCGAGGGTCGAAAATACCGATCGTTACATTTGGTATAAGAGCTTGGGTTGAGCGAGCACCCAGGCTTTGGTAGGGTAAAACTCATCATAGATAGAGTTGGTAATACCCTAGAATGAGTGACTCATTAGAGATAGGATTATGAATTAGTTTGAGAGTATTATATATATGAGCGCGTATTTGTTATTTGATATAAAAATGTTTTATGCTGATTTAACTGTTGAGTGGTTTATAGATTCTGGTCGATGCGCCTGATTACCGTTATTGATAGGGGTTTCTAAACACTTAAACTAGGCAAACCGACACATTGTTTTAAAGATTGTGTTTTAAGTATAAAGGATTATCTTTTGAAAGATATATATATTTATGTGTGTCATTTTATGGTTAAGGGGATGACAATATTCAGTTATTACCATTTGTTGATTGAATGAACATTTTGTGAATTAAGTTTCACGATTTGACTATAAGATGTTGGATAATAATATGGGGTTAAGATTAATGAATTTGTATAAGATAATAAAATAAGCATGTAGAATAAAAATGTATTTTACCTAAATAAAATAATTTTGGAAATGATGGAAATGAAAGATATGTTATATAAATTTTGAGAAACTAAATTGTGGGTATTTTGGAAAAGAATTATGAAATTATAAAAGGAAGTAAGTTAATATAAGATGATTTTATGAAAGGTATTTATAAAATGGGTTTTATAAACAAAATAACCTCTAACAGATTTTTGAAAAGAAATTACAAATAAGAAATTTGAAAAGTAAGAAAGTCTCAAATGATAACTAGTTTGATGGCTTGAAAATAAAAAAAATGGGTAAGTGAAATGTTCGGATGGTAAACATTTTTCTTAAGTATTACCCTTCTTGTTAAGGGGTATACTATACTATTGGTAGTACCCAGTTCCTTGGTACTATTTTCGAGTGACTCGATCGATATAATTTTCCTTAAGTTAAAAGGATAATTTTGAATTATTATTTGATAATCAAGGTTGGTTAAGAAGGAATATGTTATAACGAGAGAAATTGATTGTAATTTTGGAAAATAATAGGTAAATTATATTTTAAAATCGAAGTGATTCCTTGGGTTGAAATGTTTTCCTTTAAGAAAAATATTTGGAAATAAATATTTAGAGTGATTATATATAAAGAAGCATTTTTGAAAGATAAAAATTTTATGAAAAATTTTCATAAAGATTTTTGAATGTTAATAAGTACATGTACCAACCCGTATTTTTTCGATAAATAAAATATTAATTAAATAAGATTTTAGAATTTAATATTAAAAGAAAACTAAATTTGTGATTTTATAATGAGAGTAATAATTAGAATGTAATGTTAGTAATGTTAATTTAAGGTAACTGCTAATTATTTTAATGTAATTCCAATTAATTGAAATGATTGTAAACTTATAATTGGTTATAAACTATAAACAAGGAAATAAATTGAATGTTGAAATTATATGTAATAAATTAGAATTGGCTAATATTGAATATGAAATCAGTGATGTTGTTTGAATGCTACTGATAACTATTTAATGTAATTTCAATCAATTGAAATAGATTATAAGGTTATTTGGTTATAATTGTAAATAATGAAATAAATTAAATGATGCATTTAATGATGAGATTGTATGTAATTGATTGGAATAGGTTAATATAGAATATAAAATCACTTTGTTATAACCCTTGGTTTTAAATGATAAGATAATGGATATGAACTATTATTATAAATGATGGTTGTAATTATCTTCTTATTAATTTGTCCGTTTGAATATTAAATGTGTGATTAATGGAATTAAGGCAATTGAATGTTGGAATTAAATGTTGTTAATTGAAATTGAATATAATCAGTGATGTGTATGTAGTCATAACATTTGTTGAAGATATTAAACTTATAAATATGATTAGATTACTCAAAGGTAACAATTGTTCATTTATTATCTCATTATTTAATATGTGTGGAATTAATTTGGAAATCAATGAAAATTTATGTAATTAATTATTGATAATTAATATGGTAAAAGATGTTAATGGTAAAATAATAAATATAATAAAATGTAAACTTATGTTAATATAATTCATAGGTATTGTTGATTGAATAATAAGGATGATAACATAGGTTTGAATGTCAATCGATGAGAATTGGATGCGTAGTTATTGGCATTTAACCTTTTAAATATGATAAGGGAAAACAAACTAATATTGCATTAATTGATATTACATATTTTAAATAACATAAAGTGTAACGATATGTAACTTTTAACAACTTTAAAATGGCAGTATTTTGAATTTAAATAAAAATTAAATGAATTTTTTTTTGTGATGTTGAGTGTTTTATTTGACCAAATTTAATAGAATAAAAAATTTGTGAAATTTCAAATTTTGGTCAAACTTAGTTAAAGTTTGACTTTTGGTTGAAAAATTTAAATTTGAATTTTAAAATTATTCTTTTTATATGATATTAGACTGAATTCTGATCTTCCCTTCACTTTTCATTTCGTCAAAATCAAATTCCTATTGCTCTAAAAATTTGAATTACTGTGAAAAATTAACATGAATTGATAGCGTTTAGTTGTTATTTGGCTAAGGCATATTGGGTTTGTTTGATCTAATGGGCATTGGTTAACCAAGAGACTCTAGTCAGTCATGTGACCATTCCTTTGCCTACGACCTTATGTTTCTTACCTGATAACATCTACGTGCATAATTTTTCTCCTGAGATACTTTCTCTTCACACTTCTTCTTCCTCCTAAAAATCTACAGAGAACTCTAGATCTAAAACTTCAAAAAACCTCACAAATCAAAACTCCTTTCCTCCTCTCCTTCAATCCTTCCTTCCTCCCCTATAGTCGCCGCCTTCTCCACCATCCCTAAGGCCATCTCCTTCCACCTTCCCTCTCCTCTTCTATCTCCTTTTTCCCTTCCCTATTTTCCCTCTTTCTTCCCCTTATTTCCATGGCTTCTGTATTCCACTAAGCTACTCCAAATCAAATAATTTTCTTTTTGAAACTGTGTATAATTTCAATGGCAATAAATTTGTTGTTGAACCCTTCTTCCCATTCCGAATATTTATATATCAAAAACTACATTTTTCAAGTCCTTTCTCGGGTCCAGTTTTGGCCGAAAATACCCCATATTGTATCAATCATATCTCCTTCAGGAATGAACCAAACTTTATGATTATTTTTTCAAACCATTTATTTTCCAGTGGCTTCAACTTTCTTTTAGATCAATTCTTCAAATTCCTTAATTTGCTATACCAAAAACTCAAATCTTTTTAAAGTATTTTTGAACTCAGATTTTCAACTCAGAAAACACCTCCGTTTGTTTTGACCATAACTTCCTCAAGACAGAAGCTTTTTGAGTGATTCTTTTTTTTGAAAGTGGGGAAAAAAGAATTTGCAACAACTTTCTAGTTAGTTACTTTTATAGATTCAGTACTGTTTTGGTCCGAATATTTTCTTAAAGATGACCTAGATTCGGGTTTGTCCGTAGTTTGGATCTTGGGTTGTTTGGAAGTTGGAAGTAGCTGAAACTTGTGTATTGATTCGTGTTCATGTCTAAGCTTTGTTGGATTTGCTTTGCATTTGGATCTTTGCTAGGAATCTCCAAATTGATCCATTTTTTATCATCACCTTTGTAGCCACGAAAGGTGAGCAAACAACCACAACCACTAGATTTTCTTATGTTAGTTAAATTGAATTTATGATGTGATTAGAAATTGATTGGCTGCTGTTTAGTACATTTTAAATTGTCATTCCAGTTAAATCTGACTTTTATTGAATTTAATTGTCATTTAATTTAATATTGAAATTTAAATTGCCAGTTAAATACCTGTTAATGATAACCAATAAATTGTTGGTTGTTATTGGTTGATTTCAATGATGATTATGTTGTATGTTCAATTGTTGACATTTTAGATGATTGGATGGATGTTATTGGTTGACATTTTGGATGATTGGATGTTATTTATGTCTATATCTCTGTTATCCCTATGGGTTGAAATCCTGCTATTGGTTGACATACCCGAACGATCTTATAGATCATGGGAAAATCGTTATGGGTTGAAATGATAAACCCGAACGGTTTTCATTGATTTGGAAATGTTGATTTTTGATACTGGTTGAAATGACATATACCCATATAATTTCTTGAATTTGGATTTTTATTTGGGATTGAATTATTTGAAGGGTTTAAGTTAATTCAAACTTCGGATTTATTTTAATTAGATGATTAAGATTGATATTTCGGATTTTTTGAAACCCTTTAAATAATTATATTCACATTGTACACTTGATAGAAGATGAAAATCCCGTAACATCTATAAAACCATTGCACTAATATTTCTATTTTACTTATTTTGATCTGACTTACATAAGATCTTTTAGTTCTGACTCAAGTGTTTTTTCTTTTCATTACGCTTGGGTCAGTCTGAGCTTTTCAGTGTATTGAAGACTATTTTCTGGAGGACGAAGACGAAGATTCGATATATTATTGCTATTTATTATTCCACTGCATTCTGTGTTCCGCTGCATTATTTTTTTATTTCTGATGTATGTATAACTCTGATTTGAATTGTAAAAGTGTAATAAAATGTTATTTGCAAAACAGTTCCATGAACTGTTTATTTGATTATTATATTTTTTCGTTTCGCTGCGAGATTCTGTGTTTGGTTTTTTTCCTTTCTTTTTACCCCATTAACAATCCTCCCTTTTGAATGGTTTGAGTCTGACATGTGTGGTTTATTTTCGATTTTAACCGTCCAAAAAGGCAGATTGTTACAGTACATATGAGGTATGTAGATCATTACATCACACGATTTTGATCTAAGCTACAAGTACAGAACTTTGAGTTGTTTACACTGGACCGAAAGAGGATTTATCACTCAATTCTTGACGACGAACATTGATGAGTGTTTATGGTTAGGTAGTTAAGTTTTCTATCATAGTTGAGAGTTATGTAAGGAAAACATAGGTTTCCGATCAAAGAGCCTAATCACAGTCCGCACTAGAGGATCGTCGGATCAATATTATTTTGGAAGTAAAGTTGTGGAATCAAATAAAAGATCGAATCAAATATCGCATATGGATGATTTTTGTATATCATACAAAAGTAATTTTAAAGATTGTTTTGAGTAAGTATTATAGGGTTTTAGGTTTTGGTTCAATTTGGGACGAAATTCTTTGAAGGGGGGAGTATGCAACGATCCGTAATTTTATCACTTTCAAATGGAATATTTAGTAGATTTTAAATATTCAAATATAGAATTTTCAAACGTAGTAATCATGTTTTATGTGATAAATTAGAATGGTGAACTTATTTTTAGAATTGGTTTAAAAAATAAGAGATTTTGGAGTTTCATCGTAAAATTGACAAAAACCGATTTTTGATAAAATTGGATATATGTTCAATAATTATTTTAAATGATAAATAATTCTCTTTAAATTGCTATAAAATAATAATGATTGATTGATAAAAATTTTATAAATATATGTATACTTGTTTTGTAAAGATAGGCAAACTTTGTCGTACTTCGACCAATCGATGTCGTATTTTATAATTGGATTTTAATATTATTAAATATGGTTTTATAACTAAAATAAACATTTTTTAACTTCTTAAAGATGATAAGAAACTTATTTTCAAGTTTTGTTTAAATATATAAATAGTTTGATTAAAAACAGAAAATGTGACCGGAGACCGTTTTACGAATGTTTGACGTTTCATCATATAAAAGTTGTAAGAAATATTGTGTACACTTTTGCATACACACACACATACTAATTATAAGATATGGTTTAAGAAGATATAAAAAGGTTTAACAACTTAATTAAGTTAAGTAAAACATTGATGTGACATTTTGGCCACATAAGTACATTATTACGCATGTGCATAAATGCATGTTTTCTTTAGCAACCAAGGTAAGGGGACAAAGAAGGATGTGATGTGCTAATGATAAGTGTTGAAAAAGGGTGATGTGAAGTTTAAGAGAAATATTCAAGGGTATTTTGATAATTTGGTAAATTACCACATTTTACTTTTACTATAAACGCACATGCATAGCCTCCTCATTTTCATTCATTCCAAAAACATCTCCTTCGTCATTTTCTTCCTCTTCTTCCATGCTCCCTAATGGCTTCTTTTTCTCTTCTTCCTCCTCTCTAACTTCCTAGAAAACTATGTAAATCATATCCAGTCTCCGCCAAACTTTGGCAAAGTTCTTATATCATCGAGAAAACAAGCTTTAGCCTTTAAAAGGAAGAAAAAAGATAGAATATGAGGAAATATCCTCTTAGGCCATGAGCATGATGAAGTGGTGGAGGAGATGGAGGCCGTGAGCTTTATGGTGGTGGTGATGATGGTTGTGTACTTAGGAGGAAGGAGAAGGGTTTAAGCGATGCTTAGGATGGGCTTAGTAATGATTACTTGAAGTAGAAAATATTAGAAGAAGTAGTGTTGGATAAGAATTTTAGTAGGAAGAATTAGTTAGGGACAAAGGTGAGTAATCACATTTTACTAATCAATCTCTAAATTATTTCAGGTATAATGATTTGGAAGTTTAAATATATTTGATGATTAAATGTTTGATATTGGATGATAACTTGATTGATATTATGATTGGTTATATTGTTGTAATATGGTTGATAACTTGGTTTGGTAAATGACAAGAGAAATGGTTAGTAAATAACCATAGTTAACTAAATGGAAGTTTAGTCCATAAATAAGATGTGTATGGAGTTGTGTAGCCTCTTAATGATTTTAAACATCTAAAAAGAGTTAAAATGAATATTGTAATAATATAATATTATAATATGAAAGGAAAAGGAAAATGAGTTTGAAATATGAAAAGTATTTTTTTAAATAAGTTTAAAATGATTTAGAAATGTTTTATAAACATTTAAAAGTATTTCCATGAAGTTTGAAAAGAAATTGAAAAACAAGTCAAAACTAGGCGCGTCGCGTAACGATAGTCGTGACTTTGCGTCGTAGAATTCAAACAAGTTTAGAGAATTGAATTTAGCTCAGAATTCATCGAAATAAGAATTTTCCGGACTATTATATCAATAGTTTTTAAATGAAGAAAGGAAATCAATATTTCATTAAGTAGACTTTGAAATATGAGTAAAACAAGTTATCGGAAAAATCGTGGTTTTGCAGTTTAAAACCCGAATTTGGAATTAATTTAAAATAAATATTTTCAAATGTTTAAAAATATAAAATAAATTTTATAAATCTTTTAAAATGGTTTAAATGAAATTTGAGTTATAAATATGGATTTCCAAAATGATAGAAAAGTTGTTTTAACTAAATAAGCTTTTTAAACACTATTTGCAGCACTTTTTAATAACTTTTGCAAACAATGGTTTTAACTTAATTATTCTTTGCCGTGACTTTTATAAACCTTTTCAAATAAGTAAATAAGTCATTTAAAGATGATTAAGAGGTTTAAAAATGAGTATACGGAAAATACTAGTACATTTGTTCCATTTGTAAGTGTCATAGAAAATTCAACCGAGGAATGGAAAAGATCGAAGGGAAAGCCCGGATGCTCTAAAATAATTAAAAGTAAATTAAGTATGGTAAAAGATTTAGAGTCGATCAAATAACTTGACCACATTATGGGTGATAGAGAGGTAGTTTCTAGGCTTGGGTTAGAAAAACTAGTAGCCTGCCCTCCCTAGCTACCCGGACTGGCCCGACGGAGGGGATAGTTAAATTGATTCACTCAGGCCACATTTTCCTAAGATAAAAGAGAAGAGATTTGGAGTTTTCTCCAAAAGTTAAACAAGATTTAAAAATGAGATTTAGAAATGTTTTTCTTAAGTAAAAAGTGAAAGGATTTAGAAGTATTCCAAGATTTAAAAATGGGTTTTAATTAACCAAAGGATTTGATAAATGAGGCTTAATGATTCCATGTACTTTGAAAAAGATAAAGAAATGATTAAATGAATATATCTCTAAGAGAAATTTCATTTAAATAAAAAGGTTAATTAGTGTGATAATCACCTATATACCTAAATGACTTTTTATCGATGGTTGGTTCGGAGAAACCGTGGTCGGATTTGGTAATTGCTATCCGAAAAACCACTTTGACCCAATGTGTTCGTTCGGAAGTGAAGACGTGTTGAAGATGATGATTATTCAAGACCGGTGATCTATAGAATGTAGGGATTGCTATCACGAGTCCCAAAGGTTTACCCTATATTATATTTATATGCCAGTAGTGTCTACATTGTGAAATCTTCGTTGTATTACAGACCGAAGATCTTCATAGCGGAAGGACTGCTCGGTTACATTCTCTGGGTCGCTCCCAATATAGAGATATTTATTATAGCAGTGGTTATATTGTGTTTTGAAATCTTCAATTACAAGGACTAATCATTACTAATGCTAAAGATATTTCCTGATAGGGTGTAGTAAGAGGAGTGCCTTCGGTTTTGTTTAGTCCCAGAATGAACTTCTATGGACAAATGTTTGACATTGCATTTCTGAGGTCTCAAATGTTGAATTTTACAAACATACATCTATTTGGTTATGGAGAAGGCAACTTCTCTTTGCTTTACACCCTTCTCTAAGATGTACGAACTCAAAGGTTGTATGTTCGTCAAAGTTAATAGTAATCGAAGGAATGATAGTGTGGCATTCAAAGTGGAACCTGTTATGATCAAAACGTGACATTGTGAATAAGCATGGCTTTGTTGTACGTAACCTCACGAGCCTAATATCCTAGGAATGATACGGGATACTATGTGGTCTACAAGACATATTTCGAGCTATCAGTTATTAGGAATGAAAGGCATCTATTGCCGCAAGGCATCTATTGCCTTAAGATGATGAAATGGACAAGTATGGAGGTTGATAGAGATCGTGTAAAGCCACCGAGTAATACGTTGTACCATAGTAGTGTAACAAGTGCAGTTCTAAGTGGCTAGTCTGAGAAAAGTGATAAATTTACCGTGGGTACTATGTTTGTTATGCATAGATCGAAGGAAAAGGCCATTAGTTCTTTATCATGTTGGAAAATTCCAAATATGAGCTTTACGATTTTGATTGTAGTCCCAAAATAATTGTAACGCTTTGCAAACATTCAACTACCCCTTGCTAGAATTTAATAATGGTAACAATTTCAGCTATGTTTATATATATATTTACTTGGAGAGGATTTTCAAAGCAATGTTATTAGAAATAATATCAAATGGTTTATGTATAAAGTATGGTAAAAACTTGTTCGTATTTATGTGTGGGCATGGTCTTATGAAATACCCATCTTTTCAAAGATTTTGATTAACTTCAGCATGATCTATACATTAAAAATTTTGAGTATCTCACGCTGGTTTATCAAGCCTGATCCATATATTTTTAATACTCAGGTCAAATCCAAGTAGTTTCAGGTCTAGTTGAAGATGCTTGGAGTTTCCGAAGGAGACTGGAGATCTTCATCTACGTATATACGTATTCTATTATCCACTACATCTATTGCATTTGTTTTTATTTTTCAACATTCGTAAGGATAGAGGGTTTATAACTGTCCAGGCTGAATCCAGGTTAGACTCTGATAACGTGTTCAAAATTTTCTTCTGTAAAGATTATATATTGAAATAATATATGTTCTTCCATTCATATGAGATTATGATCTATCTTTATTTACTTTTTCTCTAACAGTCCTGCTTTTCGACACTTGGATTTGCGGCATGAGGATGTATTTTTGTTGATTTTCAAGGGTCAAAAATCCCGGTCGTTACAACTCTCGTCGAGGCGAGTATTGTTCAAAATTAGTTAAGCTCTAGTCTTTTTTAAGTTTATAGAAAAGCCACCGCAGTATTTAAGAGCATCCGCCTTTCATCCCTTCCTTTGTGAGCGCGGAAGTACCTTAGGCCCCTGACGCTCCATCTGCTACTTGTAGTGAGCTTCCACCACTTTATGCTTACCCTAGAAGTATACTTCCAATTTTTTCTTTCACTCATCCACTAATGAGAGTCCATACCTACGAGAGGAACAAAGGCCACATCTAAGCTAAACTAAGCCCCTCCACCCCCTCACCTCCTTCGACATCCTCCTTCTCCTTAATTTGATGGGCAGCCTGAAGGGACATTTTTTCTGTAGTCTTTTTCAAATTTTAATCTTTGCTTCATAGACGATCCCATAGAGCACTTCACCCTCCTTCAATGATAGGTGCAATTTTGTCACTTAGGAATTCGTAATGTCTAGCTCAATGCACAACTTGACATTATATTGGTATTAGCACTCAAGTGCATCTTTAGCCTCTTTGAGCTTGGAAAAGGCATTTTTTAGATCTCTCTTCAGCCCTTCGTTGTTAACTGTCAAATGGAGATTCTCTTCCTCCAAGGCCGCAGTAGAAGTTGAGGCCGAAACCTCAAACTTATGAACATTGAAGTCACCCGGGCAATAAATAATGGGGACTGAAGGTTCGTTGGATTCAAAAGCTCTGCTAAACTTGGATGGAAGCCCAAGAGCGACAACCTAGTTGGTAGTAATAAAAAACTTGACTCAAAGAAACACACCAATTTAAGACTAGATAAGAACACATCACATAAGGAACAATTTTATATGAAGTATCCAACAAATTCACATACAAAATAATAATAATAAAACATAGTGCTCATGTTCCATTTATATTTACAAGCCTAAGTTTAAACCACCCCAAGTGAGGGCTATCGGGTGGGAAGGACCCACTTTCTAAAGTATGCCACCGCCGATGCAGTAAAAATCACTTAGGAGATCTTTTTCTTCAACTATTTAATCGATTTTGGAAAACAACCCTAGTGTTTCCTCTCTAAGTTGCATGAATGACTCATCTAACTCCATCTCAATGCTTATAAATCGCCGCAACACTAAGACGAAGACGATGTAAGGTCTGAGTTTGTCCATGCTTTCCTTTAGAAGTTTAGTAAATATTACTTCCTTAGAAGACTATGGAGAACAAAGGAACGAAGATGACAAGGTCATTCGTAGTGAAGTAACAAAATGATATAACAACTAAAGAAATTAACCACAATAAAACCAAGTAACGAACCCATATTTTATTACATGCAAGAAAATTTAAGTAGAAAAGATTATTTACAAAGGTTAAGTGATTACATGAGCTTGAGCACTTGAGGTGACCTCAGCTTCCTAGGACCCCGCATCCTCATTATCTGGTGGCAAAGAAGCACAGTGGAAGCAGAAAGGGAAATGCTCACCACAGCCAGCTCCTTAGCCTACTCGACCCTATAATAGGTAAGAGCATCTTTTATCTTTTCGAGATCCTCTAGAAAGCTAAGGTTGACCTCGTTGAAGAATTGACATTGAACTACGGCATAGAGCTGGTAAACCACGCAATATGTAATTCATGAAAGCTTGTTTTTGGATTCTTCTAATGTATCCTCCTTCTCCCCCAATACTTGACCCTTCAACACTAGGGCCTTATCAGCCACCTTTGACAGCTCCTCTGCCATTTCAGCTTTCACTCACTAGGCCTTAAGCTCTTCCTTAGTTTTAGTGTTCTCAGAGGCTGTAGCAATAAGGTCTTAGGATCGAGAGGTTGATCAGAACCTTTACCCTTATCGAACTTCCTCTTTTCCTTTTTCCGCTTTGTCACTGCAATATCTTAGGATCGAGAAATGCATCAGCAAGGTCACCAACCATTTCGCCTACACATTAAAGAAATCCTAATATTATTAAACATTCTTACAAGGATCAAGAACATAAAGCAAAAAATTCTTTTAACCATTTTAGCGAATTATATCCCAAGGCTTATATGAAGGCGAAGAAAATTTAAAGATGGAATGAGAAAATTTGTGCCAAGCATGCAAAAAGTTGTATTTCCATAATAGCGACTCAGCAAAAATAATTTTTTTCCTTTCATCCTCATCCAAGTCTAGGATGATCCATCTACAAGATTTGAACGACATAGAAGCCTCATCAGAAAAAAAGGACGATTGGGTTGAGGTTGAAAAACAGAAGGAAAATTATCAGGATTTGAAATAAAGAAATATTGGTTGTTCCACTCTCACCTAGAACAATTGTAAGAACCCATTTTTTGGGTACGCATAGTAGAACCCAAAATCAGTCCCAGAAGGACTCTTATGGATATCAAATAAGTATTGGATTCTTCAAACGAAGGGGGCATGCTCTTCTCAACATAGAGGATGAATGTAGCAATCAGGAGAGTTTAAGAAATGGGAGCAAGTGAATGGGTGTAAGGCCAATGGTGGATAGCCAATCATGAAGAATTTGATTGGGAGGAAGATAAAGCCCATACCAAATATGTCTAGGAGTGATAGAAATGAAGCCGTCTAGGGGCATGTGGATACGATTGTGAGGCTTAGGGACTCTACCTATATAACCCTAGAACCCAAATTGACTCAAAACACTCTATACTTCCATTAATTAAGACACTCTAGATGGAAGAGATAGAGGAGGGATGGAATCTATTGTCATATCAAAAGGAATATGTTGGATCAGTTATCAATAATCGCTAAAAAATTGGGGAAAACAAAGGAAAACAACAAGAAAAGAAATATACCCTTACTTTGGTTTGGAAAAGGAATGATTCTTAAAGAATACGAGATTAGCAACTAGTGTTCCTTTTGTGTTTGAAAGTGTGTAAAATAATAAAGAAGTGGAAGAGGAAAAATATATACTTACCTCGATAAAAATCCCACCCACACAATTGGAATGATGAGTAATCCTCAAAACGTCAGTTGACTAATGGCAAAAAAGATCAATGCAAGAAACGATACATATTTTTTAGAAGACGAAAAGACTAAAGGTACAACTTTTTAGAAGACCGAGCAATAAAGGAATGACATGTGTACCTGAATATTAAATGCGAAACGGCTATAAAGACTTTTACTTTCTTTAGGAAGGAAGGAAGAGAAAAGATAAAAATGGCGGGATTGGGAGTAGAGACAAGTCACATCTATCTACGATTGTTGCAGACTTGGGAGGTAAGTGTTACAGCCATATTTTCCAGATATTGACAAAGTGAAATTAATAACAGTACTGAGCCTAGACAAACTGCCCCCACAATAGGAGTCAAAATATAGAAAAGAGGCAAAAGCGAAATCCAGATAGTACGTCACCCAAAACCGTTGAGCAGCAGCAAAATATAGAGGTTGCGCTTACCCATCAATCTTAGCTTCAACGCCCTAGTTTGAAATGGCTGTAAAATGTAGGAACCAATCTATAACCTTTACACTCACTTCAACGGGAAGAACTGCAGCACAACTTTAAAGTACCAGATATGAAGGTTGTGCTACAACCCCATAAAGTAATCCTAACATTACGAAGCCATGGCATACCCCCCTTAAGCGATTATACATGTATGGAGATGCGCCACAATCTGAAACTAACATCTAAAGTGGTAAGTTACGCCACAGTTTAGTATCAAAATCTACAGAACACACTACCGTCTTAATGTGACAGAACATCCCGTAATCCTTAGAAAAAACTATCCACAAACATGAAAGACTCGAGGGATGAGACGCCGAACCTTGCTCCTCAAAGATGAACCAAGGGACCCCAACTTCGTCCTCAAAATCGTTAAAACCAGCTCAAGGACGAAGGTAAGAGCACAGTACTCTAATGGAAAGAAAGGCTTGTAACAGGTACATGCAAGAAAATCGCCTTTCAAAAGCAGCCTGGCCTCTTCAACTATGCCATGCCACTCAACTCTGACAAGCCCCAATAATGTACAAACATTGCAGACTAAACAGTGCAATATAGCTTCAAAAGTGCTGGCACAATTCAAAGGCTATATGATATCACTACCGCGGCATAATGAAGGCACAACTCCCAACAAATACAACGAAGTTTCAAAGCACCAATAGTGATATAGCTTTCCCAAAAATGAAAGGCAGTCCCCTATTGCAGCTTTATCTACTCGTATGTGCAGTTCATAGGCATGTTGGTTCACAGAATCAGAAATGTACAATCTATTCAAATTTTGGTTTTCCTGCCTCAATTCCAAACATTTTATCTTCAATTTCAAGCTTCCCACCAAATTTCAAAATCCAACTACTCAAATCACCTTTTTCTACTGAAGGCTACATTAGCAATCTATGCATGTCAATGAGCGAGACGGATGTTCGATACGTGGCGTGATCCAATGGCAGAAATCGAAAGAGCAGAAGGATGATGTTGGCAATCCACGTGAATCTCTATGTACTATAAATAAATAGGACACTATAGAAAAAAGGAAGGGAATTTTACTTTACTCTTTTTGGGTTACACAAAACAAAATCTTATACTGTCTGCCATTTTTGTTTGTACTAAGAATCAAGAAGGAAGATAGTGACATTTTACCCATGGACGTATGATTCTTTAACATCCAAACCACATAAATTCCCTATATCTTTTACTATTTTCAGTACTTTACTTTTTTATGTTGTCTACATCAATATCGAGATAACGAACTAATTTTGACATTTTAAGTATTTTAATTACGTAAGCAATAAAAATGATATAATTACTCCTCTAAAAGGGAAGATTAATATCACTTAATTTTGTTTATTCCTAATCACGAAAGCATTCAGCATTGTGATTACTTCGTAGAAATACTTGGGTGTTTCTGAGATGAAAAATCTCATTAACAAGTATCATATTGTCACTTAGAAGACTATCTGAATTGTCATAAAACTAGTTGAGAAGTCATTCCTCGAACTATCATAAGCTATCCTAACTATACTATATACAATTTTACTACAATAAAGACATCCAAAATAATATACGTTGCCTGATCCAATCCTTTGTTCACTTGCATATTTCCATTGTTAAATTAGGGTTGGCCAACGACCTTCTCTATGCGAACTTTGATCCGGTTCCTTGGGTTGACCATCGAAATTTCCTCGCACACTATAGTCGCACTCCAAAAATCTCTCTGCACCCAAAAAATCCGACTCATGTGCCCGCATTTAAGAATCAAGTGAAAAACCCTTACCTAATTGATGCAAATCGCTTAGAAACCCTACACTCAAATTGGTGGTTAAGAATTAGTACGTGAATGGACTGATCCCTTGAAAACTCTACAACAACACATGGATTAATCCAATCGCCTAAGGTTTGATAACACAAGGACAAATAGTTCTAACTCGAATGACTTAATGCAAAACATATAAGTCATCCACTCGGTTCTTGCCAATTTCCGAGCAATCACCGAATCCTACCTGGCTACAAAACTCAAGTCACATTTCATCGACCAACCCCACTCTACTCGAAAGCCCGTGCATCAAGTTCGAATGGCGGTACTCTCTGTCGTAATACCTTAGCTTAACAGCCAAGGTTACCATAGAAGATTAAATATAGCAAAAGAACTTACCTACAATACGAGGGGTCAATAATGGGATATGTCTAAGTAATAAATCTCAAACCCATACATTAATACCCTAGGCCTACTTCCTTGCCCACTTCTAAGGAGTAATAACCATCTCTACTCAGAATTTAGCCAAAATGTTAATTTGGCTAACATACCCCTTCACTGACAAGCTACCTGGTTGCAAATGGATGATATGCTCGAACAACATGCCCCTTTTAATCCCAAAAATAAACTAAGATTCAAAGCGACATCTAGAATCAATCCAAGTCATGGTCTGATCATCAACCACTTCTATACTATGCCCCAAGGGTTGCACCACCTCTAACATCCACCGTAGTTACTAGAACGTTTGCAGGTGGTGAAGCATCCCATGTAGTATCCAAATAGTCTTTATACCAATCAGGCATCTCAAACTTCCTATTCATGGTCACTCGTATGTCCCATCAGCTTATGCAGATAGCCTTAAATGAAGATACCTTAGCAACTAGCGACTGAATAAATCAAAGTTTAAATGACTAGTGGTGTATGCAATATTATATATAAGTCAAATATAAGTATGATCTCTCACGTATCTCTGTCTACCGGGTTGCTTAACTCAAACTAGCTACCTGGCCTGAGTGTTGAACCTAATATATGATACCAACTATGATGCCTACCCTTTGTAATACCCCAAATCAACATTGAATGACAACATATGACTCTTGAATACCACAAAAGAAATTCCATCAAGGTAAAATTTAAAACCAAACATTAAACCAACGCATATCAATACAATCTCACAACGGGAAGATAGCATATAATATACTGAATAAACATGGATAATACAGGATTAACAATGTACAACCGATTGCAATAGTGGAAGCAACCGATAAATAAATATTAATATGGAAAGTCAGAATATATCAACTTCATTCACATAGAGTTTTTAATATAATATATGATATCATAAGTCTCATGTACAAAATATCCTGTCTACCACGTATTACATCAATAATAAGTACACATATCCAATACCTACTTTACACCTCCAAAATGCTCCACCTTTCATGTCAGCTTATCCCCAAAGAATTTGACTCCCAAACTACTAGATAGACTTCCCGAGAGTTGTCATGACATAAACAGACAAAAACAAAACACGGGTCGGACATAAAGCCTGGCGTGAGGGGAACTATCTCAAAATATTGTAAATCAAAACTGTATACATATAAAATAGAAACTACTAAGGCACAACCGGTCCTCTCCACGAATGTGGCTCGGGAGTAATCAAGACTGCCCATAAACAAATAAAGTAAACCAATCCCAAAGGATAAGGAATTATACCTTAGCCTACTCTCCATCTGTATCCCTTAGGTTAGTCCATCATAAATATAATGTTGTGACTATAAACTAGCACGCACAACAATGAGATGTAAGTTACATCCTAATATATGAGTGTAAGGTCGAAAATAGACTCTCTCAAGACTAATGGTGATATAGATATCCTAATCTTGGTCTACTGCTAATTTCAAGCAATTTATACAAGCATACGAGAACTCCACAATAAAACTACCACCTACAATCTGTTCAAACTATTTATTATATAATATACTACTGATCGTTTACTATACATTATAACATCAATCATCTACTATACAATACACTACAAATCATCTAATATATGAAATGTTATTAATCGTCTACTATACGATATACTACTAATCATCCACTATGCGATATGCCCGCCAAGTGTGGCGAGTTAAGTCTAAAGTCCTCCTACGTGATTGACCTTCCATTAACTACCCATTGTAGAATAAACCAAAATAATTAGTATCTAAACATACCATAAACTCCGAGCCTGTAACAATTCGCTTTTTGACCTCAAATGTCGACGTTAATACATCCACGGTATTTATGTGTTGAGCACTCAATTGCCGTAGAGACAAATTGTTAGGGTAAAATAAAAAAAGACCAAGAGAGAAGAAAACACAACATCAGAATCTTAGATTGGAACGATAACACATAATATCAAAAGACAATACAAACTGTCACTCTAAGATACATAGCATTTCAAAGTTACGGCCCTAAGTACCATCATCAGCCTAGACAGTTAAAACAGCATGCCCTCATAATGCTGATATATATAGTGGTAATGCAGCGCAAATAAAAATACTACGATAGGTGAATGGAAGCATCCAAATCGTCTCTAGAAGCTCCAAACAACATCAACGAAAACCTTCCTTTCCTAGACCGCTCAAAAGAGCACCTATGGAAATAAGGGAAATATAAAACCATGAGTTAGACATAAGTCTAGTGTGAGAAACTCAAGAAATATGTGTCCAACATATAGTAGTAACTTTTAAGACCCTATGGATTACTGTACAGTTTTCCTCTCAAAAGTTACCAAACCATCTGATAAGTACATAAGGTGATATAATGGGTGATGTCTAGGGTGTAGAATATAATAAAAAAATAGTTGTGCCGCGTGTACACCACAATAATAATAGGTAAACAACCAATATCGCTAGGCGAGTTCGTATATGTACAAGGATTTCTATGGAGTAGCCCTCAGTAAACCAAGGTGGATCTCCTGTCTAAGGTAAGAGATATCCTTTCGAGCATCGTATATCTCTAGATAAAATATACTATAGGGAAGCCATAGCTGGTCCATACCCAATCATGTGGTTTTGAGTATCATCGTTCTCATATGCATCTCCAAAAGCGTCACTAGACACAAAATGATATACCATTGGATTAGCAAAACCCCCTGGCTATTCCCCCTACTCAAGTTTCTGTGATTACAGATGGTGAAGTCACATTCAGTATCTCATCATACGAGTCAACATCGCTTGCATAGATTTCGAATCTCTCCCTTGATTCTAACATCTTGAAAAGTCCACAAATCTCTACATGCATTCAAGCATCTCGAATAGATCTCAAATCTCCACATACATTCTAGCATAAGTCCTCCGACGAAAGCTAAAGTTGTCCTCTCTCTTAGGATCACCCTCAAGATAGATAGTCCAATATGATAACATCGTTCGAAATGTCAACGCTAACTTTTCCCTTGGACTTAACCTTAGGATAGACAATGCAACTCTACAACAATTCTCTTCACTACTACTTCCAGAATAAAGATCACGTATATGGTTTTAAAGTGGTTACGGTTTTGAGTCATCTCATATAAGTACACTCCCCGGCTTACCGGATGCTCCAAAACCAATCGATAGATTTTCGGTTAACTTAACCACGGTTCATTCATAAATAAATAGACAATACATAAGGGTGGAGATCATTTCCTATCCGGGGATTTCCTTATCATTTTTCTAGAAGAGTAAGACAAGTTTATATGTAAGTATAACATCATTGAAGATAACTGTACCATATAACCCTCATATTTCTTCTCGATATTTATTTAGTTATTTTGGTCAGTTTTGATAGTTGACTAGTCAGATATCTAGTTCTAAAAATGATTACTTATGAAAATCAAGTTTCGTATACTTAACAAGTTTCTGACTTTTTTGTCTCACTTTGTCCCTCGTTCAAGAGTAAAGCTGGCAGGTTAGAGCATTATTGCTTCTAAACCCTACTCGAACATCATTCTTAAATCTCACATATAGAACAAGCCTATTTCATTAGCTTTTATTGTTAAGTATGGTTAATTACTTTCCATAAACATGTAAGCATACAGAGCACGATTAAGTCACACAAATCACGACTAATTCGCACAAAGCATGATTAAATCACATAAGCGGCTTCAATCCCTTTGTGTTTAATTAATTATTTTATCAATTAAAAACTCCTTGTGAATATTTGTATATATATTTAAAAGACCCTACAAAAGATATGCATGTATACTACTATTTCACTATTCATTTCTACACTTTCACTATTCATTTATACCTTTTTCAATACATAGAAATGTGTTCATATTCTTATTCCAAATGGCATAAGAACATTTACAAATATATATACAAGATTTCACATTTGCACAACTATACTTTAATGGGTTAAAAAAATGTCATTAAAAACATTATTACCACAAACCCAAAACTATTTTACTTATAATTATCTTTAAAACATTTTTTTAAAGACCTGATTATATTACTAAGTATAATCTAAAAGGGTTAAAGAAGAATGTTAACAACACATTGTCACAACAAACCCAAAGTCAATTCATACTTGTTATTATCTTCAAAAATATTCATTTAAATGATCTAAGTATATCTACACTTATTAAACAAGGTAATATACTTTTAATTAACTTTACAAAACCATTTATTATAACATAAGTGTTATAATCCAAAACTACCTCTTATTCTTTTGTAAAAGGCTTAATTTACTTTTCCAAACTTATATATTAACTTCAAACCTTTAAAAGATGATATATATACACACACTAATTTATTTATAAAGCTATGATATTTAATAAAATTCTTAAAACAATTTAAAAGATATTATATTACATAAGCTTTTTATTACTTTAAATAAATAATTAACTAATTTTCAAAAAACTATATATATACTTCAAAATACTTATAATATGGTTTAAAAAATACAATTAAATTATTTCTTAAAAATAACAATTTTATAATTTATTTAAAAACTAAGAAAAACATGTTTTTCTTTTACATAAAAATAAATATCTTACTTTATTAATTCATATTAATTATTAAGAATTCATAAAAAATCCAAACCACTTTTACAATACTCTAATATAAGTTAGAAAAGATCACTAAAAATATTTAAGTGAAATACTTAAATTTAAAACCATTTCAAAGCAATTTAAATTCTTATATAGAAAAGACAGCAGTTTAAGAATGCTGTACAAAGTGGTTCAGGGAAAAGTAAGTGTTTTAAAAGTGCTATGGATTACCGGTGTCAATGACTACGAACTGGCCAGTTTCAATTTCTTGAATGTTTGATAGATTTTTGATATACTAACAAACTTTTAGCATCCAATTTCTTTTATAGTAACTAATATACTCGTAATAAATTGTAATTGTGGTGATAAACCCCTAAAGACCTTTTACAAATTTCTACAGAAATTGTCGAACACAAGGCAATTCCTAAGGGCGTTTATAGCGACAATTGCTTTAAAACCATAATCAAATCAAGTCTGATTCAAATCTAAGTCACACCAAATCCTATGTGCTTTGTTTTAATGCTATGCAACAAGTTATAGGAAGTCATACAAGTCTAAACACATCATTTACATACAAAGTAAGAATCAAAATCAAACATCACAATATATAGTTAAGCAACATTCATATATTTCAAACAATAGTATAAACACTTCATATTCATTTAAGTGGTGAGTTTGCTCACCGAAAATCAAGCTAATGCCCATATACAAGCTTCCACTAAGCTTTCATTTTCCTACCTCAACCAAACAACCACCAAAACCCTCCCAACCTTCATGCTTGCTCACGGCCTAAGCATAAATGCCCACTAAATGCTCACAGCCCCTTTCTTGTTTGGGGTGTTGTGCTCCAAATCTTTTACTTTGAGTTTCTAGATGGTGTTTCTATATTGTCCTAGGCCATATTCTATAGTTAGGTAAATTTTGGAGTTGTTTTGAATTTTTTTGTTCTTAGGAATTTTATAAAGAGAATGGAGTGAAGCGATCTTTGATTTTCTTTGTAACTTTGCAAAATGATCTAATGAACTCTACGTAGCCATAGACTTTTAGTCGTGTGATCTAAGCTCCCACTCACCCCCTTGTTTCTGGCCAAGAAGGCTCACGCTCCCTCCATGTGCTCATCATCTCACCTTTCCACCTCACCATGCCTTAGAAAATATTTCCATCCACCCTTATCTCTACTCAACCTTCTAGAAGCTTCTAGAGGTTTTCTTAAAGTGATTTAGTGCCAATTATTTTTATTAGTAATTAATGATCTCCTAAGTTGTTTAATGTATGTAAAAAAAGTTTGAACGACTTATGTTGAATAAAAAGCTGTTTTTCAATAAAATAATTTTTGGTTACATTATCGATATTTCTTTAAAGTGTTTATTTTTGTAAACATTTTTCCAAAACCAGTTTACCATCATTATCAATTTTTTAAAAGGGGTTAACATGATTATTAAATCAATTTAATTACATCTAATCCAAGATTCAAATATTTAAATAACTTAGATATTTAAATACGAATTCTTCGAAATTCCGGGTCGTTACATTCTCTCCCACTTAAAACATTTCATCCTCGAAATTCCAACATGACTAACATATAAAAGAAACTAGCACAACTCGATACTTAATAATATTCAAAATCACTAACAAACAAAGCTCATGGTTTGCTCAGGTTCAAAAACCCTCTCATCGCACAAGGACGATAAATAATCTACTAAGCGTACCTTACGCTCAACAGCCTTAGGTTACTACTTAGATGATTTTTTTTCATATATCTCAGAACAAATCGAAGAGCCATCCACTAAACTCTCTATATGTAAACAAAACACAATATACATATATACTTGGGCCCATACATTGTACATGGTCATCCGTATGCAATATCTGATCTAATCATTTGCCAGTTCACATAAATTTCACTTCCCAACTAGTATAAATTACTTGACCTCTCCAATGTAGACTTCGACTAGGTTCCTTGATAAAAAACCCCTGTTCTCCTTACATAGCTCTACAATGTGATAAAAAACCTCAAGATCATATCAATAATCTATATAAAGTGTTTATCATTAAGAATCGAGTGAAAATCCTAACTCAGACTTGTGACGACCCACCTTTTCAACTCTTGAAAATCGACACTAATACATCCTCGGTATTCTCGAACCGCAAATTCAAGTGCCGGAAAGGCAGATTGATCAAGTGTAAAATGAAAATAACACAGAACAAAGAAGAAAATAGAATCTCACATGAATGGAATAATCATATATTATAAACCATAAAATCTTCTACAGCGGAAATATTTGAATACAATATCAGAGTCTAATCTAAATTCAGCCTGGATAGTTATAAATCCTTTGTCCCTACAAATGCTAAATACAACAAAACAAATACAGTGGTAAAATAGATACGTCCATATGTTGATGAAGATCTTCAGCTCTCCTCTGGAAACTTCAAGCGCCTTTAGCTAAATCTAAAACTACTCGTATCTGATCCGAGTATTAAAAGCACTCAGATCAAGCTTGATAAACCAATATGAGAAAAATCGAATTACAAATGTATATGACAGTGTCATAGATCAGGTTAATGCCAATCAAAACCTTCAGAAAGAAGGGTATCTCGTAAGACCGCGTGGTACATAAACACGGATGGGTTTTACCTCATGATAACCAAACTATTTTATACCAAAACAAATTTGATATTATCATTAATGACATTGGTTTGAACACACTTTTCAAATAAATATGTACACAAAGTAGGTATCAATACCCGGATAATGTCAAACGGTGTATATGATACCAAAGGAGTAGCTGAAATGTTTGTAAAGCGTTATAACTATTTTGGGAATATAACCAAAACTGTAAAGCTCGTATTGGAATTGGACTTCCAGCATGATAAAGAACCGGTGGCCATTTCTTCCAATGAGAAATCCACGCATAACAATCTTAGTATTCGGTGACTATTGTAACATACCAGATTTTTGACCCTTGAAAATCGGTACTAATGCATCCTCGGTATTCACGTGCCACAAATCCAAGTGCTAGAAAACCTGATTGTTAGGGAAAAAAGAAAATAAAGATAAAATAGAATCTCACACGAATGGAATAATATATATTATTTCAACAATAATCTTTATAGCGGAAAAATTTGAATACAATATCAGAGTCTAACCTAGATTCAGCCTGGACAGTTATAAACCTCTATCCATACAAATGCTGAAAAATAAAAACAAATGCAATAGATGCAACGGATAATAGAATACATCCATACGTAGATAAAGATCTCCAGTCTCCTCTGGACATTACAAGCGCCTTCAACTACACATGAAATTAATCGGATCTGACACGAGTAAAAAAACCCGAATTAGGCTTGATAAACCAGCTTGAGATACTCGATTTATGTAACGATCCGCTATTTTGAACCATTCAAATCGACAATAAACCACACATGTCGGACTTGAATTGCTCAAAACAACAGATTGTTAATTTATATTTGGCAAAACTCAGCATATACATTAAATAAATCAATCACAGAGTCACAGACATAGAGTAATATAACAATACGCAACAGAATAGAAAAATAGTAGTTCATGAAGCTACTAAAGAACATCAGAGTTTGAGACAAATACACAAAAAAATCTTAAGTACATAGAAGTTAGTAATACAAAAGTAATTGACAAGTCTGAACATAACACTGGAAAAAATTGAAAGCTGAATAGGTATAAGACAAATCTTCAAGCAAAGCTCCAAGCTCCAAAGGTGAGTCTCAAATGCTGAGGCACTCAGTCTGACCCAAGCATAAAGCAAAACGCAAAACACTCGAGTCTGAATTATAATTCTTATACCAGTAAATCAACTCAAGTGAAATGCATTATAACTTAAAGGATGTTTGGGATTCCCATCCTTTAAGGATCCATGAAACTATCTACACACATAGTACAATATGCTACATATAATGTCTATAGTAAAGTAAATTATTAAAATAGCATTAAGGCGTTACCCATATCCCCCTTAACACATTTTATATATTCCCGTAGTTTATACAGATATTGTAAGCTCCACCAAACCAGCGGTTTACTCAGGGAGCACTCCATAGGTACGGTACAAACCAAAGTCGTAGTGGGCGCGATAAGGTATGTGACAAGGCACGCGAGGCAATGCCTAAGGTAGGATTCTACCGTTTTGCAGAACCGGGCTGGAGGTAACGCATAGCAGCTATTACCGCACACCTCGAGACACACTCCCATAATCAAAGATGTACCCAATCAAATCACAAAGTAATAGAATGGTATCAAAGAAGCATGCTCGATTGGAGGTGCGACCTCATTTGGCCCAGGTATATCTCCTGTTTTAGCCACATAAAGCCGACTCGCGGGAGTCAGGGCTGCGTTAATACCTCATATAGAATCGCTCGCCAAACCATCCTACTTCGTTGTGGAATCTCCACCACATGCACAGTTGTTAAAGTGGTTTTCGGTACTGGCATAGAGTATGACAATATCCGATCCCGGTCTCTTTAACAACCAAATGTTTATTTCACATCGTGGTCATTTTATATTTCAAACGGTTCATACTTCATATCAAAATGTCATGTTCATTTCAAAATCATATCACATTCGAAATCATATTCACTTTCGAAATCATATCACTTTCGAAATCATATTCACTTTCGAAATCATAACCACAAAATAGTTTAAACCATCATATCAAAATATTCGCATTTAAATCCATTAAATCTAAATCATAATAGTTCCAACTTAAACAGTTTAAATATTGAAAATAGTTTATATATCAAAAGAGTTTATTATCGAAAATAGTTTCAAATTAGAATTATTTCTTCCTATTTCACAAATCAATTCAAATTATCATTAGACCATTTTTAATTTATATCATTTCAAATCCAGGTTTGAACTTCAAATTTAAACCACTCCCAATTCAATAGGTTTCAAAGTTTAAATATTCAAACAATTCATAATAACTTAATTTGATACATATCATTTATATTTCAAAATTCAACTTTAATTTTATTTAAATTTGAAATTATTCACTTAATCATTTTTAATAACATTTAAATAAAATCTCAAATTACAAATTTAAATCAAAATTTAATATTCAGTTACAATTTTATTTAAATTTGAAATATTCATTAAATCACCTTTACACAATAAAATCAAGTTATTAAATTATAAAAATCATATCTTTAAAATCTAAAAAATCAATAAGTTTCAAATCAACTCTTATTTAAATTAAATTACGAATCAATTCTTAAAACTATTTCAACTACAAATTAATTCCAACTTACCTTCCAAATCTCATTTATTAAAGTTATTACAAAAGTCTGTTTTATTAATTTAAGTATTTTAAAACATAATATATTTTTATTTTTATTAAATTTTATTAAAATAAATCTTATATTATATATTTAAAAAAATAAAGTTATAAGTAAAACCTTAAAATTTACATTTTTAAAACTTAACTTATAAAAACTTAAAAATTCTTAAAACATATAATTTTAAGATCTAAATTTTACATATATGTTTAAAATAAAATCTTTATATTAAATTTTAAAATCAATTTTTTTCCAAACCCATCTTTCAAAAATTTCAGAAATCACTTTAAAAACAGACCAACGGTGTCCGTATATAGTTTTCTATTCTAGGGTCAAGTGATACAGATATTTATCATTTCAATCAACAATAATTTAAATTTTACGAGTATATATCATTTCAACCCGCAATCCCAAAGTCCCAAAATCAATAAAATTGCTTGGGATTATCATTTCAACCCACAACGATTTTTCTTAATCTAAAATATCATTCAGGTATGTATCATTTCAACTCATAGGGATTTCCTAAAGCTAAGGGAACTTGTAGCATGATTTATATAAAATAAATAGCATAATTCGTACTTAACATATTACATAAGGTAGTACATAACTTGCATAACAAATTGCATAAAATAGCATATAACTTACATAGCAAATTGCATAAAATAGCATATAACATGCATGATAAATTTCATAACATAGCATATATGCACATTTAACATGGAATGTGACATAAACTTCTACCATAACAGAACGTAATATGTAATCATTCTAACATAGCACTTTATGTGATTTCCTGTATTACAACATAACACATATAAGCATATAAATTTGATTCCTTTTTTTCCTTTTTTTCTTTCTTCTTTTACTTTTTCACACATAAATTTTCACATACAATATTAGTGACATTTTGTAACGCCCCACTCCGAGAGCCTCATTAACAAAGAGTATTATATGGATAATACCGTCTGCTAATGCGGACAATGGAGTATAATGGAAGCGACCATGTGTAATCTTACTTTAACTATCTACTAAACACGTCGAAAAGTGGAATCTATATTTTTTTTTCATCTCATGTGGTTCGACATATTCAATAAATACTTAAAGCAAAACTACAATGGCTAAAAGATCTATCAGAACAAAGCATAATAGCAAAATGAACATCATCATAGACCAGCATCAGATAATAAGCATATAGTCTCAGCATAATACAACATCAAGTACAGATCCAAATATAAAATTGGGTATAAAGCCACTACTCACACATCCATGAGTCAAAAGAATATACACAAAATAGTCATAATATCAGAGTATCATAAAGGATGGATAACAAGTAAAGTTATCTATAGTATAGCGGATATATCCAAAGCGGAAGCAACGAAGCAAGCTAAGTACAAAGCGACCTAACCAGAAACAACTCGGTCTGACCCAAGCATAAAATACTCGGGTCAGGCTAGCTAACAAATCAGTTAGATAAAGTGAACAATAATCATGATAAGATAATGAGGCAACATATAACATAATAATCTCCAAAAGAGAAACATATATCATGGTAATAAAGACCAAAATCTCTCACATAGAGAAGAAACAAACATCTAAGTAGAGATGTATAACAAGCCTCATATCATCGCCATAACATAAGCACAAGTGCCAGTGTAGGCATAAAACAAGTTCCACAAGGTAGTCGTGCTTATATCGTGTGGTTGCATAAAACCATCACCGAATGGCGCTACACGAGGGAATATAAATCACACAGGAAAACATTAGCGCGCTAGTACTGTACTCAATCACACAGGAAATATACCCCAGTGACACACCCATCACTTTAGCTAAGGGGCAACACCTAAAGGAGACAGTCCGAAGACACTATCCAGAAGATGATGAGCCAGAAGGAGACAGTCCGAAGACACTATCCTAAAGGAAAATACACCCAAGGGAGACAGTCCGAAGACACTATCCCAGAGGTATCACTCAGGAAACACGCCGTAGTGGTAAAGGCTCTTAGGCCTAGTACTCGTTTACCACTAACGGTAGGAATGTGTCACGAACTCTTAGCAAGGAAACCGTAATGTAGTAACGTGAGTCCCATACCCCAACGTTCACACTAAACGGTTTACTAACCAATTGAAAGCTTCCACACTGAAAGCAGTAAAATGTTTACCTCATGTCATCGGTAAAATAGGTCAAAAGGCCAAAACGATCAATCGAATAGGTTGGGGATTAATCGGAAAAATAAACGCGCGGATTCATGGTCCGTGTTTTACCTAACCATTTAATCACCTTTCCACTTCGCTCGAAGTGTAGAAGAGTGTATATTTTACTTAGAAAATAGTTGAAGAAAATGGATTTTTAATCGTTTGAAAACCTCTTTAGAAATAGTCTTTGAAATTCTTCTATTATGGAGTAATTAATTTAATATTTAAAATAATACTAAATAATAGTTTCAAAAGCCAATTTGATGGAAAATCATTTTAAATTGATTTATAAAATCCGTGCATGAAATATAGAGACAAATCTCAAAGAAATCGGAAAAACTCAGAAAAATAGTCGAAATTATACAAAGTATAAAATCGCTGAAAATAGGTCGAAGTCACTAGTTCGATGGCAGATTTTTATCTGTAAACCGAGTCCAAAAGGCATGAAAATTGGCAGGCATGTAGACCAACATCCCTGCTCCAAACTGCAAAAAGAATTGGGCAATTCTTACTTGTAACAAAGAAAAGGCGTCGTCTCAAAGTCGGACAAAAATCACCAAACTCTGTTGTGTCAAAACAGTGCAAAGGTCCCACTTCGGCGACATGGTCGAAGGGTCATATGAACCCAGATCTTGATGAAAATTTGCAAGAGAATAATACAGTACTCCTACTTTGATGTGCAACAAGAATCGTTTGGTTCCGACTTGAAACGAAGAAATGGCAATGTTTCAAAGTTGGTCCGACGATAACTGAAAATGATAACTATTGTAAAACAGTTTCTGGGTGCTACTTCGGCAATAGAAAAGAAGTATCTAACGCACCCAGATCTAAACCAAACTTTGCAGGATTGAAGATCTCGACCTCATTTTTCTAACGAGACCGAAATCGATGAAATCCGACATCGGACCCGCTCGCAGCGATGTCGCGAAGTTGGACGTTTGAACTACAATTAATCAATGTTTTTCAAAACAGTTTCTGGGCGCTACTTCGGCAATAAAAACGAAGTATCAAACGCACCCAAATCTTAACCAAATTTTACAGGGTTGAATATCTCGACCTCATCTTTCCAACGAGACTGAAATAGATGATATCCGACATCGGACGAGCCCGGGATGGCGTCGCAAAGTCGGGATTCTGCGCTATAAACAATGGGAGAAAAGAGACTAAGGCCTATAGCTATGCACTAACAGGCCAGAGACGAAAACCCACAATTTTGGCAGAGTAAACTTCAAATTCTGGCAAAATGAATAAAATAAGAGTTGTAGCTTAGTTTCTAAGTTTTCCGGAATGACCAAGACCGTCAAATTCCGATCAGGAATGAAAATTCTATGACTAAAACAATTCTCAGATCTAAATTCTATATCACTGTCGTTTTGCTCTTGGGATAGTAGTAAGAATGCACAGTTTTGACCAAATTAACTTCGAAATTTCATGAAACTCAAAACATGAAACTTTTAGCCCTATATCTATGCTTTCCAGAACATCCAAAACATGAAATTATACTAAGTATAAAATCGCAAAAAATAGGTCGAAGTCACTAGTTCGACGGCAGATTTGAATCTGCAAACCGAGTCCAAATGGCATGAATATTGGCAGTCATGTAGACCAACATCCATGCTCCAAACTTCAAAAAGAATCGGGCAATTCCGACTTGAAACGGCGTCGTCTCAAAGTCGGACAAAAATCACAAAACTCTGCTGTGTCAAAATAGTGCAAAGATCCCACTTCGACGACATGGTCGAAGGGTCATATGAACCCATATCTTGATGAAAATTTGCAGGAGAATAGTACAGTACTCCTAATTTGATGTGCAATAAGAATCGTTCGGTTCCGACTTGAAACGAAGAAATGGCAATGTTTCAAAGTTGGTCCGACGATAACTGAAAATGATCACTATTGTAAAACAGTTTCTGGGTGCTACTTCGGCAATAAAAAAGAAGTATCTAAAGCACCCAGATCTAAACCAAACTTTGCAGAATTTAAGATCTCGACCTCATCTTTCCAACGAAATCAAAATCGATGAAATCCGACATCGGACCCGCTCGCAGCGAGGTCGCGAAGTTGGACGTTTGAACTACAATTAATCAATGTTTTTCAAAACAGTTTCTAGGTGCTACTTCGGCAATAAAAACGAAGTAACAAACGCACCCAGATCTTAACCAATTTTACAGGGTTGAAGATCTCGACCTCATCTTTCCAACGAGACCAAAATCGATGAAATCCGACATCGGACGAGCCCCGGATGGCGTCGCAAAGTCGGGGTTCTGCGCTGAAAACAACAGGAGAAAAGAGACAGGCCTGTAGCTATGCACTAACAGGCCAGAGACGAAAACCCACAATTTTGGCATAGTAAACTTCAAATTCTGGCAAAATGAATAAAATAAGAGTTGTATCTTAGTTTCTAAGCTTTCCGGAATGACCAAGAACGTCAAATTCCGATCAGGGATGAAAATTCTATGACTAAAACAATTCTCAGATCTAAATTCTATATCACTGTCGTTTTGCTCTCGGGATAGTAGTAAGAATGCACAGTTTTGACCAAATTAACTTCGAAATTTCATGAAACTCAAAACATGAAACTTTTAGCCCTATATCTAATTTTTCCAGAACATCCAAAATTATTAGATTTGGATAAGAAACGAGTAACTTATGGCCAAAACAATTTCAAGTTTTTATTTTATCAACCCTGTAGTTTGTTGTCAGGTCAGCAACAAACAAACGTGATTTCGACCATTCAAACCTCAAAATTATTCAAACCTCAAAACATAAAAGTTATAGACTACAAAATATGCTTTCCAGAACATCATGAAAATCTTAATTCTGATTTAAGATGAATGAGATATGCTTAATTTACTAATAGCAATATATTAATTTTAATTTTAGCTAGTATGTATTACAAGAAGAAGATCAAACACTCTTCACTTCAACCCTGCAAGTTTCAATCTAATATCAAAACGAGTATTTCCTAAATTAGGGTTTAGGAATTTCTGAAATTGAAGAGGAGAAGAGATGGAGAAGATGAAGATGGAGCTTACCTTAGCTTCTCTTTGAATTTGGAGCACGAATTTGAAGTTTGCAATTGAATCTAGGGTTTTGAATTTTAATTTCCCTTTCCTCTCCCCATTTTCAGTTGCTTGAGTGTTTAAGAAAATAGAAATGAAGTGAAGAGGAGAGAGGCTGAACTAGGTTATATGATGAGTTGGGTCAAACTCAAACCCAAAAAGCCCAATAGAAAATAGCAAAATTCAACTTACTCCAAACATATCGAAGCTTATACTCAAAAAAGTCGCAAACGCTATTTTGGACTCAATGGAAGTGGTCCCGAGTCCTAATTCGACCGTTTGCAAAAAGTAGCTTTCTGGACTTAAATCCGATTAACGACGATATATTTAAATAAAAATGTTTAAATATAAAATCGTAAAATATGCGGGTTGTTACAGATCTCCCCTCCTTAACAAAATTGCATCCACACAATTCCTAGAGAAGAATTTGCAACAACTACATACTTACAACCAAGAAGACAAGAAAAATAAGCTTGAGATAAAAAGATATTCTCACCATTGCAAAGCAAAGATAGAAAACCCAGATAGGATCGCTCGATAAACTCTCTGGTTTCCCAAGTACAGTCATTGGGATTAGCGGACCATTGAACTTTAATGAGCGGCACGTCCTTGTTTCGAAGGTGTCTCACCTCCGAGGCAAGTACGCGAATAGGCTGCTATACAATAGATAAATCTGGTGAGATCTCAAGCCCTTACAAATCAGGAGAGTCAATAACAGAATCCGATTCTCGGAGACACTTCCGAAGCTGAGAGACGTGAAACACGTTGTGAACTCCGGATAGATGAGCTGGAAGTGAAACTCTATAAGCCACAGGACCAATACGTTCAGTAATAGGAAATGGTCCTACAAAGTGAGGAGCCAATTTCCCTGTCTCACTGAAGCGCATAACCCCTTTCAAAGGAGAAACACGAATAAAGACAAGATCACCAACCGAGAACTCGAGAGGCTTCCTACGGTTATCCGCGTAGGATTTCTGGCGGCTTTGTTCCTCTTTCATTCTCTGCCGAATAAGAACAATCTTCTTAGCAGAATCATGAACAAACTCCGGGCCAAGAATAAGCTTCTCCCCGGATTCTAACCAACAAGAAGGTGATCGACATGGCCTTCCGTATAAGGCTTCGAAAGGAACCATACCGGTACTGGACTGAAAACTATTGTTGTAAGAGAACTCTACAAGGGGTAGATGATCCTCCCAACTACCTCCAAAATCAAGAATACAAATACGGAGGAGATCCTCTAAGATACAATTCACCCGTTCAGTCTGTCCATCAGACTGTGGATGATAAGATGTGCTGAAATTAAGCTTTGTTCCCAAAGCATGCTGAAGACTCTTCCAGAAATGACTGGTGAATAAAGGATCACGGTCACTCACAATCGAACTAGGAACACCGTGAAGTCTCACGATTTCCTTGATAAATAACTTAGCCAAAAGAGAAGCAGTCCTATTAGATTTAATAGGAACAAAATGAGCTAACTTGGTGAGGCGATCGACAATAACCCAAATGCTAGAATGGCCCGATCTCATACGAGGTAGGCCATCAATGAAATCCATCGAATTATGATCCCATTTCCACAATGGAATCTCTAGAGGCTGAAGGAGACCAGAAGGGCGCTGATGTTCGGCTTTAATATGCTGACAAGTCATGCAATTACTCACATAACTCGCCACATCGTGCTTCATGCCTTCCCAATAATAAAGGCGATGCATATCGGCATACATCTTACTACCGCCAGGATGAATAGTATACTTAGAACGATGACAGTCATCAAGAATGTCATGCCTAAGTGCAAAATCAGAAGGCACAACAAGACGGTTCTTCTTGCGAAGACACCCATGAAGATCAATGCTGAAATCCCGCAATGCCTCATCACGGGGTTCAGTCTCACAAAGCTGAATAAGATGCACAAGATCAGGATCACGCCGCTGAGCATCGGCAATACGATCCAATAAAGAGGGTCGAGCTTCCAAACTGAACAATACCCCTGGAGAATCAGAGGATGGAGCTCGATCACGAATATCACAAAAAGATAGAGTCTCAAGAATATCCCATTCGGCAAGCATCATAGAAACGACAGCCGAATGACTACGACTGAGCGCATCAGCAACACGATTACCCTTACCGGGGTATATTGGATATCAAAGTCATAGGAGGCAAGAAACTCGAGCCAACGCTATTGCCTCATATTGAGTTCCTTCTGATTGAACAAATACTTCAAGGATTTATGATCGGTATAGAGAATGAAACGCTCGCCTAAAAAAATAGTGTCGCCAAATCTTCAAGGCGAAGACAATGGCGGCTAACTCAAGATCATGAGTGGCATAGTGAACCTCATTCGGACGCAGTTGCCTAGAAGCATAAGCAACTACCCGATCCTTCTGCATAAGCATGGCACCGAGACCACTACCACAAGCATCGGTGTAGACAACAAGATCATGATTCCCCTCGGGAACCAGAAGAATAGGAGCATTAGTGAGAAGTTCCTTTAATGTCTGAAAGGAAGCTTCACACTTATTGGACCAAATATAACGAATGCCTTTCTGAGTAAGGCTGGTGAGAGGAAGCACAACACGGGAAAAATCCTTAATGAACTGATGGTAATAACCCGCCAATCCAAGGAAACTACGAATCTCATGAACATTCTCAGGCCTCTTCCAATTCTGGATAGCTTCGATCTTTGAGGGATCGACCGAAATGCCGTCGGAAGATACAACAAGGCCTAAGAACTTAACCTTATTCTCCCAAAAATGGCACTTGGAGATTTTGGCTTTGAGCTGAAGGTGACGAAGGGTACTCAAGACAATTCTTAAGTGATTAGCATGCTCGGCTTCAGACTTAGAATAAACAAGAATGTCGTCAATGAACACAAGGACGAACTTATCGAGATATTCCCGGAATACTCGATTCATAAGATCAATAAAGAAAGTAGGAGTAGTAGGGCAGGTGGAAACACGGTGACCTTCCTTCTTGCAATAATGGCAGAAGAGAGGCTTAGGACAAGCTCGAATCATATGATCAGGAGAACCACAATTGAAACACTTCCGAATGGAAGGTGTTCCAGCAGACTGAGAGTTAGAACCAGATTCAACGGGCTTCTTCTTCTTAGAAGGGAGAAATCCCTGCTTATGAAATGGAAACCTCTTCTTATTGGAGTTCTTGCGAACCTCAACATCATCACCACTATCACACTCCTTCTCGATGGCCTCGAGATGAAGTGCCGAATCAACTAACTTCTCAAAAGAAAGTTGGAGCATTAAAGACTTCTTAAGATATTTCTTAAGACCAGAGACAAACTTCATATTCTTTTTATAAGAAGTGCTAATGAATTCAAGACCATACTTAGATAAGGCCTCGAATGATGCAACATATTCCTAACTTATCTATCCAATGTCATGAGGAAAGGGCTTTGTAATATTTGAAGCATATTAGGATGTATTGTACTAAGTGTTACTATTCTGTGTTTGTTATACTTAGTTCTGAACCTCGCTCTGATACCAAGCTGTAACGCCCCACTCCGAGAGCCTCATTTACAAATAGTATTATATGGATAATACCGTCTGCTAATGCAGACAATGGAGTATAATGGAAGCGACCATGTGTAATCTTACTTTAATTATCTACTGAACACGTCGAAAAGTGAAATCTATATTTTATTTTTTTCATCTCATGTGGTTCGACATATTCAATAAATACTTAAAGCAAAACTACAATGGCTAAAAGATCTATCAGAACAAAGCATAATAGCAAAATGACCATCATCACAGACCAGCATCAGATAATAAGCAAATAGTCTCAGCACAATACAACATCAAGTACAGATCCAAATATAAAAGTGGGTACAAAGCCACTACTCACACATCTGTGAGTCAAAAGAATATACATAAAATAGTCATAATATCAGAGTATCATAAAGGATGGATAACAAGTAGAGCTATCTATAGTATAGCGGATATATCCAAAGCGGAAGCAACGAAGCAAGCTAAGTCCAAAGCGACCTAACCTGAAACAACTCGGTCTAACCCGAGCATAAAATACTCGGGTCAGGCTAGCTAAACAAATCAGCTAGAAAAACTGAACAATAATCATGATAAGATAATGAGGCAACATATAACATAATAATCCCCAAAAGAGAAACATATATCATGGTAATAAAGATCAAAATCTCTCACATAGAGAAGAAACAAACATCTAAGTAGAGATGTATAACAAGCCTCATATCATCGGCATAACATAAGCACAAGTGCCAGTGTAGGCATAAAACAAGTTCCACAAGGTAGTCGTGCTTATATCGTGTGGCTGCATAAAACCATCACCGAATGGCGCTACACGAGGGAATATAAATCACACAGGAAAACATTAGTGCGCTAGTACTATACTCAATCATACAGGAAATACCCAGTGACACACCCATCACTTTAGCTAAGGGGCAACACCTAAAGGAGACAATCCGAAGACATTATCCAGAAGATGATGAGCCAGAAAGAGACAGTCCGAAGACACTATCCCAAAGGCAAATAAACCCAAGGGAGACAGTCCGAAGACACTATCCCAGAAGTATCACTCAGGAAACACGCCGTAGTGGTAAAGGCTCATAGGCCTAGTACTCGTTTACCACTAACGGTAGGAATGTGTCACGAACTCTTAGCAAGGAACCCGTAAAGTAGTAACGTGAGACCCATACCCCAACGTTTTCACTAAATGGTTTACTAACCAATCGTAAGCTTCCACACTCAAAGCAGTACAAAGTTTACCTAATGTCATCGGTAAACTAGGCCAAAAGGCCAAAACGATCAATCGAATAGGTCGGGGATTAATCGGAAAGATAAACACGCGGATTCATGGTCCGTGTTTTACCTAACCATTTAATCACCTTCCACTTTGCTCGAAGTGTAGAAGAGTGTATATTTTCCTTAGAAAATAGTTGAATAAAATGGATTTTTAATCGTTTGAAAACCTCTTTAGAAATAGTCTTTGAAATTCTCCTATTATGGAGTAATTAATTTAATATTTAAAATAATACTAAATAATAGTTTCAAAAGCCAATTTGATGGAAAATCACTTTAAAATGATTTATAAAATCCGTGCATGAAATATAGAGAAAAATCTCAAAGAAATCGGAAAAACTCAGAAAAATAGTCGAAATTATACTAAGTATAAAATCGCAGAAAATAGGTCGAAGTCACTAGTTCGACGGCAGATTTGAATCTGCAAACCGAGTCCAAATGGCATGAATATTGGCAGTCATGTAGACCAACATCCTTGCTCCAAACTGCAAAAAGAATCGGGCAATTCCGACTTGAAACGGCGTCGTCTCAAAGTCGGACAAAAATCACAAAACTCTGCTGTGTCAAAACAGTGCAAAGATCCCACTTCGACGACATGGTCGAAGGGTCATATGAACCCATATCTTGATGAAAATTTGCAGGAGAATAGTACAGTACTCCTAATTTGATGTGCAACAAGAATCGTTCGGTTCCGACTTGAAACGAAGAAATGGCAATGTTTCAAAGTTGGTCCGACGATAACTGAAAATGATCGCTATTGTAAAACAGTTTCTGGGTGCTACTTCGGCAATAAAAAAGAAGTATCTAACGCACCCAGATCTAAACAAACTTTTCAGAATTTAAGATCTCGAACTCATCTTTCCAACGAGATCAAAATCGATGAAATCCGACATCGGACCCGCTCGCAGCGAGGTCGCGAAGTTGGACGTTTGAACTACAATTAATCAATGTTTTTCAAAACAGTTTCTGGGTGCTACTTCGACAATAAAAACGAAGTAACAAACGCACCTAGATCTTAACCAATTTTACAGAGTTGAAGATCTCGACCTCATCTTTCCAACGAGACCAAAATCGATGAAATCCGACATCGGACGAGCCCCGGATGGCGTCGCAAAGTCGGGGTTCTGCGCTGAAAACAACAGGAGAAAAGAGACTAAGGCCTGTAGCTATGCACTAACAGGCCAGAGACGAAAACCCATAATTTTGGCATAGTAAACTTCAAACTCTGGCAAAATGAATAAAATAAGAGTTGTAGCTTAGTTTCTAAGCTTTCCGGAATGACAAAGACCGTCAAATTCCGATCAGGGATGAAAATTCTATGACTAAAACAATTCTCAGATCTAAATTCTATATCACTGTCGTTTTGCTCTCGGGATAGTAGTAAGAATGCACAGTTTTGACCAAATTAACTTCGAAATTTCATGAAACTCAAAACATGAAACTTTTAGCCCTATATCTAAGTTTTCAGAACATCCAAAATTATTTGATTTGGATAAGAAACGAGTAACTTATGGCCAAAACAATTTCAAGTTTTTATTTTATCAACCCTGTAGTTTGTTGTCAGGTCAGCAACAAACAAACGTGATTTCGACCATTCAAACCACAAAATTATGCAAAGCTCAAAACATAAAAGTTATAGACTACAAAATATGCTTTCCAGAACATCAAGAAAATCTTAATTCCGATTTAAGATGAATGAGATATGCTTAATTTACTAACAGCAATATATTAATTTTAATTTTAGCTAGTATGTATTACAAGAAGAAGATCAAACACTCTTCACTTCAACCCTGCAAGTTTCAATCTAATATCAAAATAAGTATTTCCTAAATTAGGGTTTTGGAATTTCTGAAATTGAAGAGGAGAAGAGATGGAGAAGATGAAGATGGAGCTTACCTTAGCTTCTCTTTGAATTTGGAGCACGAATTTGAAGTTTGCAATTGAATCTAGGGTTTTGAATTTTAATTTCCCTTTCCTCTCCCCATTTTCAATTGCTTGAGTGTTTAAGAAAATAGAAATGAAGTGAAGAGGAGAGGAGAGGGACTGAACTAGGTTATATGATGAGTTGGGTCAAACTAAAACCCAAAAAGCCAACAGAAAATAGCAAAATTCAACTTACTCCAAACATATCGAAGCTTATACTCAAAAAAGTCACAAACGCTATTTTGGACACAATGGAAGTAGTCCCGAGTCCTAATTTGACCGTTTGCAAAAAGTATCTTTTCAGACTTAAATCCGATTAACGATGATATATTTAAATAAAAATGTTTAAATATAAAATCGTAAAATATGCGGGTTGTTACACATTTTCATAACATAGATGACAACTTTTAAATCAAAATAACATTTTCTCTTTTTTTTCAACATAGTAATTCAATATTAACATCATGAAGCATATCAAAAACCATATCATCACGTCTATTTTTATAAATAAACAACATAATATCAATAACAATTTCATGTCAAAAATAACAAGTGAACATAGATGAACATAAGTCATATCAAATCGTAACCAAACTACGCAAAATTTCTAAACTATTGCAACATTCCATTAACATATCAATTGATATTCATTCACTTAGCATAAGATTATAAATCGTGAGTGAATAGCTCACCTTTCGAGGCTAGGAAATATTTGACAAAACAAAGCTATGAATTTGAATCTAAATTCTAAAGCAACGCAAGCTAGAATCGATGTATACCAAAATAGAAATATGTAACTTTTTATATATAAAAAGAGGAGAGGGAGTGCAAAGGGCTCGACCTTGGTGCTTTATATGGATTGGGTGCAGCTAAGGCGGCCTAGGGTGGAGGAGATGGTGTGGCTATGCAAGAGGAGAAGTTGGTGGTGATTTGGGTGGGATTTGGTGGAGATAGGGCACGGCAACAGGCTAGGAAAGAGGGGATGATTTTAGCCTTGCTTGGAGGAGATGGTGGCCGAGATGAAGGGGAGGAGAAGATGGCTTGGATGGTGGAGGAGAGGCGGAAATAGGAGAGAAGGTGGAAGGAATTTGGAAGAGAGGAGGAAAGAGTTTTGATTTGGAGAAATTTGAGTTTTTAGATCTGGAACTCTTTGTAAATTTAGAGAGGAAGAAGGAAGTGTGATGAGAAAGTTTTCTCGAGAGAGAATTATGTACGTACAAGTTAGTCAGAAGGAACGAAATGGTCGTAGGCATAGGAATAGATACAAGTATCTTGGTATGGATAGAGTCTCTTGGTTAACCAAGACCCATTAGACCAAACAAAACCCATTAGGACTTAGCCAAATTTCACAACTAAACAGCACAAACTTATGTCAGTTTTTCACAGAAATTCAAATGTTTAGAGCAATAAAAATTTGATTTTGATGAAAAAAAAGTGGAGAAAATACTAGAATTCAGTCTATTATCATATAAAAAGAATAAAATTTTAAAATTCATATTTAAAATTTTCAACCAAAGTTTAAATTTTGACTAAGTTTGACAAAAATTTAAAATTTCAAAAAAAATTCTATTTTATTGAATTCGGAAAAATATATTACTCAATATTCCAAAATTTGTTCTTTAAGTTTAACCTTTAAATTTTATTTAAATTCAAATAATAATATATTTTAAAATTGACTGAATTGAACCTTCATTTTATTAACATTGGTTTGTCTTCATTCAAATGTTCGTTTTATTCAATTCAACATATGTTGCTTATTCTTGACTGAATCAATTACCATTTATTTCTCTTTCAGTTAAAAGATTTAATTCCAACTAATTCAATATTAAAGTTCAATTTGAATGTCGGTTGCACACTAATCATTTTATTTTCATTAAATAATTCAAACAAAGTTATATCTTTTTTTTCGATTTACATGTTCTTTATATTACATCAGATTTCTCTTTCAATTAAAATATATGTTTCCTTTTTATTTCCTCAACTTCCTCTTTTATTTTAATTCAAACATACATTTCTATTATTACGTCCATTAATTACAATTAATGTTCTCTTTCCTTTTATTTGAAAGATTTCAATTACACCTAATTTCATTAATTACTAAATAAATTCCAAAGCGGATTAATCAATGGGATGAGGAATAAATCAATCGTTATAACTTAGTAATTCATATGTATTAATTTATTGTTTACACAAGGAGTATAAATCTACTTACCAAATAATTGATTTCTTATTGTATGCTAACATATTTAGAATATTGTTTTTCCCATTCTTTAATAACATTTATTGTTACAGTCGATTGAAATTACATTAATGCAGTTGTCAATTACATTCAATCAAAATTATTAAATTATATTCTGATACGCGTTACCACCATCCATTTCATTAAAGATTAGTTGTTTTAGAATTTTATCTAAGATCATATTTTATATTCTAACAAATTTACTATTGCTATTATTATTAATATATATATTTATAGTAATAATTGAAAATTCTTTATTTCTAACCATATTATATTCAACAATTATAATTTATATTTTAAAATTTGATCGAATTTACGAGTCGTTACACTCTCCCCTACTCAAAACTTTTCTTCCCCGAAAAGGAACGAGATAGTAGAATATAAGCAAACAGAAAGTTAAGATAGATTTGAAATAGTAGTAGATACAAACAATTAATTCAAAACCGTACAAATTTCATTTCGAAGGTTAACTTTATACATTTTTATTACTTATTAACATCCATTAATTATTATCATTCTAATTAACTCACTTTCAATTAATTTACATTCATATCCAATTTATCTGCATTCACCTTATTTACTTCTTAATTTATTAACATTCACTTATTATTATTCATCTTGTTAGTCATTCAATGGATTTATATTCAATTATTTCGATTTTAATTAATTTACATTCAATTAATTTGGTTTTAGTCCATTTTTATTCAATCAATCAGTATTCATTGCATTCGCATTTAATTGATTCCAATTTAATGTATTTACATTCAATTGATTTTTCAATTATTTACATTTGTTTCATCCACATTTAATTGGTTTACATTGAATTGATTTGCATTCAATTTATTAACATTCGTTACAAATTTTTTTTCCATCCTTACTTATTCATATTCAATGAATTCTCATTCCATTAATTTTTGTTATATTATGTCCAATTAACTTACATTCAATCATTAACATTTATTATGTTCACCCTATTTATTTACATTTGTTTACATTCATATTCGTTATTCTCTTTCACATTCAAATTTATTTATGATCATTTATTTTATTTCATTCACATAGTGTATTTCCTTTAATGTTAATATCACTTAATTAACCATTCTACAAATTTACTTAAGTTTAATATCAACATTACATATTTTCTTTTGCCTGTCCAAAATGTTTAACCACATTCTTATTTTGGGTTTTTTTCTTCCTATTTTCTCAAGTTTCAAGTTATATAACTTATATATTCCAAATTTCTTACATCTCTACTTAATTAACTTTCATTCATAATTTTTTTACATTCACCTTATCTTTGTAACTTAAGTTCATTTATTATTATTATTATTATTATTATTATTATTATTTTCAAACAAATCCTATTTTATTTAACTCATTACATTTATTTAATCCATTTGACTTCACTTAAGTTAATTCCACTTCATAATTTTATTTTAACCATTCTTTGTAATTTACCTTTGTATCATAAACAGTTTACAAAATACAAATTTATTTATTACTTGTTTAGTTTTTTAAGTTCATATTCATTTACTTAAATAGCATTCTCTTTTTATTATTTAATTTATTTCACTTAACATTTCTTATAACATAGATTAAGTGTATAAACATTCATTATAACAACTCAAATTTTTATTTATAACTTTCCTTAACAAATTTCATTTTGGACATCTTATTACTTACATTTTATATTGTATACTATTCAAATACATGTTCTCATTAACATTCAAACATTTTCCTATTAAGTTTTTATTATTGTTTCAGAATGTAATTGAGCACTATACAATTTACCTTTCATTTACAATATTTTTATTAAGAAAAAATTTAGTTTGGACATTCTTATTACTTAAGTCTTGTATACCCTTCAATTACATATTCATGTTAACATTTTAACTTTTAAATATTTCAGGTAAGTTATATATGTTTTAGAATGCAATTGAGTATTATATAAATAAATTTTATCCTAGTTTAACTGTTTCAAGTTGTTTGAATTTTATTTCTCATTTTAGACACTCCAATTATTCAGAAATTTTACTTCATTTCAATAATTAAAACCATTACTTAACATAAACTTAAGAGTTTAGTTTTCAGTTTCGCTTCAAACCATTTTGAAATAAATATATGCATATGTATATTTTTGTGTATTAGATCATACTTAAGAAATTCAAATCAAAATCCAATTTCCAAAAAAAAAGTGTAGCAAAGTTACTAAGTGGTCTCCCTCACTTTGAGACTCGAAAATGAATGTCGATGATGCTGCAGTCATCACCGAAATTATTTTCCAGCGACATAAGAGGAGAGTACTGACTTGCTTCTTTTAAAATTCTTTTGGAAATAATTTCTACTTGAAAATACTTTCAAATAATATCAATATTGTTTTTCCAAAACTTTGAAAACCAAATTTTGAAAAGCACTGAAAATTAAATTCTCAAATCCATAATTTAATTTTATCTCATTTACAAATCAGATTTATAAACCATGTTTATAAAATTTCATCTCCTTATAACGTACAACAATAGTTAACAGTTTAGGAATGTTAACAAAACAATAAATGATAATCTAATATTATCATTTCTAACAACCAATTCATTTAACTATCTAATTTCGGAAAATTATACTTTCATATATAAAATATAATCATTGTTAACAAAATAAACAATACGATAAAAAACAATTTTTTTTACAACACTAACAAATACGCTCTCTCATAGGATGATTCAAGAATGGATTTTAGAACAAAGATAGAGATTCAAATTTAGAGGAACCCTAATCAAAAAGAATCCTAACTAAGAAGACAGGCTCGAAAGGAAGGATGACTTCGTAATTGATTCTACCCATTCTAGGTTATTGCTACCCTATCTCTAATAAGTTTTTACTCCATAAGCTAAGTTTTGCCTAAACCTGAACTCTAATACCACATGTAACGGCCCACTATTTTGAACCATTCAAATCGATAATAAACCACACATGTCAGACTTGAATTGCTCAAAACAACAGATTGTTAATTTATATTTGGCAAAACTCAACATATATAGTAAATAAATCAATCACATAATCACAGACACAGAGTAATACAATAATACGCAGCAGATTAGATAAATAGTAGTTCATGAAGCTACTATAGAACATCAAAGTTTGAGACAAATACACAGAAAAATCTTAAGTACATAGAAGTCACTAATACAAAAGTAACTAACAAGTATGAACATAACATTGGAAATAACTAAAAGCTAAATAGGTATAAGACAGATCTTCAAGTGAAGCTCCAAGCTCCAAAGGTGAGTCTCAAATGTTATGGCACTCAGTTTGACCCGAGCATAAAGCAAAACACAAAACACTCGAGTCAGGATTAACATTCTTATACCAGTAAATCAAACCAAGTGAAATGTCATGTGAAATGCAATATAACGTAAAGGGTGTTTGGGATTCCCATCCTTTAAGGATCCATGAAACTATCTACATATATAGTACAATACGTTACATATATAATGTTTATAGTAAAGTAAGCTATTAAAATAGCGTTAAGGCGTTACCCATATCCCCCTTAACACATTTTGTATATTCATGTAGTCTATACAGATACTGTAAGCTCCACCAAACTGGTGGTTTACTCAGGGAGCACTCCATAGGTACGGTACAAACCAAAGTCATAGTGGGCACGATAAGGCATGTGACAAGGAATGCGAGGCAATGCCTCGTGTAGGATTTACCGTTTTGCAGAACCAGGCTGGTGGTAACACATAGTAGCTACTATCGCTCACCTCGAGACACACTCCCATAATCAAAAGTGCACCTAATCAAATCACAAAGTAATAGAATGGTATCGAAGAAGCATGCTCGATCGGAGGTGCGATCTCACTTGGCCCAGGTATAGCTCCTGTTTTAGCCACATCAAGCTGACTTGTAGGAGTCAGGGCTGCGTTAATACCTCATATAGAATCGCTCGCCAAACCATCCTACTTCATTTTGGAATCTCCACCACATGCACAATTGTTAAAGTGGTTTTCGGTATTGGTAGAAAGTATGGCAATATCCGATCCCAGTTTCTTTAACAACCAAATGCTTATTTCACACCATGGTCATTTTATCTTTCAAACGGTTCATACTTCATATCAAAATATCATGTTCATTTCAAAATCATATCACATTCGAAATAATATTCACCTTCAAAATCATATCACTTTCGAAATCATATTCACTTTCAAAATCATAACCACAAAATAGTTTAAACCATCATATCAAAATATTCGCATTTAAATCCATTAAATCTAAATAATAATAGTTCCAACTTAAACAGTTTAAAATTGAAAATAGTTTATATATTAAAAGAGTTTATTATCGAAAATAGTTTCAAATTAGAATTGTTTCTTCCAATTTCACAAATCAATTCAAATTCTCATTAGACCATTTTTAATTTATATTGATTTCAAATCCAGGTTTGAACTTCAAATTTAAACCACTCCCAATTCAATAGGTTTCAAAGTTTAAATATTCAAACAATTCATAATAACTCAATTTGATACAGTCCATTTATATTTCAAAACTCAACTTTAATTTTATTTAAATTTGAAATTATTCGCTTAATCATTTTTAATAACATTTAAATAAAATCTTAAATTAGAAATTTAAATCAAAATTTAATATTCAATTACAATTTTATTTAAATTTGAAATATTCATTAAATCACCTTTCAAAAAAATCAAGTTATTAAGTTATAAAAAACATATCTTTAAAATCTAAAAAATATCAATAAGCTTCAAATCAACTCTTATTTAAATTAAATTACAAATCAATGCTTAAAACCATTTCAACTACAAATTAATTCTAACTTACCTTCCAAATTTCATTTATTAAAGTTTACAAAAGTCTGTTTTATTAATTTAAGTATTTTAAAACATAATATATATTTTTATTTTTATTAATTTTATGAAAATGAATCTTATATTATATATTTAAAAAAAAGTTATAAGTAAAACCTTCAAATTTACATTTTTAAAACTTAACTTATAAAAACTTAAAAATTCTTAAAACATATAATTTTAAGATCTAAATTTTACAATATGCTTAAAATAAAATCTTTATATTAAATTTTAAAATCATTTTTTTTCAAAATCCATCTTTCAACATTTCAGAAATCACTTTAAAAATAGACCAACGGTGTCTATATATAGTTTTCTATCCTAGGGTCAAGTGATACGGATATTTATCATTTCAATCCGCAATAATTTAAATTTTACGGGTATATATCATTTCAACCCGCAATCCCAAATTTCCAAAATCAATAAAATTGCTTGGGTTTATCATTTCAACCCATAATGATTTTCCTTAATCTAAAAGATCATTTGGGTATGTATCATTTCAACCCATAGGGATTTCCTAAAGCTAAGGGAACTTGCAGCATGATTTACATAAAACAAATAACATAACACATATTCATACATAACATATTACATAAGGTAGCACATAACTTACATAACAAATTGGATAAAATAGCATATAACATACATTGCAAATTGCATAAATTAGCATATAACATGCATAATAAATTTCATAACATAGCATATATGCACATTTAACATGGAATGTGACATAAACTTCTACCATAACATAACGTAATATGCAATCATTTCTAACATAGCACTTTATGTGACTTCCTATATTACAATATAACATATATAAGCATATAAATTTTATTCTCTTTTTTTCCTTCTTTTTCTTTCTTCTTTTACTTTTTCACACATGAATTTTCACATACAATATTAGTGACATTTTTCATAACATAGGTGACAACTTTTAAATCAAAATAACATTTTCTTTTTTTTTCAACATAGCAATTCAATATTAACATCATGAAGCATACCAATAACCATATCATCACATCTATTTTTATAAATAAACAACATAATATCAATAACAATTTCATGTCAAAAATAACAAGTGAACATAGATGAACATATGTCATATCAAATCGTAACCGAACTACGCAAAATTTCTAAACTATTGCAACATTCCATTAACATATCAATTGATATCCATTCATTTAGCATATGATTATAAATCGTGAGTGAATAGCTCACGTTTCGAGGCTAGGAAATATTTGAAAAAACAAAGCTATGAATTTGAATCTAAATTCTAAAGCAACGCAAGTTAGAATCGATGGATCACCAAAATAGAAATATGTAACTTTTTTATATAAAAAGAGGAGGAGGAGTGAAAAGGGCTCGACCTTGGTGCTTTGGATGGGTTGGGTGTGGATAAGGTGGCCTAGGGTGGAGGAGATAGTGTGGCTATGCAAGAGGAGAAGATGGTGGTGGTTTGGGTGGGATTTGGTGGAGATAGAGCACGGCTATAGGCTAGGAAAGAGGGGATGATTTCGGCCTTGCTTTGAGGAGTTGGTGGCCGAGATGAAGGGGAGGAGGAGATGGCTTGGATGGTGAAGGAGAGGCGGCAATAGGAGAGGAGGTGGAAGGAATTTGGAAGAGAGGAGGAAGGAGTTTTGATTTGGAGAAATTTAAGTTTTTAGATCAAGAACTCCTTGTAAATTTGGAGAGGAAGAAGGAACTGTGATGAGAAAGTTTTCTCAAGAGAAAATTATGTACATACAAGTTAGTCAAAAGAAAAGAAATGGTCGTAGGCATAGGAATAGATACAAGTCTCTTGGTATGGTTGGAGTTTCTTGGTTAACCAAGGCCCACTAGACCAAACAAAACCCATTAGGACTTAGCCAAATTTCACAACTAAACACCACAAACTTATGTCAGTTTTTCACAGAAATCCAAATATTTAGAGCAATAGAAATTTGATTTTGACGAAACAAAAGGTGGAGAAAAGATCAGAATTCAGTCTATTATCGTATAAAAAGAATAAACTTTTAAAATTCGAATTTAAAATTCTCAACCAAAGGTTAAATTTTGACTAAGTTTGACCAAAATTTAAATTTCAGAAAAATTTCTATTTTATTGAATTCGGAAAAATATATTACTCAATATTCCAAAATCTGTTCTTCAATTTTAACCTTTAAATTTTATTTAAATTCAAATAATAATATATTTTAAAATTTATTGAATTGAACCTTCATTTTATTAACATTGGTTTGTCTTCATTTAAATGTTCATTTTATTCAATTCAACATATGTTGCTTATTCTTGACTAAATCAATTACCATCTGTTTCTCTTTCAATTAAAAGATTTAATTCCAATTAATTCAATATTAAATTTCCAATTGAATGTCGGTTACACACTAATCCTTTTATTTTCATTAAATAATTCAAAAAAAGTTATATCCTTTTATTTCGATTTACATATTCTTTATATTACATCAGATTTCTCTTTCAATTAAAACATATGTTTCCTTTTTATTTCCTCAACTTCCTCTTTTATTTTAATTCAAACATACGTTTCTATTATTACGTCCATTAATTACAATTAATGTTCTCTTTCCTTTTATTTGAAAGATTTCAATTACACTTAATTCCATTAATTACAAAATAAATTCCAAAGCGGAATAATCAATGGAATGAGGAATAAATCAATTGTTACAACTTAGTAATTCATATCTATTAATTTATTGTTTACACAAGGAGTATAAATCTACTTACCAAATAATTGATTTCTTATTGTATGCTAACATATTTAGAATATTGTATTTCCCATTCTTTAATAACATTTATTGTTACAGTTGATTGAAATTACATTAATACAGTTGTTAGTTACATTCAATCAAAATTATTGAATTATATTCTAATACGTGATAGCACCTACCATTTCATTAAAGATTAGTTGTTTTAGAATTTTATCTAAGATTATATTTTATATTCTAACAAATTTACTATTGCTATTATTATTAATATATATTTTTACAGTAATAATTGAAAATCTTTATTTCTAACCATATTATATTCAACAATTATAATTAATATTTTTTTAAATTTCGAATTTACGAGTCATTACAATTTATAAATTGATGCCAATTTAAAACCTTTGAAAAGAAGGGTATCTCATAAGACCACGCCCATATATAAATACGGACAAGTTTTTACCTTATGATAACCAAATCACTTTTACACCAAAATAATTTGATATTATCCTTAATGACATTCCTTTGAAAACACTTTTCACATATCATAAAAATAGCCGAAATTGTTACCCATAATTAAATTTGAAGGCATACTAGGTTCTACAAACAAAACCGTAAAGGTTCATATTGAAATTGGATTTGCAACATGATAAAGAACTAGTGGCCTTTCCTCAATGGAATAATAACAGTATCCATCGGCCACTCATCCAAGACTCAGACGTTGCTATGAAATTTCCACGCCGATGGAATAGAATACTCAACGGCTACTCATTCAAGACTCAGACGCTGCTATATCTGCCCATAAGGCTAAGGATAAAGAATCCACCGGACTCCTCCGTACTCGCCTGAAATATATGCAACTGACAACATATTATCTCATATCATTCCTAGGATGTGAGGCTCCTGAGGCTATGCTCCACAAAGCCACGCTTTGATCAAATCAGGTTCCACTTTGAATGCCACATAACCATCCCTTAGATCATAATTGACTTTCATGAACTTACAACCTCTGAGCTCGTACCTCTCAGAGAAGGGTGTTAAGCTAAGAGAAGTTGCCTCGTCCACCACTTAACTGATGAATGTTTGTAAAAGTCAACATTGTGATCTCAGAAATGCAATGTCGGACATTCTTCCATACAAGTTCGTTCTGGGACTGAACGAAACCAAAGGCACTCATTCTACTACGTCCTGTCGGAAAATATCCCTAGGATTAATAGCGATTAATCCTTGTAATCGAAGATTTTCATAATAGAGCAATACTGCCTCCATAAATATATGATATGGTAAATTTTATTCCGAGGGACTAGTGGCAAGTAGCCCTTCGTCATGAAAATCCCTGTCTTTAAAAATCAACATCTTCGTCATGTCTTCACTTCGGAACATGTACATTGGTTCATAGTAGTTTTCGGATAGGAGTTACTGAAATCCGACCCCGGTTCCTCCGAACCAATCATCGATTAAAAAGATGTTAAATTATATGTGATTACCAATCATCATTCAATTTAATTCATCTTTTTATTCATTCATAAATATCTCAAAGAAGGCATATTATTTTAGATTATTCCATTTATCTTCTTAACGGTATATGGAAATCATTAAGCCTCATTTATCAAATCCTTTTGGTTAATTAATCCCTTTTGAACCTTGGAATAATTCCAAACCATTTCACGTTTTATTTAGGAAAACATTTCCAAATCATTTATTTAAATCTTATCTTGGAAAACATTATTGGGTAAAAAGGATCATGGAAATTATACTAATTCTACTCAATATCAATTTTTGTATTCAACCTTTACTATCCATCGAATAATGGTGAGATCACCTTTTAAATTCTCATGGATAGTATGGATTCCCTCCTCAAAATTTAATACCAAGTATAAGAAGATCATTTCTATGCAATCCAAGTTATTTAAATTTGGAAGATTATATCTTTTATACTTTGGGATATTTTGATCCGAGCAAATCAAATTTAATATCCCCTCCATCGGGCCAGTCCGGGTAGCTAGAGAGGTCAGGCAACTGTTTTTTGAAATAAGCCTAGAGACTACATCTCTGTCACCCATAAGGTGGTCAAGTTATTTGATCGAATCTAAATCTTTTAACATGCTAAATTAAATTTTAATTATTTATTTAAACACTTTGAAATAATTTATAAATCCTTCAAATCACCTTAAAATACTTTATTGTTCATTTAAAAACATTTACAAAAGATTTGAAAAATAATTGTTGTGTTCAGAACTATATTTCAAAAGTTATAGGAAAGTGCTGCGAATAGTGCGTTTTAAGCTGTATTGATCAAAACGACTTTTCTATCATCTGGAATTTCATTTTTATAACTGAAATCAGTTTTAAAACATTCTAAAAGATTTTTAGCATTTATTTCATATTTTCAAAGAATAAAAATATCTATTTTAAAACATTTACTACTTTGGCCTTCGAACTGCCAAAGCGCGAATTTATCTAAAACTTGATTTGCTCATAATTTTAAAGTCTACTAAACGAAAATCTTGATTTAATTTGTTTGTTCGAAAGCTATGGATATAATAGTTTGGAAAATTCTTATCTCGAAGAATTTTGAGCTATATTCCATTCTATATATTTTTTGACTTTTATAGTGCGAAATCGCAAACTGCCATTACGCGACGTGCCTTATTTTGACTTATTTTTCATAACTTGTCAAAACTTCTCCAATCTGAGTTTTATTGTTTATAGAACATTTATAAACCATTTTAAATCATTTAAACAAATATTTTCCATATTAAATCTCATATTCACTTTTAAACCATTTCATAATATTATATTATTATAATATTCATTTCCAAACTTTTTATATTTTAAAACCATTAAGAGACTCAATAAACTCCATACACATATTTATATGAATTAATTTTCTATTAATTAACCATTTTTATTATGATTTCTCATAATTTATCACAACCAAGTTATCAACCATATCAACAACATCTATATAATCAACAATATAATCAACCAAGTTACCAAACATTCATACAAATCATTAAGAGATTAAATGGTCATATTATCATACTTAAAAATAGTTATAGAGATTATTTATCATTTAATAAGCATTGAGTACTCAATGTTAGTTCCACTTCACCAATCTTTTTCGTAGACTTATCTTTTGATTCTAGTGGCACTTCCACCTCTTTATCTTGCTTCAGAACCTCTTGCACTTGCTCCTTTCTTCCTATAGGGCTTGGCCTAGATTTGTGGTGGATAAAGGAGCTCATGGCCAAGGTTAGGGATGGTGGTGCTATCTGTGACGACCCGTAATTTTTGGATATTTGAAATTGGAATATTTAATTGATTTTAAATATTCAATGGTGAATTTTTGACTTAAATTTCAAATAACACTATTTATTGGGTAATTTAAGTATTAAATTAAATAATTGGAAATTGGGTGAATTGCTGAATCTGAAATTCTAGGCTTGTTAAAAATAATTTAAAGGCTTGTAAAATTTATATTGATAGTACTAAAGATAGTAAAAGTGTTGAAATTGAATTTGGAAGTGTTTTGTTAAGTTTTGAAATTATATTGTTAAAATTGATATTTAAAAATAGCCTTCCGGGGCACAGTCTCGGAATTCGACGAAACCGGTCCCATTGGATCCGTAATAGTGTATTATTATCGGATTTCAATTTTTGTAGTGATTGGAGTTGTTGTGTGAGCTTACGATATATAAACGCGTTGAAATTTATATCGAGAGAAATTGAATTTAAATAAAATATACATATATTAATTAAACAATCAACCTTTCCATTTCAGCCCTATTTCTTTCGCATCAAAACTTTTTCGCCTCATTTCAGAAGCACTATAGCTAACCTTCTGAGATACGCCACCCTTTACCTTTATATCACGTCCATCTCTCCCTGTTTTCAATCACAAGATCACAAACCCTTTTCGTTTTCTTCTTCCTTAAAACCGAAATCAAATTCTCAAAAAAAAGTAAGATAGATCAATCGATCGCTTTTTCACCGTGGAGTCAATTTCTCCAACGAAATCAATCGCCGCCACCGCTAGCTCGGTTGCCATCATATACCCCACCCAAAGAAATGCATCTGGGTCGAGTTCTCGAGCTCGACGGCGAGTCGAGGGAAGTTTGCAAGCGGGGCGACTCGAGTATCGAAGGTGTGGGCCATGCGTGGTTGAGCTCGCGGCAGTAAGTGGCGCGTGCAAGCGAGGGTCGTCGAGATCGAGTTTCGAAGCGCGATGGGGATTGGTGGGTACGGCGTAGCTAGGGTTGGCCGTCGTGATGAGTAGTTCGGCATTGAGTGATGCTCGCGTAAGGCTGGATTGGGCAGTGAAGGCCAATAGGGTTTCGCGTGATGGTTGAAGCTCGAATCTTGGTGCAGTAAGGTATTTGGGTTTCTTTCTTTTGTTTTTGAATTTCAACAATTGTATGTATGTATGTATGTATATATATATATATATATATTAGGGTGTAAATTACAGAAGGTAGAAATTTAATTTGATTATTTACTGGGAAAATATATATTCAGAAAAGTTTAAAACTGTAGTCAGAGAAAGATATGCAGATTTCACTTTTATTATATATATGTATATATAAATAATTGTAAAAAAAAAGAAGAAAGAAAGAGGAAATTACTGTCCAAAATTATTTTTATAGAAAGACTTTGAAACTATAATATAGGAATTTTAAAATGGTAAAGTTTATGTAAAAATCAGATTTTTTTTGAAATCTATATAGATAATGTTATAAATATGTATGTGGTTCCTAAAGAAAATAAGTATACATTCACATATTTTAATTTACTAAATTTATTTTAAAAAAATAATGGATTTGATGATTAATTTGTTCGATTAACCTATTTAATTATTTTTAGTTACTAAAGATAATTTATTAAAGGAATATAGTTTTAAAATTAAATGATTTGTTAATTAAATCTATAGGAATTAATTGTCTGATTAGTTCGAATATTAATAAAACATATAATGTTGTTACAAGGTCTAAGAATCATGAAGGAAACAAGCTGGTTTGGTTTTGGTCGCATAAAATCAAAGGTGAGTTAATCTCACTCATCTGGATTGCTATTTAAATTTAAATGGTTAAATTTAAATAATTGGTTGAATGATTGAATTGATTGGATATGGTATATTATATAGTAGTATATAGTATATATTGGAGTGATTGATTCCCGCATTTTATAGCGGATGAGACCCTATGCGCCGCATAATAGCGGATGATATTATATAAACCCATATACCGCGATATTCCACCTCGAAGTGGAATTGGTATTGTGCTAACATCTGTGGATGCAGGGAAACAGGTTGGAGGGATCCAACTGGATTCCTGAAAAATTTATTTAGATTGTTTAACATTCTGTGTTATGAATATTTGATATTCTGTGATTAATTATATTGATAATTGGAATATTGAATGCTATGGTTTGTTTGAATATATTTCGGTGCACCGAGTTACCAAAATATATAGAATTGGATTTTTGAAAATAAAATAAAGGAGTGGATTTTAAGTAAAATAATTATAGAGAATTTGAATAAATTTAAGAATGAATTGGAAAAGAATAAAAGTGATTTTAAAATTCTAATAAATAAAATTCCGAGTATGGAAGAGGGAATTTGAATAAACAAAGGAATAATGAATTTTAAAACTTAAGTGATATTATTTAAAAGAATAAAGAATTTATTTTAATTCAAGGTTTTAATTTAATTAAAAGGAAAAGAAGGAATTCTGGAAATCTAGAATTTAAATTTTCAGTTTAAAGATTTTAAATCATAATAAAGAAATAAAATCTGAAAGTTAATGGATTTTGAAATAAATGGAGTAAGTAAGGAAATTTATTTCAAAGTGAAGTAAATTGGAAATCAATTGTAAATTGATTTAAGTGTTTGGAATTAGAATTTAAAAGAGAAGTGAGATTTTGGAATTTATAAACTGGGTTTATAAAGTGAAGTAAAATATCAGTGGATATTTGGAAACATAAATTCAAGGTGGGGATTTATAAAGGAATGTGAATTTGTTTAAGAGAAAAAATTAAATAAATAGTGATTTTTTAAAGGATGTGAAAGAGAAGCATATTTCCTTGAATAGCCAAGTACGTTTCCAAAGCAAAGTTTTAAGTATAAGTTAAAGGTTTTAAAGTGTTTCGAAGCGTGTTTTAGAAAATTTATTATTTTCAAATGATTAAATTTTGAAGTAAGTATTTCTCAAATTTATTATAGTAGTAATTATTAAAAGTGACGTAGTATTTTGTTTTAGAAAGGATAAAATTTAGTGTTATATTTTATAAGTAGCTTTATTTTAAATATTCTTTAAGTATATATCTTTGAATAAAGTATTAAAGTAGTTTTTAATTTAAATGTTTAAAGCATATTTCAAAATATAGTGTTTTAAATTAATGTACTTGGTGATTTAAGTGGAAATAGAAAATATTTGGGAATTTATTCCATGAGAGAAGACAGTTTGAAACTGTTTTCAAAGGGTTGAAAAGTGGAAATATATCTTGCGAAGATATTTTGAGATTAATAAATAATTTGGGAAATTGTTTATGTTTGTTGGATGTTTTGTGGATGTTAATTGATAGTTAAATAACTGACTATCAATATTGGCCAATGCGCTGATCGTTTCGAAGAGACCGGGATCGGGATTAATTTCTCTAAAACCACTTCGATTCGGTTTGTACGTTTCGTGGGGGAAACGAGTTTGGAGTCGAAGATGGTACAGTGAAGAGCAAGGGCTAGTCGCTACTAATCCTGAGGATGATTCCAAAATGGATGCAGTAGGAATAGTTCCTTCGGTTCCGTTCGAACCCGGGACGGACTTGTATGTATGAATGCTTCTAGAACATCGTCAGGAGGACGGTGAGCATTCTAAGTGAAATGTTCTATAAAGGTAACGCTTAGCCTCGAGCCTCATCAACCGGGAATGACTGGAAATCAAGGGTTATGAAGCAAGGCTATGTGGGTAGCACCCATTAGGGTGAGGTCATCCCTGTATAGATGTCCCTTTTATTTCGGCTTAGTGGTGCGGTTGCTGATCCCAACCGTGGGGTGATCTTACTCGGGATTATCCAGTAAGGGGTAGTTCCGGCCTTGTGTTGCAGGGGATCGGGAGTGGTCCTTGGTACGCTGATCTAGACCAGGTTCTTTGACAAGTGGTACCCCAGTGCCTAGTCATTAGTTGGAAATCCATTCTCCCTACGTGCCTGTACGGTTTTGATTGTGCCCAACTATTGCTGAAACGTGAGATGTAAGCATTTCAGCTAGATTCTATTTTACTTTCTATAGAAACTATTATAATATCAGACGGATTTGATAAAAAGTGTTTTGGCTATCGTAAGGTAAAAACCCGACATGTTTATTTGTGGCGTGGTCTTACGAGATGCTTTTGATTTCAAAGGGTTTGGAAAACTTTAATAATCCAATTGAGTGTGTTTTCTCACGCTGGTTTTCCAGACTAACTCGGGTGTTATTTTATTATAATGCTCGAGTCAGACCGAGTATTATAGAATACAGGATATGATGTTGTGGATCTCAGGAGACGAGCTGGATGGCGAGACGTACTTTCGTACTTGTTTAAATATTACGCTGTGTTGACTATCTGTGTATTAAATTTTGTGAGGACATGTTATGATTACTGTCCAGTTGTGTGTTATGAGTACTCTGATGATGTAATATATAAACAGATTTGCTTTTGTGTAAAGATCAGTTATTATCTATTATATTTTATTCCGCTGCGATGGTTAGATTCTGTTGTTGTTGTTTTCTCTTCTTCTACCTCTTCTTCTTTAGCCCTAATGGTTCGTATTTCCGATCTTTTTGAGTTGATCTGATGGAGATTAGTGTCAACTTAAGGGGTATAGATTTGCGGGCTATTACAGTGGTATCAGAGCGAGGTTGGTGATAACCTTGGCTCTGGTTGGGATTGCTCATTGAAATAGAGTCCATAGTACTCTAGAATGGTTTGAGTGTAATAATAGATATGAGCGCGTATTTGTTAGTGAATATAAAAGTTGTTTTTATACTGTGTTGACTTATCGGTTGAGTGTTTATGGATTCTGGTCGATGTGTGGGACGCCACGACATCGATAGGGGTTTCTAAACTCTTAAACAAGATAAACCGACACAGTATGATTTTAAAAACAGTGTAAATGAAATAATTTTACCCAAAATTATTTTTGTATATTAAAGAAATAATTTTCCGTAAATTATTATAGCTATATATGGTTGCTTGGTTGTTAGGAGATGATAATATTAAATTATTATCATTGTTAAGTGAAAGTTGAATGAAGAATTGAAATTATAATCAAAGATTAAGGAATAAATTCATTAACAAAATGAAATTTATAAATGTGAATTATAAATGTGATATATAATTGAAGATGAAATAAAAGGAACAAATTCATTAACAAAATGAAATTTATAAATGTGATATATAATTGAAGATGAAATAAAAATTCCAGAGTAATGTTTGAATATAAATTGGATGGATTTGAAATTTGGAATTTTGGGAATTTTAAATTCCTTTGAGTTGAAAATAGTTTTCAAAGGTTTTGGGAGAAATAATGGTGATATTATTTTGGAAATATTTTGAATTGGATTTGAAATCTGGAGAGAGTTGGAATTTAAAAATATTTGGAGGGGTTTTAAAGAGATAAAAGCATTTAACTCTCTTTCGATCGCTGGAAAATAACTTCAATGATGACTGCAGCATCATCGATGTTCATTTTCGAGTTTCCAAGAGAGAAATTGCTACCAAATTGTTTTAAATTGGAATTGTTTGCAAACTGGGTTTGGTTTTGAAATTCAAAGGTATAATTGAATTTGCCAAAGAATTTTGGATATAATTGATTTCAAATAATTTTTGAAATACTTAAGTGATTATTAAAGACTTTGGAATTGGTTTAAAATGTTCTTGAGTATCTAAGTAATGGTTTAAACTCTAGAGGTTTAACTAAAAATGTTTATGGATTATAAACAGGTTTGGAAATTTATAAAGTTTGAAAATTTCCTAGGATGAAATTAACTTGTAAAAAAGTTAATGAAGTTAAACTTGAGTTATAAATAAAATTCAACTTGGAAGTGTTAAGTGAATTGAATATGATTGAAATATGGTGAACTGAAATGAAGTTGGATTAAAACAGAAATGGTTTGAATTGCAAATAAGATCCAAGAGAGTGGAAATAAAATTGAAATGGTTGTTGTCGAGATTTATGAAAACTAGTTTGGTTAATAAAATGAGATGCGAATGAATGAATTAAAATTTAAAATGTAGTGAAAATGAGAATGTATGGATTGTGAATAAATTTAAAATGGTTTTAAGCTTAAGTAATTATTTATTCACATGAATATAGTCAGATTGCGTAGAAATAAATTATCGTTGGACGAAAACGAGATTAAATAAATTCTATGAATTGATAGAAGTGAAATAAAATTGATTTTGAAATCAATTGAATTGAATATGAGCTTGTTTGGATTAAAAATGAATTGAATGTAAGAAATTGAATTGTAAACCCTTAAAATTGAATGAAATGGCATATGAATTGATTGAAAGCAATTGAATTAGTTTTGCAATCATATAAATTGCTCATGGAAAGTGTTTGGTGTATGTTGCTTATGAAAAGAATGTGTTTAGCTATTGAAAGTAAGTGAAATGTTAATAAATTTCATATATTTAGTACTTACATGTTTAAATTGAGTAAGTACAGGTTCAGGGAAGCCGTTTGGCTGGATTGGGTCATGCAAAATGCTAAAATAATAATCCGCTTGCTTAAAAATGCTAAATAAGGTACGCCTACGCAATAAAAGATAGGAAATATGAACTGTTGTTTGTTTTCTTGTTTTTCTGACCGTGTGGGTCGATGTATATATATTGATATCTCTTGTTAAATTGCAAAAACTCCTCCGTACAAAGGAGACTCTGCCAAAATTTTCCGAAAATTTTGGGAGTTAGAAATTTTTTCATATTTTTCACTAACGACAAATGATTTAAAATTTGTAAGCAAATAGAATTGAAACTGAATATTGAAATCTAATTTAAAATTGTGTATGTGAAGTAAGGTGAAATCGAAGAAATTGCTCGAAGAAACTAAAGGAAGAAAAAGTGTGCAAATAAACTTTTATTTGAGATTTTAAATAAATTAGTAAGTGAAACTAATAAAAGGAAAGGGTTAATTAAATATGGGTTGAGATAAGGTGAACAAAATTCAATATTCATAGTTTGAAGATAAATTGAATTCAAGCAAAATTGAAAATGAAAATCTGAATGAAAATCGGGAGAAAGTATTTAGATTTGAAAATAACTAATAAATTGAAGCAAATTGATTTTATATGGAATTGGAACTCAATTGGAGTATACACTTCGGTAGTGAAGTAGTAAAAATAAATATAAGAAATATTTATATTGAACTTAAGAAATGAAGAATGAAGTTCTTAAGTAAATTAGTATTGGGAATATACTAAGTAATTTTGGAATGGAGAAATATACTAAGTGAATAATTGAATGAAGATTAAAACTGAAAGTTGTGAAAAGGGAAATTGTGAATAAATAAATAGAAATCATATGAATGTGAACAGAAGAGAATTGATATAGTTAAAAATCAATTGGAATTAATACGTAGGATGTACGTATATTATTTTATTCGCATAATGCTTTGGTCCAGATTCGAGCATAGAATTTCGAGGTAATTATACCGATCTGAGTTAGGATTTTTCGCTTGATTTTCGACGGCGAACCCTGGATATGGATTTTGATTGATTCTGGAAATTCTCTATCATAGTTTGTGGCTATGCAAGGAGGATGACGGTTTCTGATCAAGAAACCAGATATGAGTCCGCACTAGGATGTCAGGTGGACGATACTAGTTCGGAAATGAAATTGTGTGATCGAGTGAGCGATCAGATTTGGTATTGCGTACGGATGATATATATGCATCGTACGGGCTTAAGCAGAATGGATATGAAAACTTTTGTAAAGGAATGTGTAAAGCGATTTTTGAATGTTTAATTGGATATTATTGCTGAGTAGGACACGGGTGTTTAAAAAGCAAAAGGAATTGGTATTTTTGATTTCAGAAAATAAATTTAAATGGCCCAACAAAAGGTATGTGTTTAAATTTCTGTATGAAATTTGATGATTTTTCGATCTAGCCACTTGGGTTTTGTTTTCTTTTGAAAATCTGGGGGCCTGTTGAGGCATTTTGTGGTTGTACCGAGCTAGCCGCGCAAAGGAGACGCTGGCAAAAAATTTCGGGAATTTAGGGAGTTAGGAAAATTTTGAGAAAATTTTGATAATTCAAAATTTGGTTTCAAATTAAATTTGAATTGTTAGGTAATATTGTTTGGGACTTATGGATAAGTTGGAAAGTTAGAAAGAGGGTTAGTGTGTCTTAATAAAAGATTATTTTGGAAAGTCATTGGAAACTGTTTGGTTTTGGGAAAAGTAAACGGGTATTGGACCATTCTTCTTAACTAGTAATTTCGGGGACGAAATTCTTTTAAGGGGGGAGGAATGTGACGAACCAGAATTTTTGGATATTTGAAATTGGAATATTTAATTGATTTTAAATATTCAACGGTGAATTTTTGACTTGAATTTCAAATATCACTATTTATTGGGTAATTTAATTATTAAATTAAATAATTGGAAATTGGGTGAATTGCTGAATCTGAAATTCTAGGCTTGTTAAAAATAATTTAAAGGCTTGTAAAATTTGTATTGATAGTACTAAAGATAGTAAAAGTGTTAAAATTGAATTTGGAAGTGTTTTGTTAAGTTTTGAAATTATATTGTTTAAATTGATATTTAAAAATAGCCTTCCGGGGCACAGTCTCGGAATTCGACGAAACCTGTCCCATTGGATCCGTAATAGTGTATTATTATCGGATTTTAATTTTCGTAGTGATTGGAGTTGTTGTGTGAGCTTACGATATATAAACGCGTTGAAATTTATATCGAGACAAATTGAAATTAAATAAAATATACATATATTAATTGAACAGTCAACCTTTCCATTTCAGCCCTATTTCTTTCGCATCAAAACTTTTTCACCTCATTTCAGAAGCACTGTAGCTAACCTTCTGAGATACGCAACCCTTCACCTTTATATCACATCCATCCCTCCCTGTTTTCAATCACAAGATCACAAACCCTTTTCGTTTTCTCCTTCCTTAAAACCGAAATCAAATTCTCAAAAGAAAAAAAGTAAGATAGATCAATCGATCGCCTTTTCACCGTGGAGTCAATTTCTCCAGCGAAATCAATGGCCGCCACCGCTAGCTTGGTTGCCATCATATACCTCACCCAACGAAATGCATCTGGGTCGAGTTCTCGAGCTCGACGGCGAGTCGAGGGAAGTTTTCAAGCGGGTGACTCGAGTATCGAAGGTGTGGGCCATGCATGGTTGAGCTCGCAGTAGTAAGTGGCGCGCGCATGCGAGGGTCGTCAAGATCGAGTTTTGAATCGCGATGGGGATTGGTGGGTACGGCGCAGCTAGGGTTGGCATCGTGATGAGTAGTTCGGCATTGAGTGATGCTCGCGTAAGGCTGGATTGGGCAGTGGAGGCCAATAGGGTTTCGCGTGATGGTTGAAGCTCGAATCTTGGTGCAGTAAGGTATTTGGGTTTCTTTCTTTTGTTTTTGAATTTCAACAATTGTATGTATGTATGTATATATATATATATATTAGGGAGTAAATTACAGAAGGTAGAAATTTAATTTGATTATTTACTGGGAAAATATATATTCAAAAAATTTTAAAACTGTAGTCAGAGAAAGATATGCAGATTTCACTTTTATTATATATATGTATATATAAATAATTATAAAAAAAAAGAAAGAGGAAATTACTATCCAAAATTATTTTTATAGAATGACTTTGAAACTATAATATAGGAATTTTAAAATGGTAAAGTTTATGTAAAAATCAGATTTTTTTTAAATCTATATAGATAATGTTATAAATATGTATGTAGTTCCTAAAGAAAATAAGTATACATTTACATATTTTAATTTACTAAATTTATTTAAAAATAATAATCGATTTGATGATTAATTTGTTCGATTAACCTATTTAATTATTTTTAGTTACTAAAGATAATTTATTAAAGGAATTTAGTTTTAAAATTAAATGATTTGTTAATTAAATCTATAGGAATTAATTATCCGATTAGTTCGAATATTAATAAAAGATATAATGTTGTTACAAGGTCTAAGAATCATGAAGGAAACAAGCTGGTTTGGTTTTGGTCGCATAAAATCAAAGGTGAGTTAATCTCACTCATCTGGATTGCTATTTAAATTTAAATGGTTAAATTTAAATAATTGGTTGAATGATTGAATTGATTGGATGTGGTATATTATATAGTAGTATATATTGGAGTGATTGATTCCTGCATTTTATAGCGGATGAGACCCTATGCGCCGCATAATAGCGGATGATATTATATAAACCCATATATCGCGATATTCCACCTCGAAGTGGAATTGGTATTGAGCTAACATCTGTGGATGCAGGGAAACAGGTTGGAGGGATCCAACTGGATTCCTCAAAAATTTATTTAGATTGTTTAATATTCTGTGTTATGAATATTTGATATTCTGTGATTAATTATATTGATAATTGGAATATTGAATGCTATGGTTTGTTTGAATATATTTCGGTGCACCGAGTTACCAAAATATATAGAATTGGATTTTTGAAAATAAAATAAAGGAGTGGATTTTAAGTAAAATAATTATAGAGAATTTGAATAAATTTAAGAATGAATTGGAAAAGAATAAAAGTGATTTTAAAATTCTAATAAATAAAATTCCGAGTATGGAAGAGGGAATTTGAATAAACAAAGGAATAATGAATTTTAAAACTTAAGTGATATTATTTAAAAGAATAAAGAATTTATTTTAATTCAAGGTTTTAATTTAATTAAAAGGAAAAGAAGGAATTCGGGAAATATGGAATTTAAATTTTCAGTTTAAAGATTTTAAATCATAATAAAGAAATAAAATCTGAAAGTTAATGGATTTTGAAATAAATGGAGTAAGTAAGGAAATTTATTTCAAAGTTAATTAAATTGGAAAACAATTGTAAATTGATTTAAGTGTTTGGAATTGGAATTTAAAAGAGAAGTGAGATTTTTGAATTTATAAACTAGGTTTATAAAGTGAAGTAAAATATCGGTAGATATTTGGAAACATAAATTCAAGGTGGGGATTTATAAAGGAATGTGAATTTGTTTAAGAGAAAAAATTAAATAAATAGTGATTTTTTTAAAGGATGTGAAAGAGAAGCATATTTCCTTGAATAGCCAAGTACGTTTCCAAAGCAAAGTTTTAAGTATAAGTTAAAGGTTTTAAAGTGTTTCGAAGCGTGTTTTAGAAAATTTATTATTTTATTCCGCTGCGATGGTTAGATTCTGTTGTTGTTGTTTTCTCTTCTTCTACCTCTTCTTCTTTAGCCCTAATGGTTGGTATTTCCGTTCTTTTTGAGTTGATCTGACAGAGATTAGTGTCAACTTAAGGGGTACGGATTTGCGGGCTATTACACTCTCGGCCAAGCATGGGAGTTGTGACGACCCGCCCTTCTCTGCCCAGAAAGACGCATCGTTATGAAGAAAGAAAGGGATAGAAGAAGAAAAGAAAAGAAGAGAGAACAACAACACATCAGAAATCTCACAGCGGAACGAGAAATATATTATCACATAAGATATTACATAGTATCATATACATCAGAATATACAATTTATACAACACAGAATAGACAGTTATAAACTTCTGTCTATTATACATCACAAGTACATCAGTACAATACAACATACACAGCGGAAACTCTATATATCTACACGCTGAAGCCTCCTGCTCCTCAGCTCCTCCAGTATTCGTCAAGACTAACCTGAATCCCTCGACTACTCAATACAATATTGAGTACCCAAGAGTTTAATAAAACAGAAAATAAACACTTGGGTCAGACATGGGTCTGGTGTGAGTAAACGGTTTAAATTGCTTAACTTTGAAAACCTTTGAAAACAAAATTATCACGTAAGACTCCCCACACATAAACATGGGTAAGTTTTTACCTTACGCTAACTAAAACATTTGATAGGAAATCCGATTATATTATAATAGGGTCTAGGGTTTTCAAGTAAAATACAGAAATAGCTGAAATGCTTACATCTCACATTCCAACATAGTTGGGCACAACTAATACGTATGGCACTTATTGGAGTTTGGATTCCATACAATGGCAGGGCTACTGGGTACCGCCCGTCACAGTACGTGGCCTAGATCACCGTACCGAGGAGTACGCCCGCTCCCCTGCAACACAAAGCCGGAACCATCCCTTACTGGATAATCCCGAACAAGACAATCCCGTAGTTGGCGCGACCAACCACACACTAAGCCGAATAAAAGAAAAGGGACCTCTAGACAGGGATCTATCTTGCTCTCAGTGGGTGCTACCCACGAAGCCTTGCTGCACCTCCCCTGTTTTAGCCATTCCCGGTTGATGAGGCTTGAGGTTACGATTACCTTTAATCAGAACATATCACTTAGAATGCTCATCGTCCGCCTGACGATGTGCTGAAAGCATTCAATCCATACAAGTTCGTTCCGGGTTCGAACGAAACCGAAGGCATTATCTCGTTACACTCGTTTTGGAATCACCCTCAGAGTTAACGACAATAACCCTTGCACTCTGAATCTTCATCTTCACTTGAGATTCACGACCTATCGTAAATTTGGATCGATGTGGTATTCGGGTCTCCAGACCTGGAATTCCGGTATACGGAAACCCGATCCCGGTCTCATCGAAATCCAAAACGTATCTTTTAAGGCCAAGTTGTTTAAAGGTTTAAACAATTTAACTTATCTATATTCATACAGATAGATAATTCACAAATCACAATTGATAATCACATTATCAAATAAACAAATGATTCATAACAAAATAGGTAATCCATATCAACATCACAATAGTTAATCTATATTACCATCATAATGCAACCAAGCATTCATATCACACCACATTACTTATCTCATTTCTGAGATTACATCCATTCAAGACAAATAAATGTCATCCATTCTTATATAAGCAATGATTTACTTAATCACAATATAATTAATTTAAAATGAATTAAATTAACTATCTTTATCTTTAATTAATTTAAAGTGAATTAAATTAATTACTTCATTTCTTAATTAATTTAAAGTAAATTAAATTAATTACTTCATTATAAGTCTTACTTATATAATTATTAATTAATTACAAATAAATTAATTAATCTTCCTCTAATTATCCACTTAATTAATCACCTTGATTAATTATACATTAATTACATTTAAGTAATTTCCTTAATTAATTTCACAAATTAATTATTCTTAACCTATACAGTAATTAACCTTAATTACTTCATTAATTAATTAATTATAATCAATTACTTTAATCCTTAATTAATTACAATTAATCACTTATCATTTGATTAATTAATCTTAATTAATCAACTCTTAATTATATCATTAATTAATTATAAACTAATGATCCCTAATTACATCTTTAATTATTTATTCTATTTAAATTAATTACATTAAGTAATTAATCTTAACTAAACCACAATTATTAACCACCTTTGATTAATCTCATCCAGTAATTAACTTCCCTTAATTACTTCATTACATAAATTAATTACTCCTTAATTAATTATCTTTGATTTATACCAATATTAATTACAAAAAGTAATTAAACTCAAATTACTTCTATTCTTAAATCATCTTCCATTAATTACATCCAGTAATTACCATTAATTACTTTAATAAGTAATTATAAATCCATTACTTAAATTAAGTAATTATTTATCAAATCATCAAGTGTTTAAATTAATTAAACTTAATTAATTAACTTCACAAATTACATTTGAACTTAATTAATTACATTAAGTAATTAATTCCTTAATTACTTCCATTAAGAAATTAACCTTTTATTACTTCCATTAATTAACCTCTAATTTCTTTCATTAAGTAATTACCCTTTTATTAATTACATTCATTAATTAACCACTAATTACTTATACTAAGTAATTATACTTTATTAATTATATTAAGTAATCATACTTAATCAATTTTCAAAGTAATTATCCTAAATTAATTAAACTAATTAATTATCTTAAATTAATTACATTAATTAATTATCTTTAATTAATTAAGTAATTATACTTTAATTACTTTTATTAATAAGACCTTAATTAATTAAGATAAACCATTTACCTTAATTAAACACTCTAATTAAATATCCTTAAATTAATTACCTTTATTCATTTACTTAATTTCATTATTTAAATCTTCTTAAATTCAAACTTGAATTTAGTTTACACAAAATCATTTCTTCTTGATTTATCAAAAATTTAATACACTTGTCTTAATTACAACATTAAGTTTATTAAAATAAACTTTTCAAAAGAAACAAAGATTATATATATTTATAATTTAAAATTCTTTTAAACTTAGTTAATTTTGAAAACATTTTAACTAATTTCTAACTTAAATAAAACAAGTTTTATTTTAAAAAGAATTGATTTGGAAATTATTTAAACTTGATTAAATTTAAATTTTTAAACTTGTTATATAATCCAGATCGAAAAACTCGAGTCAAACACTCAAATACCCGAGCCTTATTTCAAGTTTCACCCTCCCTCTTTTACTTCGAGTCGAACTCTCGCTTCCCCGAGACCATCCCCGAGTATCTTCACCTTCTTTCCAAATTCGATTAACTGATACAACTCCAACATCACGTGCACGTGCACCAATGCTACAGCCACCTCCGGTCATCGCTACGGTCACCGACAAGTCTTCGACCTTCCCCCCTAACGACTTGATCACCCAGAACCCACGAACCATATCACGATCAAAATCGAACTCGACGAACCCAATCAAAGAAACTGGACAGAAACCATCACCATCGAAAAACCATCCCTCCTCGTCGATCCTGACCTCGATGAACCTCGCCAACCACATCCGAGCTTCGTCTCGAACCCCAGCATCATTTACCCCTATTGCGATCAGCTCCGGTACCTTCACGGCGGCGCATTTGTCTAGAGAAAACTATCGACAAAACTGACAACAAAACCCTACATCGCCGTCCCCTGGCCACCACGGCCATCTATAAATCTCCTGGCCATTTTTCCTTCGACCATCATCCTTCCAGCTACCACCATCCTCAGTCGCGATGCATCTCCATCAACGATCGCCACGAAATCGATCGAAGTTTGAATTTCGATCAACTCAGAAATCCTCGACAATCTCAAACCTAAAAATCCTAATATCTATATCAAAATTCATTGTTTTCTATCATGAATCAATTTACGAAATCCAAACATGAAATCATGAACATTGATTTTTGACTTATATATGAATTTTACTGTTATTTCTTATTTTCCAGAATATAACTAAATATTAACACTTAAAATTATTTTTTAAAAATAATGTTACACTCGTACAATCATCTTTCATTTACAGATCAAAACCTAACATTGATTGTGTGGAGAGATATTGCATTATTACTTAGTGGATCAAAGCCTGTAACACAACAGAGCATAAACAATGCACAGACATATCATACTTATATACATTCATTCACATCCAAATATTCATGTAAACATTATATACTATATTTCTACAAGATTTCATCATATGCATCAAAGTTTATTCACAGATTTTAAACTGTTTTTAAAAGAAAGTTTACTCACCAGGCAATAATGCAGAGAACAGGAAACAGAAGACATATTTTGTTCCAGGCTGATATTGATTTTGAACTTGCATTTCTATTTGCTTGTTGAATCTGAATTGCATGTTGATATTTTACATCCTATTGTTGTTGTTTGAATCCAGTAGCATGTTGATTAATTCCTCTTGATTGTATTTGAATATCCAGCTTATTTCTTCTTGTTTCAGATTGAATTCCAGGTTCCATTTTTCACTTCTTTTATTCTTTGTTTTGCATTTGTATTCATTTTGTGTTTGGGTTGAAAATGAAGAAAATATTTAGCTGAAGATTAAAACTCACGTTCTAATTTTTCAATTAAATTTTAAATTTAATTATCAAGGGAATAACACTTGTCACTTTAATGCTCTAATTTGCTTACACCTATGCTATTTAATTTACATTTGTCTTTAACACACAATATAATGTTTACAAGTGTTTTTATGTTTTAGTTCATATCTACAAAATTTATTCTCTAATGTTTTATTAATATTTACAAATGTTATTTTCCTATTTAAAACTTATTTAAGTTATATACATATATTTATGAAATATTCATATAAATATAAAATGTGTATACTTATCTTTTAGTAAACAAGTTTTAGATTTTAATAAATACAAAAGCAAATTCATATGAACACTAACTTATATTTTTGATCAAATCATATGTTTATAAATTTGAAAATTTTATTTTAACTCTTTATATAAAAATTTAGAACAATTTATAAAATGAAAGAATATTAAAACAAATGAACCTTAGATTTAAATCTTAAATATCATTTCCAAAAGTATTAAATCAAATTTACCTTTCAAATTACAAATTATATATATTAAAGTTTGAAAATACTTATTAAATTCAAATCAATACTTTTTCATTTCAATATATATAAATATTATCCTAAGTGGAAAACAATTTTAACATTAGTTTTGATAATCATCATATTGCATTTTAATACATAACTTCAAATAACAATATATATATACATATATATTATAATTTGAAAACATAGTTTTATTAAATTAAAGACTCCCTATTCATAATATATATATACCAATATATATATATATATACATTATAAATATAAAACATTTATATAAGTTTTAGAAAGATAAATCTTCTCAATTTAAAATTGTTAGAAAAGATATTCCCAAATTAAAATGATATTAGTTTTTCAAAAGAAATAAACTTGCCAATTAAAATATTATTAACCTTTTAAAATGAATAAACTTGTCAATTTTATAAAATAAAATCAACAAATCAATTTAATTATTTATAAAGATTATTAAATTGATATTGCCAAAATTCCGGGATATCACAGGAGTGGTAGTGGCCGTGGGTTATGTTAAGAAGGAGTGTTTTGAAGTTTTTTTGAGATGGATTTGATATGTATACACTAGTATATTCAAATTTCTTTTCTACTAAAATTTCTTTATAAATTTAGCTAAACCTAAAACTACTTGGATCTGTCCCGAGTATTAAAAATATCCGGATTAGGCTTGATAAACCAGCGTGAGAAAACTCAAATTACAAATGTATATGACAATGTCATAGATCAAATTGATGCTAATCAAAATCTTTGGAAAGAAGGGTATCTCGTAAGACCACGCCGCACATAAACGCAGATGAGTTTTTACCTTATGATAACCAAAATATTTTATACCAATTTTTTTTGATATTATCATTAATGACATTGTTTGAAAACACTTTTCAAATAAATATATACACAAAGTAGGTATCAATACCTAGATAATGTCAAACGGTGTATATGATACCAGAGGAGTAGCTGAAATGTTTGCAAAGCATTACAGCTATTTTAAGAATACAACCAAAACCGTAAACTCATATTGGAATTGGATTTCCAATGATAGGGAACTAGTGGTCATTTCCTCTGATGCGAAATCACCTTTTAAAACATCAAATCTCTTTTCTTTTAACTTAAGAAAATGCGGTATGAGTAGATCAAAAGAAATATCCCCTCCATCGGGCCAGTCTTTTCGATAGTTGGCTAGTCAACTATCTAGTTCTAAAAGTGATTGCTTATGGAAATCAAGTTTTGTATACTTAACACGTTTTCGATCTTTTTGTCTCACTCTATCCCTCGTTCAAGAATGAAGCCAACATCTTAGAGCATTATTGCTTCTAAACCCCACTCGAACATCATTCTTAAATCTTACGGATAGAACAAGCCTACTACGTTGGCTTTTAGTGTTCAGTATGGCTAGTTACTTTCCATATGCAAGTAAGCACACAAAGCACGATTAAGTCACACAAAGCATGATTAAATCACATAAGTGGCTTCTAATCCCATTTTATTTAATTAATCCTTTTATCAATTAAAACCTATTTTTGAATACTGTTATATATATTTAAAATACCTTTATAAAAAATATATACATATATACAACTATTTCACTATTAATTCTACACTTTCACTATTTATTGACAATCTTTTCAATACATAGAAATGTACCTATATTCTTATTCCAAATGGTATAAGAATATTCATAAAACCTTAAAGAAGATTTCACATTTGAACAAGTATACTTTAATGGGTTAAAAATAAATCTCAATAAAATCATTGTTACTACAAACCCAAAACCATTTTACTTATAATTACCTTTAAAACATTCTTTTAAAGTCCTAATTATATTACTAAGTATAATAAAAAAGGGTTAAAGATGATGTTATTAACACATAGTCACAACAAACTCAAAGGCAATTCATACTTGTTATTATCTTTAAAAACAATCATTTTAAATATCTAAGTATATCTACACTTATTAAATAAGGTAATATAATTTTAGTTAACTTTACAAAACCATTTATTATAACACAAGTGTTATAATCCAAAACTACCTCTTATTCTTTTGGAAAAGACTTAACTTTCTTTCCTAAACTTGTATATTAACTTAAAACCTTTAAAAGATGACATACATACATACACACACACACACACACACACACACACACACACACACACACACATATATATATATATATATTTGTGTGTGTACACTAATTTATTTATAAATCTTAGATATTTAATGGAATTATAAAAACAATTTAAAAGATATTATATTACACAATTTTTTTATTGCTTTAAATAAATAATTAACTAATTTTCTAAAAACTATATATATATATATATACTTAAAAATACTTTTAAATACTTATAATATGCTTTAAAGTATTACTTAAAAATAACTATTTTATAATTTATTTAAAAACTAAGAAAGGCATGTTTTCCTTTTATATAAAAATAAACCTCTTATTTTAATAATTCATATTAAAAATTCATAAAAATTTCGAACCACTTATACAATAATCTAATATAAGGTAGAAAAGATCTCTAAAAATATTGAAGTGAAATACTTAAATTTAAAGATTTCAAAACAATTTAAGCTCTCAAACAAAAAAGACAACATTTCCATAATGCTGTAATAAGTGGTTCGGGGAAAATGTTATGTTTTAAAAGTGCTATGGATTACTATTGTCAGTGACTATGAACTAGGCCAATTTTAATATCTTGAATGTTTGACTGATTTTCAAGATAATGCACTTTTTAGTATCCAATCTTTTTACAATAACTAATATACACATAATAAATCACAACCATGGCGGGAAACCCTTAAGGATCTCTCTACAAACGTCTATAGAAATTTTCGAACACAAGAATTCCTAAGTGCATTAATAACGACTATCGCTATAAAACCATAACCAAATCAAGTCCATTTCAAATCTAAGTCCAACCAAACCCTATGTGCTTTGTTTGAAGGCTATGTAACAAGTTATAAAAAGTCATACGAGTCTAAACACATCATTTACATGTGCCATTTGCTTTCCAAAGAAAGAATCAAAATAAAATATCACAATATATAGTTAAACAACATTCATGTACTTCAAACAATAATATAAACACTTTATATTCATTTAAGTAGTGAGTTAGCTCATCGAAAACCAAGTTAACACCGAAGAACAAGCTTCCACTAAGCTTCCATCTTCCTACCTCAACCAAACAACCACCAAAACCCTTCTACCCTTCATCCTTGCTCATGGCCTAGTTATACATGCCCACTAAATGCTCATGACCCCTTGCTTGTTTGGAGGTGTTATGCTCTAAATCTTCTTCTTTGAGTTGCTAGATGTTGTTGTTTTGTTGTGTTAGGCCATATAGTAGAGTTTGGTGAAGTTTGAAGTTGTTTTGAATTGTTTTGTTCTTAGGAATTTTATGAAGAGAATGGAGTGAAGAGAGCTTTAGTTTTCTTGTTAAATTTGCAAAAGTGATCTAAAGAACTATACATGGCCTTATATAGGCTTCAAGTGGTATGGTCTAAGCTCCTACTTTTCCCCCATCTCTTTCCAAGAAGGCTTACACTCCCTCCATCTACCCATCATCTCACCTTTCCACCTCACCATGCCATAGAAAATATCTCCTTGCACCCTTAACTCCACTCAAATGTCTAGAAGCTTCTATAGGCTCTTAAAAGTGATTTAGTGCTATTTATTTTTATTACTAATTAATGATTTCCTAAGTTATTTCGTGTATGTAAAAAAAATTTGAATTAATTCCGATTGAATAAAAAGCTGTTCATCCATAAAAAGATTTTTGTCATATTATTAATATTTTTTTTCAAAGTATTAATTTTTGTAAACATTTTTCCAAAATAAGTTTACCATCATTAGTTATTAATTTAAAGGGGATAAACATGGTTATTAAATCAATTTAATCACATTTAATCCAAGATTCAAATATTTAAATACGAAGTGTTCGAAATTTCAAGTTGTTATAGAATCGCATCACAATGTAGTAGACTCGTATAGATGTCACTTAGACCTCTACTACAGTCATGGGTGATATATGATCTATTCTAGATAGCCGTCGTCATCTCGCTTCGAACACGCTCCAAAATCTCATATGCAAGTCATGCAATTTTCCAATAGTATCATGGATTATCTACTTACTCGCTGTATATCCATATCATATGGATAACAGGCGTATCCTGTATATCGTGCTCTCGGTGGCTCGAATCGGCTCACGGAAGACTTATTAAACAAATCGTCTCTAAAACATATGTTTCAAGCAACATGAGTTAATAAATCTAGTCCCACCTAATGAGTCATGTCATCGTCATGTCTCATTAATAATGTCTCGTTCGCATTGAGTAAAAACATAACACCAATTCCACCTCGTTTTGAGCATCGTTTTCATCATTTGAAACTACTCTAGGGTCTTGTCTTCCATTGCACCGACTCTGGATGTTCTAGGTCCTTACATAGGTCTCCTAGAACCTATACATTGAGTATCAAAAGGAATATACCGAGATCGAGGTGCAAGTTGCCCTAGACTTGGGCTTATTTCCTATTTCAGCCAACGATCGATTATTAACCGTATGTCGTCTTGAATACGTTCGTTATGTTGTCTTGCTAGCAGAACTTGATACTTGATCCCTAGTAACTAAACTAAGATCCATGACATTTCTATCCTTTAATTACTTAGCTCGTCCAAACATATTTATTGAATATCAAATTCAACTAAATATATTTTGGGAGCTTACATTGAATATATACATACTACGTACAAAAGTATACACATTCTTTCTCGTAGTTTGCACATCAACTTATTTAATTACTTAATATAATCCATACATATATCCTACACAATTATATCAACTAATCTGCTAATTCACACCATTAAGCAATTCCTATTAATCCTAACATCCAACTCAATCAAATGCATCTCACTTGAGTAGTTAATCGAATAATCGTATCATTTATTTATTTACTCAAATCATATCTTCTTCGTATCATTTATAGAAGTCTCAGAATCAATTTTATAAAATAACATACATTCCTACCAATCATATTATAGCTTACTTTCACTTATTATCCTATTAAAATTAAGTTCAGCTATCAATAAGGCCTTAAAATATTATATAGCTCATGTATATAATTTATATACACACACAGCGATATATGTATACCAAATCATTTCTTAAGGTCTAAAGTTAATAAATCATATTATAACAATATTCGAGATTTTATATCCTTAATCAAACCCCTTAAATAATAAAATATTTCTTTTATAATTTCTAACTTCTCAAATCAAATTTATAGAAATGCACTAGTTAGTTGATTATTGGTTTACACTATAAATAACCAATATCATGGCCAAATAAACTTCAAAGTCATTTTAATCTAAGTTTAACTTGCCTAAATAATTATTTAGCCTTACATCTTATTTTAAAGGACTACTTCTAACTTCTGATTAGTAACAAAATATATATTAATATTTCTAGCAGTAATATAATTATAAATTAGATTTTAATTAATTTATAGATACATTATAAATTAATAGCAACTCTGTCTAACTCTATTCAATATAACTAGAACATTACATATATATATATATGAGGTTTAACCAATTATCCTGAATATGAGCAAAATATATAATGATATTTCTATTACTAATATAACTACAAATTAGAGTTTAATTATTTATAACCATGTTACAAATTCATATAAAATCCATCTAATTTTATTCAATATGAATATAACACAATATCTATATATATTGGGTTTTAACCAATTATCATAAATATCATCAATAAAATATATAATGATATTTATATCGGTAATATAAATACAAATTAGAGTTTAATTAATTTATAACCATGTTATAAATTAATATCAACTCCATCTAACTCTATTCAATACGAATATAACACAATATCTATAAAAACGAGATCTCGTTCAATTATCCTGAATAGCTACTCAAACTAATCCAATCAAGTAGGGAAAGAATTATATATATATAATTCTACCTCCTCTAGGTAATATTATTAGATATATATATATATAATTTTGGGGATTTATACTGAAAAATAAATTCAGAGTTATAACTCTGTTCACCTAAACTGAAAATTCCGAAGTTCCTAAATTCAGTCAAAACCCACACCATAACATAGATAATCTCACTAAGAATGCAATAGCAAAGACCCGTCTCGATTGGACCTCGTACAAAAGAAATACGAATTATAAACATCAATCAACTTAATTACTTAATCCATAATTATCACTAATCCATCTTCCCAATGTCCCTCTACCTATACACACAGTGCACACAAACAACCCATATCCACATGCCTCTCTCTGACTTCTCCCTCTTCTCTTCACCAAAACGATGCACCGACTTCGCTTACAAGCTCCACTACGGGAGCTCTACGCCGTGCACCCTAATTGGAATGTCCAACTTCCCTTTATAATTCATGAGAATCAACCCCCTTCCATGTTTAGAAATGTCGCAACCACACTGGAGCCACTATGGCTTTGCTGTTGATGCCAAGAGGTGTGTGCCACGGCAAGAAACATTACAATGACCCCTACTAAGCCTAACTCCTCCTCAAATGTTGCCAAATGACAACCCTAGGCACGGTGGTATGTACAACCACCTCCCCGAGCATCACCGCACTCAATGCCTATATCAAGGATTTGAAGCCCTCTTCTCTATGAGTCTAATGAATCCACCCTCGTCTTCTTTCAATGCATAAAGCTCTGAATTTAGTTCGAAGAAGGTGGCAGCTACTTTTTAACCTTGTAAAATGAAAAAGGAAGAAAGAATAATGAGGAGGAAGAGTCTTGCCTAGTGATGTGTTTATATATAATAAAATATATATTATTTAATTTCTCAATTAAATCGCTATACATCTTGAGCTCATATGATAACACAGCACATCAGATTGCCGTGAACTTGCCGGTGCGCATCACCTTAAATTTCGGGTCCTAATGCTATAAATTTTGTCACTATCTGAGACAACGCTCCACGATGATAATTTCACACATTACGAGTTTGTTTTGGCCATTGAGTCATCCAATTTCCAAAATTCTTCAACTGTACGTCTCACAATGAAGTCCTCATCCAAGAATCATAGGTCGTTTATCGAGATCCCACTGGACTTGAATACACACGTATTTTTTACAAAATACTTATAACAATATATAAATTGTAAAAATACCATGACTTCAAATATAGCGATATTTATACACATGTTTATTCGCAATGTCAATCCTAACCCATTGAAACTGGTCTCAGATTCTAATTTGATCGTATAAAAATACAAAAAATCAAATTTTGGACCTTTATTTAATTAGCAATTCAACATTTAAATTAATTATTTAAATATCCCATCGTTAAAATGCATGTTGTTACGCATTATTTATTAAAACTTTCATTCACTTAGCTAAAGCCTTCATTTGAGAGAAGTTTAACAATAGTATTCATTTTTATCATATTAAAGAGTTCAAAAACCTACGGAGTGTTGTTTTTACAATGGATTTAGAGTTGCTTCATTTAGAGCTTCTTCAGTTGAAACAAATTGGTGCAAACAAACATGGTTATGCATGTACACTTAAGAAAACACATGGGCTCCCTTGTTTCCATAAATTAGCCCATCTTGGGCTATGTATGGAAATACTCCTGGAATTAGTTGATAATAATTAGGAAAAAACTTTTTGAAATAGGAAAGAAGAAGGATGTGTGTTATGGAAGATTCATTAATGGAAGTTAAAAAAAATGAATGTTTCATATCAAATGCAATTTTTAAAACAATGGTAGAATTCATTGTACCTCAAACATCTTTCCTACATCTCCATAAAGTAAAGCAATACTCGTAAAAGAGATAAAAACATAAAAATATAAAACAACAACAAAAAAGGATGTTTTCATCTTTTGAATCATTGGAAAACATGTCTCCTTAACAATAACCTACTCAATTAAGTAGTAATATGAAGAAACCAAAGGTAGAAAAGCCGTTGATAAGAAGTTCAATGAAGGTATAATTTTCTTTCATTGACACTATGATTGTAACTTCTAATGTATGATTTTGTAGTTAAAGAGTTAAGTGTTGACATAGACGATATATTGAGCATTTTTTGGCATTTCCCATTCTAAGAGTTTATGACCATAATTGACATTGGTAAGCGGTTGTACACTACGCCATAAATGGCCTTCTGCAATAGATTTGCAAGGTGTTGCCAGCTAAAATGTTGCGACAGCTATAAAATTTTGGTCCTACTGCAACGTTGTATTTTTGGTGTTACCTTAGCCATAAAAATGTGTTGCTCTAGCTAAACAAGTGTAACACGATGCAACATTTTGATATAGTGTTGCTATAGATATATTCTAATTAAAAAAATTTAAAACAAAATTACACTTCAGCGATCCACACCATTAGTTAAAACAAAATCTCAACCATTCATCCACTATCATGTACGCTTCCTCTGATTCCCGCTAACATTTTCATTCACGCGCTTCTTTTTCATTTCTTTCTCCTCCAAATCGCGCAGAATCAAAAAATTAGGGCTTCTCCCCCAATTCCAATTCTCATAATCGGATCCTGTCTCCCACCTCTCTTCCCTTCCCATAGCAAGCGCTTGTAAATATAAGCCCTTGTCTAGCCATCCTACAGAAGCAACCTCGCCGACCAGATCTGGTTGACAGTTCATAGCTTCATCTGGTGCCCGCACCATCGTCATCCTCTCCTATTTGCGACTTGACTTCTTCGCTTATGGATCTGGTAGATACCATTGATCGAATGTCTTCTCCTTTGTCGCCTATTTTTGGTATTAAAACAAAGCCCAATACTCCAGTTCGTGATTTTTCCTGCGCGCGTCTTGCCTTTTTGAACACAGGCCCTTTGTCTGTTGAGTTGGATGTATCAGCATTGGCTGTTGGTGTTTTGGTTTGTGATAATATAGGTGATTTTGTTTTTAATATTAACTATGCCATGGTTATAAGTTTTGATGCACAGATTTCTGCAGAAGTCGGTTTGGGTTGTGAGCGGGCTCAAGATGTTCGACAATATGCCTCTATTAGTGCTACTAATAATTCTGATTTATACCGGACAGCTGCCTCCCTTGGCCTCTAACAAATGGACCTTGCTATTCACATCGTTGCCAACAAATGTGGGTATGTACACACCTCATTCTTTTGAAACTTCTATTATTGATGGAGTGATGGTGTTGTTGGTTGAAATTATTCAAGCAGGAATGGACTATTGGTCGGAATACTTGGTTGGACCTTTTCTCGATTCTAATCCCCCGTATCATGTTGTAAAAGATCACTACAAAGTAGTCTTCCCGTTTCAGCGTTTACCTACACAGTGAGAAAGTTACTTACTGAACTATTCTTGTTACAACAGTGTCACTATTTGTGGATTTACTTACAATTATTTGCTTGATGATTATTACAGCTAAGTTTGGTGAGTGTTCTGGTGTTTTTATAGAGTATTGAAGGTTGGTGAAGTTTGGGAAGTTTGGGAAAGTTGTAATATGGTGAAGGGTGGTTTCAAAGAAGGCTCGATCTTCATTTGTGCATCATTTTACGTCGTTTCAAAGAAGGCTCGATCTTCCGATATCGGATGAATCGGGCGGTGCCCCGGACCCCGCCGGGACTGCGGTGCCCCGGACCCCCGCCGGCGCTGCGCCCGGACCCGCTTTTCGGCTCGCCTTCGGCTCGGCACTCGGCTCGCCATATATTTGTCGGTGTCTGTATAAATTGAAACTGCATATGTAATGAGTGAACTGAGTGATGTAGTGAGCAATATCTGTATATGTAAATATCAGTGTTATATATCATTGAATTGTAAAATAGTGGAGTCAGGAATTTGTACTATTTCAAATGTTGAAATAAAATATTTATTTAAATAAATTACTGTTTAAATATCAAATTCTATGCAATAGCATTTTATTAAATAAATATTTATTTCTATTAAAAAATCAAATATGCTCTACATTGTGGGCCCCACAAATTCAAAATGTTTATATCTATAGCAACATTTTGGAATGTTGCTACAAACACCTATGGATGTTGCTATAGACCCAAATAGGGTTCTATTGCAACAATATTTCTTATGTTGCCTTAGATAGTCAAAATGTTGCCTTTGAGGTCTGCGGCAACGCGGCAAAATGCATCACCGAGAAAGTGTTGCCTTTCCCCTTTTTTAGCCTACGGCAACATTTTTTGGCACTTCCTGCATCACTTCTTCGGTGTTGCAGTATGCAATCTATGGCGTAGTGGTAGTTCCTATAAAAATGATACGATTTTCACTATTATAACATATAATATGCCAATGGAACAAAGAATATCAACTTGTAATAATTTAACATATACCTCTCCTTTCTATATTACCGAACCAACATGAGTACAATAATCACTAATAACATCTTTAACAACTAGATCATTGTTTTCCTCTTCTTCATGATCTTCTTCCTCCTACTGTTCTTTGTCTTCATCATCAACTTCCTCTACGTCATCCTTATCTTAGTTATCGTCATTATCTCTCTTATCATTCGCCTTGGCCTCTTCGTTTACCCAATTAGCTTCTACATCGTCATATCTGCCTTTTGCTTGGTTTCTTCTAAATGATACGGTCATCCTTTGTCGAATACCTTCAGTCAAACCTATGATATAGCGCCTATCGAATACCTGTATAAAATTCTACCTTAGGGGATATTTCCTAACACTATATCGCCTATCGATCAGTTCTTTTAACAAAAACAAGAAAACAAACATAAATGCAACCAACAAGCATGCATACATCTATCATAGCATGCATACAACTTATGTAACACATCTATATTAACCAATTTGGGGATTCATATCAAAAGTAGCCTAAATTTAGTGATTTACTAAAAATAGTACGTCGGTAATGACATATGTAATATCCAATTTAAAACAATTTCAAAACACTTAAAAATTCCTTTATAAAATTAGTTGTGGATTTGAATATATTAGAAATCATATTTTAAAGTTTGAAATCATTTTAAAACATCGTTTTTATACCAGACTGACAACCATATTATGGTCAGAGAAAATATCATTCACCTTAACAAAAGCTGACCAATCATATGCCAAGTTGTAACACCCTCCATCACGAGTGCAATGCAAGAAACCACGTCCACATTGGACTTCATATGCAAAAGATATGGATTTTATAAGAAATGAGATTAGTTAGAATAATTAATTCGCTTAATAAATCATCTAATTACCTAATTAGCATCTAATCTTTCTTCCCCAAATCCTTAAATTCCTTCATGTACATGTCGTGTATATACAACCCATACACACGCACTCACTCTCCTCCTTTCTCACTCCATAATCCACTGATCAACGCACTGTCTTGGCCAATGGACTCCACTATGCATCCTTTTCGCAACGCACCCGAAATCACTTTTCCCAACTCCTTATGCAAAACAAGACCTACTCCAAGCTCTGGTAGTCCCACAATGTCGCACCCTCTAGGAAGTGGCTGCACCTCCCCAAAAAGTCACCATCAACTCATCTTCTGACTAGAAACACAACGACGTGGTCCGTTTCGCCTAACTCCTCCCTATTCATTGCCAAAGTGGAACCGTAGTTGTCGAACAAGGGACGTCGACTTTGGCCATCACCAGCGCACCCCACATCCACGACACAGATTTGAAGCTCTCCTCGGCATGATCTCAATGGATCTGACCTCAATAATTATCGTGGACTGGAGCTTCGAATTTAATCATAGATGGGGACAGATTCCTTCTTTTACTGGTTTGAGAAGAGGAGGAAAAATGAAAAGTGGTAAAGTGGATATGTGTGTGTATGTGTATTATGTATAATTTATTTGATATCTTGACTAATTACCATACGTTTCGAGCCTATACAGTCACATGGGCATCCGATCACAACGAAACTCATTGGTGCACATCGTCTTAATTTTCCAATCCCGATGGTATAAATTTCATCGCCATTCGAGACTGCACTTCGGAATGATAATTTCATGCATTTCGAGGTCGTTTTGGCCTTCAGATATTTCAATTCCAAAAATCAATCAGCCGTACGTCTCAATGAAGTCCTCATCCTAGACACAATGCCATCAATCGAGATTTCAATGGACGAGACTAACCATAAAAATACTATGATTCCAAATATAGCGATATCTATACTTATTTTGATTCGCAACATCGATCCAAAATCAACGGAAGTGGTCTTGAGTCCTAATTTGACCGTATGTGAAAATTCAAATTTTTGGACCTTTAGTTAATTAACGATTCAATATTTAAATCAATTATTTAAATATCATATCGTTAAAAATGCGAGTTATTACATCAACTGATGAAAAATCTTGAATTTCAGAACCATTACCAAGATCAATGAAAAAATAGCAAAGTGATTGTCCAATAATGACAATAAAGGTCTACTATGGCTTGAGGTTGGTTGCGACTGAGAGGTTATGTGGCAGCGTGCAGCATTGATTTGAAAATGGTGAAGTAACATGATTTTATTAGCATTTGTAAGAACAATGGAATGCTGTGTGAGAAAGAGTAAAGTTACTAACAGTAGAAAAGGAAATTTCATATTGTTGATGGAACAAATAATATTAACTTGTAATAATTTAACATATATCTTTCCTTTCTATATTGCTGAAGCAACATGAGTATAATAATCGTTAATAACATCTTTAACAATCGGACTAGCATTTTATTCTTCTTCGTGATCTTCTTCATCCTATTGTTCTTCGTCTTCATTATCATCTTCCTATACATTATCCTCGTCTCAATTATCGTCATTGTTTGCCTTATTATCTGCCTTGGCCTCTTCATTTACAAACTTTTCCTCTTCATTCACCTTATTAGCTTCCGTATCATCTTATCTTCCTTTGCTTGATTCTTCTAAATGATACGGTCATCCTTCATTGAATACCTTCAATCAAACATATGATACACGCACACTTCACTATATACTAAAATAATTTATACATTTATCACTACATTGCATCATTAGTTAAACAAAAAACTCAAAATATCTCTTACCCACACCACACCACAAACCCACCCCCTCCCACAGTCGCTCACTACTAGGGAAAAATGATACCCATATAAAGCCTATATTAGGACGAATTTTTACATTGCAGTTTAGCAGCAAAGGTTGCTATTAACACCTCATACTCAGCCCATGCAAAACCTTGAACTTTATGACCATTATCGGGATTCATGAAAAACTAACAAACCGACTACCTAATGATGATGATGAAGGTTTACTGCGTGTAACAACCCAAAATTTGAGCTATAATAATTAATTAACGAATTATTAAATAATAAAATAATTTTGTGAAATTATCAGAATTGAGCCATGGGAGTTACACCATTGTGTCCGTGGTAATTTTCTGGTCAATTTCCATATATAACTTGTCGAAATCCGAGTTGGTATGGAGAAGAAACGAGAGAAATACAAAATAAGAAATTAAAACAAAAATAAATAAATAAATAGGGCTAGGTCGATCCAAGCCTAGCTCAGGTCGACCCTAGGGTCGACCCCCATATACCTAGGTCGACCTGTAGGTCGACCCGCCTATTCTTTTGTACGTTATTTCGTCCAAGTTTGTTCGAACATCTCATATTTTGATTTTCCTTAAATCTTGTGCGTTCGTGCTTCCATCCGACGGTTCCTAGCGAGCTTATGACGTGGTTGCACCAGTTTAATCTTCAAATCCAACGGCATGAGATCCCTAAGCTACACTATAAATAAGACACTAGGGCTAACTATTTTTCTCATTCGGATTTTCTCCCAATTGGGTTTATTGCCTGAGGTTGGACCCTAAAAGGAAATGTTTTCTTGGAAGGAGATTTTTTTAATAAAAATATTCTACGCCCTAGAAGTGGACCCGGGAAGGCTAAGGAATAGAGCTAAGGACCACAGGTGAGTGTTTTGTAATTATTTTAGATTTTTAAGTGATTTAAAATAATAAGGTTCTCGATAGTTGTAGTTTTTCTGCAATTTTGAGACAGTTTTTATATAAGTTATTTACAGTTAGTTTTTAAAGTTCTTTTCCGTCTACTTTATTCGGCTATTTTATTCGGTTATTTACAGTTATTTACAGTTATTAGTATTTATTTACATCAATTTTTCGTTAGAATTTAGTCTGTAAATGTTAGTTTCTTTATATTCCTTTTACGCAAATAAATTAAAAAGAATAAAATTCGCTAATATGGATTAAAATAGAATTACACTAAATTTACAGAAATCAGATGTAAAATAAGAAAAACTGAAATAAAAATAGAGATGGACTGAAAAAGGCAAATTTAAGATATTTGCAAGCATAATTATAACAAGCGGTTATAACTAAAAAGAGAAAATAAAAGAATAACAGCTACAAGAACAATTATAACACAGGTTATAATTAGAAAGAAAGAAATAACAGAAGAGGCTTATTTTAAAACTTAGATCTTATTAATAAGAAAATATAGTAGAAATAAGAGAAGAGGCTTATTTTAGAACTTAGATCTTGTTAATAAGCAAATATAGTAGAAATAACAGAAGAGGCTTATTTTAAAACTTAGATCTGGTTAATAAGCAAATATAGCAGAAATAACAGAAGAGACTTATTTCAAAACTTAGATCTTGTTAATAAGCAAATACAGCAGAAATAACAGAAGAGGATTATTTTAAAACTTACACTAAGTTAATAAGCAAAAATAAAAGCATGGCCCGTACCAACAGCATTCCCTTTCAGTCAGGAACTGATGGTCTCACAATAGTTAGGTGAGGTTGGGACACGCTTATGCTAACTAGGGTAATTAAGTGGCCAATAGATAGAGGCCTAAATCTAGGGATTTGGGCAAGGGGCGCAAACTAAAATTTGTTTGTTAGGACCAGTACCGTCAGCATTCCCTTTCAGACTAGGACTGATGGTCTCACAACACTTAGGTGAGGTTGGGCAGCATCCCTTTCAGACTAGGACTGATGGTCTCACAACAGATTAGGTGAGGCTGGGCATGCTTATGCTGATTAGGGTAAATTAGAGGTCGAGGGAGCGACAATTAGTGTGTACCGGCGATGACCGAGCGTGCGACATCGATTAGGGTAAATAATTCGCTACTGCGTTCCAAGCTCTAAACAGGTGTCTTTTGCTGTGGGACCAACATGATAGGATCAGCTCACAGTGGCACAACGGAGATAGAAGGCCGATCAACGGGTAGAATTAGGATTTCAGCCTAATTAAAATAGGATTATGGTTTCAGCCTAATCAAAGCAGTAATCTTAGACAAGTGCAAACAATCGAAACAATCAAAGCAAACAGTCAAACAGAATCAGAAACAGTATTTTACCCCAGTTTTATCTTTTCAGTATTTCTTTCCATACTAGAACTATTGCTTAGTCTATTATCTTTATCTTGCTTAGAAATGCTAGTAATTACTTTCACTCACCAGACTTATAGTCTGACCCACTCCTCTATTTCCCCTTTTTCCCCCAATAAGCCATCAATGTTGAGTTGATTCAGGTTGCTTGGAGATTCATTCTCGGAGATTTCTCATTTCAGATGTATTCTTCTGCTCTTCATCTTTTTCATTTGGCTTATGATGGACTTGCACTTGTGAGAGGGATTACTATTATTATTGTTACTTTTATACTCTGATTTTATGAGACTGAGATGTATTTTCATGAGACATGAGATATTTTGAGTTTTTGAGACATGTTATGTATTTATTGATTTATTTTGAGATGAAGTTTAATTTTGAATGATAAGTTATTATTTAAATATTTCCGTTGTTTTTACTTATTTGTCTTGTGAATCTTAGTCTATGTGATGCTTTAGCTATACCTATAACGCACCATATCTTTTAGTGTGCCCTTTTTGGGTATACTAAGGGGTGTAGGTTGTTTCACTACGGCTAGGGGTTGGTTGCAACTGAGAGGTTATGCGGTGGCGTGACAACATTGATTTGAAAATTATAAAGTAACATTATTTTATTAGCATTTGTAAGAATAATGGAATGTTGTGTGAGAAAGAGTAAAATTACTAAAGGGTGGAAATGGAAATTACAAGGTATATGCAAAGTAATAAAAGATGTGTAATATATTGTACTAAAATTGGATATGTATAAAGCGAATAGGGTGTATAAATAGAACCAGCCTACAAAAACAGGAATCGAACCCAACCAATTAACTTACAAAATCAAATCATACTAACCAAACTTATTTTTATTCAATTGTTTTATCTGATTTAAACCAACAAATACTCATTCCTATGCATACACAATATTTATTTATTATTTTTCCTAAAAAGAAATGCTTGTTGTATTTGTTAATAACTTTCATAATCTTTGTTAGTGTACTCAATCTTTTACAATAGATGGAATACAAAATTAGAAGGAGAAATTACAACAATATCCTTAAATACTAAGAAAACTCTACTTCAACTTTCTTACATGCACACAAGAAGAGTTTTTCGTCATATTTTCCTGTTTCATTGGTGGGTTATTGCTTTATAAACTACTTTATATATATAAGATATTATTATTTCTAAATTGAACTTTTGTAAACTTTCCACTTGATGTTCATATTGTGTAAACTTTTCCTACTCTAACAAACTCAAAATAAAATTTTAACTACCCGCCTTTCACCATCCTCTAATTTTATGTCCAAATCGATGCAAAAATCTAAAGGATAGTGAATAATTGGATCGATAGGGTGAAAAGGTAAAATAATAGTATGCTAAGCTATCTAGTTCAACATTTTTTGAACTCACAGCGGAAGGAAAAATGTATAACACAACATTTAAAATCAATGTTTGAAATACTTTCCAAAATAACCAATAATATTGTTACATAATCCCAAAAATAATACTCCAAGATTTATATTTCTAAATGAAATAAATATTTGAATAGTGAAATAATTGAAGTATATAACTAAAAAACTCCAAGGTCTCCATTGCTCCATTCAACGCTTGTTTCTTCTACTTCCAGTCAGCCTATCATATATATGAGAAATGAAAATATAGCAGCGGTCGGACATAAGTCTGGTGGGCGAGAAGTTATTTCTAAGCATAGGACACTATCATATTAGCTAGACATTACTGAAGGCTAATCCTACCTTATCATTTTTGGGTTTCCTATTTAAATACAAGCACTTCTTAATTACATGTCAATTCTAACCATTCTATAATATTATTAATTGTCCATGGTAAACTTACTAAATATGATACATAATAATTAATATTCCCTGTTTGTTTAGTGGCAATGACCATACGTTGTATACATCGAGGTCATCTAAACAACAACTACATGTTGTACACATCCTTCAATCCATAAGGAAATGACCTTATGCCATACACATTATATTAAAATAACGACCATTCGATGTATATGCCACACAATCTATATATTAAGGCACTGATCATGTATCGTATATGCTACAATATGTTGAAAAGCAAAACCATCCCATCGTATACACCAATCAATGTATCGTCCGTTAAGCGAACGACCATCCATCGTATATGCCATTTCTTTTATCTACAATTAAACGTTAGCCTACATATATATAGTGTCCCTAACATTAGCTACATTATGGTATCAATCCACATCCTACATATTTACATTATATAATGTTCTAATATCATTAACAAGACAAAACAAAGTAGTAACAATCACAATCATTCATATTGGCCCCAACTTTGGAAATGGAACAAGTAAAGATAGCCTAAATCAGTAAACGGAACCCAAAACTGTAAATCTCCCTTTTATACAAGCTTTGCTGGTTCCAGGTTCAACCTAGCGCCCAGTATCTCCAACCGATCGAGCGGCCGGTAGCCTACACACATGTTGAGACCAATTATCTCTGTGTGTATTTTTTCTTTCTTTGATTTTTATCCTTTTGATGTATTCTTCTTTCTTTTCTTTTTAGGGTTGTTTCTGCAATATTTCTTAACTTTTCATTCAGTGAAATCATCATTTAAACAATTTCTACTTTTTTCATTTTGTTCCATTTCTTCCCCTTTAATTCATCGTATTTTCACTAATTCAAACCATTAGTTAATTGTTTTATTATCCAATTCTATTTCAATCGATCTCATTTTATTTATCTATTTGACTAATTTATTAAATTTTACAATTTATTAGTGTTGCAACATCATCTTCTTCTTATACATAAAAAAATATTGTAACGGCCCACACCTCACTTAACGCTAGTGTAGGCAATTCAAATCTCAAAAATAGTACTTCCTAGAGTTCAAATTCCCAAAAGGTAATCGCCATAAATATATATCGAATGGTTCAAAGGACCAATTCCGGAAAGGGGCGATACACGAGGGAAAATAGTCAAAGAAACCATCTCATAAGTTTTTAGCACGTGCATGTGGCCGAAGCCTTGTCGAGTACTGTTATCTCAAATAGGTACCTCGCCCGAAGGCAAAACGTCACAATGACAAATACGCCGCAATGGCAAATACGACGCAATGGCAAATACGCCGCAATGGCAAACGCCTCGAAGACAATTACGTCGCAATGGCAAACGCTGCAATGGCAATGACCCGAAGGTCCAGTACTGGCATGCCGCAATGGCAAATGTGTCACAAACTCTCGGATAGGAACCCAAACAGTGTTAACGTGTGTCCCATACCACACGTTCGCACTAAACGGTTTACTAATCACCAGTAAATTTCACACTCAAAGCAGTAAAAAGTTTACCTCATCTCATCGGTAAACTCGACCCGAAGGCCAAAACGATCAAATAGACAAGTCAGGAATTAACTGATAATATAAACGCACATGTCCCATACCATGTGTTTTACCAAACCGTTTAATTCTCCTTCTCATTCGCTTGAATAGCGCAAAAACATGTATTTTATATATAAAGTAATTTACTTTGGAAAACAAGCTTTGAAAACCAATTCTCGAAAGCCATATTTGAAATTGAAAATAAATAGATTCTATATTTGAAAATACTTTAAAAATATCATATAATAATAATTTAAAATTCCCATTTATTTTAAAAATTATTTCAAAAAGTTTTGGAAAAATTCGTGCTCGAAAACGAATAAAAACCCAAGAAATTACTCAAATCGATATTCGAATTCAATTCAAATTTAATCCAAAATTTGAATTTCAAAATCTCCAAAATTTCGCTAGTCTACTGATAGACATCATGGCCTCAAAATATTTCAGAAATATCATAAAAACATGAAGTAAGAGTCAAAAGTCGGACGGAAAAAGAACATAAAAATGCATAGGCAACACAATACCCAGGTCTGAAATCTTCTCTGGGTTCAACCGATCTTTGATTGAAATAAAATTGGTGTGCACATAGTAGAAAACTTCGGATTTCAAACAAAAAAAGAATCGATGAATTCTGACTGGAAACGAAAAAGTTACATTGTCTCAAACATGGACTCAGGCCATGTATGCAACAGTTCAAAAACATAAATATGCCCAGGCCTGAAAACTATCTTGGGTCCAATTTGCAGGCCTGAATTAGAGGAACAAATGACCTCATATTAAGCTGAAAATAGGTGTGCACATACTAAAAAACTACATCTTTCAAACAAAAAAAGAATCGTTGAATTCCGACTGAAAATGAAAAGGTTACATTGTCTCAAACATGGACTCATGCCATTTTTGCAATAGTTCAAAAAACAACCAAATGGACAGGCCTGAAAACCATCTCGGGTTCAACTTCCAGGCATGAAAAGGAGGACCAAATTATTTCTAATTGAGCTAAAAATTGATATACATATAGAAGAAAACTTCATCTTTCAAACAAAAGAAGAATCAATAAATTCAGACTGGAAATGAAAAAGTTACACTATCTCAAACATGGACTTAGGCCATATTTGCAACAGTTTAAAAACAAGAATGTGCCCAGGCCTGAAAACCATCCTGGGTTCAACTTCCAGGCATAAAATAGAGTATCAAACAACCTATAATTGAGCTAAAAATAAGTATACGTATAGTAGAAATCTTTATCTATCAAACAAAAAAATAATTATGCAATTTGGACAAAGTATGAGAAAGTTATGATGTCTCAAAGTTGAACCCAGACAGTGATTTCACTGTAAAAATCTGGACAAAAACATGCTCCGAATCAAAGTTCGGCAGCATATTTCTGTAAGATACATAGGTCGAAATAACCTGAAATATGGTATTCTTAATCTACAAAATATGGTCTACAAACCAAAAAAGATCCGGCAGCATTTCGTTGTCGGAATCAAAAGTTACAAGCTTTTAAAGTAGCAATATAAATCAGATTTTGAACAAAGAACAACTACAAGAATATACAAATAGAAGCTAATTTATTCACTGTTTAGGCGATTTTGAGCTTGACTCGGCTAGATTTTGTGAGTTTTATATGTAACAGCCCGCACCTCACTTAATGTAGATATTGTCCCCAACTTAGTCACCTCCACCTCATGGGCCAAGCCAAGGTGTGGAGTTTTGTTCCTCAAAAGGCCTCGACGTTGTTATGAGGTGAAAGCTTTGGTATATAAGCACCCACTTCATAGTGTTTTTCCACGATGTTAGACTACTATTCCCATTTTGAAGGGATGTTACAATCTACCACCTTTAGAGCCCAACGTCCTCGTTGCCTCATGAACACAACACCACCCATGCGTCGTGGCTCTAACACGTACAGGCCACAATTCCGGCTGGGTATGGCTCTAATACCAATGTAGCAGCCCGCACCTCACCTAACGCAGATATTGTCCCCATCTTAGTCACCTCCGCCTCATGGGCCAAGCCAAGGTGTGGGGTTTTGTTCCTCAAAAGGCATCGACGTTATTATGAGGTGACTAAGTTGGGGACAATAACTGCGTTAGGTGAGGTGCGGGCTATTACAAATACAATTGAAATTCAATGGTTAAATGTTCCTTCAAAACCCAGCTTGTCCATATTCATATTTCAAATCAACATATGCCTATCGATTATTCATATCAATTATGACTTATTCGTTTATCAATAAGAATTTCAATTTAATCCCAGCTATTTCCAAAATCAATTTAGATATATTTATATCCCAATTCCATTTATATATTTATGGGTTCTCTTCCCAGAAAAAGAAAAAAATCCAAATTTTGTCTTATTTACACAATCAATAATGAATTAAGAACATGTAAAAGATCATATGAAAAGAGAATAAATTCCCACTTATAAATTTGACCAATTAGCCTAGAATTCTTCTTCCTTAGGAATTGTATTTCTTTTCTTCTGGTTGGGATGATTTATATAGCAACTTAGCGGTGCTAATGGGTCATAACCATAATTAGCCCGTTACATTTGATTTATTCTTTTAATCATAATTTCTTATATGTTTGCCTGTTTGAAACATATTTATAGTGATACTTGACTAGAAAAATACGCTTTACACAATTGTGCAAGTTTCATTATTAAATTCGTGGATTTACAAAACTTCGTATTTTGACCTTTGTAGTAAAATTACCATTTTACCTTTCAATTGATATTTTAATTTATTACTAAAAGTTGCAAGGAATTATATTCCTCTCCTCTGGTCTTAAAATAATTTTGTTTTCGAAATTTTGAAAGAATGGAAAATTTTAAAGCGCACTCTTGCTTTTAATCATACATTACGTAGTTATACATTTAACATACATCAAGGCATCCATACAAGCATCCATATATATACATCTAAACAATAAGATATTCACTAGCATACATGAAACAAGATATATAATTTAAAAAGACAACACACAAATATGAGAATAAGCATTAGCATGTCATGATATAAAATGCAAAAATGCAATCGGTGGTCTCATATATGTATGAAGAGAGTATGACATATCAGGTATATATGTAAACACCCTAGTATGAGCATATAATTTCTAAACGTTCAATCCAAAATTTCATAGAGTGAACATATAGATCTATAAGTTACAAAGACCAAGGTATATAAAACACGTCAAGATCAAAGAAGCATAATTTATATCATAAATAAATCAAACAACCAAATCATATAATCGTATTCTAATCAAACTACAATAACCTATATCATCCATTCAACCATACATAAATAAACTAATTATGCTAACATACAAGAAAATGGAAAAACGTTTCAGAAAAAAGACGAAATGAAAAGATCGGATTCTCTCCTCCACTTTCCAAGTACTCTTGATCGGGACGTCTTTCCCAACTTAAGTTATCGACTTTACTACTAGCATTTACACTCAATCCAAATCACTAACTTCCAATGTACGTGCATAACTACAACTTTTTCAATCGATACTACAAACTAAGATAAACTAATGATGAAATGCACCATAACCAGAAACCTTGACATAAATATGCCCTAATTGAAATGCAACTTTATACAACTTGTAAATGCACATACATAGTGCCTTAATCATCTCAGTAGTATACCTATCACTTCATCTTCTGGATGATAGGGTAAGACAACTCAAAAGTGGACAGTGTCTCACCTAACATCAAATAACCTGAACCACTTACTATTCCTTATTTTCACTTAAGGATGTAATAATTAGGTTATGTCCCAACATGGTGAACGTAGCTTAAATTCACTTCGAACTTTGATCCAACTTAAGTAGTATCCTTTCACTTATGATATCACTTCTCTAATCATCAACCAATCATGATACAAAGATACCATGTTTTCGGTCTACAAGAATTGTATCCTAAGTTATATAACATAGAAACGAGCAAAATTTCAAGCATTCAAGCAAAGTAATCCTATTCTGTTCACTCGCTCAAACATAGAAAACAAAATCCAAAACACATGTGAAGTCCTAACCAAAAATTACTTTAGTGTAAAAATAATTGACTAAGTGATACATTGTTCATGTGCACATAATTTGCAACACAAACTATGTATCCTTAGGTTAATGCTTCACAATAGCTTCCTTGAATAAATAGATCCCCTCAATATGAGGAATGATTGAAAATAATCTAACTACCCCCTTTCAAAATCATATAAAATCTCAAAATATCACTTTCCAAACACACCATTCTATGTCATTTGTAATACCACCTTTATACAATCTTAGCACAAACTTAGTTTCTAATAACTTCTACTAATGAAAACCCAAATTCCATGGTTTAACCATTCTTTGTACATAAACCCGCTAATGGCATCATTTCCAAACATAACTTTTCGCTATTTTACTTTATCGTACTACGGTCGAGACAAGTCAGTATGGGATGGTGTCGTGCCATATCAATCCAATTGACGTAATACTCAACAAATTAATAGCGTTGTAATAATACCACATCTTAGAACATCTGAAATAGATGATGTCTTAGCATATTGAACATGATATAGAAACATTAGCATCCAACCTAAAAAATGTACTTGCAAATGCGACAACAACTCAAATATCAATACTTCATAAATATTGCCATAGAACATATATAGTAAGACAACAACCTATTTACTTAGTTATCTATAACCTCGAATCCAAAAACAAAAATGTACGGTGTAACGTTTCTAAACGTGGATCACTGACACACATCCATAAACCAAACTAAATGGTATACCTTTACCGATGATGTCAAAACAACAAATTGTTTAAATACTAATCGCCTCCATTACCGACCATTACAGCAATTAACTTGTATGAAAGAAAGTGAATATCAACTATTCAAAAAAATTAACAAATGGACCGAACACCGTGCAGGATCATATAGAAACAATATTGGGTCATCAGGACCCTATAAATTAACAACTCAAAGCCGCTTTTAAATTTTTTTATCCATATCTTAAATAATTCTTTAATCGATCAGTCAATGAGATCCAATCAACTGAAATTTCAAAATCTATAACACCCCAGCATGAAATAAATAAATAAATACGTTGGATTTTGAGATTTAATTTAAAGTAATAAAGTAGAAATTATATTCTTGGATTTGTTTGAGAATAAAATACAGCAAATTGATTTAAAATTCAGATTTTGGCGATTTGAACTGAATTTTATGAATTTAGAAGTTGTTACAAAATTATACTTAAGAAATAAATAATTGTAAAGTTAAAAGGCAATATTTTGGACATTTGAAAATTTATTTCTGCTGAGTATAAAATTGTGAAATTTTCTATAAATACTCGTTTTTACGGTAGTAGCAAAAATTGTTTGGGTTGAAATATGATTCTAATATTGGGAAATAAATGAAATAAAAACTGTTTTATTTAGGCATAAAGAACAAAAGTCTGTCTTCATTAATGCTTAACCTATTTTTACCATCATTCTATTTTAACATGTCATATTTCTAACTTATGCCTAAGCTTATCCATCCTACCTTAGCTTAAACCCAAGGCTAAGCAACCAAGCCTATAAAAGCATCACTACCCTTAGCATTTTTCTTCATTTGAAAACTAAAGCTATAGACCAAATACTGTAAGCTTCCATCTTCATCTTCAAGGCAACTGGGGTTTCCATTTTCTTCATCAAATCAAAAGATTTCGTGCTTAGAAGGTGAGTATATGCTCTCCTACTTCTAATCTACTTTTTGAATGATTTTATTCGAGTTTTAATACAATTTCCATTTTAAGACATAAATTGATTTAAGTTGAGTTCTTTAATGATGCTAGAGGGTTGAACACTTGGGATAAATTTTGAAATTAATATACTATTCTCATACGGATTGTTCATGATTTAATTTTTGATAAAACATGAAATTTAATTGCTAATTTGATCTACTTTATACCTGAACCTAAATAGAGATGTTAATATTATGGATTAGTTGATTGGTATGAAAAAGTGATGATATAAGTAGAAATATATAGCTATATGATGATATACTTGATCATAGATAATTGTTTGATTTTATAGGTGAAAATAGTCGACCTTAATTACTGTTACACACGTTATTTTATTGAAAAATGATGGCTTTTATTGGTATAAGTTGATTAAAATGAAGAGAATATAAGTGAGTTATTGAATTGCAATTTGAAAACAGTAACCATGAATGCAAAAATAAAGATTAATAAAGTGTAGCAATGAGTTGATATGAACAAATGAAGCAATGTCACGAATACCCTAAACTAGTTTTGTGATTACTAGGAAAAGCCCTGAGTCGATGGAGATAATCGACTGTTAGCCAAGGGAAGCTACAAATTGTTACAACCCATCAGTTGACTAGTCCATACGGACCAGTTGACTAATTAGTTGTTGTCAACGGTAGTGAACCTAATAGCAGCCAGTCGTCTCATTCGACACTATTTCTTCGTGTTTCTTTTGCATTGTGTTGTGGTCTTGAGATAAGGTTATTGGATTGGTATGGAATCTGTTAGGAAAATTATTTAAATTTATTTGAATTTGATTTGAATAATTAAAGAGGAGATAAATATGAAGTTGTTTGGTTTGTTTTAAAAAGACAAGTGAAGTAACAAATGAAGTGTTTGATGCATAATAGGTATGTGTAACTTGTTGATGCTCGACCACTAGATATGCTTGTTTGCATAAAGTTATGAAGGAGCGTTATTAGTAAGAATATGATAGGTGAATGACTAAAACTTTTTTGATTGTTTATATAAGTGTATGAAGTTTGATTTATTCACCAACGTTTTGAATAAATTATCCTACTATTGAAATGACATGTTATGAAGTTATCGTTTTAATATTGAATATTTTTATGAAATGAAGTGAAATGAACGTACATGACATATAGTTGATATAAATGGGACATACCATCATTTGGGGATAAACGATATTCTGGGAGGTCAATTTATTCGAAAATGATAAATTTAACATTTGACTAAAATAATACGAGATTATAACTACTTGGCGCCGACATCTGTCCTAATGGACCGATTCAAGGATCGCAACCCGAATCATGATGAGCTAGTCCTGAGTAACTTATCTAAACAATATGTTGCACGGACACAACCACAAGGTAGGCCTGAGTGCGAACGGGAGTAATTAGCACTAAATGGAGACCGAGAGGTGACTACAACATAACGGGGTAATGATGCATGAGAAAGAGAGATTGTGCAACTAAGGAATTATGTGAAGTGCACTCACAACTGAACGATGGTTATACAGGTGAAAAAGACCATGATGGCTTATCGGGTCAGATATTCTAGAAGGGAGTGAATCCAAATCCAAGATTACTTACGTGTTTTCTTATTGGGAAACTCACATGAAGAAAGTATGGAAAAGGACTCTTACAAGGAATACTAGAAATTACCAACCTTGCAAAGTTAATATCTTTGAATAAATGATTTGAATTTATACAACAAAATGCTACTCCTATGTGAATATGGATAGGATTTTATTTCCCAATTGATTAGAGTAGAAACTGTGTATATTACTTAGAATAGTGCCTTGACATGTGTGTTGCAACTGATTTGATGAAAATGGGTTATTGGTGGAATTTGTATGTGTATGACCCTAGAGCACCTAATATACCGCAAGACAACCTAACACGACATATTTAATATTTGTGTTGCACTGTTATTCTCGCAACTAGATTTCTAGTCTGACTTAAGGTTTTGTTACGTGTATGACAATTTTGTGGGTCAAACTAAGGAGTTTTACCGGATGATCTCATTTTCCCATTTTGAGATTATATCAAATGAGGGCGAAATGGACAAACATTGGAATGGTGTGTATAATATTATTGCTACCGTAGACTTAAATTACCAGGGACATACCATGGAGGACGTTGTGCGAAGTACTGTCATAGTCTTTTGGGAAGATAACATTTCAAAGATATCACTAGAGGAGATATATATATATATATATATCCTAGTATGCCTTGTTATTGTATGGCCATATGTACAATATTAATTAATTGGACTTCATTATTTTGGGTGGATTTTCCTGTACATACTCGACCATGTAGTTGATGATGCATATATGGTGTATTTTGGTCGATGTTTAGTTGTATGACAAACTTTACTATATATATTTATTGTTTTTGTAAAGTTCTATGTCATTTATTTATAAATTCCTGATGATCTATACAAACTCTGAAACTTGTGTATATTATTTTATTTCACTCTTTGATAATCTAGTCAGTGGAATAGGGCATTACATCTTAGTATCAAAGCGAGGTTATTACCAAGACTGAATTTTTTTGTGTAAATCAAGAATTAGAACATATTTGGATACAGAAGAGTCTGACTTAGGAAGTAAACCAATCTAAGTAAACTCGAGGAGAATCGGGAATTACTCGTGTGTGTGGAGTTATGATAAGTGTTTCAAGGGGAGAATATTAGGGTAATATTTAAGTATATTTTTGTATATTATACATATTTATATGTGAAAATTTTTATATAATAAAATTTATTAGCCAACATTTATCTAATGAGGAGGTAAATGTTATTTAACAAAATAATGGTAGGACCAGGTAGACCGAGAACAAGTGCGTCAATTGAACCACCTAGCAGTCAGACTAACGAATCAGGAAATCTGAGCATTCTCATAACTATGGAACATTGGGTAGAAGTAATGAGACACATCCAAGACATGAGTATAGTCGAAAATAATAATCTGATTCCCAGATTGGAATTCACCAAGCTATGTAATGATTACGTAGGTCTCGGTGGAAAAACATTCCTAGGGAACAAAGTATGGGTGTGCATGCCTGGTTGAGAACATGTGAAAGGACTTTGAAGATTTGGGCTTGTCAGATTAAGATAAAAGGAGGTTAGCGTCTCGCCAGCTGCAGTCTAGTGCATTAGACTGGTACGACGTCATAACCATAGCAACATTGGAAGAAGAAATTTTTTGGTAAGGATTTAAGGATCTTTCTAATGCATACTTTTTACCGGCAACAAAGAAGGCAGCTTTACTTCGGAAATTTATAAATCTCTCTGAAAAAAGCTCGTCCATAATTGAGTATGTAAATGAGTTCAATGCACTTTCAAAAGTACATACCAACACCAATTAGTACACCTAAGGGAAAGAATTAGAAGTTCGTTATTGGTCTTAAATGCTGAACTGAGAGAGAGGCTACTAATTTAGCTTTGGTGTCCATTTTTGGAAATTGTCGATATGGCATTAAGGTATGAAAAGGTTCATGAACAAGATTCCAATACAAGAAGACAGCCTACTAAACAATTCCATCATAAATAGAGGCCATTCTTTTCGAAGAAGATCTTGAAGAAGAATAAGAAACATGTTTAACCAAGATGATCTGGGCAGAAGAAATTAGTTGAGAAATCGCAAGTAGAATGTTACGCTTATGGAAACAAGGGTCATTTTTCTATTGAATGTAGGAAGGTGACCCTAGGTTTTCTAAAGAAATGTTATGATTGCAATAAGATAGGACATTTGGCTAGATAGTGCATGAAACCCATCAAGTAGACCCAGGGTAAGATGTTTACTATGGAAGAAATCAGCTCGGTGCTAGACAAGGGGAAACGAACCTCAATCTTAGAAGGTACTATATTCTGGCACAACTTTCCTATTAAAATTCTTTATGATACAAGCACTTCTCATTTGTTTGTGTTAAAGGAAATTGTAAAGTAGTTAGAGTTGGATGTTTTTGTTCTTGTCACTTCTCTTAGAGTAGCTAATCCAGTCAGAGGTTATGCTTCTCTGCTACGAAGTGTTGTAACATCTCCATTCGTTTGTTCGGATATTTTTTAATGTGACTTATTTGTTAAAGATTCTTTGAATTTTGGAATTGTCCTTGGAATGGACTGGCTTTAGCATTATCAATCTCAATTATTCTTTGCTAAGCAGGTGATCATTCTACAACATCCCGATCACATAGAACAAATTAATTGCACTAGAAATTTCGAGTGCCACTTCCGATCATTCTTGTATGCTATGGAATCTCAAGGAGATGAGATGAACTAGATTCCTATGGTTAGAAATTTTTCAGATAACTTTGAGCTGGTTACAAGTCTACATTTTAAAAGAGTAGTCAAATTCAGGATAGATCTTATTCTTGTACTCAACCATTCTATAGACCACCTAACTAAATGTGCTCTAAAGAAATGGAGGAATTAAGAACACAGTTAGAGGAACTCGAGTAGAAGAATTTTATCAGATCAAGTAGTTCTCCATGGGGTATGATGGATCTTTGCGACTCTTTACATATTACAAAAAAATAAATGATATTATGATCAAGAATAAATATCCCTTGCTGAGAATGGATGATTTGTTAGATCGACTTAGCAATGCCAAAGTATTTTCGTAGCATGATCTTTCAACTGGTTTCATCAACTTAGGGTGGCTGAAGGCAGTATATCCCTTACTATATTTTGTACCATATATAGTGTAACGACCCATAAATTTTTAGTGATTTTTTGTTAAATTAATTGAAAATTTTGTGAAATTTTAAACAATAAAATTTGAAAATAAAAATTTATTATTTGGAATACGTCTATTTTAATATAGCAACTGGTAAATTTTCATCTGATAATATTGAAGTTATTTTCCTGTGAAATTTCATTTCAAATCAAACCGGTTAATAACAGTGAATTTAAAAGTTTTCCGAAACCAAAATATGTCAACAGGAGTAATTTTATTCAGATCATTCTGAATCAGACTGCGAAAGTCGTTTTTTCAAATTTGGACTTCTACTGCTCCGTTTATCTTAATTCTGGCAAAATAGCAGCATTTCTGGTACCGATTATCGATTTTCGATCAGATGATCGTACCACCAATATCTGTATACCGTTTTGATAGTCTTGTCGTGCTGATCTCTACGGTATATTTTTCTGTATTTTTGGGGTCCGATACGCGACGAAAATGTGGATAACAGCACGTTGTAACGGTACCACTTTTTAACTTTTCGCCTTCCTTAACCTTTCAAAATTTGAAACGGGCACCGGGACCACAATAATAATTTACTCTAATTATTATTTCCTGAATCAAAGCACGTGTGACCGTTGCTATTACTTTTGTTACCTTTTATATTTATATTCGTTCCAGCTTTTTCTTTTTTCCTTTGCTATACCTTTCATTTATATGCAACGTTTATTGTGCCTATTCTTCATCCTCATCACGAAAATCTCGGATCCACTTGAAATGAAACCACTGCCCTGACGTTTCCCACTTCCAAATCTCAGCATCACCTCCTCTCTCCGCCAAAGACCATTCCCCTTGGCCGCCGAGCCTCCCCCTCCAAGTCTTCCCTCCTCCGTCATCAAGGCCAGCTCTCCCACTTTCGAACTGCTCATCCACAGTGCCTTCCCCTGCCTCCAACCACTCAGCCGATCCACCAGTAGCCATGAACCCACTCTCGCATGAAGCTCCACGTTCGACAGCCTACCCAGATCCGCTCCTCCTCCTTCCTCCAGCCGCCGAGATCCCTCCGCCTCTCGCCTAGTTCAGTCACCACCTCGTGCCACCCTACAACTGCCGAGCCTTCGCCCCTTCCTCTGGCCCACGTATTTGCCCTCGGCTCCACCTCTTGCTTATCTCGGTCCACCTCTCGCCTGATGGTATGTGAAATTTTGTTTAAATATATATAAAATTATATACGTATCTTATGTTATGGCTTGAATATACTTTTGTATCTATTACCTTACCTACGTAGTATGTATATATATTAAGTTATTTGTTTGGTTTATATATTATCTATATACAGTAAGTGGTATTTTATAGTTATAAAGTTACAAAAAGTTATTAAGGTTACTTATTATTTAGATATATACGTTTGTCTCTTAGGAGTTGTATATATATATAATTGTATAGTCACAGATATAACATGTTGTTTACATATTTTGTTGTTTTACGGTCTGCATTGATATATATGAATAAGTATAAAATTATTAAGTCACAAAAAGTTATACCAGTTTATATGTTTATATTAACAGTGGTTACAGCATGGTATCTTGATTGAACAGTTTTATATATATCTTAGTCTATGTAAACATATAGTTATAATATATACAGGAAATATGATATGTTGTGTATAATAATGGTTTGTATCTGTCCTATTTACAAACGATGTTCGTAACAGTCTTATATACATAGGTAGCTACTATTGTATATTGATATGGAAGTCTATATATTAGGGGTATTATCAGTGTCATACAACAATACTTTATTTTAGTACGGTATTATTATGGTTGTTCGGTTGACAGGTTCTTTATATGTATATATAGTGTAATAAATTAACTTTTATAAGATTTATTGTTTAAAATTTTAACATGTGCATCAGTTTATATTAGCCTATATATATTAGTGTATATGTGTAACGACCACGACTTTCTCTCCATAGAAAGTCGTATCGCTAATAAGAAAGAAAGGGATAGAAAAGAGAAAAGAAGAGAGAGAAAGAATAACAACACATCGGAATCTCACAGCGGAACGAAACAAAATATATTATATCACATAAATATTACATAGTATCATATACAACACTTATCAGAGTTACACAGATTACATATCATATACTAGACAGTTATAAACATCTGTCTAGTTATTACATCTCAATACAAAACAAAGATCTGAACAAGATCAACACAGCGGAATACTATATCTACGAACGCCGAAGCCTCCTGCTCCATTGCTCCTCCACAATTCGTCAAGGCTAATCTGAATCCCTTGGCTACTCGTAAAAATTTGAGTACCCAAGAGTTTATAAAACAGAAATAAACAACTTGGGTCAGACATGGGTCTGGTGTGAGTAACAGGTTAAACTTGTTTAACTTCAAAACCTTTTGAAAGAAAAAGTATCACGTAAGACTTCCCACAAATAAATATGGGTAAGTTTTTACCTTACGCTAACCAAAACATTTGATAGGAAATTCGATTGTATTATAATAGGGTCTAGGGTTTTCAAGTAAAATACAGAAATAGCTGAAATGCTTACATCTCACATTCCAACATAGTTGGGCACAACTAATACGTACGGCACTTATTGGAGTTTGGATTCCATACAATGGCAGGGCTACTGGGGTACCGCCCGTCACAGTACGTGGCCTAGATCACCGTACCGAGGATCACTCCCAATCCTCTGCAACACAAGGTCGGAACATCCTTTACTGGATAATTCCCGCACAAGATACCTCACGGTTGGGATCAGCAACCGCACCACTAAGCCGAAATAAAAAGGAACATCTAGATAGAGGTAACCTTGTCCTACTTGGGTGCTACCCACTAACCTTGCTGCACCTCCCCTGTTTTAGCCATTCCCGGTTTGTGAGGCTTGAGGTCACGATTACCTTAGAAAAGAACACATCACTTAGAATGCTCATCGTCCACCTGACGATGTTCTGAAAGCATTCAGTCCATACAAGTTCGTTCCGGGTTCGAACGAAACCGAAGGCATTATCTCGTTACAATCGTTTTGGAATCACCCTCAGAGTTAACGACAATAACCCTTGCACTCTGAATCTTCATCTTCACTTGATTCACGACCTATCGTTAATTTGGATCGATGTGGTATTCGGGTCTCCAGACCTGGAAATCCGGTATACGGAAACCCGATCCCGGTCTCATCGAAATCCAAAGCGTATCTTTTAAGGGCCAAGTTGTTTTAAGGGTTAAAACAATTCAATTCAATTATCTTTATACACATAGAAAGATAATTCACAATAGATAATCAACATTATCAGATAATCCATATTATTCAACTAACATCCATATCATACAGCATATATCTCATCAGAGATATCAATCAATGTCAAGTATCCAATACTAACACCCATTCATAAGTAATGATTTATATCATCTTAAATTAATTTAAATTGAATTAAATTAATTACTTCATTTTATAAATCCATCTTACTTAACCATTAATTAATTACAATTAATTAATTAATTATCCTCTAATAATTCATTTCAATTAATCACCTTTGATTAATTATCTTTTAATTACATCCAAGTAATTTATCCTCAATTAATTACTTAAATTAATTATTCTTAACCACTTATAGTAATTAACCTTTAATTACTTCATTAATTAATTTACTAAAATTAATTAACTTAATCAACTATAATTAATTACATTAATCCTTAATTAATTACATTGATTAATTACTTCATTTATTAATTATTACTTAATTAACCAATCTTAATTACATCATTAATTATATTAATTAATGATCCTTAATTACAACTTAATTATTAATTACTTAATTAAATTAATTTCATTAAGTAATTAACCTTTATTTAAACAACATTTATTAATCACCTTGATTAATCTTCAATCAGTAATTAACTACCCTTAATTACTTTCATTAACTAAATTAATTATTCCTTAATTAATTTCTTAATTAATCCCTTGATTAATTCACAAGTAATTAAACTCAAATTACTTCCATTAATATTCACTTAATTACTTCCAGTAATTATTTATTATTAACTTCCCTAAATAATCTTACCTTAATAATTTCATTAAGTAATTATTTATCAAATCATCTCTTGATTATTCTAATTAATTAAACTTAATTAATTAACTTAACTAATCAAATTAACTTCAATTAATTACAATAAGTAATTAATTCTTAATTACTTCCATTAAGTAATTCCATTTAAACAATTTCACAAATGATTATCTTTAAATTAATTAATCTAATTAATTATTAAAATTAATTACATAAATTAATTATTTAATAATCCATAGTTAATGACCTTCATTAACAATTATTTAATTACTTTTCTTAAATAATTAACTTATATTAATTATTATTAATTTCAAATTAATAAATCTTAATAACCAATTAATTAAACATTAATTATTTAATTAATTAAGTATTAACCATAACTTAATTAATCTTTAATTACTTTATTAATTAATCCTTAATCATTAATTAATACTCTAATTTATAATCCTTAATTATAAATTAATCATTCCTAATTAATTTATCTTAATCATAAATTAATTAGTTTAAACCTTTAATTATCTATTTAATTAATCCAAATGATTAATTAATCAAATTAAATTAATTATCTATTAAATCTCCTAATAAATTAAATAAACACAAGTCTTTAATTATTTTAAGATAAACTTTATTCTTATTGATAAACAAGTTATCATTTACCATTCATATTTGAAACATCCATTTCAAATCTACTTTTAAATTTCATTTTAAATTCTGTATTTAAAATGAATACCAATTTATTTTTAACTAAGTTTTTAAAACCAAATTAAAAACTTTTACTTATTAAAATTCTTATCTCTTATAAAAGAAATTTAAGAAGAGTTTAAACCAATTTCCTTTTTATTTTTAAACATTTAATTAAATCTAACTATCATTTAAAACCTATTTAAAACATATACCGTTTTAACTTATTTATTTCAAATCTTTAATTTTATAACTTTGAATTTTCTTTAAATTTTGAAATCTGTTTCTTATCAAAAACAAACCCGAGCTAGCTACACTATTTCTCGAGCAAATCACGAGATTTCCAGCCTCACTATTTCTTCGAGTCGCACTACAATACGCACGAGCTCAACACCGAGAAGAACATCATCTCCTCGAACTCACATCGCCAGAAACACGCAAGTGCACCGTGCACGTGCACGGCAACTCCAGTCCCCTCCGATCATCTTGCTGACCTTCAACAAGTCGACATTAACTTCGACATCTTCCTCGACCACCCAGATTTCCATATTGATCACGAAATCAATTTCGAACCCAATCGAACCAAAACTGGAACCAACCCAATCCACTAAAAACGCCTCGCTCCGACCATCTCAACCACCTGACGCCACGCTACCACAATTGAAGATTCGTCAACCTCCCCTACTTCAATCCCCCTAGGTCCCGTTCAACTCGATGCATTGATGACCACGAATTAGCCTCACATCTCTCGACGTTCAAATCCTGACATTAAACCCTAGTTCATCGTCGCTGAGTCGCCACGTCCATCGATAAATCAAATCCTTATTTTTCCTGTAATCTCCAACATGCCAGCTTTCACCACGAACAATCACGACTTCCCAGTCATCGTTGATCAACGGAAATTGATGAAAATACATTTTCCGTTCATCTCGAGATATCTCTCCAACTATTTACTTAAAAATCATGATTTCTTTACCTAAATTCATAATTTGCCAATACAAATCACATTATGAAATCAAATCATGAAATTAAAACAATCGATTTTTCTGTTATAAATAGATTTCTCTGTAACATTCTATTTCTAAAAATTTTCTAAATATTTCTTCTTGGAACTATTTTTAAAAATAAAATTATAATGTTATAATCATTTTCTTTTTAAAGATCAAAGCTTGAATTTTTCTGTATAGGCAGATATGAATTTTTATGTGTTATTCATGGGACTGTGAACACAACAGTGACAAGCATACATATACACAACCATGTATACAATATATAATGTAATTCAACTATAATTCAGGTAAAATCATCCATGCAAACCAAACTTAATTTGTTTGAATACTAATCTCTATAAAGATTAGATGAGGGGATTAGAAATTTTACTTTAAATTTAACTCTGTAACTTAAACAGAGATGATACAAACATATACATGCACTCAGGGTTCTCTATATTCAAGCACACATATATTCAAATTTAAGATAAACATGCATACATATTTCAAACATATATGACAATTTTACTTTAAACATTTTACCATATAAACCCAAATTTAACTGTTTTTAAATCTAAGTTTACTCACCTTTTTAAAGAAGAACAGAGCAACTTTGTTTTTGAAAACAGCTTCAAACTTTAAACTGGAGTTGCTGGAATTTGTAAAAAAAACTCGAGAACTTGAATTTGACTTCGATTTGAAAACTGGAATGCTATTGCTTCTTTGATTTTAAAAACTGGAATGCATGTTGCTAAGACTTGATGAAGATGAGACAGTTTTGATTTAAGTTGAAGAAAATGCTTGCAGACTTGTTATTCTCAGGTTTGAAGAAAATAGTCTACAAGCTTTGATTTTTGATCTTGCTAATGGTTACAGGGATTTCTTTTCGAAGTTGAAAATGAATTACAGGTTGATGTCTTTGTCCAGAATCATGTTTTCTGGTTTTAGAGGAGTTGTTGAATTTCAGATTTGTTTTCTGGGAATTTTGTTTTGAGAATTTGTTGGAGCTATAGTTTTAGTTTCTGAGTATACTTGTTTTCAGGCTGAAATTTCTTTAGTTTTGATCGAATAGAAAAGAGAATGGGATGATAGCATATGTATATATAAGTAAAAATGATTTATCAAATAAAAGAAAAACAAAAATTTAAAACTTTGACATTTGTCACATAGAGTTGTTAATAAATTAACACTTGTTACTATATAGTCTTAGAGATTTACACTTGTAATTTAAGTAATCCTTATTTATTTTAAATGTTAATAAAAGCCTTTTCTTAATTTATTTAAACACTTATCTATATATATTATTTCTTTTTAAAGAAACAAAAACTAATTATATTTATAAATAAAAGCTTATACAAATATTCTAAAATCCATAACAATTTAAATATTTATTCTTATCCAAACAGAAATATCTTATTTACTTTTAAAAGATAAAATCATCAATTAATACTAATTTAATTAGATTATTAAATTAAATTCAAATCTTATTATCAAAGATTATCCATATCAATTTAATTATTAAACAGATTATTAAATTGATATTGTCAAAATTTCCGGGATATTACAATATGGGTATACTTTGGTCTGGGGTTTTATTAAATGTATAGGTATATATTATTTTAAAATATGATGAGTCATATAAGTCTATGAAAGTATACATTTATTATATGTTTAAAGGGTCTGCATATGTGCGTACGTATAGGTCTAGTAGTTATATATAGTGTGTCTTCTATATGTGTGTTGAAAAGTTGCTTACTGTCTTGCTTTTATAATAATATTGATATTAAATAGTGTACGCGGGTCTTTCAATTTTTATAGAAGTGGCTAGCTTGTTAGAATTGTGTGGTTATAAGAATAACGTTGGAATAGATTTTGTAAAAAAAAATGTATATATATATATTTATATGTTGTTTTTGTGTTTTGGTTAAAACAATGATTCGAAATATATATATTCAGTTAATACGTGTTTAAATTTATTTGTAAATAAGTGTAATATATTCATCTTATTTTAATATGTCTGGATTTAGAATATGACTTGATTTATATATAGTATATAGTTATATATGAGTCACTCGTACAAATTGTCTTCATCGATCCTGTTTTGACTTGATTTTGTCAACTTCTATTTATCATCTTCGTTCGTCGATTCGAGTTCAATCTTGCCTTGTTTTGAGATTCGTGCCTGGATTTCGTAACCTATCTCAGTTTCGTTCACCTCTAGCCTCGAAAGGTGAGCAATCACTCACGATTAACGTTCTTTTATTATTTAAATTTGATCTCATTTGAAATAGCAATTGAAATATGCTGCTGTAGTTTTTACATTGTTATATATGCTATCATCTATAACTGTTCACCTGTGACATCTGACACCAGTATCTAGTATTATATGCCTGTTATTACTATTATTTGTATCTGTTCACCTGTGACATCTGACACCAGTATCTAGTATTATATGCCTGTTATTACTATTATTCGTATCTGTTCACCTGTGACATCTGACACCCATATCTGTTATTTATACTGATGATATATGCCTGTTGTTATATTATTTTCATATTTGTTATCACTCTGCAAGTTCCCTGTTAGTATAGAATTCACTATGGGTTGAAATGATACATACCCGAACGGACTTTAGAATAGGAGAAAATCGTTATGGGTTGAAATGATAAACCCAAGCGATTTTCATTTGAATTGAAATTGGGATTACGGGTCGAAATGATATCTACCCGTATATATTTAAATTTCGGATTGAAATGATAAATATCTGTGACGCCCCACCTCTATACCCACGCTAGCCAAGAACACTACGGTGTAGTGCTGTCAACTAGCACGGAGAATAAGGATGTTGAGGAGCGACCATCTATGTAATTGCCTTGTGCGAGCACCGATATGTCAGATAATAAAACATTGCATTTCATTTTTAGAGGATACCCGACATACCGATACAAACTCAAAGCTACTACACAGTGGCTATAATAGTTTAGGACAATAGATATAAAAATAACACAGATAACATAAATGCGGAATAAAGATGGAACGAAAAGTCTCATATATACAATAACTGATATCAGTTACAATACATTTGACACAATACAAATGATACAACTACAACTGTCGACTCAAGAAGTTATATATACAAGTACATTATCGACTAATATACATGAATACATTATCATCTTAAAACAGACACACTGACTACTACAACCCGACGAAGACCACTTCAAATGATATAAAAAGTCTTCATAGCTCTAGCAGCAACCCAAAGCTAAAAATCTGCAACCTGTAAATACTCGGTCTGACCCGAGTATTACATTCAAAAGAAAATAATACTCGGATCAGTCTAATTCAAAATCAGTTATTAGAGCATAGAAGCAATAATAATCAATCTCAACATAGATGACAGTCACAGAAATCTCGTATATCCAACTCTCGATACGAGAATTGGATAACGGCAGATATAACACTAAACAGTGTTAATCCACAAAACAGAAACCCAAAGCAGTTTAAGCAATTGAAATGTCAATTTAAAAATATCAATGCTAATTGGCTGCAGTACACGCTAACGTGTACTGCCTCGCCAATACAGCCTACGAATTACGCAACAGGTCGATGAATTAAGAATAAAAGAAATATCGATTAAAGTCTACCAATTCTGTGTGGCTGCAGTACACGCGCGCGTGTACTGCCTCGCCATCACAACAACTGCACAATAAAACAGCAGTTGAAAACAGGTACAAAGACTAGGCTCAAGAATTCCCAGTGCCAACAAATGCAATAAGCAAGTGACAGTAGAGAAGAGCTTCAACCAAGTGAATTGAAGTGATTGGGCATCTCAAGCAACGGAAACCAAACAGGTTCGAACAAGGCAGAGAAATGCCAAAATGATTAAGAGAGGAAGAGACCAAACCAAGAAGATAATAGGGTCGCATCAATGCAATGAAACCCACAAGGACAAAATCTCAACAATAAAGCAATGCAGCCACCACACATATTTAAGGGCAAGACTGCACAGTGAAACGAAACAGTGCAACCAATAAAAGAGGCGACAAGTGATGCACAAATGAAAACATCACCAAAACAAGATAGGCTATAAGTCAAGTGCCATCATATAAGACAGCAAACATATGAATGTGCAAAAGTGAACATACATCTGTATACATACATGAATGGATGTATACAAATGGTCAAGTGAAATGCAGACAACACCAAGTAATGGTGAAGTAAGTGAAACAGGCTCCGTAATGAAGCAAATGTGATAAACAAACAGTGCAACCAATAAAAGAGGCGACAAGTGATACACAGTGACTCAAAGCATGCACACGTGCAGATTGTAATGGAATAGATATGGAAAGCAAGCATATGAACCTAATACAGTATGCTACAGAAAGGTGAAGCCGTGAACATCACAAGACCAGAAATTCCTAAAATCAAAGTCTACAAAGTCGACTGCAATTTCCAGAAATCACAGTGTCCAGAAAGAAGAAATCAACCAAGTGATCGAAGTCTAACAACTCAAGTTCAATAAACAGTTTCAAGTATGCAAAGGAACAATGGAGTGTGAACCCAGACAACATATGCAAAGACCAAGGAACTGCAACAAGACATGAACCAATCTGACATGAACCAAGTACAACTGGAAACCCAAAACTGCACCAGTAACAATATATCATCGCATGGATGCAACTAGATTTCGAGTCAAGCAGTGCACAGTGGAACGAAGAACAGTCATGGCATTTCACAAATACTATAAGGATTGCTACCAAGCTAATGAACAGAACACAAAGTACACAAGTGCACAGGTACAGGTCAATGCACCTGTAAGTCGAATGACAAAACAAAAGCACAATACAGTGAAGTACCATGATTCAGAGCCAAAGTTCACAGTGAAGTCGACAAGGCCAGAATAAATCACAAAGACAACTATATTAGTGAAGGTCAGAGAAGAAACAAGTTGGAAGTACTTAGATCAACGGTGAATGGTACTAGTGCAAAGTCAAAGCCAATGTCAACAGACGAGTTCAGAAATTCACAACCATGATTACCAAGGCAACAAGTTCGAACAATATAATCAAAAAAAAAATATACGCATATGAACAGGTCTGAAACGTGATGACCAGGGAAAGTTCGAACAGGGCAAATTCAACATCGTGGATATCAAGAAAAATATATATGAATTGAACAAGTCGTAAATCATCTCAAACATCCATACGAAATCCAACGACCAAGCTTTATCAGGTGACAAATTCAAACAAAGAATGTACGAACGAAAATCAAGGTTTCGAACCCATATAAATTCGAACCCAAAATCATGCACTGGAGAGTTAAATTAGATGTGAGTACAAGATTACTCACCTTGTTTTGAAGCGGAGACGAACTCGAGAGAAGGAGTCGCAAGCACCAACATCACATACGGCAAGCAGGCATCAATCGACAGAACAACGAACACTCGAGGAGGCAGCCGTGAGCAAGACGAAGAAGAAATCGATCGTGCCAGGCAAAATTCTCGAATAACCATCAACGCGATCGAAGTAGGAACGGCACTTCGAAAAGCCCAAAAAAAATCAGAGCGCAAGAGGAACGAAATCCCCAATTTTTCCACAAGCCCTAATTCAGTAGCTAACCCGCCATCATTTCTCTCAAAGAAGAATAAGAGAAGTAACGAGCTAAAGTAAAAAGGAGGAAGGGCCGGCTGGTCTAGATGATTATCACGGCAAAAAGGAAAAAGCATGGGCCAAAACAAGTTTCAAAGCCCAAACTATTTTATAAAAGAATTTCACAACTCTAAAAAGGATTTAAATCGATTCGAATCTGCAATAGCACTTAACAATCGATTTCAATCGTCTAGAGACGAAATTTAATTGGTACGAAATACTGGGTTGTTACAGACTCCCCTCCTTAAAGAAATTGCGTCCTCGCAATCATAAGGAATAAATAGATAAAAGGGTAACAACCATAAGAGCATGTCAATGTCGGATGCATAAGCAAAGCAAAGCAAAGCAAAGCAAAGGTCAACAGGGAAGTATTGGGATTATGGAGCATCAGATATAAAATCAAAAGGTTCGACTGCTTCAAATCAAAAGAATCAACATCGAGGGGATCGAGGAATCAAAATCAGACGACTGCTAAAGCAGGAATCAATCGAGTTCCAGTATTTAAAAGAAAAGGAAAACAGAGCAGAATTCACATACTGCACGAATTGAATGCGAGTAAAGCAAATTACTCACCTGAATCGACAGAGAAAAAGACGAAGCTCAAGTCTCAAAATCGCAAATATTCAATCATCAAAAATGATAATCGAATTTCACGAATATCTAATTATCAAAAACGATAATCAGAAACATAAACATTCGATTAATCAAATCGAAAAATATTTAATTATCTCAGACGATAATTAAATTTCACAAATATCTGATTATCAAAAACGATAATCAGAGATCACAAATATTCGATTATCAAATCGAAAAATATTTAATTATCTCAAACGATAATCAAATTTCACAAATATCTGATTATCAAAAACGATAATCAGAAATCACAAATATTCGATTATCAAATCGAAAAATATTTAATTATCTCAAACGATAATCAAATTTCACAAATATCTGATTATCAAAAACGATAATCAGAAATCACAAATATTCGATTATCAAATCGAAAAATATTTAATTATCTCAGACGATAATTAAATTTCACAAATATCTGACTATCAAAAACGATAATCAGAAATCACAAATATTCGATTATCAAATCGAAAAATATTTAATTATCTCAAACGATAATCAAATTTCACAAATATCTGATTATCAAAAACGATAATCAGAAATCACAAATATTCGATTATCAAATCGAAAAATATTTAATTATCTCAGACGATAATTAAATTTCACAAATATCTGATTATCAAAAACGATAATCAGAAACACAAATATTCGATTATCAAATCGAAAAATATTTAATTATCTCAGACGATAATTAAATTTCACAAATATCTGATTATCAAAAACGATAATCAGAAACACAAACCTCCGATTATCAAAAACGATAATCAGAAGTCGTAAATATTCAATTAACGAGTCCGGAATTAACCGAAGTAGTAAAAGTATGGTTCCATACTCCTTACTTTTGCTAAATCGTTTAAATCTCTTTATCGTTTTCTTGAAAGTGCAGAATTGTGTGTTTTAAAAATAGCATTTCACATTCTCAAACGGACAAGTCCGGAATTAAGCGAATCAGTAAAAGAAAGGGGTCATAGTCCTTGATTTTTCTGAAACGTTTAAATCGCTTCCTCGTTCTTTTGAAAATGTAAGCTGTAAAAATTTGAAAACAATTTTAATTTATATTTTTGAAACAACTTTTTTAAAAATAAAGAATTTTGAAAACGCGTGATTAAATTAGCAATATCAGTATTGCGGGAGAACCGCTTGTAAATCCATTTCAAAATTGACGAGTACTGAAGTTAACACGTCAAAATCTCATCAAAATAACTGGCATCAAAATATAATGCCAAATGAATTTTCATTCATCAAAAATGTCACAAGAATCTTCTCAAAGATAGAAAGGGATTTCATACCCTAAACTTGTATTCATAACAAGTTAATAACACATGAATTCACCAATACACAAAAAAAATTGACGAAACTTGTCAATAGAAATCACGAAAATTGGTGAAGCACAAATTCTAGAAATCATCACAAGAAATCCAGAAAACACATGAAGGGGGGAAGGCCTAGCATAAAAATGGGAGTATGAAAACTCCAAAACACCGGTATCACATGAACGAGACGCTATCTCTTGGTGGCTAACCAATAAAGTTTCACACAGGAATGGTCCGAAGACCGTAGGGCGCTACCCTACAACAAAGCGGGGTCTAGTCTCCCTCGCAGACAAAGAGACATCGCATAATCGCTAGTCTAAATCATAAAAAGAAAAGGGGAAAGGCCTATCACAAAAATGGGAGTATGAAAACTCACCGACCGGTATCACATGACGAGACGCTATCTCATGGAAGCCATCCATTAAATTTTCACACAGGAATGGCCCGAAGACCGTAGGGCGCTACCCTACAACAAAGCGGGGTCTAGTCTCCCTCGCAGACAAAGAGACATCGCACAGTTGCTAGTCTAAATCATAAAAATCACACAAAGAGTATCCAGACAACCCTCAAAGCCCAAGAGATATGTGTGAGACGAAATCACACCGATGAGGCCTAGTCTAACCGTGCAATATGTGTGAGACGAAATCACACACTGGTGTCTAGACAATCCTCAAAGCCCAAGAGATATGTGTGAGACGAAATCACACCGATGAGGTCCAGTCTAAATCATAAAAATGATCGTCATGATCATAAAGAAGTGTCAATCACACCAAGCTAGTAAATATATGAGTTTAGCTTCATGTCCCATAACCACTTGCTTAACTTAAATATTTACGAACAAGCTGTAAATCTTCACTAGGAAATTGTCACGAAAAGGGTTCAATCGAACAAGTCCAGGAGTTAACCGACGAAGTAAACGCAAGCGTTTCATACCACTTGTTTTACTAGGCCGTTTAATTCAATTTCTCATACGAGTGAAATAAAGGCTTGTATATATTAATAGATTGGAAAACGATTTAGGAAAAGAGCTTTGTAGTAAAATAATTTTTGAAATCGTTTGGAGAAAAGGATTTTAATATTTACTACTAGTATAGAAAACCTTTATATTTTTAAAGTGACAAATCACAAAAATGATTGTAGAAACAATCAATCACAAGAATTCACATACGAAGATGTGAATGGAATCCAAAGAAATCGATACTGAATTTATTAAAATAGGAACACCCAAAAATTCCAGAAAATAGAAGTTATCAAAATCAATAAAGGTGATAACAACTAATTAGGAAAGAAGAATCGATATCAACTGGAAAAACAAAGCAAAACGAGTAGAAATGCATAATTGACTTCAACAAAAGTAAGAATCAAGTCAATGACGAAGTCAACAATTAATAGCCGCAGTCGAGTACAAAATGAATCAATCATCATTATCAAAGAGACCAACGGCAAACAAAATCAGAGTCTTAAAAAAATCAAGAAATTAGCAATTTCTCAAAAACAAAGTGACCGAAGTCGAATGGAATTCAAGATGAGGAAACCACAAAATATCGAGTTCAAACTCGCTGAGATTCAAACTAGATGTGAATGAGAAATCAAAATCACTCAATTTGCAACTGGTCCAGCTATTTTTCATCACAGTGTAACAGGTACACAATGACACTCATAGCATAGAACAAAAGTGGAACAAAGTCCAAAAGTCAAAATGGCTTTAATTTGCCAAATTAAAACAAAATCAACATCGGCTAAATCAATTCAAAGCCGAAAACACAAGAATAAGCGTTAGGAATTCATACCTAACAGTCAAAAATAATCATATGTAAAGATGATAGATAAAACATCGACAAATAGTTGTAACACATGCTCCATCTAAGTTATGTTTTATAATTGTCCTAAACCCCAGGCTCTGATACCAAGCTGTGACGCCCCACCTCTATACCCACGCTAGCCAAGAACACTACGGTGTAGTGCTGTCAACTAGCACGGAGAATAAGGCTGTTGAGGAGCGACCATCTATGTAATTGCCTTGTGCGAGCACCGATATGTCAGATAATAAAACATTGCATTTCATTTTTAGAGGATACCCGACATACCGATACAAACTCAAAGCTACTACACAGTGGCTATAATAGTTTAGGACAATAGATATAAAAATAACACAGATAACATAAATGCGGAATAAAGATGGAACGAAAAGTCTCATATATACAATAACTGATATCAGTTACAATACATTTGACACAATACAAATGATACAACTACAACTGTCGACTCAAGAAGTTATATATACAAGTACATTATCGACTAATATACATGAATACATTATCATCTTAAAACAGACACACTGACTACTACAACCCGACGAAGACCACTTCAAATGATATAAAAAGTCTTCATAGCTCTAGCAGCAACCCAAAGCTAAAAATCTGCAACCTGTAAATACTCGGTCTGACCCGAGTATTACATTCAAAAGAAAATAATACTCGGATCAGTCTAATTCAAAATCAGTTATTAGAGCATAGAAGCAATAATAATCAATCTCAACATAGATGACAGTCACAGAAATCTCGTATATCCAACTCTCGATACGAGAATTGGATAACGGCAGATATAACACTAAACAGTGTTAATCCACAAAACAGAAACCCAAAGCAGTTTAAGCAATTGAAATGTCAATTTAAAAATATCAATGCTAATTGGCTGCAGTACACGCTAACGTGTACTGCCTCGCCAATACAGCCTACGAATTACGCAACAGGTCGATGAATTAAGAATAAAAGAAATATCGATTAAAGTCTACCAATTCTGTGTGGCTGCAGTACACGCGCGCGTGTACTGCCTCGCCATCACAACAACTGCACAATAAAACAGCAGTTGAAAACAGGTACAAAGACTAGGCTCAAGAATTCCCAGTGCCAACAAATGCAATAAGCAAGTGACAGTAGAGAAGAGCTTCAACCAAGTGAATTGAAGTGATTGGGCATCTCAAGCAACGGAAACCAAACAGGTTCGAACAAGGCAGAGAAATGCCAAAATGATTAAGAGAGGAAGAGACCAAACCAAGAAGATAATAGGGTCGCATCAATGCAATGAAACCCACAAGGACAAAATCTCAACAATAAAGCAATGCAGCCACCACACATATTTAAGGGCAAGACTGCACAGTGAAACGAAACAGTGCAACCAATAAAAGAGGCGACAAGTGATGCACAAATGAAAACATCACCAAAACAAGATAGGCTATAAGTCAAGTGCCATCATATAAGACAGCAAACATATGAATGTGCAAAAGTGAACATACATCTGTATACATACATGAATGGATGTATACAAATGGTCAAGTGAAATGCAGACAACACCAAGTAATGGTGAAGTAAGTGAAACAGGCTCCGTAATGAAGCAAATGTGATAAACAAACAGTGCAACCAATAAAAGAGGCGACAAGTGATACACAGTGACTCAAAGCATGCACACGTGCAGATTGTAATGGAATAGATATGGAAAGCAAGCATATGAACCTAATACAGTATGCTACAGAAAGGTGAAGCCGTGAACATCACAAGACCAGAAATTCCTAAAATCAAAGTCTACAAAGTCGACTGCAATTTCCAGAAATCACAGTGTCCAGAAAGAAGAAATCAACCAAGTGATCGAAGTCTAACAACTCAAGTTCAATAAACAGTTTCAAGTATGCAAAGGAACAATGGAGTGTGAACCCAGACAACATATGCAAAGACCAAGGAACTGCAACAAGACATGAACCAATCTGACATGAACCAAGTACAACTGGAAACCCAAAACTGCACCAGTAACAATATATCATCGCATGGATGCAACTAGATTTCGAGTCAAGCAGTGCACAGTGGAACGAAGAACAGTCATGGCATTTCACAAATACTATAAGGATTGCTACCAAGCTAATGAACAGAACACAAAGTACACAAGTGCACAGGTACAGGTCAATGCACCTGTAAGTCGAATGACAAAACAAAAGCACAATACAGTGAAGTACCATGATTCAGAGCCAAAGTTCACAGTGAAGTCGACAAGGCCAGAATAAATCACAAAGACAACTATATTAGTGAAGGTCAGAGAAGAAACAAGTTGGAAGTACTTAGATCAACGGTGAATGGTACTAGTGCAAAGTCAAAGCCAATGTCAACAGACGAGTTCAGAAATTCACAACCATGATTACCAAGGCAACAAGTTCGAACAATATAATCAAAAAAAAAATATACGCATATGAACAGGTCTGAAACGTGATGACCAGGGAAAGTTCGAACAGGGCAAATTCAACATCGTGGATATCAAGAAAAATATATATGAATTGAACAAGTCGTAAATCATCTCAAACATCCATACGAAATCCAACGACCAAGCTTTATCAGGTGACAAATTCAAACAAAGAATGTACGAACGAAAATCAAGGTTTCGAACCCATATAAATTCGAACCCAAAATCATGCACTGGAGAGTTAAATTAGATGTGAGTACAAGATTACTCACCTTGTTTTGAAGCGGAGACGAACTCGAGAGAAGGAGTCGCAAGCACCAACATCACATACGGCAAGCAGGCATCAATCGACAGAACAACGAACACTCGAGGAGGCAGCCGTGAGCAAGACGAAGAAGAAATCGATCGTGCCAGGCAAAATTCTCGAATAACCATCAACGCGATCGAAGTAGGAACGGCACTTCGAAAAGCCCAAAAAAAATCAGAGCGCAAGAGGAACGAAATCCCCAATTTTTCCACAAGCCCTAATTCAGTAGCTAACCCGCCATCATTTCTCTCAAAGAAGAATAAGAGAAGTAACGAGCTAAAGTAAAAAGGAGGAAGGGCCGGCTGGTCTAGATGATTATCACGGCAAAAAGGAAAAAGCATGGGCCAAAACAAGTTTCAAAGCCCAAACTATTTTATAAAAGAATTTCACAACTCTAAAAAGGATTTAAATCGATTCGAATCTGCAATAGCACTTAACAATCAATTTCAATCGTCTAGAGACGAAATTTAATTGGTACGAAATACTGGGTTGTTACAATATCCGTATCACTTAACCATATGATAAATATATATACAGACACCGTTGGTCCATATATATATAAATATTTTAAAAAAATGAATTCTATGGTTTTGGAAAGAAATATATGGTTTTAATAAATGTTGAGCCTTAAATTATTATATATAAATGGGAATGATTGATTTAAATACATATAATATGTTGAGTATTTAAAATATATTTCAAAATAGATTTTGGTAAAAATTTGAATAAGTTAAGGTTAGGAAGATAATTTGAATTTAGTTGAAATTGATTCAATAAAGAATTTTATTTAATTTAACTAATTAGAAACTTATTGAAATTGAGATGTAAGATATTATTTATAACTTGGGTTTGATTTATAAGTAATTTAATGAGTATTTCTTGTTTAAATAAAGTTTAAGGAAATATTTAGTAAAATGTGATTTAAGGATAGTAACTGATATTGAATCTATTAAGTGAATATTCCCTGATTAAATAATAATGAAGTTAAATCAAGAGCTATATGAAACTGTTAAATCTAACTTTGAAAATGTTGAATACTAAAGCTTTGAAATATATTGAAAATAAAGGGTATATTTAGAACTGAATTAAATTGAGGAATTGAGCTTTGAATAAATTTGAATTTGGAATTTGAAGTTGATTTGAATCGATTTGCGAGACTTGAGGAAATTATAAATACTTTACTTTTTAAATCGTTTAATATATATATACTATTTTGGAAAATAGATATATTTGAAATGAAATGATATTTGGGTTTTGAAGTATAAATTTAATTGAAATGACCACGGTGTTAAAATGTATATTTCCACCTTGTAGATAGTTCTGAAGATCCTTAGAGGATGGTTATCCCAAACATCCTTTAAGTTACTCGTATTTCGATTGATATTTCACTTGAGTTGGATTTATTTATATAAGAATGTTAATCCTGACTCGAGTGTTTTGTGTTTTGCTTTACGCTCGGGTCAGACCGAGTGATACAGCATTTGAGACTCACCTTTGGAGTTTGGAGCTTCGTTTGGAGATCCAACTATTGATTCAGCTTCCAGCTTTCCAGTTGGTTCGTTCACAGAAGTCATCTGTTTGGATTGGAGACTTCACTGTATTTGAGATATTCTGTTGTATTTTATTTCTAACTCTGATGTTTATATAGTAGCTTCATGAACTACTATTTTATCTATTCCGCTGTGTATTATTGTATTACTCTGTGTCTGTGATTCTGGGATTGATTTATTTACCGCATAAGCTGAGTTTTTGCCAAATTTAGATTAACAATTCGGTATTTTGAATTATTCAAGTCCGACATGTGTGTCTGCCTATGCACTTGGCGGGTGCAGCATGATAGGGGGTTCTCGCATTTGGTTTGGTAGCAAGCGGATGACTCTTACTCCTACATGTCTCTGCGGGGTTGGTGCAGTCGAGAGGCTGGCTGTAAAGGCAGAACACAGGTACTGCTGTATGCTACGGTGGGCGTTACCCCACTGACGCGGTCCGTTACAGTTGGTATCAGAGCTTTGGCTCTAGGCAAACTTAGCATATATAGTAAATTTATTTACAGAATCACTTTCGTTTGGGTTTAACCTCTTCCTTTTGACTCGATTTCCTTTGAACTTTGGAACGTTCCCTACGGTTCCAAAATTCATTCTTGTCTCTCTCTATTGGTATTCTTTTGATTCTGGAGTATCCCATAACTCCACTTCGAATTATCTCTATAAGAATAGGCGATCCCGCCGATCTTTGAATGATTTGTAAAGGGGTGGAACTCCTTTACAATTGGCATTGATTCACCGGAGATTTATATATCCCTCGGTTTTGATGTTACCATCTCTTGTTATGCCGAATTCTATCTCTGGCGATCGAATGTCGATTTGCCTTAGATTTCCGCATCGATTATATTCTTGAAGTCATGGTTGACCCGGTTAAGGTCGTGCGCGATGTATATAAGTGTATCCATCTTCTATTTTGAAATATAATTATCTCATCTTTGATCGAGCCTATCTTCGAATCACAATTCTATTTGATTAAGAGTTCCTCTAATTTGAATTTCTAACTTTGATTTGAAATCCATTCTTCAATCATCCTTTTGAAAAATCGGGTTTATTCGTATTTTGGAAATTGTTTTATATATCGAAATTTTTATAAGTATGATTATATTCTATATATAAAAGTGAAAATGTTTTCGATAAGGATTATATATACCTTTTAAAAATAAGAATTTGAATTTTTGAAAGGATTTGAATTTTGAAGTTATATAAGAAATTGATTTATATAAAAAAAATGATTTATAACAAAGGATTTGAAATTTGAAATTCGAGAATTGAACTCTGGTATTTTGAAATTGGTTTTAAGATTTTTGAAATACATAATAATAGTATGATTTAAAAGTATTTTCCGAATAAGAAATGTTCAAATGATTTTAATGAGTTTCGAAGAAATTCCAAAAGAAGTTTGAGAAAATAGAAGTCCAGAACTCACTTATGTCGCTGGAAAATAATTTCGGTGATGAGTGCACGCATCATCGACATTGATTTTCGAGTTTCAGAGTGGGGGATAGGCCACTTTAGTAGCATTGCTGCGCGAGTGATTTTTTTTTTTTTGCGAAACCGATTTTGATTTCAAATTCCAAAGTATGATTTGATATTCGAAAGATATATGTATATATATACTTGAAATGATTTGAAGTAAACCGATGTTCAGTCCTCGAGTTTCGGATTTGATATAACCCCATCTATTAAAATTGATTTACTGATTTGTTGCAGATTTCCAACTCTTGAATTTGAAAATGATTTCTTCAACTATTTTGAAGGTTCGAGCACTTCCAAATCAAGGTTAACTTTTCAAAGCTAAGAAATTTCGAAAAGTATAAAGTATATAAGTTTGTTTTGAATGTTAAAGTATGTAGTAATATGATTTAATAAGTTGAAACTGTTTTGTTAAGTAAACAAATAAGGAAATTTTAAATTTTTTCTAATATGAAATTTAGATTTGAAATGTTTTGAAAAGAATTTGGTCTTCAAAATATTTTGAATAAAGTTTAGTTTAAATGTTTTAACTTAATAACATCTTTATGAAACTATATATTTAACAAGTTGGAATAAATATATAAGTTGTACGTATGCTGTTTTATTCGCATAATTAATTTGATCCAAGTTTAACTACACAAGTTCGAGGTGGATTACACCATTTCGTGTTAGGATTATTCATTTGATTCTTGATGGCGAATATTTGATATGGATTTTGGGCTTGATTCTAGAATTCTCTATCGTAGTATATGGCTATGCAAGGAGACTGATGGCTTCTAGTCGAGAAACCATATCGAAATCCGCATTGAGGAAGTCGAATGGACAATACTAGTTCGAAAGCGAACTTGTGTGATCGAGCGAGCGATCAAATGTGATTCTGCGAAATGATGACGTATGTATATCTTATATTCTAATATCATTAATATATTTTGACGCTGAAATTGGAAGCTGTCGAGTTAGAATATCTTTGCTTACTAAAAGAAAATTTCCAATTTAAATTACAAAGATATATAACCCGTAAAGGCAAAGATATTCAATCCCATATGGCTCTTCATACAGCGAAATTTATTTTGAAAATTTTGATCCTTATATAAGATAGACCTTACGTAAGTATAAGATGGTTTTGAAAACATTTGATTTTGGAAATGAATTGGTTGACTTAAATTATTGATTTGGAAATTTGGATTTATTTTTTTAATCTATTATTCTGGAAACTTTGAAGCTAAAGATAATTAATTTGAGAAGAAATAATTTGGTGAAATTGTATATGATTTTGAAATTGAACTGATATTGAAACAAATTGAAATTTGAGAACCTTATGTTACTAAACACTTGATCGGGGAGTTGTCGAACTTATATAAAAGTGATTTGTATGAGTATGAAATTGATTCGAAAACTATAGATTTGAAAAGGTACTCAATTTGAAAGTGAAATCTTATATAATTGAAGTCTATATAAGTATGATTTGATATACTGTTGATTTTGGAAAGTATTTGATTTGAAAATTAAATCTTATATATAATGGATTTTATATAAGTACGATATTTGAAAGTGATTTGAAAAGGTACTTTATGATACATATTTTCGAAGTAAAGATATGGAAAGTGCCTTCTGCTTGATATTCGATTTGTGGCCACAACTTGGATTCATTCTATCGATATTATTCTCTCTGATTTTGGTTTTCCGGATATGATACTCGAGTGTCCTTCGAATTCCATGGCGTTACCCATGGTCTTATTGTTCTCTCGTGACTGCATAGCGCAACTGCCTGGCTGAGTCTTGCCTAGGGGTACGGATTGTTTCCTGGGGGATCCAGGCGTAACCATTGTGTATCCTGCAATCTGTGTAGGTCGCGAATAGTAGCGCAAATGCTTGGCTGAGTCTTGCCTGGGGGTACGGATTGTTTCCTGGGGGATCCAGGCGTAACCATTGTGTATCCTGCATTCTACTAGTCATCATGGTGTAACTCGCAGGGCTGAGAAAGCTTACGGATATGGATTGTTTCCTCGGGGAACCAGGCGTAACCATTGTGTATCTGCGAACCATGGTTAGACAAAGGTTTTGTTCGTTTTGTTTGGATTGTACTTTCCATATCTGTTTTTAAAACATTTTCCAGTATTTTCACTGGGTGTTGAAACAAGTCTACTAAGTACTTGGAGAATTCTAGTTTTGCGCCTGATCAACGCACTACCAGAGTCTACAGGAACAAGGATAAACTTGTTGAGACATTGAGTTATAAAAGTATTTTCGAAAGGAAATTAGTTTCGACTATAAAGGTATTTTATTATAAAAGTATTTCCAACAAAGAAATTTTGAATTAATATTTGAAATTTAAATTCTTATAGTTCTAGATAAATTATTCGTGCCCGATTCTATTCTTTTGAATCTACCTTATCTGCTCAGCTTTATTTATTCACCTATATTCTGTTTTCCACATTCCCCTTCCTTTCCTTGTTGACTATATTCTTTTAAGTATTGTTTAATTATTGACTACATGGTTTAATAGAAATTTTAGTGTTATAAATATTTTAGAAGTTATAAATTAAATAAACATTTTAAAGTAAATGATTATTTGTTTATTAATAATAATTGAAAGTATCTTGAGATAAATTAATAAATTTATAAATTATGGATTTAATGTTTTCAATAGCTTCTTTGTAAATATAAGTAATAATGTAAATAATTGCTTTCAAATAGTTTCATATGTTTATTAAGGTGTTACTTAAACACATAAATGGTATTTATAAAGGAAGCAAGAAATTTTACAAATGGGTTTTGAAAGGTTTTAAATCATTAAAGAAAATTGATTTGCAAACGAAGTTTTCAAATGAATATTTCAAGTAAAATTATATAATTTTAAATTAATTGTTTAATCTTAACTTTCAATCTGTTTTTCTTTCTGGTTGTTTCTATTCTTCTACCTCCTTTCTTTTCGGGGACGAAAAGTTTTGAGTGGGGGAGAGTGTAACGACCCATAAATTTTTAGTGATTTTTTGTTAAATTAATTGAAAATTTTGTGAAATTTTAAACAATAAAATTTGAAAATAAAACTTTATTATTTGGAATACGTCTATTTTAATATAGCAACTGGTAAATTTTCATCTGATAATATTGAAGTTATTTTCCTGTGAAATTTCATTTCAAATCAAACTGGTTAATAACAGTGAATTTAAAAGTTTTCCGAAACCAAAATATGTCAATAGGAGAAAATTTATTCAGATCATTCTGAATCAGACTACGAAAGTCGTTTTTTCAAATTTGGACTTCTACTGCTCCGTTTATCTTAATTCTGGCAAAATAGCAGCATTTCTGGTACCGATTATCGATTTTCGATCAGATGATCGTACCACCAATATCTGTATACCGTTTTGATAGTCTTGTCGTGCTGATCTCTACGGTATATTTTTCTGTATTTTTGGGGTCCGATACGCGACGAAAATGTGGATAACAGCACGTTGTAACGGTACCACTTTTTAACTTTTCGCCTTCCTTTACCTTTCAAAATTTGAAACGGGCACCGGGACCACAATAATAATTTACTCTAATTATTATTTCCTAAATCAAAGCACGCGTGACCGTTGCTATTACTTTTGTTACCTTTTATATTTATATTCGTTCCAGCTTTTTCTTTTTTCCTTTGCTATACCTTTCATTTATATGCAACGTTTACTGTGCCTATTCTTCATCCTCATCACGAAAATCTCGGATCCACTTGAAATGAAACCACTGCCCTGACGTTTCCCACTTCCAAATCTCAGCATCACCTCCTCTCTCCGCCAAAGACCATTCCCCTTGGCCGCCGAGCCTCCCCCTCCAAGTCTTCCCTCCTCCGTCATCAAGGCCAGCTCTCCCACTTTCGAACTGCTCATCCACAGTGCCTTCCCCTGCCTCCAACCACTCAGCCGATCCACCAGTAGCCATGAACCCACTCTCGCATGAAGCTCCACGTTCGGCAGCCTACCCAGATCCGCTCCTCCTCCTTCCTCCAGCTGCCGAGATCCCTCCGCCTCTCGCCTAGTTCAGTCACCACCTCGTGCCACCCTACAACTGCCGAGCCTTCGCCCCTTCCTCTGGCCCACGTATTTGCCCTCGGCTCCACCTCTTGCTTATCTCGGTCCACCTCTCGCCTGATGGTATGTGAAATTTTGTTTAAATATATATAAAATTATATACGTATCTTATGTTATGGCTTGAATATACTTTTGTATCTATTACCTTACCTACGTAGTATGTATATATATTAAGTTATTTGTTTGGTTTATATATTATCTATATACAGTAAGTGGTATTTTATAGTTATAAAGTTATAAAAAGTTATAAAGGTTACTTATTATTTAGATATATACGTTTGTCTCTTAGGAGTTGTATATATATATAATTGTATAGTCACAGATATAACATGTTGTTTACATATTTTGTTGTTTTACGGTCTGCATTGATATATATGAATAAGTATAAAATTATTAAGTCACAAAAAGTTATACCAGTTTATATGTTTATATTAACAGTGGTTACAGCATGGTATCTTGATTGAACAGTTTTATATATATCTTAGTCTATGTAAACATATAGTTATAATATATACAGGAAATATGATATGTTGTGTATAATAATGGTTTGTATCTGTCCTATTTACAAACGATGTTCGTAACAGTCTTATATACATAGGTAGCTACTATTGTATATTGATATGGAAGTCTATATATTAGGGGTATTATCAGTGTCATACAACAATACTTTATTTTAGTACGGTATTATTATGGTTGTTCGGTTGACAGGTTCTTTATATGTATATATAGTGTAATAAATTAACTTTTATAAGATTTATTGTTTAAAATTTTAACATGTGCATCAGTTTATATTAGCCTATATATATTAGTGTATATGGGTATACTTTGGTCTGGGGTTTTATTAAATGTATAGGTATATATTATTTTAAAATATGATGAGTCATATAAGTCTATGAAAGTATACATTTATTATATGTTTAAAGGGTCTGCATATGTGCGTACGTATAGGTCTAGTAGTTATATATAGTGTGTCTTCTATATGTGTGTTGAAAAGTTGCTTACTGTCTTGCTTTTATAATAATATTGATATTAAATAGTGTACGCGGGTCTTTCAATTTTTATAGAAGTGGCTAGCTTGTTAGAATTGTGTGGTTATAAGAATAACGTTGGAATAGATTTTGTAAAAAAAATGTATATATATATATATATATTTATATGTTGTTTTTGTGTTTTGGTTAAAACAATGATTCGAAATATATATATTCAGTTAATACATGTTTAAATTTATTTGTAAATAAGTGTAATATATTCATCTTATTTTAATATGTTTGGATTTAGAATATGACTTGATTTATATATAGTATATAGTTATATATGAGTCACTCGTACAAATTGTCTTCATCGATCCTGTTTTGACTTGATTTCGTCAACTTCTATTTATCAGCTTCGTTCGTCGATTCGAGTTCAATCTTGCCTTGTTTTGAGATTCGTGCCTGGATTTCGTAACCTATCTCAGTTTCGTTCACCTCTAGCCTCGAAAGGTGAGCAATCACTCACGATTAATGTTCTTTTATTATTTAAATTTGATCTCATTTGAAATAGCAATTGAAATATGCTGCTGTAGTTTTTACATTGTTATATATGATATCATCTATAACTGTTCACCTGTGACATCTGACACCAGTATCTAGTATTATATGCCTGTTATTACTATTATTTGTATCTGTTCACCTGTGACATCTGACACCAGTATCTAGTATTATATGCCTGTTATTACTATTATTCGTATCTGTTCACCTGTGACATCTGACACCCGTATCTGTTATTTATACTGATGATATATGCCTGTTGTTATATTATTTTCATATTTGTTATCACTCTGCAAGTTCCCTGTTAGTATAGAATTCACTATGGGTTGAAATGATACATACCCGAACGGACTTTAGAATAGGAGAAAATCGTTATGGGTTGAAATGATAAACCCAAGCGATTTTCATTTGAATTGAAATTGGGATTACGAGTCGAAATGATATCTACCCGTATATATTTAAATTTCAGATTGAAATGATAAATATCCGTATCACTTAACCATATGATAAATATATATACAGACACCGTTGGTCCATATATATATAAATATTTTAAAAAAATGAATTCTATGGTTTTGGAAAGAAATATATGGTTTTAATAAATGTTGAGCCTTAAATTATTATATATAAATGGGAATGATTGATTTAAATACATATAATATGTTGAGTATTTAAAATATATTTCAAAATATATTTTGGTAAAAATTTGAATAAGTTAAGGTTAGGAAGATAATTTGAATTTAGTTGAAATTGATTCAATAAAGAATTTTATTTAATTTAACCAATTAGAAACTTATTGAAATTGAGATGTAAGATATTATTTATAACTTGGGTTTGATTTATAAGTAATTTAATGAGTATTTCTTGTTTAAATAAAGTTTAAGGAAATATTTAGTAAAATGTGATTTAAGGCTAGTAACTGATATTGAATCTATTAAGTGAATATTCCCTGATTAAATAATAATGAAGTTAAATCAAGAGCTATATGAAACTGTTAAATCTAACTTTGAAAATGTTGAATACTAAAGCTTTGAAATATATTGAAAATAAAGGGTATATTTAGAACTGAATTAAATTGAGGAATTGAGCTTTGAATAAATTTGAATTTGGAATTTGAAGTTGATTTGAATCGATTTGCGAGACTTGAGGAAATTATAAATACTTTACTTTTTAAATCGTTTAATATATATATATATATACTATTTTGGAAAATAGATATATTTGAAATGAAATGATATTTGGGTTTTGAAGTATAAATTTAATTGAAATGACCACGGTGTTAAAATGTATATTTCCACCTTGTAGATAGTTCTGAAGATCCTTAGAGGATGGTTATCCCAAACATCCTTTAAGTTACTCGTATTTCGATTGATATTTCACTTGAGTTGGATTTATTTATATAAGAATGTTAATCCTGACTCGAGTGTTTTGTGTTTTGCTTTACGCTCGGGTCAGACCGAGTGATACAGCATTTGAGACTCACCTTTGGAGTTTGGAGCTTCGTTTGGAGATCCAACTATTGATTCAGCTTCCAGCTTTCCAGTTGATTCGTTCACAGAAGTCATCTGTTTGGATTGGAGACTTCACTGTATTTGAGATATTCTGTTGTATTTTATTTCTAACTCTGATGTTTATATAGTAGCTTCATGAACTACTATTTTATCTATTCCGCTGCGTATTATTGTATTACTCTGTGTCTGTGATTCTGGGATTGATTTATTTACTGCATATGCTGAGTTTTTGCCAAATTTAGATTAACAATTCGGTATTTTGAATTATTCAAGTCCGACATGTGTGGATTTATTGTCGATTTGAATGGTCCAAAATAGCGGGTCGTTACATATAGTTTGTATAAGTGGTTAGTGATGCCATTTGGATTAAAAAATGCACCAACTTATTTCATCGATTTAATGAATAGAATTTTCAGAAGTAAGTTTGTCTTAATTTTCATTGAAGATATCCTCATTTATTCAAAGATAGAAGAAGGGCATGTAGCATCACTCAATCTGAGGCTCGAAAATAAGCACTACTAATGCTGAAATCATCAATAATATTATTCTCTGATGAAAAAATGAGATCGGTTAATAATACTATTAACATCAGAAGCACATGAATATGAAAATTTTCGAAACACGGATTTCATTAATTAATTTTCATAAGCACTACATAATCCCAAACGTTTCTCAGGTTTAAATAAAATATAATTATTACAAAATACTCCAAGAGCAAGATATGAAGATACCCCTTGGTTGGTCAGAGTTAATGACTAGACAGATACAATTTCGGTCATTGCATACATACAAACAAAAGTAATACAATGCAACAGAAAAGTACATAGATAGACTCCTACATAGCTAGCTCTGCCTCCTGCATGTCTCCGAAAGCTTTATTCATCCAACCTAAATAATATGGAAACCTTACTCTCGAACTACTCAAATGAGTACCTGAGAGTTTAAGGGGGAAAAAACTTCGGGTTAGACAAAAGTCTGGTGTGAATAATAATATGCCATCTCGGTTAATAGATATCCAGTGTGTAACAACCCAAAATTTTATCGCTTTAATTTGTAAATATTTAATTTATTTTAAATATTTAACTAATGATTTAATAATTAGACAACCCTTTTTTAATTTATAATTAATGATAGAAAATTCATTTTTGAATTTGGTTTACTAAAATAGGTAGTTCGATGAAAAATAAAAAATATGACTGGAGATCATTTTTTTCGGATTTTCAATTTTCATCGACTAAAAGTTGTCGGAAATGTTGTATTCACTTTAGTATAAATATACACACATATACAAATAATATATGCATGATTAAGCATAGATATGGTAAATATATATTTACTAAAGTAAATAAAAAGGAGATGTGACCTTTTTCAAATTATTTAAAAATAAAAGTAAAAGAGAAAGATGTATGTCACATTATATCACATCTTTAGTATAGATATACACAAATAATATATGCATGGTTAAGAATATGTATGGTAAATATATATTTACTAAAGTAAATAAGAAGGAAATGTGGCCTTTTTTCAAATTATTTAAAAATAAACATAAAAGAGAAAGATGTAATGTCACATGATATCACATCTTAGTACAAGGAAGTGGAAAACATGTTGGATAAGGGGGGTCTCGGTCGTTGCATGTGGAAGAAAGGATGGAAGGAGGTGGTGATGAAGTCGCCAAAGCTGAATGGAGAGTATGTACTGAAAGGGCATATTGGTAGTTTTCTTAATCCATTTTATATAAAAACAATTTCTTTTTCTCTCTCTCATTTATCATTTCAGTTCTTATTTTCAAAACTTCGTCTTCCTTTCTAATCTTTTTTAAAACTCTTTAATGGCTTCTAAGATTTTCAAAGTTTAAAAATCATTCCATTTTCCACTTTTAATTCTTAAAAACTTATTTAAACACCTTTTCTTCCCTTCCTACAGCTCCTTATTTTCAAAACAAAGCCTAACCTTCCACCTCAACCCATGGCCGAGCCCACCTAGCCCATGGCTGAACTCTATAGCTCCCTTTAAGCCTCTAAAATCCTTTTTTTTAAAGTATATCTAAGATCCGAGGGTGTGAGTAAGTGGTTGTGGTTTTTAGTTTGGATTTCATAAAGTTTTGGTAAGTAAAGTGCACAAATTTTAAGCAACTTTCAAAAAAAAATCGAGGCTAATAATTGTGTGGATTGTTGGTTGAAAAATAATGTTGTGCTTTACATATGCATGATTATATATAATGTTTGGTTATGGATTTGGAAGTATAGTTAAAATGTTAAGTGATGCTGAAAGCAATGATTTTTACTTTGTGTATAATTTTATGGCATGTGATAAATGTATGAGCTTATGCTATGTTGGTGTATGCTAAAGAAAATAGCACTTAAAGTTTTTTTTTGTTGCGACATCAAGATCCCTTGATTTTAAATTTGTCTTACTTAAGTATTTTCTAAAAAATGATTTATAAAGTTTTTTAAAAACTTAAATTTTAGTTTCCAAAACATTTGACTATGTTTATAAAGTAATTTAAGTTTAACAGTAGGGGTTTAAAGGAGCATTTGGTATATATAAAACTAGTTTTGATGTTGTGGTACTCATAATGATACGTTATGGATGTTGTTCGTAAATCAAACACTTTTGTGTAAATTTAAAAGTGTTTTCATTTTAAGTAGTTTTGAAAAGTATTTCAATGTATTATTAGTATTAAAAAATAATTAGTACTTATTAATTAAGTTAGTGTTAATGATTATTTAATTAATTAATTAAGTAAAGGTAATTAAATCTTAATTGTTAATTAAGTAACATAATTATAATTCGTTAATTAAAAAAGGTATAATTTTTTTATTAATTAATTAAAGGATAATTATTATTTAAGTAAGTTTTAATTATTGATTAACTGCTAATTAATTAAGGTTTAATTATCAATTAATTATCAATCAGGCAAGGTCAAGTATTAATTAAGTTAAGATTTAATTAACTTTTAATTAGGATTTAAATTAAGATTTAATTATTATTAAATAAAGGTTTTATTTTTAATTATTTTATTTTCAAGGATTGATTTGTTTAAAAAGCAGCCTTCTTTTTCAAAGAATGGTTAAATGCCAGGGATTCTCTTTGTCTGTGCCTTTAAGAATAGATTATTGATGACATCTATTTTGCAGAATAAATCTCATTCTGCTATAATTAAATGATAAAGATTACTGATGACATCTGTTTGGCAGAATAAATCATCATTCTGCTATTAAATTTATTTGGACATTTAATTTTATGCCAGTTGTTTTATATGGGATAAATGACATTAACTATGGTTGGTTAATTATGGATTTGATTTACATATATGTTGCCTATTAAATACCAATTATGTGACTTGAAAAGTCAACTTGAATTAAATGGCAACTTAATTTAGTACCATTATGGTCACCAAGCCTCTTTTTGAATTTCTAAAGTTATGGATTTAAAATAACTTCAATTGTATAATAATTTGAGATTAAGTGTTTTTAAATGATGTTTTAAAGTAAGTTACTTAATTATATTATAAAGATGCTAAATTATTTAATTATATTTTTAATGTTATTTTAAGTTATTTAATAATATTATTAATGTTGTTAGTTAATTGGTTTAGTTTTGTTTAAAGTTAATTAATTTTTTTACTAATGATGCGTTTAAAGTTATTTGCTTATCTTATTAGTGTTGTTTAAAGTAAATTAATTATTTATTTATGAGGTTAAAAGTAATTAATTAATTGAACAAAGGTGTTTATAATTGATAAATTCTTCTATAAAAAGGGTGTTACCTAGTAAAAGGATTTATTTAAGGAGATTTACAAATGATATTTTGAAGGGAGATTTTAAACGATATTTGGTAAAGAGGTTTTATAAGGAGTTTATAAATCATTTAAGAGATTTATAAAGAAGTTTCATAAATTAATTTGGAGATTTTTAAAAAGATTTGATGTATGAAATGGGCTTATAGAAAGAGGATTTTTAAAGGAATGAGATTTTATAAATAATCCTTCTTAATTATGGTGGTATGGATACATTCTTCCCACACTTAGCACTGAAGTTAGTGTTTGGTTTATAGTAAACAATGTTTAAAAAAATATTTATTTATGGCCCATTTAAATATGAATTGCAAAACGAGAAAATCTTTCTTAAGTTTTATTAATATACTTATACTGTTGAGATAAGTATATGGATATTTTCTAAGTATTGAAAATATAAAGATTTGAGATATACATGTACCATTGAGAAAAGTATATGAATGTTTTCCTAAGTATTGAAAAGTGTATAAGGGGTTTGTGAATATATCTTTTGTGAAGGTATTCTGAATCAAATAATTGAAAGATTTATTTATAGAGGCTTAGTGGATCCCATATGGAATTAAATCTATGATTGATTGCTTGTTATTTGATAGCTAAATAACCAACTATCAAATCTTAGCCAAAATCTAACTTTGGAAGTACCTAAGAGAAACACGGGGGTTATACGGCATAGTCATTTTCGATGATTTTGTACTATGCATATAAATCTCGTTTTGTTCTCCTAGGGCAAATGTTAAGGAAATCCATCTGCTCAAACGGTTAAGAGGTGATCTCCGCTCTTATGTATTGTCTGATTATTTCGAAAAAAATCAGAGTTGAGTTTACAGGAAACTATCAAATATTGGTGCGAAGAGACCAGGATCAGATGAGTATGAATTATCCAAAAACCACTTCGAAGCAACTCAAGCGTCATATTGAAGACATCTTGAAGATGATGGAATCGAAGACCGAGCTTTTTGAAGTGCAAGGGCCACTTGCTATTAGTCCTGAGGGTGATTCCAAAATGATGTAGTACAAATATTGCCTTCATATGACTGCTAGCATTTCATTGGCATTACAAGTGGGATTTTCTAAGAGTGGATAATGGTAATCCTGACCTCACAAGCATCACAACCCAGTAATGGCTAAAACAGGGGATATGCAGTAGAGCTATGTGGTTCGTTACCATTAGTCGCAGTCATTCCTCGATCTAGAATCGATATTTATGGATTTGGTATACGTGTGAATAGTGGGGCCATGGCTGGTGCATATTGTTTTGGAGCCTTATCCCCGGGGAATGATGTAATCTGGCCTGTCATGTTAAAGGGGCAGCTGACTTTGTTTTAGCAAAGGGCCCACGTGAGACCCTCGGCACATTTTTCTAGAGGTATACTATGGCAGGTGGTAACCTAGTAGCCTTGTCATTAATGGAAATGTAACAGCCCATACTTTAATGCGCTTAATTTTCGATGAGAATCGAAAACCCAATTCCATCAAAGCACGAATCATTGGATATGGTACCTGCAAATATGCATGAGCATTATCGGTGATTGATAAAAATATAAACTCACAACGGAAACAATAATAGGATATAAATACTGACTATGGCTACTATCTTGGAATTAATTGTATTCCTTGGATATCGGATTGCCACATCAGCATCAAGCATGAGAGAAAAGAAGACTTCTTCAACAATCAATCACATCCAGCTCCAGTGACTTGCTCCTCTAAATTTATCCTATGGGTTGTAATGAGGAGAGGGTTAGAAAAACGTTCTGGTGATTGGAAAATCTATACACTGTCCATAACATAAATACATACCGATTGGTTTCCATTTAATTGTTATGTATACTATTTCAAGGTTAACCAAATAAACCTAATATTGCACACATGATATTCCTACCAAGCATAATTCACCTACCTACCCATTTCAAGGTACAAAATACTGACGTAAGTCTATCAGCCACTTAGTGCTTCCAAATATGAAAAGGGCTCCTAGCATCCTCATTGTTGGACTATTGGTCCTAGCTATAGAGACCTTTTACCACTATTTATGGCTTTATAATACATAAGCCATATTAATAAAGCATCTATTGTCATTAAAGTCTTAGCAATGTGAGAGACAATACCCAAGCCACTTAATACCTTATTAATTAGGACTAGGCAGATCTCTGACCATAATACCTATATTCTAGATAGGCCTTTGTCATTTAATACTTAACCCCAAGATGGACTCCTCATTAGTATCATTAGTATTATCTAGCTGACATCGCTTGGAATCTCACTTGGACACTTAATACTTCTTTATAGGAAAGCGGCAGACCTTAGATCAGTAACTTAATACCTCAAATCCGAAGCAGATCCTTCCCGAGATATCCACTACCGCTCCTAATCGATAATTCAGACCATTTAAAACTTTTTAAATAGGAAAGAGGCGGGCCCTCAAACAACCACTAATACTTCTAATCCCTAACCAGATCCTATTATCCTATAATATTTCCCATGGGTCCTATGATTGGTGATGTCCCACATCAGTAATAAGTGTACACAACTATTGTTAGCCTTTGAGTGAAGGGCGGACTTCCGTTGTGTCACTTTACTGACCTTGCATCGCAATCTTCTAAGCTCGATTATTCTATAGGTCCTATGGCTAAATATGTCTCACATCAGTATGACACGTACACAACTACTGGTAGCCTCAAAGTGAAGGGTAAACTACCGTTGTGTAAATCTACTGACATGCATCCAAACCTACTAAGTCCAATTAACTATTCTAGACTTTACTAACTTAGGCCATGTTATCCTAAGCTTTATCATCCTAAATTGGATATTGGACTTAGCTTACTAACCACCTTTTATTTACTTAAGGCTATATAAATTACCTTAAATATTAAACTTCCCATAAATCCCTTTTTTTCTTTTTTTCCATAAATGTCAACTTGTCCATGATAAAAGATTAACATCCTAAGGACATTTCCTAAGACATTTATATATTTACTAATTTCCAACTAGTAATCTCTTTCTAACTATTCCGTAGTTATTAAACTACTCTTCCATATTTATTAGTCGCATTAATCCATTTACTTTATCAATTATTTGTAACTCCCAAATTCATTCCACACTTATTACCCATTATTGGAGTTACTACCTTTCCTCATTCTCCTTCCTAATTTCTATTCGCAAATCAACGTTATTACTACATATAGTAATATCCTATGCAAGCATTATGCATAAAACGTTATATATATTAGCGTGTATAAACGCATATAAATACCTACTTCTACCAAATATATTATAGTCATAAATCTTTAACTAGAATATTATATATATATATATATTTAATTTGCTGAAATTACATTTCTTCGGAAGATTCTCCATTGTGATTTCCATAAATTAGCTTAAAACAAAAGATCAAGAATAAAAGGAAAGATTTGCCTCGTTTGAAATTACAAGGAATGATTATTTTCTTTTTATTGGAATAGACGGTGTAAACTACAGAGAATAAATCTATACTTTACACATCTCTTTCTTTTCATTGGCATATATTCCTTGTTAAATCAAATGCTGCATTTTCTATGCAATCTGGAAACACAAACAAAATTATAAAATCAAACGGATGTTCTTCCCACAAATTAAACTACGAAAAATCTCCAATTCAACAAAATTAGGGTAATAATCAAAATCATACTGATAATCTACAACCCAATTTCAAATAGGAATAAATTTCATATCTAATCAATATTCACATCTATAACTTTTGGGACCAATTTCTAGATTAGGGTGTAGCAATAATTCCTATTAGATCTGAAACAAATAATATAAAGGCAATAGTTTTCAATGCTAATTTGAGCCTGCAATTCACAAATATTATTGATATAGGCATAAAAATCAAATATATGACAATGGAATAGATTCAAAATCATAAATAATGTATAAATTTCCTATTCACCTTTGAAGTGAAACCTTTGATTCAGCTCCATTTCCTTCTTATACCAAGAAATATGCATAAAAAAGGTATATACATCTATTAGAATTATAGATCTGAGAAGAGATTTGGTGTTGAAGGGAAATATAAATATATAAATACAAATATATATATAACCTTGTTATCGCATAGTGTTGAATCGCTTCTCTTTTTCTCTTATTTGATTTCTATTCTTCTCCAATTTGTATATATACAAATATAAGTATTGTATTTTATAATTTAGAAAATAGTGTAGAAGAGAAAATGGCAGAGCTTCACTCCTGCTTTCAGAAAAATATGAGAGGAGAAGAAAGGGTTAAGCCTGAATTTATAAGCACTCGAGTCAACCACGGTCGTTAGCTTAAAATATATAAAATACGGGTCGTTGGGCCAAATAAAACTCTAGCCCACACGCTTGAAGCAGTCAACTGCCCCTATCATAGGGGTCGACTGATCCAATTAACGGGTCGACCTATGGTCCCCGGATATTTATTATATAAACTTTAATCTCTAATCCAATTATTTTCGTTATAAATTCATCTTTCGTCTGTAACTTCTTCGTTTGGACTTCAAACTCAGAACTCCAAATATAAAAGAAGATTGGAATTTTGCCACGGACGTAATGGTGCAATTTTTATGGTCAAATTCTATCGTTTGCACAAATTCCATTTTTTTCGCCTAACTAACTAATTAAATAATTAATGCCAAATTTATCGGGTGTTAAATTCTTTCTCCTTAAAAGAATTTCATCCCTGAAATTATACAAATGACACTACAACAAACAGGACCTTTAACAGCGTTTTAAAAATGCTATAAAAGCTATTAACAGCGTTTTTACATACGTTGTATATCGACATGCAGTTATATGTCAGAGATATACAATGACAAAGAATAAACGCTTTTAAATGTCCTTTTTTACAGCGTTTCCCTGGTTTCATGAAATCATTTAACTACGTTTGGTCTAATTTAATGGCATTTTTAAAAAACACCGTTAAAACAATTCAACGGCATTTTTAAAACGCTGTTAAAACATTCGACGGCGTTTAAAATACGACATGGAATGTTTTAACAACATTTTAAAAACGCCGTTAAATTGTATTTGGTTACGTTTTTAGATACAATTTAAAGGCATTTTTAAAACGCTGCTAAAACATTCAACGGCGTTTAAAAACGCCGTGGAATGGTTTAACAACGTTTTAAAAACGCCGTTAAATTGTATAAAGCTAAGTCAATTAGGATTTTTCTACTTTTCTGTAAATTCCATTTCAGTAAACATCAGTCACAATGTGTATATATACCACATTTCAAAATTAGCATATTATATCAATACCACATTTCAAAATCAACATATTATATCAATACCACATTTTGGACACATATTTGATAACCAACGTATGAAATTTCATAATCAAAATACACAATATTCTTACACCAAACATAAATAGTTCGTCATCAATAGTTCATAAACAAAATATAGAACAAGTGGCAATAGCAAAACAAAAGCAAGTAGTACATACGTTAAAACCAAAAAGTAGTTCTAGAAGCTAAAATAACTTTGATCCATAACTCGTTGCAACCTTTTTTGCATCACAGTCATCTATCTACCTTAAAGCAAAAGTAATGCTTGAGAATCAATTCATCAAAAAAGTGTACAGAAAGTTAAATCGGATTCATAATGCAAACACTAAATATTCATCACACTATTTCATTAGGCGATTGACTAATACAAAGTATACAACATGCCATAAAATCAAGTAGCATTTACAAGTGAAGTAGAGTAAAAAATAATAAACGAACTCGGTAATTTACTTGGAGTAAAATCAAGCTGCATATTATCGACGTATGAAGTGGTTTGTTTACAAATCACGTAAACTAGTTGTCGATGTTGTTAACTAAGTGGTCCTCTCGGTAATTTACAAATCACGTAAACTAAGTCGTCGAAGTTAGTTATATACGAACAATTTAATTCACAGTTAGTTTATACGTACACATGTTATATACAGTTTATAAAACAATTTCATTTACAACGTTATATACTATACATTACAATTTCATTCACAACATTATATACTCTACATTACAATTTCATTTACAATGTTATATACTCTACATTGATGAAGAGAAATTGTTACCGTAAACTTTTAGTACACTCTATATTGAAATATTGATAAAGGGAAATAGTTACTCTACAACATTATATATTCTTCCTTATATTTTTTTCTGTTGTGTGACATGCTATTTTCAATTTCAGTCAGTAGAAACTAGAAAAGATACAAGTGACAGTTGAGGATATAGTATTGTATATAGTATTTCTTTATGTGTAAAGCTTTTCAAAAGTTACACTATATATTCATTTTCATAATTTTATATAATTAACTTATCTTTCAATAGTTACAGTTAGCACCCAAATTATTAGAGTTTAAAAGTGCAATAGAATATTAGTGTTTACAGCTGCAATGACTGGGTTTCTACCTTCAATGGTTACAATTAAAATTATTAGTATACTTTACAGCAGACCGACACCAAATTCACTAAAAAAAATTAGTATTTCCTCTTGAAATATTATAATGCTTTATTATATAAATGTTTTAAGCTTTATATTATAGTTAATTTTTATATTTATTGAAATATCAGGCTTCTATGATAAGGGATTAAAAGCATATAAAATTGTGAAGTTGACGAAAGTAAAAGGAAAAAAGAAATAGTTACCTTTGCCATGAGTTGGGGGAGCATGATTAAGGCAGTGCAGAAAGTTTGGAAACATGGTCATTGATGGCTGTAGAAGAAAGAATGGAAAGAACAGAGGTTAAATATGATTGTAAGAGAACAAGTATCAAGTATGATAGTGGGCTAAAAAACTAAATTGAGTAATATTCTATGGTAATGATTACCAAGAAGACAAGCATAATATTCCAAATTCAACAAAAGAATAAAATGGTAAAAGAATTTTTCTACCAGTTGAGGAAAGGGTCGGTGCAGTAGTACAAGGAAAACTTGCCAGCCAAATAGTGATATATTCAGTATAAAAAAACATATGCTAAAAGCCAAAAAAAGAAAATCAGTACAAGTATAGATGGGATTACTGGAAAATGAATCGGCAGCCAACATGCTGGTTTTGATGTTTCTCTAAACTTTTCAAGGATTTCTTGGCATTCTTATGCTCGGCTAGATTCAAATCTTTTACACCATCAATTCTTCTAACATCTTCATTTTTTGTCGCATATCTGGTCTGTAATCTTACTCTTCAACATAGCATATACCTGACATCAGACATCGCTAGCCAAAATAGCATATACCTGAGAACATGATAATGGATCAGGAAAAAAGCTTAAAACTGTAAAATGAAATAAAGAAAAAATGCAATATACTGCTGTTGCTAATTTTTTCAGTCCGAGAAAGGTTTATGGCTGAAAATGGTAAAGTTTAATGATAATGCTACTCCAAAGAATTTGAATAAAGAAAAAAATGACCATTTGACAGGGTATACTATAGGTGTGACAACAGTACATATAACGTTTCAAATCACAGAACAGTAAAGCTCGATAAATAGTGTGCATACTGAGTAACAATGCACTAAAGTTGCAATTAAATTGCTAGTTCATTTAGTATTATTTAACAAAAACGAATTTGTAGTTAATATTTGTACAAAAGATAGACCCAATTTTTTAAATAAAGGTTTGACTAAATATTGCAGAGCCCGCCAATTGATTAAGCATTGAAATTGTCCATTTTTAACAACTCAAGTAACAGATTGCAACTATCAAGCAAACTCCATAAATTGCTTTGCCATTTTTAGATGCTTATCAATTTATGCTACAATTGACAATTTTTTTGGCAATGGCTAATGGGTGCTTAAGGTTAAGAGAGGGGTTTCTAATTCACTTCAAAAAGTGCAATAAATTACACAAGGCACAAGTTATCAAAATCAACACTATATTGCACAAATTAATCCTTTTTTGTTTAACTTCTACTGTTTGTGAATTTTATGTGTAGTTAATCATGATGTAAAGATTAATTTTAAAGTATTTATTGACAAAAAAGAGCAATTACATCAAACTAAATTTATCAATCATCCAAGTAGCTGAAAGAAGTTTCACCAAATAAACATTCAAACATAACTATTGACAGGCTTATTTCATACATTTTTGTAGAAAAATTGTTTTATTTTTCTATTAGTTAAAAACTTGAAATGTTAAAAAATTAAACACTTTTGTTCTACTAGATAATTTAATTTACTACCCTACCTTCAAACCAGCATAAAAGAATGCCCAACTCTTTCCAAAGAGAAAGAAAACATATAAGCATAAATGTGCAATTAATCTCCCTTGTAGCAACTTGCAGTAATTAATTGATAAACAACATTTTCATTTTCATTTTTACACTTAATGCAGTAAATAACAGCTAGTTTACTTAAAACGTTGTTAGGCTTTGCCGTTGAAACCACATTTTCTTGTAGTGGTAGGGGTGTTGGTGGCGTAGAGCGGGTGAAGTTGTAGAACTTGGTTTTAGTCCAACTGATTCTAGGAAGCTAGCGACACTTTGCCAGTTAAACCAATTTAACATAAGCCATTAAAGTATAGATAAATAAATCTTCCTTTGAGAAACTAAAATGAACATCGATTTCAGCTTAAATACAATTTCATGAGTTGACATATAGGATTCTGTGCTCAAAGTGTATCTATCCATAGAGTATCACTATAAATAAAATCATTAAATTATGTATAAAAATCCATATATCTCCTATCATTATTTTGTAGAATATTATCCAGATTAGAAACATTTGAATCTATATGTTTTTTTGGTGAAACATAATTCATTTGAATAAATAATAATAGCATTACATACAGGAACGCTGACAATATTTGCCATTAAAAATCAGTTTTGTTGTAGTGAGTGGGTGTAACATTATGTGACCTGAGCCAACAGCGAAGGAAGTGATCAATGAAGACTTAACAATACAAGAATTTGAAACTACTGAATACAATGGAAAACATGTGTACACAAAAAAAAATTCACATGGATAATGATACGCTAAAGTATTCCCGTTTCGATATTATGATAAGCATGTACATAGTTTTATAAGGATATATACAATACATGGTATCATTGAATTTCTAAGGATATATACAATACATGATATCATTGAAAATTATTTCACTATTTTGATACCACAATCCTTATTCTGCAGATTTATTCTATAATATGTAATGACATTTTCTGGATATATAGAACCACATGGTATATGAGACCCTTCATTGAAATTTGTTTTTGAATTTTTCTAAAGTTTGGTTTAATTTGTACAGATTCACACATATATATTGATTCTTCTCAATCTAAGTGTTTTCATTGCATTATTCTAAACTTGACGTGAATCAGAAAATTACACAATCATGTTAATTGCATTATTCACATATATATGGGTAAGTGACCAAGAAGAAATATCATTAAAATGGAAACAATAACAATCAAGCTTTAAAAAACAACATATCAAAGCATAAGTTCTCTCAATCACCATTAAATGATACTATGAATGAACAGCTTAGGAGATAAAATTACTAATTAGACATATATCAAGATGACATTTCATTTATAAAACATGAACACATGAGTGAATGTAGCAAGCTATAAATATTGACGGTGCAAAAAGCGAAATGAGAACATATATATTACAAAGAAAAAAGTGAAATGAGACCATATTTATTACAAATGTAGCAAGTTAAAGAATCATTAGTGACAGAATTGTAAAAAAATTAGATCCTATATATTTAAATCACGAAATGTTTGGTAGGTCAGTCCTTTAATATTAAAAATAAAATCACCGGATTTGATTGAGTATTGGCGATGAAAAGAATTTGAAATGTTGTCAACAATCTATTTGATCACTCTATCTTTTTAGTAAACAACATCATTTTTATACTGACTAATGAAAATTAAAAGCAGGAAAAGAAATGTATTCTTTATTTCAAAATAATAAGTCGCCAATTTGATGTAGTATGATTAGTATTAACAACAAAATCCAAGCATCATACCAAAAACTTCATATTACTCAAGCCGAAACCTTATATATTAGCAAAATTTTCCAATATAAATGCCCAGGAATGAGGTACTTATATGTAGAAGTGGTTGATAAATATTTTTTATTTTAGATGGTTAAGGAGAAGCATTATATAGAAAACATTATGTTTATAGAATTTTCTCTTTATCTTTTAATGATCTCAACGATTTGAAATGACCAGCTGCGTCCTATTTGTGTTTGTGCATTAATGAGAAGAAGTTGAGTTCGCATGAACAAACTCATAAAAAAGGAGTTCTGCTAGCGTTTGTTGCCATTAGTGTATCGTTTATACATGCATTTACACATGCTAATGAACCACTAAAAACAATTAAGGTACCGTAGATACTAATGGTAAAACAAATTGGTTAAATAGTAGACATAAATATTTATTTATAAACTTACCAGCAAAATTTTCATTTGCACCCTGACATCTTGCAGCGAAATCTAAAGTTTCTCTAATAGTTAACTCTCCAATATGATGGTCTGTCTGACTAATGTAAGCAGAAAATTCATTAAGAGACTTCCCATTATACTTCAATTCTCTGGTAACCTGACAAGAAAATAAGATGGGAAGTTGTAGCTTTGATTATATGTGAAAAACAATTCGAGTAACGACCGTTTAAGTTCCATATATTTCTTTTTCTTTATTCCATAAAAAGATTTTGGCGACGCAACAATGCAAATGGTAATCTTAGACATTGTTTATAATGTAAATTTGAATTCAAATTTCCTATTATTCTTAACTAAAATCTAGGACATGACTAAACCAACATGTATCTCAAACTAATTATGTCTCCGTCTTAAGTTTAAAAGAAAGACTCATGACTAGATCTGAGGAATGTATGTCTGCCTACAACATACATTTAGATTGTGTGTGTATTATCACTATGATCAAACCCAACACAGCCATATATTGTTAATTTAGCGTGTAACCACCAGATCACCCATAGGGTTATTTTCCATCTCAAATATTGTTCATACAATCTATAACAATTTAGCAACCATTCGGTTTATACAATAATCTCTCACTGAAGTAGATGTACATATAACATAATTGACCCCTTAAATTGTCTATATTATGATCGAATGACATGTCTTCAATGCATATGATTCTTGTAAAAAAATGTTACCTTCAAATTCTGGTCAAGTTTACCCGCAAGTGCCAAAAGCAACGTGGAATTTCCAGAACCAGGAGGTCCCAAGAGGAGAGTCATTCTGCAATTAAATGATAATTAGGGATAATTAACAAAAAGATCAAATGGATACACGAGTTTGTTTGCATGTAATTTCTTCTGATTATAGTGGTGTAGATAGCTTTGTATCTTTTGGTGCAAATCTACAAAATGTCACACATATACAAATATAAATAGTAGGCTTTATTTTTATTATATGTTTTTATTCATTTTCTCATTTATTGATTTTCCTATTTTGGCATAAAAAGGCAACGAAATAAAGTGCTAATTCAGACACTAATTTAATAACCAAGAATAACATCGATAACAGTGAGAGAAATCACAAACTAGCTACATGGTTTGTTGACTTGTATATAGGGTATGCATGGTCTGATTAATACAAGTGTGATACCATATATGGGTATGTATGTATGTATGTATGCATTTCAACCTAACCAAACATGACATATAGTTAATTTCTAGATCAAATCATTTTGCTGTATGTTTGTATTATTTATCCATTTTCTAGGATTCTTTTGGCTCTTTTCAAATATTTGAAGAAACAACGAATTAATTTTTTTTTCAAGGCTTATGGCTAGGAAAATATGGATTTATCATCCTCAAATTGTGTACTACAAGTCAATCTCCTTCATTCAATGGATGTTAGAAATTTAATTGAACACGCAAGGAAACATAATTTGGGAATAGAGAAATCAATGTCTGACCAAACAATCCAGTAATACACCAAGATCACAATAGAAAAACTATAGTAAATAATAAATTTTATGCAAATGGACTTATTTTCCCATAATGAGATAACCTTAGTAGTTATTATGGTGGGTCAGCAAGCTCAACTCAGCTAATCTGCTGTGTATTTGAGATTCCCTAAAAAGTTCTGGCCAATTAGTTCAAACATATGCATAGACAAAAAAGTTCATGATGTATATTTGCATATTCATTATCACCATTCATTTCCATCTATGTTACATCTATCAGCACCTCAATGTTATACAGGTATTTGAAAATTGAAAAATTACAACCAAGAAAATAAGGAAATAAATTACCCAAAATATTATTCATCGGTAAAATAATAATTTGCCATTGAATTATGATTCAATAATTGAATTATGTACCCGTGGCCTCGTCTCCGCAATAGGAGGTACCAAAGGCTTCAGTTTAACTTTGGAAAACAATGCACTAAGTGTACTACTATCTTGAAGGGGTGAATCACTACGCATTTTCCAATTTATAAAATTAACATTGCATTCAACTGCTAGAGTAAAACAGAAAGCCAGTATCGGTCAATATGTCTTAACTACATTCAAGGAAATATCAATGCCGCTGATACTCGAATTTTGTGTATAGTGTGATAAACTATGCATGTAGACAAACCACAAATACCCCAAAAAACATAAGCTTTGAGCACTAAATGAATGCTAAAAGTGAGAATACATCAACAAAGTATTACCCGAAAAAACATAGCAAAATAAATATTGAACCATACATAAAGTTATAAATTTTAGCATTGAATAGAGAGCACTTAAAGTCAGAGTGCAAACCAATTTTGCGAACTTATTCCAACTTAATTCCAAGAAGCATGAATATCAATGATTGTTAGGCAAACACTAAACTTAATATTAAGTTGAATATCATATGGAAGAAGGGTTGCAAATAAACTATAAATCATAAAAGGTAGAACAAAGAAGCAGCCAGTGTACATTTTCTTTTCATTTAATTAAGCACATTGGAAAAGCATATGAATTAACCATATAAAAAAATGATAAAGAAGTAGCCAGTGAACAAGGCAAAATATGATGATGAATGCAATTAACCTATGGTTATGGTATTCTATGGAAGAAAAAAAGTTGAGCATGTCTTATACATCATTCTTGTGATGTGAACTTAACAGATCATGAATAGTAGAACAAAGAAAAACATGTTGAGACAATTTTCAAAATTACAACCGCTTGAGTGGAATAAAGAATTGTTTGCCTAGTTCTATAAAACAGTAGCCTCTTCTTCTTATATTAACTCATTGTTTCCTTCTTCAGAGCCTAAAATCATTAATAAAAGGCCATACCAATTTAAATCTAAGAAGAAGCAATAAGTTTTCAAGTCAACAAATCAACAAGCATGCTAGGAATTCAATATACGGTGAATAGACTATCTGTGTGTTAAGGCCTAAATAGAAGATCCAAATGTTTGAGATGTAATAATGTGAAAAAGGCATCTGTCATTGTTTTTTGTGGTCCATGGGTATAATAGAGAAGAATACCCTGCTCTCCCTAGCTAAAAAACATTTTCAATTCAAAATGAAATTGGCTTAAATCTCCGATTTGGCATATATAGGAGATATAGAGTATTAACCAATATCCTATTTCTCTTTGATGGTTTTCCCTGATTCATTAAAAAATGATAATTCAAAACAGAGGAAATAACCTCTTTAGTCATAGTTTGTGAAGGAAAAATGATATCAAATGGAGAAATGTCTCAAATATCAATAGAGAGAAATAGTAAATGGTTAAGTTCTTTATATTTTTGTCGAGTTTTTTCTTACAGTAAAGTGCAAGTTCAGGGAACCATAACTAGCTATGGTCATAATTAAGGCTTCCATCTAGTCTACGTGCTAATATGGGAAACCAACAAATAAAATGCCTTGCTTGATGAGATCTAACTTGGTACCCAAAACTTGCTAAAACTGATAACTCAAAACTAAAGGCATGCACACACAGAGTCTCCAAGTGAACCTATGTGGTAAAAGAAAATGGTAACTTACTTCAACCATGCCCATGCAACACAATCTTCAAATGTCAAGCACCTTTCCTTATCAAGGCACTCTATAATGCATTCAAGCTGCTCTCGAGCCATTGCATCTCCAGCCTTTTCCATGGAAGAAACACATCCCTCAGGGTCACAAATTTTTTTTACTTCATTAGGAGTTTTCAAAAGTAATCCATCAAATTCAAAGTTAGCCCATGTCAAGCAATGATCGATGTTGTGAGGGAAAGAGTTAAGTGTGCACATAGGTGCCTCCTTTTCTTGTGGATCTCTAGAGGCCACATAATTCTCTACAAGACGAGGTATTACTACATATGTATTGGATTTGGTACCTAAGTTTCCAAATTCCCAAAGCGGCTTTTGAAAGTACACACGCCTCATATCCATACAGACTGGGATTCATGTTATCCAAGCACCCATAAAACAACCTAATATCTCCCAAATTGCATCATTGAACTCGTCTTTAGTCTCTGGGCTTGCTCGGTTCTAATGTGCTTCAACAGAAGAGCAGGGTTTATTGTACAAGCGGTAGTGGCAGCCACATAGGATTTCGACTGTCCAGTATTCCAATCATGAAATAAAAATTGACGGTTGAGATTTATCTTTTCAATGACATCATCGTCTGTTATGGGTAGTTTTCCTTTGCAACGGCAGCCAACTCCCATAAAAAGAAAAGTTCTTCAAGAACTAGCAGCCAAGGGCACCTGTTCCAACCATGAAAACATTGGTAAGCTTCTGCCTTCTTCGAAGCTTGGCGTCAAATAAATAAATCTTAGTATCATAGAGCGGGTTAACTGGCATCACATTGTCAGGCTTCAGAGGTTCCATGGGAAGAGACTCAATTGAATTGAAGTAGAAATACTGCAACCATACAATATAACAGATGTATAAAAAATCTATACATACTAAATAGGATCGTAGACAGTCATTAAACCTAAAAATTGGAGAACCCTTTACCTTAAAAAAATAATTAGGGAGCTTCGTTGACAAGGGGGTACTCGAAGCATTAAAGGCGAATCAGGGCAGTGACGATTGACAAAATCGAAGAACAAGCAAAATCCGAGGGAAATGAAAATGAGGGAAAATGAATTAAAGGAGAGACGAGGGAGGAGTGACGAGCAAAAATGAATTTTTGGTTGAATTATAACGAGAGCGGCGCCAAATATTTTGACAGTGGAAATTAGAACCCTAGTTTCATTCTCAGCGTTTGTGCGTAAATATTTTCATTTTAAAATAGCTTTCACTGCATTTAGGTTTTTAACACTGATAATGAATGCCGTCAAAAGTAAAATTTGTTGTAGTGTGACTAAGCGATGGTTCTTGCTCGCAATTATCCTAAACTACACAATCAATTTTGCAACCAATGTGCACAAGTGCATAATGAATCACAACATAGAAAACTTATATGTAAAATGATTCTAAATCGGGCCCTCATATATACAAGCTTTACTTTTGAAAATATGGTACAAGAAACTTATATATATATATATATATATATACACACACTGGTAGTTCAATATGTATGCAGATTTTAAAAAACTCTTTTCACCAAAAACCCCATACTCCTACAAATAGAAGTAAGGTGCAACTAATTTGCATCTAATCCTACCAACTAAAAATACCAACTAAAAATATAACACATTAAAATCTCGCTTCCTAAACGTCATTCCTATGCCGGAAAAAAGAATTTAGGTGGAGAATTATACATTCTTACCACTCTATAAGCTACCCATTTCCCGTTGTACAGTGGAAATTTCCTCGCTGTCCCAGATTTACTCTAAATTTTCCATGTATAAAACTCATAAGGAGGATTGTTTCCTAGCTTTAAAATAGAATTAAGTCCAAAAATAGACTCATGCGCGTTGTCGTCAAGGTATAAAAATAGAAATTCCAAGGCTAAAACAGCTTTTCCCTTGTTATCGCTTGCATTTCATTGTATCGTCGATCCTAATACACCGCTAAATTCGCATTTCTAACATATTTTTCTTCCCTACACTTAGCATATGGCCTTCAAAATAAAAAACTTCATAAAAACCTTTTTCTCTTTTCAAATTTGTATGTCACTTGAAAAATTAATTTTTGAAGTATTTGGATGCAAATTTTCCCTTGAAATAAAATTTGGGCAAAAATTCAAAAAATTTATTTGAACGCTAAAACTAATTTAAAAACCAAAACTTTCTTTTTTTTCAAGCGAAATTTTCTAAATCAAGAAAAAGTTTTCAAAATATTTTCCTTCTCATAATTTTAAGCCACATTTTTAGCGTTAGTCGAAAGTAAGTTATACGCTAAACGCATAAGCTTAATTCTAGCATTCTACAACTAACTTTAACCCATAAAACTTGACATTTTATTCAAAAACGTCGACATACTTAGTTACGTAAAAATTTTAGCTTTCAAGGAACAGGAACAATGACACATGATTACAAAATGATTTAACATGTCCTTTGCTTGCTAAAATTTCTATCTATTCAAAACTTCCAGTTTCATATTGCATTTTCTGTTAGTTAAGTGTCCTTGTGAGATTTTCATATTTACATTATTTCTTCCAAACATAAATATAATAGCAGTTCATATATTTAGAAATAAAAAGACAGTAAATAAATAAAAAATACATCTCATAGTATCGTGCGCGTCTTAAAAAGAGACAACTAATAGTTATAACCCAACAACCTAAAACGGAAAAAACAAATACTAGAAGAAAGAGATACAACAACCCATTATAGAACCTAAAACACTACCTATAAACTATGGCATGGTCCCGATTCTTGACGGGAACTTGAGCCATTTTCGTGGCCTTAAATGCGGCAAAGCATAGCAGCTAAGCACCCAACCTCATGACTCTGGCACTGTAGGTCAGTCCTCATCTCTCGTTGGTCGGCGTAGATCCTTGGAGCTCATCTTGGACCTACCGAATGGTGACATGCTCGGGACTCTGATATCCCTCGGCACCCTATCCCTTCTCCGCTACCTACTACGGCTGCTGCTCTACTGCTCGCTCGGCTACTATGGGTCGTGGAAAAGGAATTCCCATCTTCCTAAGCAAGGCTTTATCAATGGCAGGCAGGACCTTCGTCTAGGCAGTCTCCCCACTAAGCTTCACCCGTATTGCCTGAAGATGAGAGTGAATAGGTGACAATACAGAAAGTAACTCTGTGGGGTGCCGACTCCCTGGTCATAAAAATGAATCATAAAAGTACGTACCTAATTGATGGCTACACCACCCATAACTGCATCGGTGGCCATCCGCACCCAAGAATAAATCTGATCATAGCTTCCTGTCTTAGGATAATGTTGTGCTGAATGATGCACACAACAAGGTGAGCTGTCGGACGTAGATTGTCCGTCCTCCAAACATCGACACCTTGAGAAAATATCCGTCGTAAGATCTTCGGTCGTTCAACTTAATATCATCCAAATCCTTACCATCCTTAGAAATCTCTAAAATATCACTGAAGTCGTCATCAAACACCTCAATCCTGACTCCTTTAACCTCCAACCGAATAAAACTGTTGTCTTCAGCGAAATTCGGCATCAAATGAGCGTCGAAAAGACGAATGTGGCACGAGTAGCATTCCATCTCAAAAGTCTCGAAGTGCGGGTGGTGCAATTCCTTCATCCTCAAAAAGCTCTTCCATCCCAAAAGCTGCGAAGTCTCTAAACTTCACCGGTCGCCCCTAAATGAATTTGAAACTGGCAAAGCTTAGATGGGTGGAGATCTTTTCGTCATTCTGGTCCAGCCACCTAATCTCTTAAGGGGTGACACTGGTGTGGCGTGAGGAGAAACCAGCAGTGCAAGGAGGTGCTACGAGCTAAGAACTAGAGAAATATGGTATAGATCTGGAGTGGAGGTGGGGCAAGATCTGCGAAAATCGGCGCAAGGGTAAAGCAAGGCTGCTGCTCGACGGAGAGGGAGAGAAACGATGTTGGCTGGAGGTGGAATGGAGGAAGTGGGAGCTAATTTGGAGGAGGAGGGGTTATTATTTTTGGGTTCGACTACAATGGAGAGGGGGAGCTTGATTTGGTGGCAGCTGAAGAAAATGGATGCAACTTATATAGTCGCGTTTTAGGTTCAACCTGGACCAAAACCCGTTAAGTGGTCGACACCCCTAGGTCAACTTGTCAACCGCTACCAGTCGACCGCTAGGCAGTCTTTTCACGCACATTGAACCTGGACCCTTTCGGGCCGAGTTAATTTATAACTTTAATAATAATAATAATAACAACAACAACGATAATCGTTTTGTGCCGTCTTCTTCGACACAACACGAGCAGAAAAATCCCAACCCTCTTTATGATGGATCCTAAGCTTACCAACTTGCTTTTCGAACCATTCCTCTGCTATCCCGTAGTACTTCAAACTTGTACTACTTCAACATCAACAATTCCAAAAACCCAAAAATATTCTAACTATTATTTCCATATACTTCGCATGAAAATATTTCTTTTAATAGCTGGTGGGTACAACAACACTTCTAACTTCATGCCCCAATAAAATTAAATGTCATCCCAATTTTGTCAATCCCTCAAAAGAGATAAAACTTTAAAAACTTCAACTTTTATAAATAGGACAATCATTGGGTTAAATATTCACCCCTTAAAACTCATTTCCAAATCGAAAAAATATTTTCTTGTAGAAAATCAAACCTGTATTGATATATATATATACATATAAATATTTTAAGGATTTCAAAACCTTTTTCTTTTTAAACCAAAATCCCTTAACATGACCAACTTTGTGGTATGCGTTCTTCTTGAAAATTTAAATTTTCAAAAGTTCCTAAAATTTTAAAATAAATCCTTGGGAAAATAAATCCTTTGAAAACCCTTTTTCCAAAATCAAAGCCATTTCCAAAATGCACTTCATTAAAAATTCTCTTACGAGTTTGAATTGACCTTATTTCTTCAAATAAAAATCTGGTTTGCCATTTAAAGATGGTTGATGGACATTCCCTTGCCAAAAACGATTTCCAAACTTTTACGACATACATAATTCTATTTCCAGCTTATCTAGAATAATTGTGTATCTTCGACCGTAAGTCTTCATCAAGATCCAAAAGTCACAAGGTAGCTAGAATCTCAAACATCAATTCGAACATCCTCCAGTCTTCGAGATTCTGCCATATGTCATACTCATTCTCTTTTCATTATCACCTTACGCATCACCAACGCTCCTTGGGGTAATTCGAAGTCAGCGTGAAAATCTTAACTTTAAGATATTTCCAACCTATAGTTAATTTTCCCATTCCTTCGGAGTGGAACTACAACTACTTCTACAGTAGAGAATCCTAGACTCGAGCATAAAAGTACAATAATAATAGATAAAAAAGTACGAATACGTTCTCTTAACTTATCCTAATTCCTTTGATCGACTAACCTAGGCTCTGATACCAAATGTAACAACCAGCTCTTTAATGAGCATAAATTTTAACGAGAATCGAAACCCAAGTCCATCAAAGCACAGAACGTTGGATTTGATACCTGCAAATAAGCATAAGCATTACCAAAGATTGATAAAAATCTAAACTCACAACGGAAGCTATAATAAGATATAAATACTTACTACGGCTACTATCTTGGAATTAATGGTATTCCTTGGATATCAGATTGCCACGTCTGCATCGAGCATGAGAGAAAAGAAGACTTCTCCAACAATCAATCACATCCATCTCTAGTTACCTGTTCCTCTAAATCTATCCTGTGGGTTGTAATGAAGAGGGGGTTAGAACAATGTTCTGATGATTGGAAAATCTATACAGTGTCCATAACGTAAATTCATACCGATTGGTTTCCATTTAATTGTTATGTCTATTATTTTAAGGTTAACCAAATTAACCTAATATTGCAAACACGATATTGCTACCTAGCATAATTCATCTACCCTTTCAAAGGTACAAAATACTGACATAAGTCTATCAGCCATTTAATACTTCCAAATATGAACCGGGCAGCTAGTATCATCATTGTTGATCTATTGGTCCAAGATATAAAGACCTTTGACCACTGTTTATGGCTTTATAATACATAATAGCCATATTACTAACACATCCATCGTTATTAGAGTCTAGCAATATGAGAGACAATACCCAAACCACTTAATACCTTATTAATAAGGGTTAGGCAGACCACTGACCAATTAATACCTAGATTATAGGCATGCCTTTGTCATTAATACCAACCCCAAGGCAGACTCCTCACTAGTACTATCCAGCTGATATCGCTTGGAATCGCACTAGGATACTTAATACTTCTTTATAGGAAAGAGGTGGACCCTAGATTAGTCACTGAATACATCAAACTTAAAGCGGACCCTTCGTGAGATATCCACTGTCGCTCCTAATCGATAATTCGGACCATTTAATACTTTTTAATTAGGAAAGAGGCGGGCCCTGAAACAACCACTTAATAACTCTAATCCCTAAGATGGTCCTATTATTCCCATAATCAATTTCCATGAGCCCTATGATTAATGATGTCCCACATCAGTAATAAGTGTACACAACTACTCTTAGCCTCTAAGTGAGGGGAAGACTTTCGTTGTGTCACTTTACTGACCTCGCACCCCAATCTTCTAAGCCCAATTATTCTATGAGTTCTATAGTTAAGGATGTCTCACATCAGTAGGAAGTGTACACAACTGTTAGTAGCCTCAAAGTGAAGGGCCGACTTCTGTTAGGTAACTCTACTGACCTCGCATCCCAACCTATTAAGTCCAATTAACTATTCCAGGCTTTACTAACTTAAGCCATATTATCCTAAGTTTTATTATTTCTACGTTTTATCATCCTAAATTAGATATTTGACTTAGCTTACTAACATCCATTTATTTATTTAACGCTATATAAATTATCATAAATATTCAACTTCCCACAAATCCCATTTTTATTTATTTCTCCATAAATGTCAACTTGTCTATGATAAAAGACTATCATCCTAAGAATATTTTTGTTAACCCGCCTTTTGGCAAGGCCGTGGACAAGCGTATTTAACTAAGTCGACTACTCGTTTGTCGAGATTAGACTACGGCAGGTTAAAGCCAACAAGATGGATGGACGATAAGTCACGGATGGTACGGTGTGGGTCGTTCGGCCAAGGTGGCTCGAAGGTGGCTCGGTCGTATGTCTTTCGACCAAAATGACTTGGAGGTGGCTCGGTCGTATGTCGTTCAGCCTTGGCGAGGTGGTTCGGCCTTGGTGGCACAGCTCGGCCTTGGTGAGGTGGTTCGGCCTAGATGAGGTGGTTTGGTCTTGGTGGCATAGTTCGGCCTTGGCGAGGTGGTTCGACCTAGATGAGATGGTTCCGTCAGGGACGAGGGACACAAGTAAATCGGCATTTGAGCCATTCGGCACTGGAATGAGTCGGTCAACAAGCGTAGCATGGGATCGGCATTCTCGATCGGCATTGGATACAGGCTTTGGGTCGGTGTAAAACATGGGTCGGCTAAAGTGGATTGGTGTCTTGAAGGAGTGGGTTCGGCATTGAACTACTTCGAGTCGCAGGCAAGTTTACTCCGAGCCTTGGATATGACTGCTTCGAGTCATCGCCAGGGGAACTTCCGTTCGGCATGTCAACTGCTCGGGGTCGGTCATAATGGTGGAGTCTGGTTCGGCTATGGGCTTGATGGGCCCGGATTACTCAGGAAATCTAACAACTCCGATTTTGCCTATAAATATAGCATGTAGGGCTTTAGAAAAGGGATCTCCATTCTGTCTCTCTTCATCTTCTACACTAAGGCTGCTCTGCCATTGTTGCTTTAAAAAACTCTGGATTGTCACTGTAATTGATTCTAACATCAATAAAAATGAAATTTCTGGAGAGGACGTAGGCCGGAGTCAGCCGAACCACTATAAATCTTCTGTTCATACTGCTTTCTTTTTTATTTTTACTGTTCTTCACATTATTACTCTCTACATATATTCTATCTATGATCTGTGGTCGTTGATTGGTGCTTTCATCTGGATTTGGGTGTTAGTGACCAACTTTGGCGCTAACATTTTGGTGCTTCCACTGAGAAGGCTAGCACTCGATAATTGGAAAGCTTGGATTTTGGATTTAAAGATTTAGGAACTCTGATTCTGGAGACTATGGCAAAGCAATCAACCAGAAGGCAAAGGACAGAGAGGAGTCAGCAAGAGGGAAGTCAGGAGGCTTCCTCCGGAGTTAATCACGCCTCCGTCTACATCACTAGGGATGAGATGGAGATGATGATGGGAGCTATGCAGGAAGAATTGTTGAAAAGACAAGAAGAGGTAATGTAGAACCTACTTCGACAAGTTGGACAAGCTGGAGCACAAAGTCAAGGGAATGGACCGACTGCGGCTGCTGGCAATGCAGAATAAGGAATCAGAGCTGTAGAAGTTTCTAGCGGTCAAAACCAGAACCTGACTGGAGGGAGTGAGGGAAATCAGCAAAGGCCTGGGGGCAGACCCCTGGGATTGGATACTCGGAGAGCTATGAATGAAGCTCGATGAGCAGGGACCAACGTGAACGTACATGGCCAACATGAAGAGTACTACCCAGAGTACCCTCCAGGACATGGGGGCATGGTGGGGATGCGAACAGGGGACTACCCCCAGATGGAGATGAGCGGATGGCTGGATTAATACGAAGGATTATGAAAGGAGGACTACCGAGCAGAGGCTTGGAGGAAGTTAGTCGAAGTCCGTTCACTTCAGAAATCAGGAATGCAAGGAACCCTCCAGAATTCAAACTACCAACACTGGAGGCTTATGGTGGGAAATCGGATCCAACTATGCATGCAATCAGATACATCAGACATATGGAAGTGCTGGGGGCATCTGAGGAGGTGATGGCAAGATGTTTTCCTCTATATTTGATGGATTTGGCTGCACTCTGGTTCAGGCAGCTAGAGACCGGATCGATCAGGACATGGGGCGAGCTAGTGGAATGCTTCATGAGACAGTTCAGTGTCCACATGATGCGACCCAAGAATGTGATGACATTGGAATCAATGAAGCAGAGGACCGGAGAGTCCGTGAGGGGTTTTCTAATGCGGTTCAATGCAGCCGTAGCTTCAGTAGATCACCCTGATCCATCAATGATTTTGATGGCGGCGGTAGCAGGGATTGCTGATGGCACTGAATTCAAGGATTCATTTTCACGGGATCCACCACAGGATCTTGGAGAGTTCTATCATGAGGCGGAAAGATTCATTCGGTTAGAGGATTCACGTGTCGAAAGGTAGGAGATAAACGCCGTGCAAGGCGAAAGAACGTCTGATAAAGGATGAGGAATAGAGAAAGGAAAGCGCAAGCTGGACGATGGACCTGGCGGTTCAGACAAACAGAGGAGAGGTCGAGAACCCAAATTCGCAACGTACGCGGACTTGATAGATAATTTGGAACGGATCTACTTGGACACTCGGGGGCAGCTCCCCTATCAGAAACCACCCAGGAGGGATCCCACTGAACGGGAACGCAGGAGCGGGAAGTACTACCTATTCCATGAGCTGGAAGGGCACTCCATGGATGAATTCCGCCACCTGAAGGATGTGGTGGAGGAACATGTTAGAAGTGGCAGGTTGCCACAATATGTGAGAAATCAGACTGGAGCAGTAGAACACGAGCAGCTACCGCTTGGGTCAAACAGGAACGACTCTGGAATGAGGTCACGAATCGTCATCCGCTGATTGTGATGGCAAGGACCGAGTTCAGGATTTGGACTCTAGTCATCGAATAATCTTTTCTGCTTTTGTTTTAAAAAAATAAACAGCAACTATGCCACTCACACATGTAAGGGAACCAGAGTGATCCCCATGCATGCTTTGAGAAGGTAATAGGCTGCTTTGCCCGGAGAGGCAACCCTTAGCTTTTTCTGTTTTTCTTATTGGACATTTGGACTTTGGATTTGATAAATGGATTTTGGTTTTATGAAACAAACACCTAATCGGAGAGTTATGAGATGGATATTGGAAGTCGGTTGGAAATTAATCGCTTAATGTTCAAGGACACTGAACCAGAGTGCATGGAGCGACGCCGCTTCATCGGAGAGCGACAAGATCGGCTCGCTCGTCGTTGTTTCCCCTTCATCGGAGAGTGACAGGATGGGATCTAACAAGAGCTCGGAGAGGCTACAATCAGTCTAGGACTTAGGCCATGACATCGCTTAATGTTCAGGGATACTGAACCGGAGTGTAGGGAGTGATACTGCTTCGCCGGAGAGCGACAGGATCGGCTCACTCAATGTTGTTTCCCCTTCACCGGAGAGTGATAGGATGGGATCCAGTAAGAGCCCGGAGAGGCTGACATCGGTCCAGGAGGATCAGGGCATCGCTTAATGTTCAGGGTCGCTGAACCGGAGTGCAGGGGATAGGTTGCTTTGCCGGAGCACAACAGGATCAGCCTATTCAATCGTTAAGTTTGGACCGAACTTAGCAAGGGTCCGGAGAGGCCGTCAACGATCTGGTAAGATCGTAGGATTCGATTACTGACTTCCAAGGTGTGAAATTGATTTGGATAGTGGCTTCGAATAGCTACATATTAGGATAAGGACCCGAGGAGGTCCTAGATATGGAGTTTAGGACCCGGAGATGTCCCCGCTTAGGATTTGGAACCGGAAAGGTCCTCGATTTGGACTACAGGACCTGGAGAGGTCCCGAACTCGGATAAAATGATCCAGAGAGATCGTGGATTCAGTTAGTTGATTTCGGATGGATGTGGAATTGGATGAGGATTTGGTTACTGGATAGGAATTGGATATCGACTCAGAGCAGTCGTGAATTTGGATAAGTATACGGCAATGGCACTTGGATAAAATGGATTGGATTATGGATCAGAAGGTATGGCTATGGATAACATATGGACTTCGGATATCAGATTTGAGGCTATTCAAAACACACCTTCCAATAGCAAGGCATGTTTTCGGGGGCAAATGTTTACCCGCATTTTGGAAAGGTCGTGGACAGGCGGATTTAACTAAGTCGACTACTCGTTTGTCGAGACTGGAGTACGGCGGGATTAAAGCCAACTGGATGGATGGACGATAATTCATGAATGGTACGATGTGGGTCGTTTGGCCAAGGTGGCTCGGAGGTGGCTCGGTCGTATGTCGTTCGACCAAGGTGGCTCGGAGGTGGCTCGGCCATATGTCGTTCGGCCTTGGTGGCACGGTTCGGCCTTGGTGAGGTGGTTTGGCCTTGGGGAGGTGGTTCGGCCTAGATGAGGTGGTTCGGTCTTGGTGGCATAGTTCGGCCTTGGTGAGGTGGTTCGGCCTAGATGAGGTGGTTCAGTCAGCGACAAGGGACACAGGTGGATCGGCATTTGAGCCGTTCGGCACTGAAATGAGTCGGTCAGCAAGCGAGGCATGGGATCGGCATTCTCGATCGGCATTGGATACAGGCTTTGGGTCGGTGTAAAACATGGGTAGGATAAATGGATTAGTGTCTTGAAGGAGTGGGTTCGGCATTGAACTACTTCGAGTCTCAGGCAAGTTTACTCCGAGTCTTGGATAGGACTGCTTCGAGTCGTCGCCAGGAGAACTTCCGTTCGGCATGTAAACTGCTCGGGGTCGGTCATAATGGTGGAGTCTGGTTCGGCTATGGGCTTGATGGGCCCGGATTACTCAGGAAGTCTAACAACTCCGATTTTGCCTATAAATACAGCATGTAGGGCTTCAGAAAAGGGATCTCCATTATGTCTCTCTTCATCTTCTACACTAAGGCTGCTCTGCCATTGTTGCTTTAAAAAACTCTGGATTGTCACTGTAATTGATTCTAACATCAATAAAAAGGAAATTTCTGGAGTGGACGTAGGCCGGAGTCAGCCGAACCACTATAAATCTTCTGTTCTTACTGCTTTCTTTTTAATTTTTACCGTTCTTCACATTATTACTCTCTACATACATTCTATCTGTGATCTGTGGTAGTTGATTGGTGCTTTCATCTGGATTTGGGTGTTAGTGACCAACTTTGGCGCTATCAATTACCTAAGACATTTATATATTTACTAATTTCCATTTAGTAATCTCTTTCTAACTATTCCATAGTTATTAATCTAATCTTCCATATTTATCGGTCCCATTTAGTACATTTACCCTATCAATTATTTGTAACTTCCAAATTCATTCCACATTTATTACTCACTAATTGAAGTTACTACCTCTCCTCATTCTCCTTCCTAACTCTTATTCACAAATTAAAGTTATTACTATATATATTAATATCCTAAGTGAGCGTTATACATAAAACATTATATTTATTAGTGCATATAAATGTGTATAAATATCAACTTATACCAAATGTATTCTAGTCACAAATCTTTAACTAGATATTCTTTTCCATATCTAATTTGTTGAAATTACATTTCTTAGGAAGATTCTCCATTATGATTTCCATAAATTAGTTTAAAATAAAAGATCAAGAACAAAAGGAAAGATTTGCCTCGTTTGAAATTACAACGAATGATTATTTTCATTTTATTGGAATAGACAGTGTAAACTACAAGGAATAAATCTGTATTTTACACATCTCTTCCTTTTCATTAGCATATATTCCTTGTTAAATCAAACACTGCACTTTCTATGCAATTTGGTAGCACAAACAAACTTATAAAATTCAAACAAACGTTTTTCCCATAAATTAAGCTACAGATTTCATTAATTCAATATAATTATAGTAATAATCAAAATCGTACTAAAAAATCTACAAACCCGATTTCAGATCTAGAATAAATTTCATATCTAATCAATATTCATATCTATAACTTCTGGGACTAATTTCCAGATCAGGGTGTAGCAATAATTCCTATCCGGTCTAAAACAAGAATATGTAGGCAATAGTTTCTATGCTAATTTGAGCCTACAATTCACAAATATTATTGGTTTAGGCATAAAAATCAAACGTATGCCAATGGAATAGATTCAAAATCATAAAAAATATATAAATTTCCCACTCACCTTCTAAAAGCATTCTAGATCTTTGGATCTGAAGTAAAACCTTTGATTCAACTCTATTTCCTTCTTATTCTAGGAAATATTTATAAAAAGAGTATATGTATATATTAGAATTATAGATCTGAGAAGATATTTGGGTTAAAGGGAAATATAAATATATAAATACAAATATAGATATGTTGAAGGGAAATATAAATATATAACTACGTATATATATATATAATATACATATATATATAACCTCATTATCACATGGTGTTGATTCACTTCTCTTCTTCTCTTATTTGATTTCAATTCTTCTCCAATTTGTATATATACAAATATATTTATCATATTTTATAATTTTGAAAATAGTGGAGAAGAGAAAATGGTAAAGCTTTGGTGCTATTTTTAGAAAAATATGAGAAGAGAAGAAAGGGTTAGGTTTGAACTTATAGAAACTCGAATCAACCACAGCTACTAGATTAAAATATATAAAATCAAGGTTGTTGGGCCAAATGTAACCCCAGCTTACTTGCTTGAAGCGGTCGACCGCCCATATCATAGGGGTCAACCACTCTAGGTCGACTGACCCAAAAGACGGGTTGACCTGTGGTCCTCGGATATATGTTATATAAATGTTAATTTCTAATCTAATTATTTTCATTTTGAATTCGTCTTCCGTCCGTAACTTCTGCGTTTGAACTCCAATAGCAAAACTTCAAATATAAAAGTTGCTCAGAATTTCGCAACGAACCCAATGTTGTAAGTTTCATAGTAAAATTCCATCATTTGCACAAATTCCATTTTGGGAGCCTAATTAACTAACTAACTAACTAAATAATTAATGCCAAATTGATGGGATGTTACAGAAAGCCAATCTCCAATACGTGCCTTTACGGACTTAGTTGTGCCCAACTATGTTGAAATGTGAGCTGCAAGCATTTCAGCTATTTTATATATTTATTTCCCTCTCTAGATATTATTATAATACCAATGGATTGTATAATAAAAATGGTTTGGTCATCGCAAGTTAAAAACTGATCTGTGTTTATGTACGGCATGGTCTTACGAGTTACCTTTATTTTTGAAAGGTTTTATAACTATAAAAATCCATTTGATTATGCTTCTCACACTGGTTTTACCAGACTGGTCCGAGCTTTATTTTTCTTATAATGCTCGGGTCAGCCCGAGCAGATTTTCCAGGTTTTGCTGGACACTTTAGAGCTTCAAGGGACGAGATGGATCCTCCAAGGCGCATTCTCATATTTTATCTTTCGCTGTTTGTTCTTGTAGTATTTATCAGAAATTGTAAGGGTAGGTTGTTATAACCGTCCTTGGTTTGATGATAGGATAATTGTACTTTGATTGATGTACGTATATAAAAGTTTTCGATTTGCAAAATTCATTGATATATTATAAATTACTCATCACGTCGTGAGATTATGTTCTGTCCTTTTTCTTTTCTTTCACCCCAATGATCTACTTTACAGCACTTGGAAGTTCAGCACATGAATACCGTGGATGTATTAGTGTCGACTTTTAAGGTTCAAAAGACAGGTTGTTACATGTGGTATCAAAGCTGAAGGTTAAGCCAAAACCTTGACCCTGGTGGGGTAAACTCATTAGAGATAGGGTTAATAACACCCTATAATGAGTCTGAGTGTATATATATAAGAGCATGTATTTGTTACTGATATGAAAATGTTTTATATTGTGTTGTTTGATCGGTTGAGTGGTTTATGAATTCTGGTCGATGCATCTGGCTTACAGTATTGATAGGGATTCTTAAAACACTTGAACAAGGTCAACAATACAGTATTCTTTTAAATCGGTAAATGAAATAATTTTACCTAAGATTATATTTTATATATAGATGAAAAAAATCCAAAAGTTAAAATGGTTATTTTTGATGTGTTTGTTTGTTAAGAAATGATAATATTAAATTTTTATCATTTAGGATATGATTAGTCATGCTCGTCCAGTTTTGGATATTGACTATTGTTTGTTTATTTATCTACAAATCTTCTTTTCTAAAAGCATAGGTTGGGTAGATAGAACTGTGGGAATATTGAAAGGAACACCTTATGAATTTGTTTCATAATTTGACTATAAGGCTTTTGAAATCCAATCTCTAATACGTGCCTTTATGGACTTAGTTATACCCAACTATATTGAAATGTGAGATGGAAGCATTCATTTATTTTATATATTTATTTTCCCCTCTAAACATTATTATAATATCAATGGATTTTATAATAAAAACAGTTTGGTTATAATAAAGTAAAAATTCATCTGTGTTTATGTGCGATGTGGTCTTATGAGATACCTTTATTTTTGAAAGGTTTTATAACTGCAAAAATCCATTTGATTGTGTTTCTCATGATGGTTTTACAAGACCAATTCGAGCATTATTTTTCCTATAATGCTCGGGTCAGCCCGAGCATATTTTCCAGATTTAGCTAGACACTTTGGAGCTTCAGAAGACGAGTTGGATCCTCTAAGGCATATTCTCATATTTTACCTTCCGCTATGTTCTTGGTGTATTTATCAGAAATTGTAAGTATGGATTATTATATTTGTCCATGGTCTGATGATAGGATAATTGTGCTCTAATTGATGTATGTATATAAAAGTTTTTTTTGTAAAGATTCATTGATATATTATAGATTACCGTCACGTTGTGAGATTCTATTCTGTCTTTTTTCTTTTCTTCCACCCCAACAATTTGTCTTTCCGACACTTGGATGCTCAGCATGTGAATACCGTTGACATATTAGTGTCGCCTTCTAAGGATCGAAAAGGCAGGTCATTACACGTCGAATCAGAGCTGAAGGCTAAGCGAGAACCTTGGCTATGGTGGGGTAAACTAATTAGAGATAGCGTTAGTAACACTCTAGAATGAGTCTGAGTGTGTGTGTGTGTGTGTGTATAAATATAAGAACATGTATTTGTTAGTGATATAAAAATGTTTAATATAGTGTTGTTTGATCGGTTGGGTGATTTATGAATTTTGGTCAATGCGTCTGGCTTACGTTATCGATAAGGATTTCTAAAATAGTTGAACAGGGCCAACCAACTCAGTATTGTTTTAAATCGGTAAACGAAATCATTTTTCCTAGGATTATATTTTATATATAAAGGAAAAAATTTCAAAAGTTAGTATAGTAATTTTTGATGTGTTTTTTGTTAAGAAATGATAATATTAAATTTTTATCGTTTAGGATTTGGTTAGTCATGCTCATCCAGTTTTGGGCATTGACCATTGTTTGTTGATTTATCTATAATTTTTATTTTTTAAAAGCATGGGTGGGGTAGATAGAAATATGTGAACATTCAAACGAATACATTGTGAATTAAACCTAATAATTTGACTATAAGGCATTCGGTGTTAATGTTAGGTTATGTAACAACCCAGAATCATTTGATTTTAATTGTTTAATTAATTTTAAATATTTAAATAATTGGATTTTTGAAATTTAATAACTTGAATTCATATATAGGGATTGATTAAAACATTTGAATTGTGAATTTGTGTGTTAATTAAATGGATTAACTAATTTTATTTAACTCCATTTAAATTAATAAATAATAATGGTGAATCATTTTGTAAAATTTATTTACAACAATATATGGTTTGAATATAACAAATAATAAGAAAATCAAATTGTAATAAAATGACTTGACTTTTTGATAATGTATTTTAATTTAATTATATGACTTTTCTCTAATTTTAAATTTGGAAAATATTGAAATTATTTGTTTGACGATTTGTCGGCAAACGATGATATTTTGGAAATTTCACATAATAAAATAATATGTGTAATTCACTGGTGATTTATGATCGTGTTGCATATTAGTGCACGATTTTATTTTTATTTCGATCACTCACAGTTCGTACTCGAATGAAATATTGCGTAGCAGGGTACCATAAATATTTCATTTAAAAACCATTATAAAATCAAATCAAAATTCAAATTTTAAATAACGATTTGATTGCGTGGACATGTTGGACGGCTAGAGAAGTCCTTTTGTTATGAGAAAAGAAAACATAATATCAAGAGATTTTATTATAAAATCAAAAGTTATCACTTAAGTCATCTTCCCTATTTTCCAGTATCCACTTTGTCCTCTGCTTTCGTTTAAAACTTTTGTAGTAAACCCAAGTTAGCTCCATAACTTTAAAAATCAAAATCCATTGATTTTATCGATGGAAAAATATGAAACCACCTTCATTACGATCGTATCGAGAAACTCTACCATTCGATATCCAAATCTTTGTGTTCGATCTTGTTTGGGGGATCATCGAATTGTGCAGTCGAACTAGGGCTTAATAAGGTTGGAACTTGAGGCATTGGGAGGAAACAGAGAGTTGCGTTGGGTTTTTCAGGGCAAGGCGAGATGGTGGTGTTGTTGCGGGGAGGTTCGATCATCTGAGGTGGAGTCCGACATTCATACGGACGGCGATCGAGGCCCAGGTCGATTTTTTCTCGAGTAATGCGAAGTCATGGTGGTTGGGTGCATATCGGAAAGGAGGTGATGAGGGTTACATTGGTGATGTTAGATCGCTAAATCTTAGACCATGGTAGCGTGTCGGTTGCATGGCGAATGCATAGTCTCGTGTGCAGGTGGGTTGTCCAGTTTGGGAAGAAATAGTTTATGAGGGGATTAATTAATTAAAGTGTTAACTAAGTTATTTATTAATTTAATTAGTTCAAAATTTATAAAATGCGTAACCTTTTCATACGAGGTCCAAATCTAGCGTAGTCAGTGGCGTTGTACTCGTGGAGCTTATATCTTCATTTTGGAGTTGGTTTAGTCAGATTTAGAGCAACTGAAAATTTAGGCTAAAATCGGACGACCGTTCGGTTTTAGTTCATAACTGGGACGTTTTGACGAAAACGAAAAATCAATGTGAGTTTAACCCATATTTAATTTTATTATATCATACCAATGATGTTATAATTGTGTAACACCCTTAATTTTTGATAACATTATTTAGGAGATTTAATTAGATAAATTAAAATAGAATAATGTAAATGCAAGTGACGATAAGGGGATTGAGACTTGAATTAATTAAGTAAGGTCGTGCCTAATAAACAAATAAACAGGCTTAAGAATGGGTTTTGGTTAATTATAAGGGTATATTAGGAATTGCCACCCATAACCTCCCCCTTATATAATTTCGTTCCCACTACTTTCTTCCCATTCACGTCATTTTGAAAACTAAAACGCAAATCAAAAGAGAAGGAACGGCCGACCATTAAGGATGAAGAGAAATCCAAATTAAAGCTAGAAAACCAAGCTTAGGGGAATTAATCTCAATCCAATCTCCTTATCTAGACCAAGGTGAATAATAATTCCATCGCTATTTTAGTTTAAATCATATATTTTCGGATTTAAGGGATAAATTCATTTTTACAATATATTGGAGAATGATATGCTTGATTCATGATTTATTTGATTTAAACAAGGTTGTTTGAAAGAGTTTTGCATGGTTTTATGTCAAAAATGAGATTTTATGTTGATTAAATGTCATCGAAAAATTTTATGTAATGAGAAACATGATTTTGGAGTTGGATTTCAATTTTGAGAATTTTCCAAGCTGTGTAAAGATTATTATGAATTTTCGAAGGAAAATATGATTATTTGGGTTTATAATTTATTTTGGAAAATATATTGAGAAGTTGGGTCTAGAATTTTGATAAATTAGATAACATGATTAAAGTGAATTTCTAGAATTTTTGAGGATTTTTCCTAAGTGATTTGTTATGCAAAATAAATTATTTTATAAGAGGGACTTCTTTGCAAAAAATGGAAGGGCTTAATTGATTAACCTAACCATGGTTTAGATCTGGATTAGCGGCTATTATTTTTAAAAAAGAATTGAAAAACGTGAAAGCAACCAATCTGGTGTTGACACGTGGTAGGTTAGTTAGAGAAAAGTTTACTTAAACAAGAATTAAACCCAGTTTGCTTATAAAGTGGTTCCGCCTACTTAGGAAAGCGCCTTTCGATGAAGTAGCTTCTGCCTTAATCCTTGTCGAAACCAACTATGCCGAAACCAATACACAAGATATCACTATGATGGTACGCAGTGGATTGGAGATAGGAGGAAGGTAAGGTGTCGAATGCATGGCTTCCGAAGGGGTCGAAACCTTGGCTTGTTTTAAAAGAAAAGCACCTGCCTTTGTTTTGTTTTAAGTCTTCAACAAAGTCGAAGCATAAGGTTTCGAAAGAGGTTTTAAAGGGTTTCAAAAGGATTTCCATTAACTTATAATCCCTTTCAAATGGGTTCCTTATTTATAACAGAATGTTTTGAAGGGGTTCCGACCTAGTCGATACCCTGCTGCCATTTTATAGCCTTTCAATGGTATTGAATATATCTATGATGTCGAAAGGTATTTTGTTTTGGTCAGTTTAAGCCACTTCTTAAAGCTTTCGAAAGAGGTTTCGACTCCAACCTTCTAATGTTTTACCCAAATGTTTTATGCTTTCGAAAGAGATGGTGTCAACACCATCATGTTTTCTAATGTTTTATAAAAGATGAAGGATGGTTTCGAAACAGACGCTTTCGCCTAAATTCACTTTGATGCAAATAATGTTTTAAGTATAAACCCAATGCTTTCGAAAGGGGTACTTTCAATGGTTTCGGAAGGGTTATTTCCATAAGTGTCAAAAGGGGTACTTTCAACCGGTTTCGAAGCTAAGCTTCTAATGTTAAAAGCTAACACTATAATGTATTCGAAAGGTAGCTTTTATAGTACTATAAGGTAGGAGCCTAATGTTTTGAAGATAGATTTTTAAGGCTTTCGAAGGAGGCTATCCTATGAAGTCAAAAGCTAGGTTTCGAAGGTATCGAAAGGTTTTATGACCCAAACTCTTTTTTTAAAAGAAAAACCCATGGCAATATTAAAGGATTTTTTATAATGGTTTTAAGAAGAAGCTATCTTTGATAATTTTAAACCCACCGGAGTGGTATTGCTATGTTGTTATGTTACTTCTTCAAATATGAATATATATATATATATATATATATATACTTTTAAATGGACCCATAACTGCATTTTGGGATAAAGGGTAGAAGAACCAGTTAGGTTAACTCGGTAGTGAATATAAATTGATAAAACTCCTGAATGGTTAGAATTGCATTCAGGAGGTCAGGAAGATTAGAATATAGGATGCTAAAATATAAAAGAAAGATATTGGCAGGGGCCAATACATTCTTAGTAAGCCCATGAAAACTGTGTAAAGGGAAAGATATTGGCAGGGGCCAATAGGTTCATAGTTAGCCCATGAAAACTATGTACAAAGAAAGATATCAGATAGACGGGTTCGTAGTTAGCCCATGAAAACTATGTGTAAAGGAAGATGTCAGATAGATAGGTTCATAGTTAGCCCATGAAAACTATGTATAAAGAAAGATGTCAGATAGACAGGTTCACAGTAAACCTATGAAAACTATGATTGGATACTGGTAGGGCCAGTAGGTTTGTAGTTAGCCCATGAAAACTATATTCGGATGAAATATTGACAGATGTCAATAGGTTCCTAGTCAACCCATAAAAACTAGGGTAAGAAGAAAGGATATTGGGGTTACCAATAGGTTCCTAGTCAACTCATGAAATCTAGGATAAGAGTAAGATATTGGAGTTACCAATAGGTTCATAGTGATCCCATGAAAACTATGTAATTGGACAGGGAGTCCTTAAATGTTTAATCGGTTATTAGTCAGCCAATGAAAACTAACAGGTTAATAGTAATCCTAGGAACTATAATTGAGACAAATAATCTAAAATGAACAGGGATGGATAATCCAAAACTGATTCATCTATTTTTGCATATCATCATATTATACTATTTTGAATTGTTTTTAACCATTGTGGATGCAGGAGCACAGTATATGGCTTTGTAAAGGTTTTAAGATACTAGTGAGGGGAAACCCGTTTCGCTAAGCGCACTACGCCATAAATGACCTTCTGCAACATTTTTGCAAGGTGTTGCCAGCTAAAATGTTGCGATAGATATAAAATTTTGGTCCTACTGCAACGTTGTATTTTTGGTGTTACCTTAGCCATAAAAATGTGTTGCTCTAGCTAAACAAGTGTAACATGATGCAACATTTTTATAAAGTGTTGCTATAGATGTATTCAAATTAAAAAATTAATAAAATTAGTAATCCGCGTGAAAACGATCCAACGGTCTATATTTAATCTGATTGTAAAAATGGATCACCGCTACAATTTGCCCCAAATTTTCGTTTTCCCGCCTGAACTCCATTAGATCCCTTTCGGTTTTCATTTCTCAAATCAAAAAGCAAATAGAATACTTCAATGGAATTTCGAAAATCCTAAATTGATTACTCGCACTGTGTTCATCGATTTGAATCACAAACATCACCGTTCAAATCATGGAATCTGTAGCCCTCTCCTCTTTCAACACCCTCTTCTTCTGCCGCCCAATTTCTCAAATCGCGAAAAGAACGTGTATTTCTCAAATCGAAATAAAAAACACTCAATCCAAACTTGTTCGCGCCCAGACAAAATTCTCAATCAAAATAAAATTGTTTGATTCAGGCGACTTAGGTGATTTAAGGTTTAGGGTTCGAAGAATTTGAGGTTGCGGTTTAAGAGTTTCTGGAATTAGAGGGGGCACGAAGGTGGTTTTAGATTTGGAGATCGTGAATTGGGTCTGGTCGCGAATGCAATCGGCGATTTGTGGCTTGATGATTTGTGGTTTGAATGAAGTCGCTAATGGAATCCGGTTCAGGTCGTTTGGATTTTTTGTGTTTTTTTTGAATTGGTGGTCGGGATTGCTGAGAAGATGGTCGATGTAGACAGAGTGAAGGCTGTTGTGGTGGTAGACCGTGAATGTAGGTGTCGTGAATGCTGTGAGGTGGTTTGAGGGTTTGGGTAGTTTCAGGTGGGATGAAGGAAGTGTTGAATGGTGATGTATGAAGGTAGTGCTCAAATCAGAAACACATTGATTGGTGAAGGTGCTCTTGTTCGTGTAATTCAAGACTCTGCTTCATTATTAAGGCATTTTCTACTTAGCTGGTGTTGATTATTTTCCAAATTATTCAATGCAGTGATGGAGCAATTCCTGCTACCACTCTGATAATGGGAGGAAACCCTATCAAAGGTGAAGTTTTTATTAGTCAAGCAATGTTTTTTTTTTATAGAAAATGATGTGATAAAAATTATGTTTTTAATAATATGATTTTCAGGTTTAAGGGGATCAAACCTTTGCTTATCGCTCATATTTGGAGTTCTAGCTATTCGTTATATTTTGCTGCCTTTATTCGGCATAGTTATAGTCAAGGGAGCAGTGCATATAGGACTTGTGCATGCTGATTCATTTGTGCATCATTTTAGGTCGTTTCAAAGAAGGCCCGATCTTCCGAAATCGGATGAATCGGGCGGTGCCCCGGACCCCCACCGGGACTGCGCCCGGACCCGCTTCTCGGCTCGCCTTCGGCTCGGCACTCGGCTCGGCATATATTTGTCAGTGTCGGTGTCTGTATAAATTGAAACTGCATATGTAATGAGTGAACTGAGTGATGTAGTGAGGAATATCTGTATATGTGAATATCGGTGTTATATATCATTGAATTGTAAAATAGTGGAGTCAGGAATTTGTACTATTTCAAATGTTGAAATAAAATATTTATTTAAATAAATTACTGTTTAAATATCAAATTCTATGCAATAGCATTTTATTAAATAAATATTTATTTTTATTAAAAAATCAAATATGCTCTACATTGTGGGCCCCACAAATTCAAAAAGTTGATATCTATAGCAACATTTTGAAATGTTGCTACAGATACATATGGGTGTTGCCATAGACCCAAATAGGGTTCTATTGCAACAATATTACTTATGTTGCCTTAGATAGTCAAAATGTTGCCTTTGAGGTCTAAGGCAACGGCAAAAATTGCATCACCCTAAAAGTGTTGCCATAGACCTATGGCAACATTTTTCGGGCCTGAGCCAACATTTTTTTTGTGTTGCAGTAGGCCATTTATGGCGTAGTGGCGGCATGGTCTCACTAGATATCTAAATGATTGAGATGGTAGATTATTATTCATACTAGGCTTTATGTCTGACTCGAAGTTTATGTTTTCCACTCTCGGGTACTCAATTGATTTTGAGTAGTTTGAGAGTTGAGGTTTTCCGGTACCTCTTAAGACGAATAAGCTTCCGGAGACGTGCAGGAGGCATGATAGCTATTTAGAGTTCTCTTTTCTTTTGATTCCGTTGTGATGACTGTAATGGCAAAGTTGTTATATTGCCTGTATATACTCTGATTTACCAAGGGGACATCTTCATATGTCGCTCTTGGCGTATGTTGTAAGAAACATATTTTCTCTGAACGTGATCTGCGAATTTGAGATTATGTAAGGAATTGGAAATGTTTTGAGATGAAATGTGATTTCGTTTGAAGTTTTAATTTTTTCCATATTCATGTGTTTCTGTGTATCAATGAATCTAACACTGCCATATTTGGTCGCCGAGGATTAATAACTATGGATGAGTATAGCATTCGTAGCCGTTAGTTTCGGGCCTCCAAGTAGTGGGATGTTTCAAATTGTTTATTGATTGTTTGGATGTTAGTTGAATTATTTGATTGCCTGTTTGGTTGAATTTCCGTTTGGAAAATGGATGACATATTAATTTGATCGTTATAAACCCATATGATTATCTATATATTATCCATAACCATTGTTTTGCAGGAAAAACCTTTAGAGAGACCCAAAAGGGGTTTCTTACCCATAAATTATCTATTTACATCCGTATGCTGATATCGTTGGTTAATTGAATTAAACCCTGTTATTACATTTAACTTGTTAATTGTCGTTATAGCGATTTCACTATATCGTCAATTATTAAATTCTATCCCCAAAAAACACTATCGTATGAACTTAAGCTTGTGTTTCCACTAAAAAGAATATTGCAAATTTCATTAATCATTTTGATTAACAATAATTTAAATAATTAGTCATTTTAACTAACGATTTTGAGATTAATTAACCAATTTAATAAAATGATAATTACAAATTGGTTTATCTTTAGATTTAATTAATCATTTTTGATAATGATGTTTTATACTTAATTAATCGTTTCAACTCATGAGTATTTGAGTTTAATTAATTCTTTTAATTAATGAAAATGAAGTTTAATTAATTTATTGAACTTAATTATTATTTTAATTAATGATGATGGAATTAAATTAATTATTTCAATTAATGATAATTAAAATTAATAATCATTTTAATTAATGATATTTAAAAGTACTTAATCATTTTAAATAATGATATTTGAATTTTATTAATCATTTTAATTAATGATTGTTTTAAATTTCATTAGTTTACTTAACTAATGATATTTGGAATTTAGTTAAATCATTTTAATTGATGATGTTTTACAATTGAAAAATCATTTTGACAAATGATATTATAATCACTCGTTCTAATTAATGAGGCTTGAAATTTATTAATTCAATTAATTTATGATTATCTGAACTTAATTAATGGAATTTGAAATTACTTATCATTTTAATAAATGATGTTTGAGATTACGTATTCATTAGTAACTAATGATTATTTGAATTTAGTTAATCTTTGTAATTAATGATATTTAAAGTTAATTAATCGATTTAATAAAAGTGATTAAAGTAAATTAACTAATATAATAAAATTGCTTAATCAACCGATTTAAAGTTAATTTACCAATGTTATAGATGTGCTTGGAAGTAATTATCTATTTAATTAAAGATAATGGATTTTTTTATTTAAAAAAGATTTTAAATGTAGTTAATTATCTTTTGGGATAATTAATATTGTTTTAAAGTAATAAAAAGGAATTGGAACTCGATTATTGGGATGTTAGGTTGGATAATCTTCTGGGTGTTCGGTTTGATGTTAGTTTAGGCCTTTGGGGTCGCACACTTGGAAAAAATTTCCTCTTAAAGTTTTAACAATCAGGAACTGATTCTAAGTGTTTTACCAATATTGAAATCAAGCACAAGTTCCGTTCGTTTTTAAAAGTAAAAGTTTGATTCGTTTATGGAAATAAATTGTTTTCGTAAAGCAAATCACTTATATGGAAATGATTTATTTGTATAACTAGCACTAGACATCGAAGAAGTAAACTTGTTGCTATTCCAAAAGTTAAGAATAATCGTTGGACATAACCTTGATGTAACACTACCTTGACTTTTCCGATATTATTGTTAACCAAGAAAATGTACAAGTTTGAATTCAATGAGTGGTGTTAAGTATACAAGACTTAGTTTCCATATACGATCTTTTTATATCCTCGATAGTTGGTATCTCAGCTATCGGTTACTTCAACTACTTTATTATCGTCATTCTAAGAAGATTTATTGATCCATTGAGCGTTGTTATCCTTTGTCGGAAATGACTAAACCAAAAACGTAAGAGGAAGCCAAGCTATATGGGGTTTCTACCACTAGGGTATTTTCACACCTCATGTAGTTTGGATTCAACTGTGCACTTAGATGTGGAAATATTAGGATACTCGGTAAGGTCCGACGGGGTCCGACTTGGTATTGTACGGTAAGTGTCACAGAGTAAACGAGCTTCTCAGAAGTATATTACTAGAGGTATACTTCAAGGGGGTGCACCTTCCTTGTCATTTGTTGGAAAATTTCCTTTCCTTATTTGATTCGAAAACCCTGAATCTGTTTTAGCTTTATAATTGCCACGAGTAGAGCCAACTCCTCACCACGGCATTTTAGTGTTTATTTAGTTCATTTTATCAAATTAGAATGTTACCTTATTTAGTTCATTCTATCAAGTTGGACTGTCACCTTATTTAGTCCATTCTATTAAGTTTGGATTGTTACCTTATTTAGTCTATTCTATCAAGTTGGACTGTTTTCCTTATTCTATCAATTCTATTCAGTTTTCGGTTTATTTCCATTCTTTCATGTCTGGTTTAATATTATTTATGCTCATTCATATTTGGATTTGTCTCCTGATATTTATTTCTTCTCTTGCCTATATGGATGTTATTCTTGTAAGGTAAAAACCCGTTCCGCGCTAGCGGCGTGGTCTCACAGAAGTTTTATATATGTTACCCATTATACGAATTATCTCACGCTGGTATTTAAAACTGATCCGAGTGTTATTTGTTTATAATGCTTGGGTCAGATCGAGTATTTTCCCTAGTTATCTTTGAGGTTTTGGAGATTATGGAGGGAAGCTGAAGATTCACCTATCGTAGCATTTTATTTTCCGTTGTATTATATAGTATACCTATCGGCATTTGTAAGGTCGGGATTTTATAACTGTCCAGCTGATAAGGTATGTTTTTATCTCTGATATACTCTGATTTTTAAAGTGACAGTTTCTGCTATCCTTATTATACTATATGTTGTCGATTCCGCTATGAGATAATGTTTTCTCTGTTCTTTATTCCTTCCTTTTTATTTACCATAACAATCAGCCCTTTTGTCGATTAGAGGCGCGACATTTGAACATAATGGTAGTGTTCGGTGTCGACTTCCGATGGTCAAAAAAGGCGGGGCGTTACATTTGGTATCAAAGTGCGAGGTTCAGCAAGAACCTTGGTTTTAGTAGGGTTTGGCTCATTAGAGATAGGGTAAGCGACACCCTAGAATGAGTTTGGGATTATTATATATACAAGAGCATATTTGTTAATGTTATAAAAATGTATTATGTTAATTGGTCTATTGAGTTTTTATGAATTCTGCTCGAGACATGGGATGCTACGGTATTGATAGGGATTTCTAAACACTATAACAAGGCCAACGGACATGGTATTGAATTTTTGAAAATTTTGGCAAATTAAATATATTGCCTAAGATTATATTTTATATATATAAAGGAATAATTTTCAAAACCGTATAGTTATTAGGTGTGTTTGTTTAAATGTCATAATATTCATTTATTATCACCATTTTTTTTTTGTTATGCTTCATTTAAATTAGAAGCATCGACTGTTGTTTGTTAATTGCTAAGTGGTGCTCGGTTTATTTAGGAGCATTTATCGCTTTAATTTAAAACGAACCCATTGTGAAATAATTTTCACGATTTGACTATAAGGTGTTCGAAGAATATGATTAAGTTAAAACTCACCATTTAATAATAGTGAGTTAAGAATCAAACTTTATAAAAAGTTGTTAATATAATCTAAATTGTGGGATAAGATATTTAGAGAATAAATATTAGAGATAATTCTATTATAATAAAGAAGGATTGTTATAATATGAAATGATTTTTATATAGAGGAAATTTTATAAGAATTTAGTTTGTGAAATATGTTTAAAAAGGATTTTTAATCTAAATCCTGGAGTTTTTGAAAATAATTTCAAAGGAATTTTTGAAAAATAGCAATGTTTTGGAAAGTATAATATATATATATATAATATATTGGGAAGTTAAATTTGAAATGTAATGCGTTTTCTTTGGGATAATTAGGAAGAAATTATATCGATTAGTTTTGTGATAATCGGAATAACCCTTTAAGTGACGATCAAATGTTTGCTTAGGCGAACTTGTGGAATACTTAGTAAATTATTCTCATTATCCTTTTGTGATCAAAATGAGTTCAAATCTGAATAAACCCAAAATGAGTGTTAATAAATAAATTGTTCGAAGTTATTATATATAGAAAACATATGTAGTATGTTTTCAAAGATAAGTTTTGAAAATTTAAACCCTGGTAAATTGGGTTAAATTAAACAAGAAAGTTTTGATGAACATTATTTTTATTAAAACTATATAATTGTTTAAAACATCTTAGTAGCATAAGCTATTTGTTGATTGGGTCAACCTATAAATATGATCCGTTTTAACACTCTAAGTTAAAAAGGTTAATATGTTGACTCGGTTTTAAGAAACGAGAACATTTGCCATACATCCTTAATAACTTTCATAATTCACCAAAAATCCCTTAGATGCAAAACATATAAATTTCATCCCTTTTTTTGAACGCAGCCTTTTCTTTTATCAAATTACCCTTGAAAGTCATCCTAAAACCCTGAACCCGCGCTTTTCTTATCGTTCGACCTTTATTACAATTCAAATCACATTTTTTTCAACATAATTTGAGAAGTCTACAAAATCGAACAGCAAAACAACCAAAATCAAGTCGAAATCCGAAGTTTTCAAAATCAAACAAGGCAAAATGGGAAGATCGAAGGTGATATATCTCAATTTCAGGAATAGTCGATTTATATTACACTTTTTTAAATCGATATATCTTAGGGTTTTTGCAAGTGATTTAGAGATTTTCGAGTTAGCCGTGCATGTAATCGATCTTTTTTACGGTAATACAAAGAAAATTGAGAATGTAGACGATAAACTACAAAACATTCTCTAATTACTGCATTTTTTGTTAAATATTGTTCAAAAAACTGTTTGCTCTCTTCAAATTTCTAAGCAGATGTTATTAATGTGTTTTTTGCATATTTTTAAGCAATATATTCGATCAATGTCAGTATTTGCCTACAATTTTTCATAATAGTTACAAATCTATCAGTAAATATTATAATAATGTCAATTAGTCATAATTATTGCAGACAAATATGCAACTATGTTAAAAAAAATTGAATATCTCTGCAACGTTTATGTATAAACGATATTAAGTAAACATTACTGACAATATCACATATGGCTGCAATAATTCACTTTAATTGCTTACTTTTCAGTAATAAAGCAGTTAAACAGAATAAACTTACTTTTATATGTAATTTTTAGAATAGTTTAATGTCAATTATTCATATTATTGCATACAGATATATAATTATACCGAGCACTGTTGAATAGCTTTGCAACATTTATGTATGAACAAAAATAAGCATTACTGACAATATCACATATAGTTGCAACAATTTAGTTTAACTGCTTACTTTTCAGCAATAATTCAATTAAACAGAGTAATCTCATTTGTATATGCTACTTTTTGAATAGTTTCATTGAAATAACAATCTATTTCGAAAAAACTGAAGAATAATTTGATAATATTTATAATTACAAATGCCATATTTTAAAGTTTACAATTATTCAAATTGTTGCTGAAAATTAAGCAATTAATTTTTAAAACTGCTGACATATATGTAAATACAACATATACAACTATAGTTTGTATAAGCTAACAGTTTTTTCAATATTTTCATTGGATTACCATTCTATTTGAAAAAAGTGAAGTAATTCTGGAAATATGTATGATTAGAAACAATAAAATTTCGATGTCACAGTTATTCAAATAATTGCTGAAAAAAAGCAATTATTTTTTAAATCTGCTAAATTATATGCAACAATTCAACATACACGAAAATTTGCATATACCATAAAATTTGCTGAACAGACTGGAATTATTTAAGATAATTGCATACATTTTTGTGTTTTCTACATATTCATTAAACTGCAAGTAATTAACATCACCTATTATATTATTAGATTGTTCATATTTATTTCATAATTTTTAATGTACTTTTACAGAAAAAACACAAAAGAAGAACTAAAAGAACGAAAAAAAGTAATTCTGGAAAGGGGGAATTAATTTAAAGGACAAAAATTTATATATTTTTAGCCTCAAGGACACAACCTCAATATTTTAACCACAAGGACAAACATTCTCCTAAAAATTAATCATAAGGTCAAACATTTTTCCAAAATTATTCATAAGGACAAACATTCTTTCAAAACTACTGCCGAACTAAAAACTAATACCTAAAAACTACTACAGATAACTACAAACTGATACCTAAAAACTGCTACCGATAACTAAAAACTAATACCTAAAAAAGTTGTCCTTCAGGCAAAAATACTGAAGGTCTGTCCTTGAGGCTAAAATGCTGGGAAATTTTGTCCTTCACAATAATTTCTTGTTCTGGAAACATCAATTGTTCCCGTTGAACAACAATCAGGATCAAATATTCTACAGAAAAAAAGAAACACAATCAGTGAAGAGAAAATTACTTCAAGGGAAGAGAACTACGGAAAAAATTTAAGGCCTTTCATCGATGTCCTTGGCAGGATTAAGAAGGAAGAATTGCTGACAGTATCACATACAAAATATCTTCAAACTTTACCTTTCTATAAATTCATTCATATGATCTATGTTGGAATTATACATGCAAAGGAAAACACAAAAAACTCAACAACTATAGACATAATCATCAAAGCCTACAGAAAGAACTTGAACTGCTTCCAATTTGGAGATATGTTACTAACATTCACAGAGAATGATATAAGCTAACTATTATCAATTCCTACAGATGGTCAGCAAATCAAAACTTCTGGCCATATGGAAAAAGAGGGCAAAAGCAATGCTCAGTTTACAGCATTCATCAACAGACACTTTGAAGGAGAGACAAGTGTAAACAAAAAAACATAGAAAGGGAGTTGTTTACAACAATAAAAGGAACATCAAAGGAAGAAAAAGCAGATATGGCAAAGCTTTTGCAACTGCATTTGGTTGCAACATTCTTAATATCAAATCCAAACTCAACTGTATCTTGGAATATGATTCCATATTGTGTTTGTGAAGATAAAATGCAGTAGATATCATGGCCAAAAACAAATCACAAACATTTGATAAATCAAATTGAAAAATATATTGACACACCAAGGAAAATAAATGCTTGCGTTACATTATTACTGGTATTAAATTTTTGATTAATTAGATAAATATCCTATTAATTAATAATTAATTCTAATACTAATTGTCTTTTTTGCAGTGGTGGATCTATGAGAAAACACAAATTTTGAAATCTACTAAATTGCAATACGACAACTCATATCCCTTGGCTGGCAAATGGGATATATCAAAACTCAAGCCAATAATGTTATTGACCATAGAATACAACTCAGTAAGTATAACTGCAATTTAATTTGTAGAATTGTTAAGCTATAGTACAAAAATAGCCAGTACTCTATTTTTTTACAAACTTATCTGCAACAAATAACAATAGTTGCAGATATATCAGCATTTATTAGCAGCAGTTGAGCTTTTTTGCTGCAATTATTCACTACAGATGCTGACTTATCTGCAATTTTTATAAACAATTGCATATTTATCTGCAGTTAAAATAGCAAAACTGAACATAGTTCTACAATTATTTACAATAATTAAAGATATATCTAAAATTTTGTATAATACTTGCAGATTTTTCTACCATTATTAAAAATATTTATGGACATACATACCAATCATAATTAAAATTATATACATTTTTCCAATTATTCGCATTTCTTACATAATTATATTCAAATATTCTAAAGCTTCAATTTTGATTCAATTATTTATTCCAGGATTTCCAAGGAGAGGAACTAAAATTGTTGAAAGATGCAGTTGAAAAACATGAATAATATGAAGCATTATACAAGAAAAGAGAAGAAAAATATAAATAAATAATAAGAAAACTTGAATTGGACAACCGAAAACTTAAAGCTGAAAATACGCTGCTAAAAAAGCAATTGAGACAATATGTGGAAACATCATCATCCACACAATCAGAGAATGTAGAGCTACAAATAAAAGAAAGAACTGGTAGCAAACTAAACTCCTCAGTCGAAAATGAAAGTGAAGAAATCGAAGAAAGTGAAGATAATGAAACAGAAGAGAATATGTCATCTGGTAATACTTTCAATAATATATTGTTTTCCAACATGAATGTAAAATTTTAAAATATTTGATGATATATCTGCAAATATTCTTACTATATGACAAAAGCATTTTTAAAGAATAAATGCAGATATTATTGCAATAATTATTAAAAAGTGCAGCACAGTCCTCATATTTTACATAATACACTGTAACATAACACATAAAATCCATAATTATGTCAAAAATACTAAAGAGTTGAATTGCAAACATATACTTCAGCTCAAAGGACAAAAGAAAACGAAAATTTAACTGATATTCAAACTGAAGAAAAAACTGTTGAAGATGAATCTCAGCTAATGGAGAAAGATAAAGATGAAGAAAAGGAAGAACAAAAAGAAAACGATGTTGATAATGGGGAAAAATAAATTTTGAAGAAAAACAAAACGATCTAGAAGATGATGAAGAAACAAAAATAGTTGAGGAAGATAAAGCAATTGAACAAAATCCTTCATTTGGTAATGCTTTGAATAATTATAGTTTTTCAACCAGATTGTAAAATTAAACAAATTTGTTGATATATCCGCAAATATTCTTATTATATTAAAAATACACCGTTGAAGAATAATTGCATATATTTATGCAAAAAATGTTGTAAAGTGCAGCATATTCTTCACTTTTTCATAATTATTCACAAAATTACAAATTAAATTCATCATCATTTCAGAAACGGTAAATTTTTCAATTGAAAATATATCTTTCAGCTAAAGCAATGAGGAAATAGAAAATCAAACTAATACTGTATTTTAAAACAGAAATATTAAACAAAAATGCAGACTTACAGAAGTTGAAAAACCTGAAAACAACCAAATCGCAAAAATTGTACTCCGAAAACCAATCATGAAATATTAACCAACATTAAAATTAATTTCAGGTGAAAGCATTCAAAAGTATCCACAGCTACAAGGCAAACAAGCAGAAGATGAAATATCTACTTCAGCAGAAAAAAAACTGAAGAAATCAAAGAGAAAACATTGGAAATGAAAAGCAAAAAAAGGTGTAAATAAGCTGAAGAAGTGGATTTCCAAACTGAAAAGAAAGCAAAAAAAGGCAAAACAGCAAGTACAAATCCTACCAATAATAGTTGAAGAATACGAATATGAACCTAGATCAACTGAATTATCTACCAGTACAAAGATAAATGTCAGAAAAAGGTCAAATGTACGAGTCTATCCGAAGAAAAAATCAAGATGCTTGAGGACTTCTTTAATAACTCCGACCTCAGGTAAAACTGTATAATTCTTTAAATAGCCAAGTATCCAATAATTGCTTAAATAAAAGTATTTATTTAAATTTGCTACTGACATATCAGCAAATATTTGAAAAATGCAAAAATTTAGTAATATTGATCATTATATCACAACAAAAGTGCATACCTGAATGGAGACGATGACATAATTATAACTGGAACAACACTTGGTGAACTAATTATAGGAGGATTTCTTGAAGGCCAGGTAGAACTTTACTCAAAAGTTCCATTTATTTGCAAATTTATCAGCAACATTTCACCGCACTTGTTGTTTTATCTGCAAAAACCCATTTATCCGCAACAACTCCATTTATCTACATATTTACCAGCAACATTTCGTTAAACTTATGGTTTTCTCAGCAAAATTCCATTTATCTGAAACAAATACATTTTCTGCAGATTTTTCAGCAACATTTCATCAAACCTGTTGTTTTTATGCAATATTCCATGAACTTATTGTTTTTTCTGCAAAACATATTATAATCTTCTATCAATAAATATACTATCACTATTTCCTTATAATAATTTTTGTAGATCATTGACTGGTATTCACATGAATTGCATAAAGTTTATGCAGAAAACTTGTACTTCAAAGTTTATGTTGTTGTAAGTCTTATAATCTTCTAGTGAATAATTTGTTTAAATATTCATAAATTCAATTTTCTAATATATTCTCCTACAGACATTTCTACTAAACAATTCGAAGAATGTAACCGAAGCCCTAATTGATAATGTAGTAGCTAAAAATTTTGCAAACTGCAATAAAATGTTCTTCCCTATCCACCAAAAATCACATTTTACACTCTTGGAGTTTATTAAACAAGATAGAATATGGATTCACTACGATTCCATAAAACCACGACATGAAGGAGAACATCAAAAGGCAGCAAGAAAGCTGGTATGTAAATTAAAAAATGAATAAATCAAAGGAGAATAAACTGTTTAACTGTAACAACCCGATATTTTGGACCATTAAAATCGACAATAAATCCACACATGTCTGACTTGAATAATTCAAAATAATAGATTGTTAATTTAAATTTGGCAAACTCAGCATATACAGTAAATAAATCAATCATAGAATCACAGACACAGAGTAATACAATAATACGCAGCGGAATAAATAAATAGTAGTTCATGAAGCTACTATATAAACATCAGAGTTAGAAATAAAATACAACAGAATATCTCGAATGCAGTGAAGTCTCTAGTACAACAGATGACCTCTCTGAACAGATCAACTAGAAAAGCTGGAAGCTGAGTCGATAGTTGGATCTCCAAATGAAGCTCCAAATTCCAAAGGTGAGTCTCAGATGCTGTATCACTCGGTCTGACCCGAGCATAAAGCAAAACACAAAACACTCGAGTCAGGATTAACATCCTTATATCAATAAATCTAACTCAAGTGAAATATCAACTGAAATACAAGTAACTTAAAGGATGTTTGGGATAACCATCCTCTAAGGATCCGTGGAACTATCTACCATGTAGAAATATACACTATAACACCGTGGTCATTTCAATTTTATTTATACTTCAAACCCAAATATCATTTTCATTTCAAAATATCTATTTCCAAAATAGTATATATATAGGTTAAATAATTTAAAAGTAAAGTATTTAAAATTTCCTCAAGTCTCACAAATTGCTTCACATCCACCCAAATTCCAAATTCAAATTTATTCAAAGCTCAATTCATCAATTCAATTCAGTTCTAAATATACCATTTAAATTTCAATATATTTCAAAGCTTTAATATTCAACATTTTCAAAGTTAAATTTAACAGTTTCATATAGCTCTTGATTTAACTTTATTATTATTTAATCAGGGAATATTCACTTAATAAATTCAATATCATTTAACTAGCCTTAAATTTCATTTTTACTAAATATTTCCTTAAATTTATTTAAACAAGAAATATTCATTAAATTATTTAAATCAAACCCAAGTTATAAATCATATCTTAAATCTCAATTTCAATAAGTTTCACATCAGTTTAATTAAATAAAATTCTTTAATGAATACAATTTCAACTAAATTCAAATTATCTTCCCAACCTTAACTTATTCAAATTATTACTGAAATCTATTTTGAAACATAAATTTAAATACTTAACCATATTATATGTATTAAATCAGTCTTAATTAAATAAAATATTATTATTAAATCTATATATATGGACCAACGGTGTCTGTATATATATCTATCATATGGTTAAATGATACAGATATTTATCATTTCAATCCGAAATTTAAATATATACGGGTAGATATCATTTCAACCCGTAATCCCAATTTCAATTCAAATGAAAATCGCTTGGGTCTATCATTTCAACCCATAACGATTTCTCCTATTCTAAAGTCCGTTCGGGTATGTATCATTTCAACCCATAGTGAATTCTAAACTACAGGGAACTTGCAGAGTGATAACAGATAATATAATAATATAACAGGCATATATCATCAATAACAGTATAGTATAAACAACTGGATATGGTGTCATATCCTACAGGTGAACAATTACAGATAATAGCATATATATATAACAATGTAAATAACTAGCAGTAGCATATTTCAATTGACGTTTCAATTGAAATCAAATTTAATAAATATAAGAACATTAATCGTGAGTGATTTCTCACCTTTCGAGGCTAGAGAGATTAGACTACGTGACGGGTTACGAATCCAAACCCGAATTTCAAAGCAAGCAAGATGGCACGAGTTTGACGATCAAAGCTGATGACAAGGAATTGACGAAACTGAATTAGAACTGGATCGATGATGATTTTATTGGTATAACTGAACTAATATATAACTGTAAATGAAGTCATACTTTTAACTTTCAAACGTATATTAAGTTAAATATATATCTATAATGATAAATTTTGAATCAATACATTTAAACTTAACAGTTTAACATATATGTTTATATAACTTATGAAATCAACCGACAAACCAAAATTTAAGACTGTTATACATAGATATACACACACGATAAGTTATATTTAAAATAAGTTATATTTAAAACAATAGCTATACATATATACTCTTGACCCAATACAGTACAATAAATCACTTCTTAAAACTATTATATTATATGTATATTATCCATATACTTATATAACGATATATAATTCAGGAACCATATATATATGTATATAAACTTAACTATAAAAGAGAAAATTATAAAACCAAATCAACACTGTAAAACATATATATAACATACCTTTCAAATCAAGCATGTAACAAGAACTAATAACTTATGTAACATATAACTGGGATGTACATATTATATACCACTTAATATAACTTGTAAAAATCTTATCAATACAACTAACATAAATATAAATATATAATATAAATATATTAGAACTAAATTTTCTTTGATTCAGAACCCACATTTTCTTTCAAAATCAACTTTCCAAACAAATATTCACAGCCTCAGTAAGCTTATTTAATGAGCTACACATATATTGCATATATTTATAAAACTTATATGTATTAGACTTATAAAAATAAAATACAAAATATTTATACATAGACTTCGGCCTATCAACAGGAAACAAAATTCTTCATATTATAAACTAGTTAGGAAGCACTTGAAATAAGTATTTTATACTTACATAAACGTAAATTCCAAACTTATAATATATAAACTGAAATAACTAGAATATTAAAACAGTATATATTATGAAATTTATATAACCTATACGGCAGCATAATCTATTATATACAATAGCGTACATCAAATCTATATGTTAAACTATAACCTCTATTTATCTATATATAAGCAATAGAATATAAAACTTATACATAATTATATACATATACACACTATACGTATAACTTTAATCTTAATAGTTTGTAACAAAATCCCAACATGTTTTATATGATTAACTTTATATTCACTAAACCTATATGTATATCAGTACACGCACAGTATGCAAATGGGTAAGAATATATATAAGCAAATATGAAAGGTGAAGCAACTGTTAGATAAGAGGGCAAATTGCTTACAGCAATCATCATAAGTGGAACGTATATATATACCTTATATATATAGGCACGGCTAAACTACTAGGATGAGGAGTGGATCGGAGAGGGGACAGGCGGAAGTGGTGAAGGCGAAGTCGGTGGTGGAAAAGGAGGCGGAGGTGTTGGCTTCGGCGGCAAGAGACTGGCAGAGGAGAGTGGTTGCGGTTCCTGTGTGGCCGAGAGGGTTTTGGATGCAGGAAGGGGTGGTTGCGGAGAAGAGGTTAAGCGAGGGGAGAGAAAGGAGATGGGTCTGGGGTTTCTCTGGCTCGAGGCTTTTCATGCGGAGGCGAGGCGCATAGAGGAAGAGGCGGACGGTGGAAGAAAATAGGAAGGTGGTGATAAAAACATTTCGGCCATTAGAGGAGCAGCTACGTGAAGGAGGAAGGGTGAAATCAGAATAAAAGGGAGGAATGAGAGTGACAGGTTACAGGCAGAAGTATAACTCTTTGCAAATTTAAAGCGAGCTTTCAATTTTAATAAATACGAAAACGTATACAAGTTTATACATTTAAACTTTCCACTTGAGATTTCAACGGCTGGAATTTAGTAAATAATAAAATAAATGAGAGCTGGCATTCAAAAATGAAGAGTGGAATAGCATCAGCTAAAATATACCAACGATTGGAAAGGAACAGTATGAAAGAAGGTAGAGAAAAAACCATTGTACAATAAATGGAAATGATGAAAATGGTAACAGATGATCCTTGAATTCTGCAAATAAATTATTAAAGCAATTTATTATATTGCTTGGGATTCATGTTCAAATTTGAAAAGGCAAAGGAAAGCTAACTGTCACAAATTTATGGTACCCATACAACGTACCGTTTTATGGTTTCTGATGCGTACCGGATACCAAAATACAGAAATAAATATACTGCGAAGATCAGCACGATGAGACGATCAAAACGGTATACAAATATCAGTGGTACGATCATCCAATCAAAAGTCAAAAATCGACACTGAAAATGTTGTTATTTGATAAGAATTAAGATAAACGGAGCAATAGAAGTCCAAATTTGGAAAAACGAAAGATGACGTCTCACTTAGAAGAGGATTTGGAAATATTCTATAGAAAAATATTCAGGTTTTTGAAATACATTTATTATCATCAATTATTAACTGATTTGAATGTAATAGAATACTTAATAAAAATAAACCTCCATATAATTAATTGAAAATTTACCATTTGCTATATTTAATCATACGTAATCCAAATATTAAATTTTTATTTCAAAACACTGTTATTTAAAATTTCATTAAAATTCAAATAAATACGTTATCAAAAAAACCAAATAAAATCTATAGGTCGTTACACTCTCCCCCACTCAAAAAATTTCGTCCCCGAAAAGGATGGAGGTAGGAGAATAGAAACAACCAAAAAGATAAAATAGATTGAAAGACAAGATAAACAATTAATTTAAAACTATATAAATTTTATTTGAAATATTCATTTGAAGACTTCATTTGAAATTCAATTTCTTTAATACTTTTTTTTTCAAAACCCATTTGTAAAATTTCTTGCTTCCTTTATAAATACCATTTATATGTTTAAATAACACCTTTATAAATATATGAAAACTATTTGGAAACAATTATTTACATTATTACTTATATTTATAAAGAAGCTATTTGAAAACATTAAATCCATAATTCATAAATTTATTAATTTTATCTCAAGATACTTTTCAAATATTATCAATAATCATTTACTTTAAATATGTTTTATTTAATTAAAACTCCTAAAATATTTATAACACTAAAAAATTTCTATTAAACCATGTAGTATATAAATAAACTAGATTTAAAAAGGATATAGTCAACAAGGAAAGGAGGTGGATTCAGAAAATGGGATATAGGTGAATAAATAAAGCTGAACGGATAAGGTAGATTCAAAAGAATAGTATCGGTCACGAATAGTTAATTCAAACAATAAGAATTTCAGTCCCAAATATTAATACAAAATTTCTTTGTTGGAAATACTTTTAAAATAAAATACCTTTATATCGAAACAAATTTCCTTTCGAAAATACTTTTATAACTCGATGTTTCAAAAAGATTATCCTCGTTCATGCAGACTCTGGCAGTGCGTTGATCAGGCGCAAAGCTATAATTCTCCAGGTACTTAGTAGACTTGTTTCAACACCCAGTGAAAATACTGGAAAAACTTTTAAAAATAGATATGGAAAGTACAGTCCAAACAAAAAAACAAACAAAACATGGATCGCAGATACACAATGGTTACGCCTGAATCCCCCAGGAAACATCCGTACCTTTTAAGCATTCACTGCCTTGCGAATTTCACCATGATAACAAAACTATGGACCGCATGATACATAACAATGGTTACGTATGGATCCCCCAGGAAACATCCATACCCTTTAAGCAATCTCTGCCTTGCGGATTACGCCACTAACACGACCATAGATCGCAGATACACAATGGTTACGCCTGGATCCCCCAGGAAACATCCGTACCTTTTAAGCAATCACTGCCTTGCGAATTACGCTATGCAGTCGAGTTCGTAAGACCATGGGCAATGCCATGGAATTCGAAGGACACTCGATTATCATATCCGAAAAACCAAAAATCAGAGAGAATAATATCGATAGAATGAATCCAAGATGTGGCCACAAATCGGATATCAAGCAGAAGGCACTTTCCATATCTTTACTTCGAAAATATGTATCATATAGTACCTTTCAAATTAATTTCAAATATCATACTTATGTGAAGTCCATTATATATAAGATTTCATTTTCAAATCCAATATTTTCCAAAATCAATAGTATATCAAATCGCACTTATATAGACTTCAATTATATAAGATTTCACTTTTCAAATTGAGTACCTTTTCAAATCCATAGTTTTCGAATCAACATCATACTTATACAGACCAAATTTTTTTTATATAAGTTCGATAACTCCCAAATCAAGTTTTTAGTAACACATGGTTCTCAATTTCAATTTGTTTCAATATCAATGTATTTTTCAAATTCATATACGCTTTCACCAAATTATTCTTCCAAATCAAATATCTTCAGTTCCAAAGTTTCCAAAATAATAAATTTAGGAAATAAATAAAAATTTCCAAATCAATATAATTAAGTCAAACAATTCATTTCCAAAATCAATGGTTTTCAAAATCATCTTATATTTACATAAGGTCCATCTTATATCAGGATCAAAATTTCAAAAATAAATTTCGTTGTACGAAGAGCTATATGGGATTGAACATCTTTGCTTACTAAAAGTTTTGAATTTAGAATAGTTTTGTATATAAGATAGTTTGAAAAATAGTTTTGTAAATAATTTGTAAATAAAATAGTTTAAAATAGTTCGTTTTAAGAAGAATAAAAGAAAAATAGTTCGAAAATGGTTTTAAATTGATAGTAGTTTTGCATAAAAGAAAAATTCCAATTAAATTACAAAGATATCCAACCCAACAACTTTCCATTTCAGCGTCAAGTATATCAATGATATTAGGATATAAGATGTACATATGTCATCATTTCGCAAAATCACATTCGATCGCTCGCTCGATCACACAATTTCGCTTTCGAACTAGTATTGTCCATTCGACTTCCCTAATGCGGATTTTGATTTGGTTTCTCGACTAGAAGCCATCAGTCTCCTTGCATAGCCATATACTATGATAGAGAATTCTAGAATCAAGCCCAAAATCCATATCAAATATTCTCCATCAAGAATCAAATGAAAAATCCTAACACGAAATGGTGTAATTCACCTCGAACTAGTGTACTCAAACTTGGATCGATTCAATTATGCGAATAAAACAGCATACGTACAACTTATGTATCTATTCCAACTTGTTCCATATATAGTTTAATAAAGATGTTACCCAGTTAAAATATTTAAACTAAATTTTATTCAAAATATTTTGAAGACCAAATTCTTTTCAAAACATTTCAAATCTAAATTTCATATTAGGAAATTCAAAATAGCCTTATTTGTTTACTAACAAAACAGTTTCAACTTATTTAAATCATATTACTGCATATTTTAAACATACATATCAAACTTATATACTTTATACTTTTCAAAATTACATAGCTTGGAAAATTTAACCTCGATTTGGAAGTACTCGAACCTTCAAAATAGTCGAAGAAATCATATTTTCAAATCCAAGAGTTGGAAATCACAAACAAATCAGTAAATCAATTCCAAAAGATAGGGTTATATCAAATCAGATCCAAAACTCAAGGACTGAACACCGACTTACTTCAAATCATTTCAAATATATATATATACATCTATCTTTCGAATATCAAATCTTACTTCGGGATTTGAAATCAAAATGGTTTCACAAAATCACTCGCATAGCAAAGCTACTGAAGTGGCCTATCCCCCACTTTGAGACTCGAAAATCAATGTCGATGATGCGTGCACTCATCACCGAAATTATTTTCCAGCGACATAAGTGAGTTTTGGACTTCTATTTTCTCAAACTTCTTTTGAAATTTCTACGAAATCATTCGAAACTCATTAGAAGTCATTTGAACATTTCTTATTCGGAAAATACTTTTAAATCATATTATTATTATATATTTCAAAATCTTAAAACCAATTTCAAAACACCGGAGTTCAATTCTCGAATTTCAAATTTAAAATCCTTCGGTTATAAATCATTTTTAGATAAATCAAATTTCTTATATAATTTTTCAAAATTACAAATCCTTTCGAAACCTCAAATTCTCATTTTAAAAAGGGTATATAATCATTATCGAAAACATTTCACTTTTATATATTTAATATAATCATACTTATCAAAATAATAATTTCGATATATAAAACAAATTCAAAATACAAACAAGCCCGATTTTCAAAGGATGATTTAAAAATGTATTTCAAAACAAGGGTAGAGATTCAAATTAGAGGGACTCTAATCAAATAGAATTCTGATTCGAAGATAGGCTCGAACGAAGATGAGATAATTAAATTTCAAAATAGAAGATAGATATATTTTTTTATAAATCACGGATGACCCTAGGGTCAACCGTGACTTCAAAATAAGATTAGTGCAAATTCTGAGGCAAATTGTAACGACCCGTAAATTTCAACTGTTTTAATAACGTAATCAGTTGAAATTTTGCGAAATTTTAAATGATAAAATTTTGAAATAAAAATTTAATATTTTAAATACGTCCAATTAAACATAGCAACTGGTAAATTTTCGTCCGAAAATATGAAAGTTTATTTCGCGCGTAAATTTACTTCAATTTAAATCAGTTAAAAAGCGATGAAAATAAAATGTTTCCGAAACATAAATATTTTTACATAGAAAAATTCTAAACCATCTTCTGAGCAAGATGTCAATTTGTCGTTTTTCCAAATTCGGAAATCTTTGGCTCAGTCGATCTTATTTTTCAGTGTTTTTCTTGCATTTTCCGTAGTAGAAAAATTCGAATTTTTATAATTAAATCATACCACTGATTTCTATATACCGTTTTGATCGTCTCATCGTGCTGATCTCTATGGTATATTCAATTGTCAATTTCGGAATTCGGTGTACGGTGCAATCTGTGAAACGTCTAACGTATCGGTTCCGCAACCGAGTCTTTTTAGTTTCTTTGTCCATTCGTTGCCCAGCTGAAAAGCGAATAGCCATAAATTCTTACTATTTTCCAGATATCAATGTTTGACCTTCTCTATCCCCAATGTTTAATTTAATTAAATCTGCTGGTTCATATTTTATCGGTTCTTGAGTACTTTTTAAAAGGAAGTGTACATTTAAAACATTCATTACTTAGGTGCAGGCTTTTGCCCATTCACTACCGTGACCTTATTCATTTTCTTTCCCTCCACCCAATACCTCTCTCAAATTTTTTCCACTACCCTTTCTTTTCCACCAAACCCATTTCTTTCCCCTTCCTCCATGCTTGTAGCCGAGATCCGTGCCTTTCATCTCCACCTCCCCTTCATGCTAGCAGCTCGCACGCGCACCTCCTCCATAGCCTCCGCCTCCATCCAGATCCAAACCCAGCCCGAGCACCTCGGCCACCAACCTTTCCCATCCTCTCCATGTCACCTGCATCACGTCCATCAGACTCCACCGCTTCCTCCCCTCTGGCCCCGCATCCTCTTCTTCCCACTACAAGCTTGTCCGCTAGCCTTTCCATCGTCATATCCCACGCTACCACCTTCCACTCCTCGAACCACCCTCCCATTCACCCACCTCAGCCTCCCCACGTCCAGACACCGAGCATCCCTCCAACTCACGAAATCGAGCACACCCTCCATCACTTTCCACGCCACTGACTTCATCCATTCAAAGCCAAAGCTTCCAGCCTGTCCACCTTGTACGTATATTAAGTTACATATGTTTTAATATATATATGTGGAAATGTGTTTAGACCATGTATATTGTACAATATAGTACGTTAGTGTACAGTGGGTATAGTATGTTTGGCTATTCTCTTCTTTTGCTTTTCTCTGTGCCTAGTTTAATTTCTAATACTATATATAGTATGTTATTTAAAATATTTGTATGTAACGTGTCTGGTTTGTATAATATGCTTGAATGCTAAGTGTGAGTCATATATAAGTGTGAGTCATATATAAGTGTGAGTCATATAACATGTTAGTATCTATATATTACCGTATATAGATATGGGTGCGGCATATCATTTATAAAAGGTTTATGTAAGTTTTATATAGTTATGTAATATGGTATTGAAAGTAGTATATTTCATGATTTAAAGGTGTATAGGGTATATGTTTTGACAGCAAATAAATATGCAGATACCAGTTTGGTTTTATAAGTTTAAGTATATTTTATATATATATAGAGTAATGTGTCGGGTTATGTACATATGATATTTATATGACAATAATTTTCGTCACTTACATATTTTTAGCTATGACTGTTTATACTAACTTTTAAAAGTAATGTGCATGTGAGTTATTTTGAATGTTAGTAAATATATAGGTACAGTATGTAGTTTATAATATGCTATATATTACCTATGTCTTATAAGTAGTTTGCATATGAGATATTTTAAAATGGGTATTAATATGTTAGTGTGTAAGTCAGATTTTATAAAATTATATGATATCATGGTATTTATATTTCGCATAGTTTAAATTTGAAAAGAAAATTCATTTTCGTATGATGTACGTTATTGGCAGTCTGCATGTACATATGGTACATTGTAAGTGGTCTTTATAAAAGAATGTAGTACGATTTGTAACAAATAAATTTAATATTGATTTGAAATTTATAACATATATTTTTGTTTTGATTTATCAAAATGGTTCTGATTCGTGTCCATCAATCTCTACCTTTCAGCTTTGCCCGTCGGACCCACTTTCAGCTTACTTCGCTTGAGATTTCTGTTTGGATTGTTCGATTTTCTAAATCCTGATCAAATCTGTAGCTTGTTGTCTATCAAACTCCTCTAGCCTCGAAAGGTGAGCAATCACTCACGATTAACGTTCTTTTATTTATTAAATTTGATTTCAATTGAAACGACAATTGAAATATACTGCTGTTAGTTAATTACACTGTTATATATGCTATTGCCTGTATCAGTTCACCTGTGACATCTGACACCATTATCTGTTAATTATTTATGCGATGATAATACAGTTTAATTGATAATTGATTGATTGTTGACGTTTATATTGGACGTTAAATTGTTAAGGTTAATTTGATAAATAGTATGCGATTGAACTTGATATAGGATAGTTAAATGTTAAATTGGTTTAAATGACATTTGTATAATATGACCCCTTTAACTGTTGAATTTATTGACACGTAGGATTTTTTTAATTACATTTTGAACCACTGAATGTATGTTGTTAAATTAATGATGTATGAAATTGTAAATAGATGACAAGTGAAAAACCGAAATGTAATAATCTTTAATCTACAAGAAATGATAGTGTAGATTCTAGAAATAATTATATTAATTCGTACAAATAACAATGCGAATTAATACGATTATTTCGGGATTATTTGAATTGATTATTGGATTGATATTGGTTGTTGTTATTGCTTGTTTATTTACTTTGACACCATCCCAGTTATCATACTGCAAGTTCCCTTTACTATGCTTTGATTTTGAATTAAATTGGAATCGGGTTGAAATGATAAATACCCAAATTGAACTTTGACCTAGGATAGAGAATTAAATAAAACCCGATTGGTCAATAATTTGATAAAAAAATAAAATGAAGATTTTATTTGAATAAATAATATGGTTTTGAAATGAAGTTGAAATTTGAATTTTAATGAAAGGAAAATGTTAATATTTAATAATCTGAAACAAAATGTTAACAATGAAATTGATGGAAGAATGTTGTTTAATTTGAGAAATAATTGTAATTAAGTTTGAAATTGTTAAACTTTGAAATGATTTAATAATCAAGTTTGAAATTATAATTAAGTTTGAAATTGTAATTAAGTTTGAAATTGTTAAACTTTGAAATGATTTAATAATCAAGTTTGAATTTATAATTAAGTTTGAAATTATTAAACTTTGGAATTATTTAATAATTAAGTTTTGAATTATTTAATAATTAAATAAGATTGAATTATTTAATGATTAAATTGATTTGGATTCTTTAATAAGAGAAATTGAATTTTTGAATAAGTGAATTTTACTTCGTAATAACTAAAATTGAGTTTCTTTATTAATTAAGTTTTGGAAAATTATTTAAGTAAGTAAATAAGTGAAATGGAATTTCTTTAACAAGAAATGAAAATGTGATATCTTTGGAATTAATGTAAGACTTGTAATTGAAAGAATTGATTTGACGAATTTAGTTTAATTCAAAAATTGTAAGTTTTGATTTGATGAAGTTGAACTTAAGAATTGATTTAATGAATTGGAAATTTAATAGAAATTGTTTTGAATGATAAAGTAACTTAACGAATATTGAATGGAATCGATAAATGAGTTTAAATTGATTTGAATGTTAAATAAAATTTATTTAAATGATTTCAGAATGAAACTTGTATACGAAATGCAATGAATATTTGAATTGTTTTAAATGAAGATTGAAATTGAATTATAAGATTTTGAAAGTGTAATTTGGAAGTTTTGAAACGTAAATTTATGGAAATGGTTTGAAAGACAAATGAAATATTGGTTTACGAATTGAAATTGAAATTGAAATTGAAATTGATTTGGTTTTTTTTGAAATATATAAACGACCAATCGGTGTAAAAATTACGAAAGTTATTAAAGAGACCGGGATCGGTAATGGATATACTCTCTATCTGAACCGAAACCACTTTAATAACTATACGCGGAGTGATGATCCAGAATGAAGTGGTTGGATGATGTACGTGATGACTGAAGAAAGAGAACGATAATGGATAGCCTTGACACTTGTGTCAAATTGGAAATGACTAAAACAGGAGCTGTGCCGGGCCAATGGAGGATTAGCTACCTCAAGTGGACACACTTCTTCGAACTACTTATACTTGTTGTCGATTGGTGCACCCTTGATTTTGGGAGTGTTGTTTCACGGTGTTGCGGGCGCTGCGGCGTTGCATTCTCACCAGTCCGGATCAGGCGAACGGTAGTATCACTACCTTGGGTATTGCCTCATGTGCCTTGTCATACTTGTATTCCATTTATACGCGACCACTACGTTTTTGATTTGTACCTTTAGTATATGGATTGCCCTCTGGTGACTTCCGGTTTTGGGGAAACTACGGTCTTGTATATGCTTTTGGGAATAAAATGTGTTAAGGGTGGAATGGGCTATGACTTAATGCTATTTTGATATCTTTATATTACTGGTAGACATTATTTACTTATCGTACACTACTACATAGTAGATAGTTTCACGGATCCTTAAAGGATGGTTATTCCAAACATCCTTTGAGTTACTTGTATTTCAATTGCTATTTCACTTGAGTTGGATTTATTAATATAAGAATGTTAATCCTGACTCGAGTGTTTTGTATTTTGCTTTACGCTCGGGTCAGACTGAGTGTACCAGTATTTGAGACTCACCTTTGAAGTTGGAGCTTTGCTTGAAGATCCAGCCATCTATTCTGCCTCCAGTATTCGATGATTCCAGTGATGTATTCTGATTTGTATCTGATGTATCGTATTACTCTTCTGTTGTAAACTCTGATGTATTTTATATATTCATATAGTAGCTTCATGAACTACTATCTCTTTTATTTCCGCTGCACTTATTACTCTGTGTCTGTGATCTGTGATATTTATTTACTGTATATGTTCAGTTTTGCCAATTTAAATTAACAACGCGGTATTTTGAGCAATTCAAATTCCGGCATGAGTGTCTACCTATACACTTATAATGGATGCGAATGGTCCAAAATTCTGGGTCGTTACAGTTGGTATCAGAGCTTTGGTAGCTCTAGGCAAAACTTGACATATAGGGTAAATGTATTTACAGAATCACTCTCATTCGAGTTTCAATCTCTTCCTTTTGACTCGATTTCTTTGAACTTTGGAACGTTCCCTACGGTTCCAAATTTCATTCGTGTCCCTCACTATTCGTCTTCTTTCAATTCAGGAGTATCACATAACTCCACTTCGAATGATCTTCACAATGAATCGGCGGTCTCGCCAAACTTCGAATGACCCTTATAATGAATCGGCGGTCTCGCCAAACTTCGAATTATTTGTATAGGGGTGAAACTCCTTTACAATTGGCATTGATTTACCGACGATTTCTGTATCCTCGGTTTACGATGCTATCTATCTCCTATTATGCCTGAATTCCATCTATTGAGATCGAGTGTTGATTTACCTCGGAATTCAGCATCGATCTTATTCTTGAAGTCACGGTCGACCCGGTTAAGGTTGCCCGTGATTTATATAAACTTATCCATCTTCTTATTGTGTTATTTAATCATCCTTTCTTCTGTTTCGAACTTATTTTCGAATCAGAATTCCCCTTGATTTGAGTCTATCAAATTTGAATCTCTATCCTTGCTTTGAAATCAATTCTTATATAGTCGAGCAAGGAAGTGTATTTGTAAATTAATATTTAAAATATTATTTTCAAATTTGGAAAATGAAATAAATTTGTTTGATTATATTGTGAAAATATAAGTAAAAATTTTTCTGGAATTTAATAGGTAAATTAAATTGTTGTTTGAAATAATAATATTTGATTATCATTTATTGTTCTAAATAAATTTATAAATACGGTTTATAAATTGATTTGGAATTTGAAATGAATTTAATTCAGAAATTTGAGAATTTAATTTCCAATGATTTTCGAACTATGGTTTTAAAGGTTTAAAATGCACATTATTTAAAGGTATTTTGACTATAATTTGTTTCCAAAGAATTCTAATGTATATTATTTAAAGTATTTTCAAATAGAAATCGTTTTCAAAGAATTTTTAAAATGTTGAAATCAGTACTCTTCTCTTTGTCGCTGGAAAATAATTTCGGTGATGGCGGCCGCATCATCGACATTCATTTTCGAGTTTCGAAGTGGAGAAACCATTCTGTAGCTTTGCTACGGTTTTTTTTTGAGAAAAAAAAATATATTTTGATTTGAATCTCTTCAGTATATCTGATTTATATATATATATGTATCTTATTTTAAAATTTAATTTGATATAAATTTATGATATATAACTCTAAATTGTTTAAAGTTTCGGAAATCTAATTCTTAAATTTTGTTAAAGGATGATTTTAATTATAAATAAAACCAAAATTTGGAATAAATATTTAAACTTGAATAATTGAATTGGGAAAATTTTATTTGTATATTGTTCAACTGCATTCTAATACAACTTACCTAAATCATTCAGAAGTTGAATATGTAATTGGATAATATACAAGATAAATTGAATTTATAAATAAAATTTGAGTGGTTATAACAAATGTTATACACTTAAATTTTAATTATAAAATGTTAATAGAGATAAATAGAATAATAAGATAATTGAAAAATAAAATTTTAAGGTTAATTAATAAATTGAAATTTGATCAACATATGAAAATACCTTGAATTTAAAAGAAATTAATAGATGTAAATTAAATTAAATCGAAACTTTTATGTTTTAAATAAATTTATATGGATTAAATATATGTGATTAGATATATTAAGTAGAATAAATTTAACAATTATTTGGCATAAAGAAGAATTTAAATTGTTGAAAAAAAATATGATTATAATAAAAGACTATTCAAATTTATGGTTTTAGAAATTGTAAATTGAAGATAATTGAATAATAAGATAATGAATTTAGAAATAGTTGAGATTGATTTTAGTGAAATCAAACGGATTAAAACAATTATTGAATATCAATTAATTTAAATTTGAATTTATATGGTTTAAATTAATTGTTATTTTGTATTTCAAATCTGTTTTCTTTCTGGTTGTGTCTATTCTCCTACCTCGTTCCTTTTCGGGGACGAAAAGTTTTGAGTGGGGGAGAGTGTAACGACCCATAAATTTCAACTGTTTTAATAACGTAATCAGTTGAAATTTTGCGAAATTTTAAACGATAAAATTTTGAAATAAAAATTTAATATTTGAAATACGTCCAGTTAAACATAGCAACTGGTAAATTTTCGTCCGAAAATATGAAAGTTTATTTCGCGCGTAAATTTACTTCAATTTAAATCAGTTAAAAAGCGATGAAAATAAAATGTTTCCGAAACATAAATAATTTTACATAGAAAAATTCTAAAGCATCTTCTGAGCAAGATGTCAGTTTGTCGTTTTTCCAAATTCGGACATCTTTGGCTCCGTCGATCTTATTTTTCAGTGTTTTTCTTGCATTTTCCGTAGTAGAAAAATTCGAATTTTTATAATTAAATCGTACCACTAATTTCTATATACCGTTTTGATCGTCTCGTCGTGCTGATCTCTATGGTATATTCAATTATCAATTTCGGAATTCGGTGTACGGTGCAATCTGTGAAACGTCTAACGTATCGGTTTCGCAACCGAGTCTTTTTAGTTTCTTTGTCCATTCGTTGCCCAGCTGAAAAGCGAATAGCCATAAATTCTTACTATTTTCCAGATATCAATGTTTGATCTTCTCTATCCCCAATGTTTAATTTAATTAAATTTGCTGGTTCATATTTTATCGGTTCTTGAGTACTTTTTAAAAGGAAGTGTACATTTAAAACATTCATTACTTAGGTGCAGGCTTTTGCCCATTCACTACCGTGACCTTATTCATTTTCTTTCCCTCCACCCAATACCTCTCTCAAATTTTTTCCACTACCCTTTCTTTTCCACCAAACCCATTTCTTTCCCTTCCTCCATGCTTGTAGCCGAGACCCGTGCCTTTCATCTCCACCTCCCCTCCATGCTAGCAGCTCGCACGCGCACCTCCTCCATAGCCTCCGCCTCCATCCAGATCCAAACCCAGCCCGAGCACCTCGGCCACCAACCTTTCCCATCCTCTCCATGTCACCTGCATCACGTCCATCAGACTCCGCCGCTTCCTCCCCTCTGGCCCCGCATCCTCTTCTTCCCACTACAAGCCTGTCCGCTAGCCTTTCCATCGTCATATCCCACGCTACCACCTTCCACTCCTCGAACCACCCTCCCATTCACCCACCTCAGCCTCCCCACGTCCAGACACCGAGCATCCCTCCAACTCACGAAATCGAGCACACCCTCCATCACTTTCCACGCCACTGACTTCATCCATTCAAACCCGAAGCTTCCAGCCTGTCCACCTTGTACGTATATTAAGTTACATATGTTTTAATATATATATGTGGAAATGTGTTTAGACCATGTATATTGTACAATATAGTACGTTAGTGTACAATGGGTATAGTATGTTTGGCTATTCTCTTCTTTTGCTTTTCTCTGTGCCTAGTTTAATTTCTAATACTATATATAGTATGTTATTTAAAATATTTGTATGTAACGTGTCTGGTTTGTATAATATGCTTGAATGCTAAGTGTGAGTCATATATAAGTGTGAGTCATATATAAGTGTGAGTCATATATAAGTGTGAGTCATATAACGTGTTAGTATCTATATATTACCGTATATAGATATGGGTGCGGCATATCATTTATAAAAGGTTTACGTAAGTTTTATATAGTTATGTAATATGGTATTGAAAGAAGTATATTTCATGATTTAAAGGTGTATAGGTTATATGTTTTGACAGCAAATAAATATGCAAATACCAGTTTGGTTTTATAAGTTTAAGTATATTTTATATATATATAGAGTTATGTGTCGGGTTATGTACATATGATATTTATATGACAATAATTTTCGTCACTTACATATTTTTAGCTATGACTGTTTATACTAACTTTTAAAAGTAATGTGCATGTGAGTTATTTTGAATGTTAGTAAATATATAGGTACAGTATGTAGTTTATAATATGCTATATATTACCTATGTCTTATAAGTAGTTTGCATATGAGATATTTTAAAATGGGTATTAATATGTTAGTGTGTAAGTCAGATTTTATAAAATTATATGATATCATGGTATGTATATTTCGCATAGTTTAAATTTGAAAAGAAAATTCATTTTCGTATGATGTACGTTATTGGCAGTCTGCATGTACATATGGTACATTGTAAGTGGTCTTTATAAAAGAATGTAGTACGATTTGTAACAAATAAATTTAATATTGATTTGAAATTTATAACATATATTTTTGTTTCGATTTATCAAAATGGTTCTGATTCGTGTCCATCAATCTCTACCTTTCAGCTTTGCCCGTCGAAACCACTTTCAGCTTACTTCGCCTGAGATTTCTGTTTGGATTGTTCGATTTTCTAAATCGTGATCAAATCTGTAGCTTGTTGTCTATCAAACTCCTCTAGCCTCGAAAGGTGAGCAATCACTCACGATTAACGTTCTTTTATTTATTAAATTTGATTTCAATTGAAACGACAATTGAAATATACTGCTGTTAGTTAATTACACTGTTATATATGCTATTGCCTGTATCAGTTCACCTGTAACATCTGACACCATTATCTGTTAATTATTTATGCGATGATAATACAGTTTAACTGATAATTGATTGATTGTTGACGTTTATATTGGACGTTAAATTGTTAAGGTTAATTTGATAAATAGTATGCGATTGAACTTGATATAGGATAGTTAAATGTTAAATTGGATTAAATGACATTTGTATAATATGACCCCTTTAACTATTGAATTTATTGACACGTGGGATTTGTTTAATTACATTTTGAACCACTGAATGTATGTTGTTAAATTGATGATGTATGAAATTGTAAATAGATGACAAGTGAAAAACCGAAATGTAATAATCTTTAATCTACATGAAATGATAGTGTAGATTCTAGAAATAATTATATTAATTCATACAAATAACAATGCGAATTAATACGATTATTTCGGGATTATTTGAATTGATTATTGGATTGATATTGGTTGTTGTTATTGCTTGTTTATTTACTTTGACACCATCCCAGTTATCACACTGCAAGTTCCCTTTACTATGCTTTGATTTTGAATTAAATTGGAATCGGGTTGAAATGATAAATACCCAAATTGAACTTTAACCTAGGATAGAGAATTAAATAAAACCCGATTGGTCAATAATTTGATAAAAAAATAAAATGAAGATTTTATTTGAATAAATAATATGGTTTTGAAATGAAGTTGAAATTTGAATTTTAATGAAAGGAAAATGTTAATATTTAATAATCTGAAACAAAATGTTAACAATGAAATTGATGGAAGAATGTTGTTTAATTTGAGAAATAATTGTAATTAAGTTTGAAATTGTTAAACTTTGAAATGATTTAATAATCAAGTTTGAAATTATAATTAAGTTTGAAATTATAATTAAGTTTGAAATTGTAATTAAGTTTGAAATTGTTAAACTTTGAAATGATTTAATAATCAAGTTTGAATTTATAATTAAGTTTGAAATTATTAAACTTTGGAATTATTTAATAATTAAGTTTTGAATTATTTAATAATTAAATAAGATTGAATTATTTAATGATTAAATTGATTTGGATTCTTTAATAAGAGAAATTGAATTTTTGAATAAGTGAATTTTACTTCGTAATAACTGAAATTGAGTTTCTTTATTAATTAAGTTTTGGAAAATTATTTAAGTAAGTAAATAAGTGAAATGGAATTTCTTTAACAAGAAATGAAAATGTGATATCTTTGGAATTAATGTAAGACTTGTAATTGAAAGAATTGATTTGACGAATTTAGTTTAATTCAAAAATTGTAAGTTTTGATTTGATGAAGTTGAACTTAAGAATTGATTTAATGAATTGGAAATTTAATAGAAATTGTTTTGAATGATAAAGTAACTTAACGAATATTGAATGGAATCGATAAATGAGTTTAAATTGATTTGAATGTTAAATAAAATTTATTTAAATGATTTCGGAATGAAACTTGTATACGAAATGCAATGAATATTTGAATTGTTTTAAATGAAGATTGAAATTGAATTATAAGATTTTGAAAGTGTAATTTGGAAGTTTTGAAACGTAAATTTATGGAAATGGTTTGAAAGACAAATGAAATATTGGTTTACGAATTGAAATTGAAATTGATTTGGTTTTTTTTGAAATATATAAACGACCAATCGGTGTAAAAATTACGAAAGTTATTAAAGAGACCGGGATCGGTAATGGATATACTCTCTATCTGAACCGAAACCACTTTAATAACTATACGCGGAGTGATGATCCAGAATGAAGTGGTTGGATGATGTACGTGATGACTGAAGAAAGAGAACGATAATGGATAGCCTTGACACTTGTGTCAAATTGGAAATGACTAAAACAGGAGCTGTGCCGGGCCAATGGAGGATTAGCTACCTCAAGTGGACACACTTCTTCGAACTACTTATACTTGTTGTCGATTGGTGCACCCTTGATTTTGGGAGTGTTGTTTCACGGTGTTGCGGGCGCTGCGGCGTTGCGTTCTCACCAGTCCGGATCAGGCGAACGGTAGTATCACTACCTTGGGTATTGCCTCATGTGCCTTGTCATACTTGTATTCCATTTATACGCGACCACTACGTTTTTGATTTGTACCTTTAGTATATGGATTGCCCTCTGGTGACTTCCGGTTTTGGGGAAACTACGGTCTTGTATATGCTTTTGGGAATAAAATGTGTTAAGGGTGGAATGGGCCATGACTTAACGCTATTTTGATATCTTTATATTACTGATAGACATTATTTACTTATCGTACACTACTACATAGTAGATAGTTTCACGGATCCTTAAAGGATGGTTATTCCAAACATCCTTTGAGTTACTTGTATTTCAATTGCTATTTCACTTGAGTTGGATTTATTAATGTAAGAATGTTAATCCTGACTCGAGTGTTTTGTATTTTGCTTTACGCTCGGGTCAGACTGAGTGTACCAATATTTGAGACTCACCTTTGAAGTTGGAGCTTTGCTTGAAGATCCAGCCATCTATTTTGCCTCCAGTATTCGATGATTCCAGTGATGTATTCTGATTTGTATCTGATGTATCGTATTACTCTTCTGTTGTAAACTCTGATGTATTTTATATATTCATATAGTAGCTTCATGAACTACTATCTCTTTTATTTCCGCTGCACTTATTACTCTGTGTCTGTGATCTGTGATATTTATTTACTGTATATGTTCAGTTTTGCCAATTTAAATTAACAACGCGGTATTTTGAGCAATTCAAATTCCGGCATGAGTGTCTACCTATACACTTATAATGGATGCGAATGGTCCAAAATTCTGGGTCGTTACACAAATCGGCATTCGATCGCCAGAGATAGAATTCGGCATAACAAGAGATAGCAGCATCTAAACCGAGGGATATATAAATCTCCGGTGAATCAATGCCAATTGTAAAGGAGTTCCACCCCTTTACAAATCATTCAGTGGAGTTATGGGATACTCCAGGATCAAAGAATACAAATAGAGGAGATAAGAATAGATTTCGGAACCGAGGGACGTTCCAAAATTCAAAGGAACTTCCAATCAAGAAAAGGAATCCAAGCACGAATGAAAGTGATTCCGCATATAAATTTACTATATATGCTAAGTTCGCCTAGAGCCTAAGCTCTGATACCAACTGTAACAACCCGATATTTTGGACCATTCAAATCGACAATAAATCCACACATGTCGGACTTGAATAATTCAAAATAATAGATTGTTAATTTAAATTTGGCAAACTCAGCATATACAGTAAATAAATCAATCATAGAATCACAGACACAGAGTAATACAATAATACGCAGCGGAATAAATAAATAGTAGTTCATGAAGCTACTATATAAACATCAGAGTTAGAAATAAAATACAACAGAATATCTTGAATGCAGTGAAGTCTCCAGTACAACAGATGACCTCTCTGAACAGATCAACTAGAAAAGCTGGAAGCTGAGTCGATAGTTGGATCTCCAAATGAAGCTCCAAATTCCAAAGGTGAGTCTCAGATGCTGTATCACTCGGTCTGACCCGAGCGTAAAGCAAAACACAAAACACTCGAGTCAGGATTAACATCCTTATATCAATAAATCTAACTCAAGTGAAATATCAACTGAAATACAAGTAACTTAAAGGATGTTTGGGATAACCATCCTCTAAGGATCCGTGGAACTATCTACCATGTAGAAATATACACTATAACACCGTGGTCATTTCAATTTTATTTATACTTCAAACCCAAATATCATTTTCATTTCAAAATATCTATTTCCAAAATAGTATATATATAGGTTAAATAATTTAAAAGTAAAGTATTTAAAATTTCCTCAAGTCTCACAAATTGCTTCACATCCACCCAAATTCCAAATTCAAATTTATTCAAAGCTCAATTCATCAATTCAATTCAGTTCTAAATATACCATTTAAATTTCAATATATTTCAAAGCTTTAATATTCAATATTTTCAAAGTTAAATTTAACAGTTTCATATAGCTCTTGATTTAACTTTATTATTATTTAATCAGGGATTATTCACTTAATAAATTCAATATCATTTAACTAGCCTTAAATTTCATTTTTACTAAATATTTCCTTAAATTTATTTAAACAAGAAATATTCATTAAATTATTTAAATCAAACCCAAGTTATAAATCATATCTTAAATCTCAATTTCAATAAGTTTCACATCAGTTTAATTAAATAAAATTCTTTAATGAATACAATTACAACTAAATTCAAATTATCTTCCCAACCTTAACTTATTCAAATTATTACTAAAATCTATTTTCAAACATAAATTTAAATACTTAACCATATTATATGTATTAAATCAATCTTAATTAAATAAAATATTATTATTAAATCTATATATATATGGACCAACGGTGTCTGTATATATATCTATCATATGGTTAAGTGATACGGATATTTATCATTTCAATCCGAAATTTAAATATATACGGGTAGATATCATTTCAACCCGTAATCCCAATTTCAATTCAAATGAAAATCGCTTGGGTCTATCATTTCAACCCATAACGATTTCTCCTATTCTAAAGTCCGTTCGGGTATGTATCATTTCAACCCATAGTGAATTCTAAACTACAGGGAACTTGCAGAGTGATAACAGATAATATAATAATATAACAGGCATATATCATCAATAACAGTATAGTATAAACAATAGGATATGGTGTCATATCCCACAGGTGAACAATTACAGATAATAGCATATATATAACAATGTAAATAACTAGCAACAGCATATTTCAATTGACATTTCAATTGAAATCAAATTTAATAAATATAAGTGTCATGTACGGGATTTTTCGACTTTCGAAAATTCGACATCGATACTCACTTTATCGACTGCCGAGCAATCGAGTGCCGAGAACTCCAATAGTGAGGGTTTTAAGAAAAAGAAAAAGGTAGAAGAAGAAGATAGAAGAAAAAGAAAGAAGAACAACAACAGAGCAAGAGCAGAAACAGAAACAGAAAACAATATCAGAATCTCACATATCGCAGCGGAACAATATATAATAGATAAATGAATATCATTTAAAAACAAAAGAATTATATCTGTTATTACATTACATCACATCATATCATCAGAGTCAATAAACAACAATGGACAGTTATATAAACTTGTCCACATACAGAATACACAGCGGAATAAATACTATCAGATACAAATACTACGTCTCGTCATCCAGCTTGCTTCCAAAGCTCCAGAATATCCAGAATATCCTGATAATATAACTCTAGGCTGCCCGTGTGGAAATTGGTGGGCACCCAGAGTTTAGAAGGGAAACAATAAACTCCGAGTCAGTCATGGTGACTGGTGTGAGATCGTAAAACAGTTTTATCTTTAAAACAACAAGAAGATTTTAAAGTCAATTCGCAATGCTTTTGGAAAATGAAACTACCATAAGACCTCCCACCACACACACAATGCAAATGCAGACTTGGAGGAGATTTCTTCTTATGATAGTCAAAGATGCTTACTACGCAAAAAATCAAATTCTTTTTGATATTATTATTAGTGCATAGTGGAAAACATTTCGAAAGTAGAATATAAATCTTAGCCAGCATAGGTACCATTATATTATGCCTGCTATAGCTGCCTCCTGAGGAGACAGGTTATACAATTGAAATCGTAAAGGCTCGTATTGTTTCTTTGGATTTCCAACAAATGGTCAGGCTAAGGAACTTCCTTTTCCACGATGGGTACGTCCCTAGAATAGACGACCCGAGAACCTAACCGGATCTCTGCCAACACAAGGCCGGGTTACCTCTGCAAAAATAGGTAACTACTGACACGCGTATGCCATCCCCCGATCGTAACCGATCTTCCCGAGGATCCCCGATTTCCAACAAACCACATAGATAATAATGCAGCAACCACATAGGTTAAGTATCTGGGCTCCATACCATGATACCACCTCTATCCAGAAGGAATGACATACACTAAGGGGCGCTACTCCCTAGAACCTTGCTGCATCCTTCCTGTTTCGACCATTTCCGGGATGTAAGGCTCGACGAAGTCTCGTCCACAAAGCTACGCTTTCTCAAAAAGCCCTGCTTCGGGTCAAACAAAATGATCAACCTATGATCACAAAGATATAAGATCAAACAAATGATCATATCGCAAATGATCAAACACTGATCATTTCACAGCAACACTCAGTATGCCACGTTACCAAATTGGGATATATCGCTGATAAATTTCAACTACATAACCTCTGAGCTCGTACGTCTCAGAGAAGGGTGTTAAGCTAAGAGAATAAATTCTCCGCCACCAACAGAAATGTATTTGAAAGAAATCAGCTTTATATCTCAAATTGTAACGTCAGATACACAATCCATACAAGTCTGTTCCGGGATCGAACAGAACCGAAGGCACTTCTCACGAAGCCCTTGCACATCCGGATAAATTTTTAATCACGTCCGGACTTCCCGTCACTAAGGGTGATAAAACCTCTAAACCGGAGATCAGCCGATGTAGAGTAACTCGACGGTAATCCTTCCGTTTTCAAAAATATCCGGTCTTCAACACCGGTCTTCAAATGCAATTCATAACGACGTATCACATATTCGGAATGGGTTATACGACCCCATGGTCCTTTCCCGGCTAACCCGAATAGTGAGCGTTTATTCAAAAATAAGTGTGGCATTCAAATTCATCCAATTCACAACAAACACCTACTCAAGGTAATTATTGATAGTCGGTTATTTAACTATCAATAAAGATGCGCAACATCATCAGATTCCAAATAATTTTCCAAATTATTTCATCTTCAAAAATATCTTTACTAGATATAAAATTTCCACACTTAACCGTTTGAAAACAATTTCAAATCAATTTCCCCATTTCATTTTATCTTTGAAGATAAAATCTCAAAACAGTTCATTTCATATTGGAAAAGCATTTCCATACTTATTTAAAAATAAGTGTTTCACAAATCCTTTATTTTCAACATTTGAAAATATTCGATATACTTAAATCAATATTAAGTATATATTCATTCTTTAAGGAAATCTATTTCTATAACACATTTATCTGAGTCAAAACGAATGTTACGTAAAGCATCGTTACGACGACTCAAAATCACTAGTATAGGGATTCGGAATTAGATAGATATATAAATCCCAATACTAGACAAAACACATTTCCTTTCGGAAATCATTTACTATAACAACAGTGTTATAGTCCACCATTTCCTTATTTTTCGAAAACGTCTATTTCAACAATAAAAGTTGAAATCTATGTATTCGATACTTATCACGTTTTAAAACATCTTTTAAAACAATTACTTCATTTCTGTAATATCGCTTTCCCAAAACAAGTTCATTTTACTTAACAATATATTCACTGTCCAAAATCGTGAATATACTTCACTAACCACATTTCAATATTTTCTACACATTTTATTTAAATAATAATCCGCTATCCAAAATCGCGAATATATCTCCTTTAACATTTTAATTTATCAAATCCAATTGATTTCGAATTTATAAAACAACGTTTATAAATTCTATTTCTATTTTCTAACGACTTCAATTTAATAAATCTTCTTTATTAATAATTCGATCAATATTCCATTTAAAGGCAAAAAATCCAATTTATAAGTAAATCTCTTATAAATCTTTTATTCTACAGTTTCATCCATTTTATAATTTCACAATTTATGAATCTATAAATTCCATATCCTCACGATTTATAATTCTATAAATTTCATCTTTAACACTTATCATCTCGTTTTAAAATTCCAATATTTTAAATTTATAAATATCAACTTTTTAAATCTTTTAAATAAACTGTTCACAAAAATCCGAAAATCTCAGTTCAAACCATTTTATAAATTGCTTAAACTATTTATTTCAAAAATCACCTTACGGTCATAATTCACAAAAATCTTAACTTTTATAACTTCAAAATTTTACGTTTATAAATCGATTCAAAAATTCCATAAAACGTATATTTTCAAAAATCACTTTAAAAACCCTTTTAAAGTAAAAGTCGTTATTTTTACATTTCAAAACTGAATCCAATGATGCGACAACACCAATTAGTCCATCACAACAGTCAATATCATATATCAATATGATAACAGAATATATATCAATATCTGTAAATAAGTAAATAAGTTGAGGAATCCAGTTGGATCCCCCCAACCTGTTTCCCTGCATCCAAAGATGTTAGCACAATACCAATTCCGCTCCAGTACGGAATTATCGCGGTATATGGGTTTTATAAAAATAATCCGCTTACTAACGGCGCAATAGGGTCTCATCCGCTATACGAGGCGGGAAATCAATCAATCCAATATATACATATGCCAATATGTATATATTGCTATATATAGATATATATCCTACTATATCTAATATCACATCCAATAGCAATCAAATCAATAACTGAAAATTCCACTTTTCAATTTTTTTTGAGTGAGGAGATCTCACCTTAGCTTTTCCGATAGCAATTTATAGCGTTTATTTCGAATGAAATTAAACGGACGTTTAATTTCACTCAAAATTTTCACTGACTCCGATCGTCTCCAAATCAGTTGCACTGCGTAGAGCTTGTCAAGACGATTCCAACGCATTTTGTTTCGTGCTTTTCCGATCTCGTAAGAAAAAGATATTGCATTTTAAACATTACACAAATTTTAATATAATTTAATTTACATTTTCTTTCATAATTTTAAAACCCACCCTCATCCAGACCGTTCGTTTTTTGATGAGATGAGATCACAGCCCCTTTTTTTCTTTCTTCCCCCACGCAACTCCCAGGCATGTCACGAACGTGAAGAACCCACCTTGGCCGCCTTATAACCCTAATACACGCGACCACTCCAACCACTTCAACATCGATCAAGACGTGCCATTCCACTCGTCATCACGCCCTCTACCTCCACCACACCTGCGGCAGAACTCGGTTGCTCCTTCGCCTCTAAAAACACGTGCGAATGACATACGAACGCGAGCTGCTATAGCCTTCACACGACGACATCACGCAAGATCCACCGTTGGATTTGTTCGTCTCGACAAGCCTAACAATTTTCTAGTTGGTGGTTTCTGACAGAAGTGAAAGGATGAGGAGAAATCTGGAGGTAAAGGCAAGAACATATCGGCCATTGAACTGGAAAGTGGCGGCCGGTTGAAATTAGGGTTAGGTTATTATTTTTCTTCTGAAAATGAAAATAAAGGGGATATTTATAGAGATTTTACGAACACTATTCATCCGGAATTTCCAAACTCCGATTTACGCGCGATCACTATCGTTTCTAGGGTTTATCCCGCGTTCCGGACACAATGGAACAGGTTTCGGAAGCTAATTCGATCGTATGTGTGAGATATGGCAATAAACGATCAATTTAAATTAAACCGATTTAAATCGATTTCGAGGCATTTTGGCTTGCCCCGGACAAACGGTAAATCCAAAAATTACGAAATTTGAAATCTTACAATAATATCACATTACGGATCCGATGAAACTGGTTTCGTTAAATTCTGAGACTGTTCGAAATTTGGCTATTTTTACAGTCGATAATTAAATATTAAAATATTCAATTTTCATAGATTAACTCTAAATTAAATTTTAAAAGTTCTATAACTTTTCTATAACTCCAGTATGATTAAATAAAATTTTACAAATCATTTTCATTCACATTAAATCCAGATTTCAATTATTTCTGGAATTTAACTATTAAATTATCGATTTAATTGTCAAATTAAATCCAATATTCGAATTTTAAATTACTCGACTTATTAATTCATTTATTAATATTTAAAATCAATTAAATATTCGAATTTTAATTATCAAAAATTCTGGGTCGTTACAGACTTCCCCCCTTAAAAGAATTTCGTCCCGAAATTACCAAGTAAGGAAAAAATGGTCCTTAACTCGTCTACTCTTTTTCCAACATCTAATAGTTTTATCAAATTTTCAAAACAAATCTCTCTACTAGAGATTCGTTATTAATTCAACTAAATTTCCAACTTCAATTATAAGTTTCAACAGCATTGTTTTACTTCAAAATTCAAATTTAAACTTAAATTTTTTAAATTTTCAAAATTTCTCAAAAATTTTCTAACGCCCTAAATTTCGCCAGCGTCTCCTTTGCGCGGCTAATACGGCACGACTACAAAACGTCCCTACGGACTCTCAGATTTCAAAAAGAAAAAGAAAAAGCCAAGCGACTAGAGAAATAAGTCATCAAATCTCATATTCGAATTTAAATACATACTTTTTTCGAGCAATTCAAATTCTCTTCAAAATCAAAATTCCAATTCCTTTTATAACACCTGTATGTCCTACTAGCCATAATATCTAGTTACAACATTCAAACTATTTTGTAAATTTTATTACAAATTTTCAATATAAACTACTTATATCATTTTTACTTCACTGTTGAAGCTACATATCTATTTTCATTCAATTTTACATTTCACATTCATTTGAATTCAATTTTATCTTCTATTCTGGATATTGAATTTCATTTTCTTGCACTTGCAATTGCAAATTTATTCACAAATTCATTCATTTACAATTTGAATCTCATTTCTATCAAATTTCAAATATTTCTACAAGTCTTTGACTTACTTACATTTTGATTTATAAAATCATTTATCCATTTACATTACTAATTCCATTATGAATTTTATCTTCAATTATCCTCTTTGAATTCTATTTTCATTTATGAATCATATTTACAATTCATATTCATAATTTTTGTTCATATATGAATTTATTTCCTTATACTTTCAATTCACATTTATAGATTTCATTTGTTAATGAACTTTAATTCCAATCACAATTACATATTTTACATTAACAATTTCTATTTGTATAAGTTATCAATTCAATCATATTCCATAAATATTCTTATAAAGTATTCCAGAGTCCTTTCAACATTTCAAAACCATTTTGAAAACAATTCAAACTATTCTTTGAATTTTCTAAAACAAAATCCAAAATTTTCAAACAACTTCCTTTTAAAACAATTTGGCAGCAATTTCTCTTTTGGAAACCCGAAAATGAACATCAATAATGCTGCAGTCATTACCGAAGTTATTTTCCAGCGACCGAAAAGAGTTTAGAGCTTTTATCTCTCTAGAATACTTTTCAAACCTTTGAAATTCATTTTCAAATCAAAAAGGAATTTAAACTTTCCAAATCTCTAAAATTTTCAAATTCTTTTCAAACATTTCCAAAAACTTTTCTGGAATTTCGTTTTAAATTACAATTCACATTTATAATTTATATTCTTTAAATTTCATTTGTATGTGAATTTATTTCTAAACTTTGGAGTTACGATTTCAATTTCGTATTCAATTTCAATGATAATAATTTACTATTATTACTTCCTAACATCCATGCAACCATATATTATAGTACTTTATAGAAAAACATTTCTTTTCTATACAAAAATAGTTTTGGGCAAAATTATCTCATTTACCCTATTTAAAACAATACTGTGCCGAATTGTTCTATATAAGTGTTTAGAGATCCCTATCGATAGAGTTGTACGGACAATACCGACCAGAATCCATATACCACTCAACAAACCAATCATCACAATATAAAACAATTTTATATTCAATAACAAATACGCGCTCGCATCTATTATTACACTCAACTCATTCTAGAGCACTACTGACTCTATCTCTAATGAGTAACACCCAACAGAGCAGGGTTGTCGCTTAACCATATGCTCTGATACCACGCTGTCACGTACGGGATTTTTCGACTTTCGAAAATTCGACATCGATACTCACTTTATCGACTGCCGAGCAATCGAGTGCCGGGAACTCCAATAGTGAGGGTTTTAAGAAAAAGAAAAAGGTAGAAGAAGAAGATAGAAGAAAAAGAAAGAAGAACAACAACAGAACAAGAGCAGAAACAGAAACAGAAAACAATATCAGAATCTCACATATCGCAGCGGAACAATATATAATAGATAAATGAATATCATTTAAAAACAAAAGAATTATATCTGTTATTACATTACATCACATCATATCATCAGAGTCAATAAACAACAATGGACAGTTATATAAACTTGTCCTCATACAGAATACACAGCGGAATAAATACTATCAGATACAAATACTACGTCTCGTCATCCAGCTTGCTTCCAAAGTTCCAGAATATCCAGAATATCCTGATAATACAACTCTAGGCTGCCCGTGTGGAAATTGGTGGGCACCCAGAGTTTAGAAGGGAAACAATAAACTCCGAGTCAGTCATGGTGACTGGTGTGAGATCGTAAAACAGTTTTATCTTTAAAACAACAAGAAGATTTTAAAGTCAATTCGCAATGCTTTTGGAAAATGAAACTACCATAAGACCTCCCACCACACACACAATGCAAACGCAGACTTGGAGGAGATTTCTTCTTATGATAGTCAAAGATGCTTACTACGCAAAAAATCAAATTCTTTTTTATATTATTATTAGTGCATAGTGGAAAACATTTCGAAAGTAGAATATAAATCTTAGCCAGCATAGGTACCATTATATTATGCCTGCTATAGCTGCCTCCTGAGGAGACAGGTTATACAATTGAAATCGTAAAGGCTCGTATTGTTTCTTTGGATTTCCAACAAATGGTCAGGCTAAGGAACTTCCTTTTCCACGATGGGTACGTCCCTGGAATAGACGACCCGAGAACCTAACCGGATCTCTGCCAACACAAGGCCGGGTTACCTCTGCAAAAATAGGTAACTACTGACACGCGTATGCCATCCCCCGATCGTAACCGATCTTCCCGAGGATCCCCGATTTCCAACAAACCACATAGATAATAATGCAGCAACCACATAGGTTAAGTATCTGGGCTCCATACCATGATACCACCTCTATCCAGAAGGAATGACATACACTAAGGGGCGCTACTCCCTAGAACCTTGCTGCATCCTTCCTGTTTCGACCATTTCCGGGATGTAAGGCTCGACGAAGTCTCGTCCACAAAGCTACGCTTTCTCAAAAAGCCCTGCTTCGGGTCAAACAAAATGATCAACCTATGATCACAAAGATATAAGATCAAACAAATGATCATATCGCAAATGATCAAACACTGATCATTTCACAGCAACACTCAGTATGCCACGTTACCAAATTGGGATATATCGCTGATAAATTTCAACTACATAACCTCTGAGCTCGTACGTCTCAGAGAAGGGTGTTAAGCTAAGAGAATAAATTCTCCGCCACCAACAGAAATGTATTTGAAAGAAATCAGCTTTATATCTCAAATTGTAACGTCAGACACACAATCCATACAAGTCTGTTCCGGGATCGAACAGAACCGAAGGCACTTCTCACGAAGCCCTTGCACATCCAGATAAATTTCTAATCACGTCCGGACTTCCCGTCACTAAGGGTGATAAAACCTCTAAACCGGAGATCAGCCGATGTAGAGTAACTCGACGGTAATCCTTCCGTTTTCAAAAATATCCGGTCTTTAACACTGGTCTTCAAATGCAATTCATAATGACATATCACATATTCGGAATGGGTTATACGACCCCATGGTCCTTTCCCGGCTAACCCGAATAGTGAGCGTTTATTCAAAAATAAGTGTGGCATTCAAATTCATCCAATTCACAACAAACACCTACTCAAGGTAATTATTGATAGTCGGTTATTTAACTATCAATAAAGATGCGCAACATCATCAGATTCCAAATAATTTTCCAAATTATTTCATCTTCAAAAATATCTTTACTAGATATAAAATTTCCACACTTAACCGTTTGAAAACAATTTCAAATCAATTTCTCCATTTCATTTTATCTTTGAAGATAAAATCTCAAAACAGTTCATTTCATATTGGAAAAGCATTTCCATACTTATTTAAAAATAAGTGTTTCACAAATCCTTTATTTTCAACATATGAAAATATTCGATATACTTAAATCAACATTAAGTATATATTCATTCTTTAAGGAAATCTATTTCTATAACACATTTATCTGAGTCAAAACGAATGTTACGTAAAGCATCGTTACGACGACTCAAAATCACTAGTATAGGGATTCGGAATTAGATAGATATATAAATCCCAATACTAGACAAAACACATTTCCTTTCGGAAATCATTTACTATAACAACAGTGTTATAGTCCACCATTTCCTTATTTTTCGAAAACGTCTATTTCAACAATAAAAGTTGAAATCTATGTATTCGATACTTATCACGTTTTAAAACATCTTTTAAAACAATTACTTCATTTTTGTAATATCGCTTTCCCAAAACAAGTTCATTTTACTTAACAGTATATTCACTGTCCAAAATCGTGAATATACTTCACTAACCACATTTCAATATTTTCTACACATTTTATTTAAATAATAATCCGCTATCCAAAATCGCGAATATATCTCCTTTAACATTTTAATTTATCAAATCCAATTGATTTCGAATTTATAAAACAACGTTTATAAATTCTATTTCTATTTTCTAACGACTTCAATTTAATAAATCTTCTTTATTAATAATTCGATCAATATTCCATTTAAAGGCAAAAAATCCAATTTATAAGTAAATCTCTTATAAATCTTTTATTCTACAGTTTCATCCATTTTATAATTTCACAATTTATGAATCTATAAATTCCATATCCTCACGATTTATAATTCTATAAATTTCATCTTTAACACTTATCATCTCGTTTTAAAATTCCAATATTTTAAATTTATAAATATCAACTTTTTAAATCTTTTATAAATAAACTGTTCACAAAAATCCGAAAATCTCAGTTCAAACCATTTTATAAATTGCTTAAACTATTTATTTCAAAAATCACCTTACGGTCATAATTCACAAAAATCTTAACTTTTATAACTTCAAAATTTTACGTTTATAAATCGATTCAAAAATTCCATAAAACGTATATTTTTAAAAATCACTTTAAAAACCCTTTTAAAGTAAAAGTCGTTATTTTTACATTTCAAAACTGAATCCAATGATGCGACAACACCAATTAGTCCATCACAACAGTCAATATCATATATCAATATGATAACAGAATATATATCAATATCTGTAAATAAGTAAATACAGTTGAGGAATCCAGTTGGATCCCCCCAACCTGTTTCCCTGCATCCAAAGATGTTAGCACTATACCAATTCCGCTCCAGTACGGAATTATCGCGGTATATGGGTTTTATAAAAATAATCCGCTTACTAACGGCGCAATAGGGTCTCATCCGCTATACGAGGCGGGAAATCAATCAATCCAATATATACATATGCCAATATGTATATATTGCTATATATAGATATATATCCTACTATATCTAATTCACATCCAATAGCAATCAAATCAATAACTGAAAATTCCACTTTTCAATTTTTTTTGAGTGAGGAGATCTCACCTTAGCTTTTCCGATAGCAATTTATAGCGTTTATTTCGAATGAAATTAAACGAACGTTTAATTTCACTCAAAATTTTCACTGACTCCGATCATCTCCAAATCAGTTGCACTGCGTAGAGCTTGTCAAGACGATTCCAGCGCATTTTGTTTCGTGCTTTTCCGATCTCGTAAGAAAAAGATATTGCATTTTAAACATTACACAAATTTTAATATAATTTAATTTACATTTTCTTTCATAATTTTAAAACCCACCCTCATCCAGACCGTTCGTTTTTTGATGAGATGAGATCACAGCCCCTTTTTTTCTTTCTTCCCCCACGCAACTCCCAGGCATGTCACGAACGTGAAGAACCCACCTTGTCCGCCTTATAACCCTAATACACGCGACCACTCCAACCACTTCAACATCGATCAAGACGTGCCATTCCACTCGTCATCACGCCCTCTACCTCCACCACACCTGCGGCAGAACTCGGTTGCTCCTTCGCCTCTAAAAACACGTGCGAATGACATACGAACGCGAGCTGCTATAGCCTTCACACGACGACATCACGCAAGATCCACCGTTGGATTTGTTCGTCTCGACAAGCCTAACAATTTTCTAGTTGGTGGTTTCTAACAGAAGTGAAAGGATGAGGAGAAATCTGGAGGTAAAGGCGAGAACATATCGGCCATTGAACTGGAAAGTGGCGGCCGGTTGAAATTAGGGTTAGGTTATTATTTTTCTTCTAAAAATGAAAATAAAGGGGATATTTATAGAGATTTTACGAACACTATTCATCCGGAATTTCCAAACTCCGATTTACGCGCGATCACTATCGTTTCTAGGGTTTATCCCGCGTTCCGGACACAATGGAACAGGTTTCGGAAGCTAATTTGTAACGGTCTAGGCTTTTCAACCATCGACAGCGGCCTCAACTGGTAGGCTTTTCAACCATCCCAGCCCCACCGTGGCTTACATTGGTACCTCGAATTTGCTTTTACGGCCAGCCTCTCGACTCGCAACCAACCCCTCAATGGGACATGTAGGGGTAAGAGTCTCCTGTTCGCCACCAAACCGCGAAGCGAGAACCCCCTATCACGCTGTAATGTAGCAAACCCGATCCCGGTCTCATCGAAATCCAAAACGTATCTTTTAAGGGCCAAGTTGTTTTAAGGTTTAAACATTTAAACTTATATTCTGAATGATATAAACAGATAGATAAATAACATTATCACAATAGATAATTCATATCAACATTCATCTCACAAAGCAGCATATATCATATATATATCAGAGACATACAAATCATCCAATATCAACCAATCACCCAATATTAAACATCCAGTATTAATCAATTATCTAAACAGAATTGATTTACTCTAATCAATTTAATTATCTCCCATATTAATTATCTTAAATTAATCAAACTCTTAATTACTTAAGATAAATTCTTTATTATAATTGATTATTTAATGCTGGGTGATTGGTTGATATTGGATGATTTGTATGTCTCTGATATATATATGATATATGCTGCTTTGTGAGATGAATGTTTATATGAATTATCTATTGTGATAATGTTATTTATCTATCTGTTTATATCATTCAGAATATAAGTTTAAATGTTTAAACCTTAAAACAACTTGGCCCTTAAAAGATACGTTTTGGATTTCGATGAGACCGGGATCGGGTTTGCTACATTACAGCGTGATAGGGGGTTCTCGCTTCGCGGTTTGGTGGCGAACGGGAGACTCTTACCCCTACATGTCCCATTGTGGGGTTGGTTGCGAGTCGAGAGGCTGGCCGTAAAAGCAAATTCGAGGTACCAATGTAAGCCACGGTGGGGCTGGGATGGTTGAAAAGCCTACCAGTTGAGGCCGCTGTCGATGGTTGAAAAGCCTAGACCGTTACAAGTGGTATCAGAGCGCTAGGTTGAGTGAATACCTAGGTTCGGAAGGATTGTTCATTAGGGATAGGATCTGTAGCAACCTGTTTGAGTCTGAGTATATATATATACGAGAGCGCGTATTTGTTAGTTTATAATTAATTAATAATTGTGGTTTAATTAAGATTAATTATTTAATTTAATTAATTTAAATAAAATAAATAATTAAAGACGTAATTAGACATACATACATTTCAGATATTTAAGCATGCATTCATTTTATTTACAGAGACATTCGAACTTTAGATTTTGACTTAATTAAAGTTCTTTAAACATTCCTCTATAATAAATCAACAACTTTTGTTTGTAAGTTAACTACTAATAAGAACTAATCAAGTAGTAAGAGATTTAAAAGAAAATTCTTGAGTCTGGGCAAACAGAACAGAGATCATATTCATACATGCACACCTATATACATTCATGTATATGCAAAATCATCTATAAACATTCATACCAAAAAAATAATATTCACCATATTTAATGGGTGAATTTTATCTTTTATAAGTTAATAAAATGATTTCTATTTATAATGTATATATATATATATGTATATATTGTAAATAGATAAGCTTGGATTTGAAATTTAAATAATAAATACTGTAATGTCCTAGGTATTCCATTTATAAACCTGGAATTATAAATTACAAAGTTTAAATTTCCACTTTTATATAACATTACTGTTATTATGGTTACAGAGACATTCAGACTAAAAGTTTGACTTAAATTAAACTTTTTAACATTTATATATGATAAATCAAACCATTCTTGTTTGTAAATTAAGTTATTACAAAAACTAGATCCAATGGTAAGAGATTTTAAAAGGAATTCTCGAGTCTGGCAACAAACAGAACAGAATTCAAAGATAACAGGCATGCACACATAACTACTCATCCATGTATACATAGAAACTCACATATATAATCATACATCAATACATAGATATGCAGAACCACTTATAAATATTCACATGCAACCATCTTTCATAACTTAAATCTTAATAATAGAATGTTACTCACCTGATATTCATTGAAACAGAGGCAGCCTCTTTAAATCAATTAATCTAATTAATTATCAAAATTAATCACATTAATTATTTTAGTTAAATAATTAATGTGATTAATTTTGATAATTAATTAGATTAATTGATTTAAAGAGGCTGCCTCTGTTTCAATGAATATCAGGTGAGTAACATTCTATTATTAAGATTTAAGTTATGAAAGATGGTTGCATGTGAATATTTATAAGTGGTTCTGCATATCTATGTATTGATGTATGATTATATATGTGAGTTTCTATGTATACATGGATGAGTAGTTATGTGTGCATGCCTGTTATCTTTGAATTCTGTTCTGTTTGTTGCCAGACTCGAGAATTCCTTTTAAAATCTCTTACCATTGGATCTAGTTTTTGTAATAACTTAATTTACAAACAAGAATGGTTTGATTTATCATATATAAATGTTAAAAAGTTTAATTTAAGTCAAACTTTTAGTCTGAATGTCTCTGTAACCATAATAACAGTAATGTTATATAAAAGTGGAAATTTAAACTTTGTAATTTATAATTCCAGGTTTATAAATGGAATACCTAGGACATTACATAATTCGATCGTATTTGTGAGATATGGCAATAAACGATCAATTTAAATTAAACCGATTTAAATCGATTTCGAGGCATTTTGGCTTGCCCCGGACAAACGGTAAATCCAAAAATTACGAAATTTGAAATCTTACAATAATATCACATTATGGATCCGATGAAACTGGTTTCGTTAAATTCTGAGACTGTTCGAAATTTGGCTATTTTTACAGTCGATAATTAAATATTAAAATATTCAATTTTCACAGATTAACTCTAAATTAAATTTTAAAAGTTCTATAACCTTTCTATAACTCCAGTATGATTAAATAAAATTTTACAAATCATTTTCATTCACATTAAATCCAGATTTCAATTATTTCTGGAATTTAACTATTAAATTATCGATTTAATTGTCAAATTAAATCCAATATTCGAATTTTAAATTACTCGACTTATTAATTCATTTATTAATATTTAAAATCAATTAAATATTCGAATTTTAATTATCAAAAATTCTGGGTCGTTACAATAAGAACATTAATCGTGAGTGATTGCTCACCTTTCGAGGCTAGAGAGATTAGACTATGCGACGGGTTACGAATCCAAACCCGAATTTCAAAGCAAGCAAGATGGCATGAGTTTGATGATGAAAGCTGATGACAAGGAATTGACGAAACCGAATTAGAACTGGATCGATGATGATAAATTGGTATAACTGAACTGATATATAACTGTATATGAAGTCATACTTTTAACTTTCAAACGTATATTAAGTTAAATATATATCTATAATGATAAATTTTGAATCAATACATTTAAACTTAACAGTTTAACATATATGTTTATATAACTTATGAAATCAACCGACAAACCAAAATTTAAGACTGTTATACATAGATATACACACACGATAAGTTATATTTAAAATAAGTTATATTTAAAACAATAGCTATACATATATACTCTTGACCCAATACAGTACAATAAATCACTTCTTAAAACTATTATATTATATGTATATTATCCATATACTTATATAACGATATATAATTCAGGAACCATATATATATGTATATAAACTTAACTATAAAAGAGAAAAGTATAAAACCAAATCAACACTGTAAAACATATATATAACATACCTTTCAAATCAAGCATGTAACAAGAACTAATAACTTATGTAACATATAACTGGGATGTACATATTATATACCACTTAATATAACTTGTAAAAATCTTATCAATACAACTGACATAAATATAAATATATAATATAAATATATTAGAACTAAATTTTCTTTGATTCAGAACCCACATTTTCTTTCAAAATCAACTTTCCAAACAAATATTCACAGCCTCAGTAAGCTTATTTTATGAGCTACACATATATTGCATATATTTATAAAACTTATATGTATTAGACTTATAAAAATAAAATACAAAATATATATACATAGACTTCGGCCTATCAACAGGAAACAAAATTCTTCATATTATAAACTAGTTAGGAAGCACTTGAAATAAGTATTTTATACTTACATAAACGTAAATTCCAAACTTATAATATATAAACTGAAATAACTAGAATATTAAAACAGTATATATTATGAAATTTATATAACCTATACGGCAGCATAATCTATTATATACAACAGCGTACATCAAATCTATATGTTAAACTATAACCTCTGTTTATCTATATATAAGCAATAGAATATAAAACTTATACATAATTATATACATATACACACTATACGTATAACTTTAATCTTAATAGTTTGTAACAAAATCCCATCATGTTTTATATGATTAACTTTATATTCACTAAACCTATATGTATATCAGTACACGTACAGTATGCAAATGGGTAAGAATATATATAAGCAAATATGAAAGGTGAAGCAGCTGTTAGATAAGAGGGCAAATTGCTTACAGCAATCATCATAAGTGGAACGTATATATATACCTTATATATATAGGCACGGCTAAACTACTAGGATGAGGAGTGGATCGGAGAGGGGACAGGCGGAAGTGGTGAAGGCAAAGTCGGTGGTGGAAAAGGAGGCGGAGGTGTTGGCTTTGGCGGCAAGAGGCTGGCAGAGGAGAGTGGTTGCGGTTCCTGTGTGGCCGAGAGGGTTTTGGATGCAGGAAGGGGTGGTTGCGGAGAAGAGGTTAAGCGAGGGGAGAGAAAGGAGATGGGTCTGGGGTTTCTCTGGCTCGAGGCTTTTCATGTGGAGGCGAGGCGCTTAGAGGAAGAGGCGGACGGTGGAAGAAAATAGGAAGGTGGTGATAAAAACATTTCGGCCATTAGAGGAGCAGCTACGTGAAGGAGGAAGGGTGAAATCAGAATAAAAGGGAGGAATGAGAGTGACAGGTTACAGGCAGAAGTATAACTCTTTGCAAATTTAAAGCGAGCTTTCAATTTTAATAAATACGAAAACGTATACAAGTTTATACATTTAAACTTTCCACTTGAGATTTCAACGGCTGGAATTTAGTAAATAATAAAATAAATGAGAGCTGGCGTTCAAAAATGAAGAGTGGAATAGCATCAGCTAAAATATACCAACGATTGGAAAGGAACAGTACGAAAGAAGGTAGAGAAAAAACCATTGTACAATAAATGGAAATGATGAAAATGGTAACAGATGATCCTTGAATTCTGCAAATAAATTATTAAAGCAATTTATTATATTGCTTGGGATTCATGTTCAAATTTGAAAAGGCAAAGGAAAGCTAACTGTCACAAATTTATGGTACCGATACAACGTACCGTTTTATGGTTTCTGATGCGTACCGGATACCAAAATACAGAAATAAATATACTGCGAAGATCAGCACGATGAGATGATCAAAACGGTATACAGATATCAGTGGTACGATCATCCGATCAAAAGTCGAAAATCGACACTGAAAATGTTGTTATTTGATCAGAATTAAGATAAACGGAGCAATAGAAGTCCAAATTTGGAAAAACGAAAGATGACGTCTCACTTAGAAGAGGATTTGGAAATATTCTATAGAAAAATATTCAGGTTTTTGAAATACATTTATTATCATCAATTATTAATTGATTTGAATGTAATAGAATTACTTAATAAAAATAAACCTCCATATAATTAATTGAAAATTTACCATTTGCTATATTTAATCATACGTAATCCAAATATTAAATTTTTATTTCAAAACACTATTATTTAAAATTTCATTAAAATTCAAATAAATACGTTATCAAAACCAATTAAAATCTATAGGTCGTTACATTAACAAAATCTTTGTTTTTCTTTACAGAGAGTTTATATCAGAGTCTTACTAAAGAAATTGGAAAAAGCAAAGCATGAACCATCAAAGAAAATCACTTTTGCTAACAGCCCACAACAACGATCTGATTCGTAAGTAAACAACAACAAAAAATGTACAAATATTTCCATATCATGGAACATTTATTCTAACAATTTTGTAATATTTGTCAATCATCGCAGAGTTGACTGTGACATGTTTGTAATGAACATTATGAAACAAAGAAGTGAAGGCAAAGAAATCAACAGTGATGACCCTGAATTCACATATGAAGCTATGGATTTACAAAGAGCTGAATTGGCACATCAAAATCTTTCTTAACCTTATAGTTGGAGCTTAGAAGAAAGCTTGACACAAAAGTTTTTACTTTCTGAAGCAAACCAAAATATTTGATGTATCAAACTGTAATGTTTTCTCTAAGAATATTGAAATGTATATACATATTTTGCTAAACTTACGTAGTTGGAAGACAATGTTACTGTGTTAACACAATATTAGAGTTTATTGTCAAAAAATTTATATATAAATTTCTTACAATTGAATTCAGTTATCAAAATACTATAGCAAATCACAACTATTCATAATAATTACAGAATTGTCACCAATAAAAGCACATATCTGCAGATATCTCCACAAATATTTAGTTATTCCAAATTCTTGCTCAGAATAATTGCAGAAATGTCAGGAATAAAAACACATATCTGCAGATATCTCCAAAAATATTTATTTAATCAAATTCTTGCTCATAATTGTAACAACCCGTAAATTTTAACTGTTTTAATAACATAATTAGTTGAAATTTTGTGAAATTTTAAATGATAAAATTTTGAAATATAAATTTGATATTTGAAATGTGTCTAGTTAAACATAGCAACTGGTAAAAATTCATCCGAAAATATGAAGGTTTATTTCGTGCGTAATTTTATTTCGATTTAATCAGTTAGTAATTAATGAAAATAAATTGTTTTCGAAACCTAAACATTTTTACATAGAAAAATTCTAAATCATCTTCTGAGCAAGATGTCATGTTTCGTTTTTCCAAATTCGGACTTCGTTAGCTCCGTCGATCTTATTTTTCTGCGTTTTTGCTGCATTTTTCCGCTTGTAGAAAATTCGAATTTTTATAATTCAATCAAACCATTAATACCTGTATACCATTTTGATCGTCTCGTCATGCTGATCTTTACGGTATATTTATTTTGCATTTTGAGATCCGAGCGCGATGGAATCAATGATAACGTTCCGTTGTAACGGTGCCAAAATTTTGAATTCGTGACCTTTTGTGTTTCGTTGCCTTTCAAACTTCAGCCGCGTTTTTCAAGGAACAAATTAATTGCTTTGAATTTTTTTTCTGAATCAACGCGAAGATTTATTGCTTTTCTGAAGTATTAGCCGTATGCCTCATCAGTTATTGTTTTATGTAACCAATGTACATTGGCTTTTCATATGTACTTGGTTTCCATTATTTATAAATCTACAGTGACTTTTCATTTGATATTTTTTCTTTCTTCACCTTCCCCTGTTCCAATGCTCTGAGAAAAGAGTATACATTTTCAATTCGCATGAAAAAAAGAGAAAAATTCCTGTAGCTTAATTTTTATACTTCAAATCCCTACCCTCTCTCCACTTCTGCAAACCAATTGTAGCCAACCTCCGCCTCTTCCCCTCTCCCCTACCCTGAACTGAGACTTCACCCACCTATGGCCTCCTTCCATCAAACACCGACAATGCCACAAGCCTACACCCTTGAAGGCGCCACCGACCCTCCACTTCCACCAAGATCCGCCCACTACCCATGTGACAGACAAGTAACCATAGCCGACCCCTTCCCATGTTCCACCGCCTGTTGCTTCATGTCCCGACTTCCGCCTTCAAACCCGCCTACCTTCACCCATCACCGGAGACCCGACCTCTATCACCAACCACTCCACATACATTCGCACTGCCTCCCCTCCCTCCCAGAAACGCACGAGCCACCACCTCTACCCGGACCTGCCTCCGCCTTCACAATCTCCTACATGTCGGTTGAGCACAGCTTAGTTCACCGCTTCTCCATCATCAAACGCATCACACGGGCTCCACCGCTTCTGCCCGTGCTCAAGCCACCCACGCCTTGAAGCCGTGCAACCTGCGTCCACTGACCACCGCGCAACGCACACCCGCCTTCGCCTGTTGCTTGCTACCCCGCCGTCCTCCTCACGCCTAACCCGTGCTTCCAACCATCTTGACCCCGCCACCAACTTCCCTCAGCCGAAGACAAGCAGCCGCGTCGGATCCTCATCTCTTCACGTATATATATAGGGGTTAGTTGGTATTATCCTGTTTATTTGTATATACATGTTAATTTTATATTAGTATTATATGTACATCTGTTCGGTCATTTTATAATAGGATTGAAAGGATAAATTTTATTTCCTATATTGTTTATTTATACACAAATATTATTTGACTACTGTTATATATATCAAGTAAGTTGAATCGATAAGGTTATGAAAATGTTACATACGTATATTTTATATTTGCTTAGTAGTAAAATTTGTATTCTACTAATAATGTTGGGTATTTTGAAAAGTTTTATGTGTATTATATGTGTTTTAAGTATATATGTATTACCTTAGTTTAGTCATATTGTAGCTATAGAAACATATGGTCCAGTTTATATATATAGGTGAGTTTGGATTTTTTTTATTTTGTCTATAAAGTGGAGAGGGTTTTACCGTGTATGTATAATATATAGTGGTTCTTTTATATTAACTGTTACTTTATTATGTGTTCGTTTAGAATGTATAAAATATTAGTTGTATATATATATTGAATTTTATAAGTATTTACATACTAGTTTATAAATATTTATACTACTGGTATATATAACGTTTTGCTAATATAATATTTATATTTATTACGTTAATAAAACATAGGTAAACAATGTAATAAGTGTTAATTTGAGGAAATGGATTTTTTAAATACATATATATTTAATATTAAACATGTTTGAATTTAGAATACGATTCTTTTCTTTATATATATGGTTATATATATAAATCTATACTAATTATCTTCATCAATTCCGTTCTGATTTGATTTCATAAATTCCTTGTTATCAGCTTTGATCTTTGAATTCATACAAATCTTGCCTTGCTTCGAAATCCGTGCTTGGATTCGTATCTCATTACATTATGTTCTCTCCTTTGGCCTCGAAAGGTGAGCAATCACTCACGATTAATGTTCTTTTATTTATTAAATTTGATTTCAATTAAAACGACAATTGAAATATACTGTTATTAGCTATTTACACTGTTATATATGCTATTACCTATATCAGTTCACCTGTGACATCTCACACCATTATATGTTATATATGCAACGATAATCCAGTTTGGTTGATTGTTTGATGTTGACATTGGACATTAAATTGTTAATGTAATAAATGATAAATAATTTGAAATTGAAATTGACGTAGGAGTTAACAAATTTGAAATCGACATATGTGTTGAATTTGATTAGTTAAATATGACCCCTTTAAATGTAATTAAATTGACACGTAGAAATAGTGATAACTACACCTTGAACCATTGAATGTATGATTGTACAAATTGATGTAGTATAAAGTGGATAATTGATATCAAGTGAAGAACCGTATTAACTTTAGTGTAATAATCTTTAATCTACATGAAATGATAATGTAGATTCTAGAAATAATTATATTAATTTGCACAAACAAAAATGTAAATTAATACGATTATTTCGGGATTATTTGAATTAATTATTTGATTGTTGTTATTGATTGTTGTTATTGCTTGTTTATTTACTTTGACACCATCCCAGTTATCACACTGTGTAACGACCCGGAATTTTGGACCATTCGCATCCATTATAAGTGTATAGGTAGACACTCATGCCGGAGTTGAATTGCTCAAAATACCGCGTTGTTAATTTAAATTTGGCAAAACTGAACATATACCGTAAATAAATAATCACAGATCACAGACACAAAGTAATAAATGCAGCGGAAATAAAAGAGATAGTAGTTCATGAAGCTACTATATAAATATATGGGTTACATCAGAGTTAAACCAGATACAACGGAAGAGTAATATGATACATCAGATACAAATCAGAATACATCACTGGAATCATCGAATACTGAAGCAGAATAGATGGCTGGATCTTCAAGCAAAGCTCCAACTCCAAAGGTGAGTCTCGAATACTGGATCACTCAGTCTGACCCGAGCGTAAAGCAAAAACACAAGACACTCGAGTCAGGATTAACATTCTTATATTAATAAATCCAACTCAAGTGAAATAGCAATTGAAATACAAGTAACTCAAAGGATGTTTGGAATAACCATCCTTTAAGGATCCGTTAAACTATCTACTAGGTAGTAATGTACGATAAGTAGATAATGTCTATCAGTAATATAAGAAGATATCAAAATAGCGTTAAGTCATGGCCCATTCCACCCTTAACACATTTTTATTCCCAAAAGCATATACAAGACCGTAGTTTCCCCAAAACCGGAAGTCACCAGAGGGCAATCCATATACTAAAGGTACAAATCAAAATCGTAGTGGTCGCGCATAAATGGAATACAAGTATGACAAGGCACATGAGGCAATACCCAAGGTAGTGATACTACCGTTCGCCTGATCCGGACTGGTGAGAACGCAACGTCGCAGCGCCCGCAACACCGTGAAACAACACTCCCAAAATCAAGGGTGCACCAATCGACAACAAGTATAAGTAGTTCTAAGAAGTGTGTCCACTTGAGGTAGCTAATCCTCCATTGGCCCGGCACAGCTCCTGTTTTAGTCATTTCCAATTTGACACAAGTGTCAAGGCTATCCATTATCGTTCTCTTTCTTCAGTCATCACGTACATCATTCCAACCACTTCATTCTGGATCATCACTCCGCGTATAGTTATTAAAGTGGTTTCGGTTTAGATAGAGAGTATATCCATTACCGATCCCGGTCTCTTTAATAACTTTCGTAATTATTACACCGATTGGTCGTTTATTATATTTCAAAACCAAATCAAATTCAATTTCAATCAGAGTTCATAAATCAACATTTCGATTGTCTTACTAAACCAATTTCTAAATTTCCGTTTCAAAACTTCCAAATTACCATTTCAAAACCTTATAGTTCAATTTCAATCTTTATATTGAAAACAATTCAAATATTGATTCAAGTTCGTGCAAAAGTTTCATTTCGAAAATCATTTAAATTAATTTAATTTAACATTCAAATCAATTTAAATTCATTTATCGATTTCATTTAATATTCGTAAAGTAAATTTATCATTCAAACAATTTCTATTAAATTTCCAAATCATTAAATCAATTTCTTAAGTTCAACTTCATTAAATCAAAACTTCAAATCGAATTAAATTAAATTCGTCAAATCAATTCTTTCAATTACAAGTCTTACATTAATTCCAAAAATATCACATTTTCATTTCTTGTTAAAGAAAATCCATTTCACTTATTTACTTTCTTAAATAATTTTCCCAAAACTTAATTAATAAAGAAACTCAATTTCATTTATTTCCGAAGTAAAAATTTACTTATTCAAAAGGTCAATTTTTCTTATTAAAGAATTCAATTCAATTTAATCATTAAATAATTCAATCTTATTTAATTACTAAACAATTCAAAACTTAATTATTAAATAATTTCAAAGTTTAATAATTTCAAACTTAATTGTAATTTCAAACTTAATTATTAAATCATTTCAACTTAATAATTTCAAACTTAATTATAATTTCAAACTTAATTATTAAATCATTTCAAAGTTTAATAATTTCAAACTTAATTCAATAATTTCTCAAATTAAAAAACATTCTTTCATCAATTACATTGCTGATATTTTGTTTCAGATTATTAAATATTAACATTTTCCTTTTATCAAAAATTCAAATTTCAACTTCATTTCAAAACAATATTCTTTATTCAAATAAAATCTTCGTTTATTTTTAAATCAAATTATTGACCAATCGGGTTTTATTTAATTTCCTATCCTAGGTCAAAGTTTAATTTGGGTATTTATCATTTCAACCCGATTCCAATTCAATTCAAAATCAAAACATAGCAAAGGGAACTTGCAGTGTGATAACTGGGATGATGTCAAAGTAAATGAACAAGCAATAACAACAATCAATATCAATCCAATAATCAATTCGAATAATCCCGAAATAACCGTATTAATTCGCATTGTTATTTGTACGAATTAATATAATTATCTCTAGAATCTACACTATCATTTCATGCAGATTAAAGATTATTCCACTAACTATTTATACGGTTTTCCACTTGTCATTCAATCACAATTTTATACTACAACAATTAATCTAATATACGTCGATGGTTCAAAGTGTAATTATCACTATTCTACATGTCAATTAATTTAACAATTAAAAGGGGTCATATTCAACTAATCAAATTTATCATATAAATCAATTTAAAATTGTTAACTATCCTATATCAATTTCAATTCTGCATACTATTAATCACTTAACATTAACAAATTAACGTCCAGTATAAACATCGAACAATCAATCAATTATCAGCCAAACTGTATTATCATCGCATAAATAATTAACAGATAATGGTGTCAGATGTCACAGGTGAACTGATATAGGTAATAGCATATATAACAGTGTAATTAACTAACAGCAGCATATTTCAATTGTCGTTTCAATTGAAATCAAATCTAATAAATAAAAGAACGTTAATCGTGAGTGAGTGCTCACCTTTCGAGGCTAGAGAAAAGAACAGAATGAGACGAGTCATGAATCCAAGCACGAATTCCAAAACAAAGCAAAATTGGCCCGAATTCAACGATTAAAGCTGATAACAAGAATTTGCCGAAGTCGAATTGGGAGCTGGATCGATGAGAATAAAATGGTATGAGTGAACTTATGTCTATATATGTGCATATTTTGTATATAACTATCTATATGAATCAAAATCATATTCTAAATTCAAACGCAAATTAAATTATATATGTATGTATATATTTTTATTATTATTTTAATAACTAACATATCTACCAAATGCAAATTTGAAATGAATACACATGTATATACTTACAACCCAGTTATTTACAACCTACAAAGATATAGACCGCATATATATAACAAGCTGATATAATATACAAAATATAATACCTATAGAACACTTAATACATACGAATATAAAAACCCCCATACCTTTATAATTCACAAAGCATGTATATATCCCTTAGTAAAATATGCAGACCGACATATTCATGCTACTATATGCAATGCGGGATATTTTCTAAAGCAAAGGAATGGCTGTAACTTAATAAAATAAGATGAAATATAATATAAAATAAGATAACATACTATACACATATAATACTCGAAGAAAGAAAAATGTGCATGCAAACCCAAATCGCATACTGTCAGACGTATATATTAACAGCATATATACTATCAACATATATAAACAATATAAAATGAACAAGACTCCCATTCTACGATTGTATCTGTAAACACCTATGCATATAAATATACTTATTATAAAACATAGATACCACTATGCTAACAAATTTGGAAAAGTATGAAAATGTATACATGCTGTATATATATGAACCCAATGGATGTAAAATAAAATATGCAGACCAACATTATTTATGCAAACTAATATAACTCATATATCATCACACTTATCTACAATATATATAACCAAGTAAATTAATAGGCCGACATAAAGCTTTACTTTACAATATATAACACTACTTCATATCTCTTTCAAATATACACTAATATATATAACAATATATCTATCCATACCTATATGCAAAAAGAAAAAGACTAGTATATCATGCATATATACAGTAGGATGTATATGTATAACTTTAGATTAAAACTATAAGCAACACTGAAAAATATATACTTACTAATATATATATGACTCACGGCATGCATTTGAACACTGAGATGGAGGCGGTTTGACAGCAATGGCACGGAAGTTAGATGACTGGGCTCGGCTAGGCTTGCTCGGCGACTGGAAGAAGGAGACGGAGTGTCAGAGACGGACACGGCTGATGAGGGACGTGGCTCAAGCAGTTGTTGTGTTCGACAAATGGAAGGGATGAAGTGTGGTTCGGGTGCATGGGCGGATCTGGTAGGAGGCGGTGAAGGGTGAAGGCTTGGCTGGAGTTGTTGACCAGAGGTGGACGTAAGTGGAGAGAGAGGGTGGAGTTGCGGAGCACGGTGCTGGAAGGCCGAAACAATGGGTATGGCAGATGCTCTCGGCTGTTTGGTGCTTGAAGGGGCGGACGTGATATGGGGGCAGGTCAAAGGTGGCAGCGGAACGGAGGTTGTGGTGGGGTTCGGTAGTAGAGCAATGGGCCTGTGGTCAAGCAAGGTGTGAGAGAGTGTTGCGTTCAGGTTCGGCGTTGGAGGGTGGCTGTATGGAGATTTGGAGTGGAGGCTGGTGGGGAGACTGCTGGGTGCGGTGGCAGGTCGGAAGTGGGAAGGAGACAAGGCGGAGTTGGAGGGTGCAGGCGGTGGCGAGGCTGGCCGGATTGGGTGCAGGAGATTAATGAATAACTTGAAAATAACTATCATCTTTTCGTACGTATGAAATGGCAGAGAAGCCAAGTGACCATATGAGCCATTTCGAAAGAAGGAGGGGCCAGTTTCAAGTGGGAAGAGGAAGCAACAGTTCAAAATGTTTGTTTAAAGAACCAATATGAACAGAAACCGATGAATTGGAAAGGACCAAAAGCAATTATAATAAATTGAATATAGGTAAGAGCTAGAGTCAAGCACGCGATTTCAAATAATTAAATCAAATGTTTGTTTGCCTTCAACCGGTAGATGATTGAAAGGTCACCAGAAACGAAACTCAACCGGTACCGTTTCGGTAAACTGTCTTGTAGATTATACCGCGTTCTGTACTTCAAAACACGGAAGTAAATATACCGCTGAGATCAGCACGACGAGATGATCAAAACGGTATACAGATGTCAGTGGTACGATCATCCGATCAAAAATCGATATCGGTACCAAAATGCTGCTATTTCGTCGAAAATAAGATCGACTGAGCCAAAGATATCTGAATTTGGAAAAACGACAAACTGACATCTTGCTCAGAAGATGGTTTACAATTTTTCTATGTAAAATATTTAGGTTTCGGAAACATTTTATTTTCAACGCTTTTTAACTGATTAAATTGAAGTGAATTTACGCACGAAATAAACTTTCATATTTTCGGACGAAAATTTACCAGTTGTTATGTTTAACTAGACGCATTCCAAATATCAAATTTTTATTTCAAAATTTTATCGTTTAAAATTTCACAAAATTTCAATTAATAACGTAATTAAAACAGTTAAAATTTATGAGTCGTTACACACTGCAAGTTCCCTTTGTTATGCTTTGATTTTGAATTGGAATGAAATCGGGTTGAAATGATAAATACCCAAATTAAATTTTGACCTAGGATAGAGAATTAAATAAAACCCGATTGGTCAATAATTTGATTTAAAATAAAATAAAGTTTTATTTGAAAGGATAAGATTTTGAAATGAAGCTGGAATTTGAATTTTTAATGAAAGGAAATGTTAATATTTAAAATCTGAAACAAATATTGACATAGTAGTTGTTGAAAGATCGTTATTTTGAAATTAATTATTTGACAATTAAATTTGGAACTTTTCATTGAATTAAGTTTGAAATGATTTAATAATTAAGTTTGAAATTATAATTAAGTTTGAAATTATAAGCTTTGAAATTATTTAATAATTAAGTTTTGAAATATTTAATAATTAAATAAGATTTGATTATTTGATAATTAAATAAAAATTTGATTTCTTTGATAAGAGAAATTGAACTTTTGAATAAGTAAATTTTTACTTCGTAAATAATTGAAATTGAATTTCTTTATTAATTAAGTTTTGGAAAATTATTTAAGTAAGTAAATAAGAGAAATTGAATTTCTTTAACAAGAAATAAAATGTGATTTATTGAAATTAATGTAAGACTTGAAATTTAAAGAATTTGATTTGATGAATTTATTTTAATTCAATTTGTAAGTTTTGATATAATGAAGTTGAATTTAAATAATGGATTTAATGAATTGGAAATTAAATAAAAATTGTTTGAATGACAAATTTACTTAATGGATATTGAATAAAATAGATAAATGAATTTAAATTGATTTGAATGTGAAATTAAATTAATTTAAATGATTTCGGAATGAAACTGATATACGAACTTGAATCAATATTTGAAGTGTTTTAAATAAAAATTGAAATTGAATTGTAAGATCTTGAAATGGTAATTTGGAGGTTTTAAACGTAATTATGGAAATTGATATAGAAGTCGAATGAAATGTTGATTTATAAATTCTAACTGAAATTGAAATTGATTTGGTTTTCGAAATATATAAATGACCAATCGGTGTAATAATTTCGAAAGTTATTAAAGAGACCGGAATCGGTTAGGGACATACTCACTGTCTAAACCGAAAACCACTGTAACGACCCGTAAATTTCAACTGTTTTAATAACGTAATTAGTTGAAATTTTGCGAAATTTTAAACGATAAAATTTTAAAATATAAATTTGATATTTGGAATACGTCTAGTTTAACATAGCAACTGGTAGATTTTCGTCCGAAAATATGAAAGTTTATTTCGCGCGTAAATTCACTTCGATTTAATCAGTTAAAAAGCAGTGAAAATAAAATGTTTCCGAAACCTAAATATTTTTACATAGAAAAATTCTAAACCATCTTCTGAGCAAGATGTCAGTTCGTCGTTTTTCCAAATTCGGACATCTTTGGCTCCGTCGATCTTATTTTCGACAAAATAACAGCATTTGGTACCGATATCGATTTTTGATCGGAAAATCATACCACTGATATCTGCATACCGTATAGATCGTCTCGTCGTGCTGATTTCTACGATATATTCAACTTTTAATTTCGATGACCAGTGCACAGCTGAATCTGTGAAACGATTAAATCGTATCGGTATCAAATTTCTAGCTTTTGGCTTCCGTGGCCTTTCATTTGTCTACCTGTAACAGCCACTTGATATTAATAATTCCAGAATCCAACTGTCATGACTTTTGTTATTCCATTACTTTTGCTTTCCAACGTAAATTTATGGTATCGAAATTTTTCTTTTTCTGTTCATTTGCTTTGAAAACAGAGAGACGTCAATAAATTTCCTTTGTTCTCTGTTATACTTGAATCTTCCTCCTCCATTTTTTTTTCTTCCCATCTCCCATGAGCATGCGTAACCCAAGTAGCCTCCCCTCTCCTCCCGGTCACCTCCAAACCGCGCCTACACCTGACCGCCTCCATCGCCTCCGCGACAGCCACTACGCCTCACCTTCCTCCTACCTGGCGCCCAGGTCTGGGCACTACCCTCCTTCACGTCTTCTCCTCCAACACCATACGCCCCGCCTTCCCTCCCTCCAAGGCCTCGTGCAGCAACACCACCCCACCAGGTCAGCAACCCACATCACCGAGTCTTCGCCTCAACCTTTCGCAGCCAAACCGGGCCCACAGTTGGTGAACCACTTTCCTTCCAGGCTCCACTTCTCACGGTTCTTGGCCGAGAAACCCTACAGCTCGCCTCTGATCTTTCCTCTATCTCTTCTTTTTGGTATAAATCTTGCCTTGTTTTGATTTATCTTGTTTTATGTTAATATATATATATATGCGGCAGTAGTATATATACTTGTTCTTGATTGTAGAAGTTTAGCTTATATATTTTTATACATACAGCATATATATTACAGTAGGAACCATTGATGTATAATGTTTTGTTGATTATTTTTGCAGTGAATATATATAATAGGTATAGGTATCTCGCATTTATAAGTATATATATATTCTTCATATATACAGTTACGGCAGTATATTGCCTTCTACATTTTCGCCTTATGTCTTGCACACTTTGACAAAACATGTTTTATTATTTTATATGATATATATATACTATTTCCTATATCAAGCTGTTATATATGTTATGTTGTATAGGCAGTAGGGTATATTTAAAGTGTTATATATATTATTTTTCCATGTCGATCTATGTTTTAAATTACTGTTTTGAAGTATGTTTGTACATATGTGCACTTTACACCTGTTGACTTATGTGCGTGAGTTTATATATACGAGTTTAAGTGAAAATTCCTTGTCGAGTCTGTAAACATGATAGCAACATATATACTAGTGTACATATAATATGTGAGTTTGAGAGATGATGTCATGAACGGTACATATAATGTATGTACGTATGTTTGATTTTAATATATTAGAGTATAGGTGTATAGTTATGCAAGTTAGTTGTTATAATATAAAATATATGTCAAGTCTATATATCCTGTAGTTATCTTGTCTGCATGTTTATTTCCTGTTCATCTACTTTGTTTTGTTTAATTTTGAATTGTATATAGATGTAAATTATAAGTTTATATAAGTTGTATAAATATATGTATTAAGTTTTACAAGCAACATTGGTTATAAATGTAGTTCGCATGTATATATTATCACTGAGTGCGACAGTGTTTTAAAGTATAAGTTTTATTTTATTTTATATCAGATTTTAGAGAAACCTGTCCATCATTTTTCTATTACCATAACGTGTTTCAATGTCTTACTAAAATATAGGTTTATACAAGTTAACTAGAAGAGTTATTTTTATACAAGGTTGTTCATATTTTATAATAAACTATATATATAAATTCATAGCCGTACATATATGTGGTTATAAAGTAAAATCTTATACAGTTATATGTATTATAACAGTATTATATGTAGCCTATATTGATACTATCATATTTTCGTTGAAGTCAGGCTATAGATTGAAACAACTATGCAATAGGATAGTGGTTGTATATTTATATCTATATTAGTATTTATTTCAAATCGCATATTATATATATATGTTAGATTTTAATACATGTGTTTGATTCAAACGATGATTTTAAATACCTATATATTTAATTTAATATGAGCTTGAAATTTAAATTATGATTTTTATACAAATAGTCATATATAGTTAGACTATTATAGTTCACCTATACCAATTTTCTTTGTCGATCCAGTTCTAAATTCGTTTTATCAATTTTTGATCATCAGCTTTGTTCGTCAAATTCGTGCCAACTTGCCTTGCTTTGGAATTCGTAGCTTGTTTTGTTGTCAAACTTCTCTAGCCTCGAAAGATGAGCACTCACTCACGATTAACGTTCTATTATTTATTAAATTTGATTTCAATTGAAACGACAATTGAAATATGCTGCTGTTAGATATTTACACTGTTATTACCTGTATCAGTTCACCTATGACATCTGACACCATTATCTGTTAATTATTTATGCAATGATAATACTGTTTGACTGATAATTGATTGATTGTTGATGTTTATATTGGACGTTAAATTGTTAATGTTAAAATGATAAATAGTATGCAATTGAAATTGATATAGAATAGTTAAATGTTAAATTTGATTAACTGACATTTGTATAATATGACCCCTTTAACTGTTGAATTTATTGACACGTAGGATTTGTTTAATTACATTCTGAACCACTGAACATATGTTGTTAAATTGATGATGTATGAAATTGTAAATTGTAACGCCCCACTCTGAGACCCACTGTAACAAAGAGTATTACGGGAGTAATACTGTCTGTTAAAGCGGAGAATAGAGTATAGTGGAAGCGACCATTTGTAATCAAGCTATAACTATCTACTGAATACGTCGAAAGGGTGGTATCTATATATTTTTTTCAAGTGGTTCGACATATTCAGTAAATACTTATAACGAAATTACAAATGGCTAAAGATCTATCAGGACAAAGCATAATATTAAATGATAAAACATCACAGAACATAATCACATAACAGATATAAAATCCCAGAACAATACATCGTCAATACAGATCCAAATACAATAAGTGGGTACAAAGCCACTGCCCACACATGTGGGTTAAAAATATGTACATATCAAAGTCTGAATAATAACAGAGTAGCGGAATAGTGGACAAATAAAAGCGCTATCTATTAGCATAGCAGATAATGTCCAAGCAGAAGCACAGAAGCTATGTCCAGAGACCTAACCTGAAACAACTCGGTCTGACCCGAGCGAAAACACTCGGGTCAGGCTAGCTAAACAATCAGTAATAACTGAGATATATAGTAATGCGGTACATAAATAAAACAGTACTTATCCAAAGAGAAGTATATTATGAACCACATGAATATAATGACGATCCCTAATCATCAATAAACAATAAAAATCTCCAAAGAGAAATCAACACCAAAGTGTAGAATAAATAAAATCGCCTCATATCATCGGCGTAGCCAAAGCTATAAAAAGATGCCCATAGGCAATAATCCCAAGAATGACCAAAGTCCGTAATCAATGCCCAAGCAAAGATCGATGCTCCAAAGAGCAATGGGGATATACTGAAAAGTCAATGAAATCAAAACACTGAAAAGCAGTGTCCAGAGACACTGCGAATCCACAAGGTAATCGCACTTACATCGTATGATTCCATAGAACCAACACCGAATGGCGGTACTCGAATGGATGTAAAATCATCAAATAATACCAATATTGCACGTGCACCGACCAGAGTCGTTGTTGCCTAGTACTATAGAGTTGTGATCGATCACTCGCACAGATGCGGAACGCGCGAGACGGCAAGATCCTTCCCAGAAGGATAAAGGCCCAGAGGCGCATGCCGAAAAAAATAAACTGCTCCATAGAGCAGGTGTCCAGAGACGGTTTCCCAGAGGCGTGATGACCCAGAGGTCCAGTACTGGCCGCCCAAAGGCTAATGTGTCACCAACTTCTTGGAGAGGAACCCGTAAAGTGTTAACAATGACTCCCATACCCCACGTTTGCACTAAACGGTTTACTAACCAATAGCAAGCTCACACTCCAAACAATAAAAAGTCCACCTCGTATCATCGGTAAACTAGACCCAAAGGTCAAAACAATCAATCGAATAGGTCTGGGATTAACCGGAAAGGAAATACACACGGTTCCATAGGCCGGAGATTTCCTAACCATTTAAGCACCTTTCCACTTCGCTCGACGTGCTAAAAAGTGAGTGTGAGATTTTTTATTATAGAAAATAATGTTGCAAAACGGATTTATAATTGATTTTTAAATCACTTTAAAACGGCTTTTGAAAACTCTCCTATTATGGAGTAATTAATTTAATAATTAAAAATAATATTATATAATAATTTCTAAAGCCATTTAGGAGTGAAAAATCCTTTGAAAATAATTCATAAAACCCGTGTACGAAATCTAGAGACAAATCTCAAAGAAATCAATAAAACCAGAAAATCACTGAAAATATTCTAAGTGTTGGAAAATAGTCCAAAAATGACGCGAACCCAAGTTCGGAATTATTCGGACTAGCAAACTGAATCCAAATGACATGAAAATTGGTAGACATATAGTCCAACATCCCTGCTCCAAACTGCAAAAATAATCGGGAAATTCCGACTTGAAACGAAGAAACGGCATCGTCTCAAAGTCGGACAAAAATCATAAAACTTTACTGTGTCGAAACAGTGTAAAGGTCCCACTTCGACGACATGGTCGAAGGGTCACATGAACTCGGATCTTGATGAAAATTTGCAGGAGCGTAGTAAAGTACTCCTACTTTGATATGCAACAAGAATCGTTCGGTTTCGACTTGAAACGAAGAAACGACAATGTTTCAAAGTTGGTCCGACGATAACTGAAAATGATCACTATTGTAAAACAGTTTCTGGGTGCTACTTCGGCAATAGAAACGAAGTATCTAATGCACCCAGATCTAAACCAAACTTTGCACGGTTAAAGATCTCGATCTCATCATTTTAACGAGACCAAAAACGATGAAATCCGACAAAGGACGAGCCCGGGATGGCGTCGCAAAGTCGGGGTTCTACGCTGAAAACAACGGGAGAAAAGAGACTAAGGCCTATAGCTATGCACTAACTGGCCAGAGATGAAAAACCACAATTTTGGCATAGTAAACTTCAAATTATGGCAAAATGAATAAAATGAAAGTTGTAGATTAGTTTCTAAGCTTTCCGGAATGACCACGATCGTCAAATTCCGACCAGAGATGAAAATTCTATGACTAAAACAATTCTCATATCTAAATTTTATATCACTGTCGTTGTGCTCTCGGGACAGTGGTAAGAATGCACAGTTTCACCAAATTAACTTCGAAATTTCATGAAACTCAAAACATGAAAGTTTTAGCTCTAAATCTTAGCTTTCCAGAACATCCAAAATTATTAGATTTGGATAAGAAACGAGTAACTTATGGCCAAATCAATTTCAGGTTTTTAGTTTCTCAATCCTGTAGTTTGTTGTCAGGTCAGCGACAAACAAACGTGATTTCGACCATTCAAACCACAAAATAAGGCAAAGATCAAAACATAAAAGTTATAGCCTACAGAATAAGCTTTTCAGAACATCAAGAAAATCTTAATTCCGATTTAAGATGAATGAGATATGCCTAATTTACTAACAACAATAAACTAATTATAATTTCAGCTAGCATATATTACCTCTTTCCAAGCAATGAAAAGAAGATCAAAGAGTTTCACAATCTAAATGCACAAAAAAAAGAGGATTACAAAATAATTTCAGAAATTAAGAGATGCTTATACATAGATTAGGAGAGGGTTTACCTAGTATTCCTCTCAAGCAAAAGAACAAACACCTATATGGCACTAACCAAAGCTAAGAGATGATGATCAAGGAGCTAGAAAAATACCAAAACACATAAAACAAAGAGTTACAACATGATTTCCAGAAATTAAAGAGAGTTAGAAATGGATTACAAGAGGGTTTTTGCATTACCTTCCCTTACTTTAACTAGCTTAAGCCATTATAAGAGAGGATGGAGCTTTCCTAAGCATGGAGGCCATTTTTTAGGTTTAGGATTTTAGGAATTTGATTAGGGTTGGAATGAATGAGGTTTGGAGAGTATGAGATAATTTATAGAGGAGGTTTAGGGTGGGTTATTGGGCTAGGTTTAGAAACCCAATAAGAAGAGAGTTATTTATATGTTTTCCAAAAATTAGTCTAAGTGTTCATGTATGTTTAAAAAACTCATTTTTCTTATCCAAACCCGTTTTAAAATCTCTCCTAAAATATTTAACTTTCCAAAAATAACATTTTATCCTCATTTTAAAATCCCATATTTCCCATTTAATTAAAATAGCCTTTTTCACATAAATTTTGTTATTCCAAATTCTTTTATGCTTCATTAAAATAAATAAAAATCCTAACTTTTATTTATTAGTTGGTAATGCAAATCCTGGGTTGTTACATAAATAGATGACAAGTAAAAACCGTAATGTAATAAATCTTTAATCTACATGAAATGATAGTGTAGATTCTAGAAATAATTATATTAATTCGTACAAATAACAATGCGAATTAATACGGTTATTTCGGGATTATTTGAATTGATTATTGGATTGTTATTGTTTGTTGTAATTGCTTGTTTATTTACTTTGACACCATCCCAGTTATCACACTGCAAGTTCCCTTTATATGCTTTGATTTTTGAATTGAATTGGAATCGGGTTGAAATGATAAATACCCAAAATTGAACTTTGACCTAGGATAGGAAATTAAAATAAAACCCGATTGGTCAATAATTTGATTTAAAAATAAAACGAAGATTTTATTTGAATAAATAATATGGTTTTGAAATGAAGTTGAAATTTGAATTTAACGAAAGGAAAATGTTAATATTTAAAAATATGAAATAAAATATTAACAATGTAATTGATGTAAGAATGTTGTTTAATTTGAGAAATTATTGAATTAAGTTTGAAATTATAATTAAGTTTGAAATTATTAAACTTTGAAATGATTTAATAATTAAGTTGGAAATTATAATTAAGTTTGAAATTATTAAACTTTGAAATGATTTAATAATTAAGTTGGAAATTATATAATTAAGTTTGAAATTATTAAACTTTGAAATTATTTAATAATTAAGTTTTGAATTATTTAATAATTAAATAAGGTTGAATTACTTAATGATTAAATTGGATTAAATTCTTTAATAAGTAAAATTGAACTTTTAAGTAAGTAAATAAGTGAAATCGAATTTCTTTAACAAGAAATAAAATGTGATTTATTGAAATTAATGTAAGACTTGAAAATTTAAGGATTTGATTTGATGAATTTAATTTAATTCAAATTGTAAGTTTGAAATAAGGAAGTTGAATTTAAATAATTGATTTAATGATTTGGAAATTTAATAGAAATTGTTTTGAATGATAAAGTAATTTAACGATATTGAATGAAATCGATAAATGAGTTTAAATTGATTCGAATGTTAAATAAAATTTATTTAAATGATTTCGGAATGAAACTTATATACGAACTTGAATCAATATTTGAATTGTTTTCAATATAAAGATTGAAATTGAACTATATGATTTGGAAACGGTAAATTGGAAGTTTTGAAACGTAAATTTGGGAAATTGATTTCGAAAGAGAAATGAAATGTTGGTTTACAAATTGAAATTGAAATTGAAATTGATTTGGTTTTGAAATAAATAAACGACCAATCAGTGAAATAATTACGAAAGTTATTAAAGAGACCGGGATCGGTAATGGATATACTCTCTATCTAAATCGAAACCACTTTAATAACTATGCGCGGAGCGTTGATCCAGAATGAAGTGGTTGGAATGATGTACATGATGACTGAAGAAAGAGAACGATGATGGATAGCCTTGACACTTGTGTCAAATTGGAAATGACTAAAACAGGAGCTGTGCCGGGCCAATGGAGGATTAGCTACCTCAAGTGGACACACTTCTTCGAACTACTTATACTTGTTGTCGATTGGTGCACCCTTGATTTTGGGAGTGTTGTTTCACGGTGTTGCGGGCGCTGTGGCGTTGCGTTCTCACCAGTCCGGATCAGGCGAACGGTAGTATCACTACCTTGGGTATTGCCTCATGTGCCTTGTCATACTTGTATTCCATTTATGCGCGACCACTACGATTTTGATTTGTACCTTTAGTATATGGATTGCCCTCTGGTGACTTCCGGTTTTGGGGAAACTACGGTCTTGTATATGCTTTTGGGAATAAAAATGTGTTAAGGGTGGAATGGGCCATGACTTAACGCTATTTTGATATCTTATTATTACTGATAGACATTATCTACTTAGCGTATATTACTACCTAGTAGATAGTTTAACGGATCCTTAAAGGATGGTTATTCCAAACATCCTTTAAGTTACTTGTATTTCAATTGCTATTTCACTTGAGTTGGATTTATTAATATAAGAATGTTAATCCTGACTCGAGTGTCTTGTGTTTTTGCTTTACGCTCGGGTCAGACTGAGTGATCCAGTATTCGAGACTCACCTTTGGAGTTGGAGCTTTGCTTGAAGATCCAGCCATCTATTCTGCTTTCAGTATTCGATGATTCCAGTGATGTATTCTGATTTGTATCTGATGTATTGTATTACTCTTCCGTTGTATCTGTTCTAACTCTGATGTATTTTTATATATTCATATAGTAGCTTCATGAACTACTATCTCTTCTATTTCCGTTGCATTATTACTCTGTGTTTGTGATCTGTGATTATTTATTTACTGTATATGTTCAGTTTTTCCAAATTTAAATTAACAACGCGGTATTTTGAGTAATTCAACTCCGGCATGAGTGTCTTCCTATACACTTATAATGGATGCGAATGGTCCAAAATGGCGGGTCGTTACAGTTGGTATCAGAGCTTTGATAGCTCTAGGCAAAACTTAACATATAGGGTAAATGTATTTACGGAATCACTCTCATTCGAGTTTCAATCTCTTCCTTTCTACTCGATTTCTTTGGATTTTGGAACGTTCCCTACGGTTCCAAATTTCATTCGTGTCCCTCACTATTCGTCTCCTTTCAATTCTGGAGCATCACATAACTCCACTTCGAATGATATCTATAATATATCGGCGGTCTCGCCAATCTTCAAATGATTCGTAAAGGAGCAAAACTCCTTTATAATAGGCATCGATTTACCGGAGATTTCTGTATCCTTGGGTTACGATGCTATCTATTCCATGCTATACCTGAATTCTATCTCTTGAGATCAAGTATTGATTTACCTCGGAATTCAGCCTCGATCTTATTCTTGAGGTTACGGACGACCCGGTTAAGGTTGCCCGTGAATTAAATAAACTCATCCATCTCCTGATTGTGGTAATCGAATTATCTTATCTTCTGTTTCAAACTTATTTTCGAATCAAAATTCTCTTTGATTTGAGTCCATCAAATTTGAATCTCTGTCTTTGCTTTGAAATCTATTCTTATATAGTCGAACGAGGAAGTGTATTTGTAAATTAATATCGTTTTCAAATTTGGTAAATGGAATAATTTGTATGATTATATTATAATTATTTATAAGTAAAATTTTCTGGAATTTAATAGGTTAATTAAATTGTTTGTTTGAAATGATAATATTTTATTATCATTTATTGTTCTAAATAAATTTATAAATACAGTTTATAAATTGATTTGGAATTTGAAATGAATTTAATTTAGAAATTTGAGAATTTAGTTTCCGGTGATTTCGAACTTTGGTTTTAAAATATTAAAGTATATAGTATTGAAAGTATTTTCGAATAGAAATCGTTTTCAAAGAATTTTTAAAATATTGAAAACAGTGCTCTTCTCTTTGTCGCTGGAAAATAATTTCGGTGATGGCGGCCGCATCATCGACATTCATTTTCGAGTTTTGAAGTGGAGAAACCATTCTTTAGCCTTGCTACGGTTTTGTTTTGAAAAAAAAAATATTTCGATTTGAATTTCTTCAGTATATTTTGATTTACATATATATAGGTATCTTATTTTAAAATTTAATTTGATTTGATATAAATATATTATATATATCTCTAAACTGTTTAAAATTAATCGGAAATCTAATTCTTAAATTTTGTTAAAAGATGATTTTAATTATAAATAAAACTAAAATTTGGAATAAATATTTAAACTTGAATAAATTAAATTGGGAAATTTTATTTTTATATTGTTCAACTGCATTCTAATATGACTTACCTAAATCATTCAGAAGTTGAATATGTAATTGGATAATATATAATATAAATTGAATTTATAAATAAAATCTGAGTGTTTTAAATGTTATACACTAAATTTTGATTATAAAGATGTTAATAGAGTTAGATAGGATAATAAGTAAACTCAGTTAATAATGAAATAAATTTGTTTTGAAAGAATTAATAAATTGAATTTGATCAACTTATGAAAACACTTGAATTTAAAAGCAATTAGTAAATATAAATTAATTTAAATCGAAACTATTATGGTTTAAATTAATTTATATGGGTTAAATATATGTGATTAGATATATTAAGTAGAATAATTTTAACAATAATTTGGAATAAAGAAGAATTTAAATTGCTGAGAAAATATGATTATAATAAAAGACTATTCAAATTTATGGTTTTAAAAATTGTAAATTGAAGAAATGGGATAATAAGATAATGAATTTAGAAATAGTGAGATTGATTTTAGTGAAATCAATTGGATTAAATCAATTATTGAATATCAATTAATTTGAATTTGAATTTATATGGTTTAAAGTAATTGTTATTTTGTATTTCAAATCTGTTTTTCTTTCTGGTTGTTTCTATTCTCCTACCTCGTTCCTTTTCGGGGACGAAAAGTTTTGAGTGGGGGAGAGTGTAACGACCCGTAAATTTCAACTGTTTTAATAACGTAATTAGTTGAAATTTTGCGAAATTTTAAACGATAAAATTTTGAAATATAAATTTGATATTTGGAATACGTCTAGTTTAACATAGCAACTGGTAGATTTTCGTCCGAAAATATGAAATTTTATTTCGCGCGTAAATTCACTTCGATTTAATCAGTTAAAAAGCAGTGAAAATAAAATGTTTCCGAAACCTAAATATTTTTACACAGAAAAATTCTAAACCATCTTCTGAGCAAGATGTCAGTTCGTCATTTTTCCAAATTCGGACATCTTTGGCTCCGTCGATCTTATTTTCGGCAAAATAACAGCATTTGGTACCGATATCGATTTTTGATCGGAAAATCATACCACTGATATCTGCATACCGTATAGATCGTCTCGTCGTGCTGATTTCTATGATATATTCAACTTTCAATTTCGATGACCAGTGCACAGCTGAATCTGTGAAACGATTAAATCGTATCGGTATCAAATTTCTAGCTTTTGGCTTCCGTGGCCTTTCATTTGTCTACCTGTAACAGCCACTTGATATTAATAATTCCAGAATTCAACTGTCATGACTTTTGTTATTCCATTACTTTTGCTTTCCAACGTAAATTTATGGTATCGAAATTTTTCTTTCTCTGTTCATTTGCTTTGAAAACAGAGAGACATCAATAAATTTCCTTTGTTCTCTGTTATACTTGAATCTTCCTCCTCCATTTTTTTTTCTTCCCATCTCCCATGAGCATGTGTAACACAAGTAGCCTCCCCTCTCCTCCCGGTCACCTCCAAACCGCGCCTACACCTGACCGCCTCCATCGCCTCCGCGACAGCCACTACGCCTCACCTTCCTCCTACCTGGCGCCCAGGTCTGGGCACTACCCTCCTTCACGTCTTCTCCTCCAACACCATACGCCCCGCCTTCCCTCCCTCCAAGGCCTCGTGCAGCAACACCACCCCACCAGGTCAGCAACCCACATCACCGAGTCTTCGCCTCAACCTTTCGCAGCCAAACCGTGCCCACAGTTGGTGAACCACTTTCCTTCCAGGCTCCACTTCTCACGGTTCTTGGCCGAGAAACCCTACAGCTCGCCTCTGATCTTTCCTCTATCTCTTCTTTTTGGTATAAATCTTGCCTTGTTTTGATTTATCTTGTTTTATGTTAATATATATATATGCGACAGTAGTATATATACTTGTTCTTGATTGTAGAAGTTTAGCTTATATATTTTTATACATACAGCATATATATTACAGTAGGAACCATTGATGTATAATGTATTGTTGATTATTTTTGCAGTGAATATATATAATAGGTATAAGTATCTCGCATTTATAAGTATATATATATTCTTCATATATACAGTTACGGCAGTATATTGCCTTCTACATTTTCGCCTTATGTCTTGCACACTTTGACAAAACATGTTTTATTATTTTATATGATATATATATATACTGTTTCCTATATCAAGCTGTTATATATGTTATGTTGTATAGGCAGTAGGGTATATTTAAAGTGTTATATATATTATTTTTCCATGTCGATCTATGTTTTAAATTACTGTTTTGAAGTATGTTTGTACATATGTGCACTTTACACCTGTTGACTTATGTGCGTGAGTTTATATATACGAGTTTAAGTGAAAATTCCTTGTCGAGTCTGTAAACATGATAGCAACATATATACTAGTGTACATATAATATGTGAGTTTGAGAGATGATGTCATGAACGGTACATATAATATATGTACGTATGTTTGATTTTAATATATTAGAGTATAGGTGTATAGTTATGCAAGTTAGTTGTTATAATATAAAATATATGTCAAGTCTATATATCCTGTAGTTATCTTGTCTACATGTTTTTTTTTTCCTGTTCATCTACTTTGTTTTGTTTAATTTTGAATTGTATATAGATGTAAATTATAAGTTTATATAAGTTGTATAAATATATGTATTAAGTTTTACAAGCAACATTGGTTATAAATGTAGTTCGCATGTATATATTATCACTGAGTGCGACAGTGTTTTAAAGTATAAGTTTTATTTTATTTTATATCAGATTTTAGAGAAACCTGTCCATCATTTTTCTATTACCATAACGTGTTTCAATGTCTTACTAAAATATAGGTTTATACAAGTTAACTAGAAGAGTTATTTTTATACAAGGTTGTTCATATTTTATAATAAACTATATATATAAATTCATAGCCGTACATATATGTGGTTATAAAGTAAAATCTTATACAGTTATATGTATTATAACAGTATTATATGTAGCCTATATTGATACTATCATATTTTCGTTGAAGTCATGCTATAGATTGAAACAGCTATGCAATAGGATAGTGGCTGTATATTTATATCTATATTAGTATTTATTTCAAATCGCATATTATATATATATGTTAGATTTTAATACATGTGTTTGATTCAAACGATGATTTTAAATACCTATATATTTAATTTAATATGAGCTTGAAATTTAAATTATGATATTTATACAAATAGTCATATATAGTTAGACTATTATAGTTCACCTATACCAATTTTCTTTGTCGATCCAGTTCTAAATTCGTTTTATCAATTTTTGATCATCAGCTTTGTTCGTCAAATTCATGCCAACTTGCCTTGCTTTGGAATTCGTAGCTTGTTTTGTTGTCAAACTTCTCTAGCCTCGAAAGGTGAGCACTCACTCACGATTAACGTTCTTTTATTTATTAAATTTGATTTCAATTGAAACGACAATTGAAATATGTTGTTGTTAGATATTTACACTGTTATTACCTGTATCAGTTCACCTATGACATCTGACACCATTATCTGTTAATTATTTATGCAATGATAATACTGTTTGGCTGATAATTGATTGATTGTTGATGTTTATATTGGACGTTAAATTGTTAATGTTAAAATGATAAATAGTATGCAATTGAAATTGATATAGAATAGTTAAATGTTAAATTTGATTAACTGACATTTGTATAATATGACCCCTTTAACTGTTGAATTTATTGACACGTAGGATTTGTTTAATTACATTCTGAACCACTGAACATATGTTGTTAAATTGATGATGTATGAAATTGTAAATAGATGATAAGTAAAAACCGTAATGTAATAAATCTTTAATCTACATGAAATGATAGTGTAGATTCTAGAAATAATTATATTAATTCGTACAAATAACAATGCGAATTAATACGGTTATTTCGGGATTATTTGAATTGATTATTGGATTGTTATTGTTTGTTGTTATTGCTTGTTTATTTACTTTGACACCATCCCAGTTATCACACTGCAAGTTCCCTTTATATGCTTTGATTTTTGAATTGAATTGGAATCGGGTTGAAATGATAAATACCCAAAATTGAACTTTGACCTAGGATAGGAAATTAAAATAAAACCCGATTGGTCAATAATTTGATTTAAAAATAAAACGAAGATTTTATTTGAATAAATAATATGGTTTTGAAATGAAGTTGAAATTTGAATTTAACAAAAGGAAAATGTTAATATTTAAAAATATGAAATAAAATATTAACAATGTAATTGATGTAAGAATGTTGTTTAATTTGAGAAATTATTGAATTAAGTTTGAAATTATAATTAAGTTTGAAATTATTAAACTTTGAAATGATTTAATAATTAAGTTGGAAATTATAATTAAGTTTGAAATTATTAAACTTTGAAATGATTTAATAATTAAGTTGGAAATTATAATTAAGTTTGAAATTATTAAACTTTGAAATTATTTAATAATTAAGTTTTGAATTATTTAATAATTAAATAAGGTTGAATTACTTAATGATTAAATTGGATTAAATTCTTTAATAAGTAAAATTGAACTTTTAAGTAAGTAAATAAGTGAAATCGAATTTCTTTAACAAGAAATAAAATGTGATTTATTGAAATTAATGTAAAACTTGAAAATTTAAGGATTTGATTTGATGAATTTAATTTAATTCAAATTGTAAGTTCGAAATAAGGAAGTTGAATTTAAATAATTGATTTAATGATTTGGAAATTGAATAGAAATTGTTTTGAATGATAAAGTAATTTAACGATATTGAATGAAATCGATAAATGAGTTTAAATTGATTCGAATGTTAAATAAAATTTATTTAAATGATTTCGGAATGAAACTTATATACGAACTTGAATCAATATTTGAATTATTTTCAATATAAAGATTGAAATTGAACTATATGATTTGGAAACGGTAAATTGGAAGTTTTCAAACGTAAATTTTGGAAATTGATTTCGAAAGAGAAATGAAATGTTGGTTTACAAATTGAAATTGAAATTGAAATTGATTTGGTTTTGAAATAAATAAACGACCAATCGGTGAAATAATTACGAAAGTTATTAAAGAGACCGGGATCGGTAATGGATATACTCTCTATCTAAACCGAAACCACTTTAATAACTATGCGCGGAGTGTTGATCCAGAATGAAGTGGTTGGAATGATGTACGTGATGACTGAAGAAAGAGAACGATGATGGATAGCCTTGACACTTGTGTCAAATTGGAAATGACTAAAACAGGAGCTGTGCCGGGCCAATGGAGGATTAGCTACCTCAAGTGGACACACTTCTTCGAACTACTTATACTTGTTGTCGATTGGTGCACCCTTGATTTTGGGAGTGTTGTTTCACGGTGTTGCGGGCGCTGCGGCGTTGCGTTCTCACCAGTCCGGATCAGGCGAACGGTAGTATCACTACCTTGGGTATTGTCTCATGTGCCTTGTCATACTTGTATTCCATTTATGCGCGACCACTACGATTTTGATTTGTACCTTTAGTATATGGATTGCCCTCTGGTGACTTCCGGTTTTGGGGAAACTACGGTCTTGTATATGCTTTTGGGAATAAAAATGCGTTAAGGGTGGAATGGGCCATGACTTAACGCTATTTTGATATCTTATTATTACTAATAGACATTATCTACTTAGCGTATATTACTACCTAGTAGATAGTTTAACGGATCCTTAAAGGATGGTTATTCCAAACATCCTTTGAGTTACTTGTATTTCAATTGCTATTTCACTTGAGTTGGATTTATTAATATAAGAATGTTAATCCTGACTCGAGTGTCTTGTGTTTTTGCTTTACGCTCGGGTCAGACTGAGTGATCCAGTATTCGAGACTCACCTTTGGAGTTGGAGCTTTGCTTGAAGATCCAGCCATCTATTCTGCTTTCAGTATTCAATGATTCCACTGATGTATTCTGATTTGTATCTGATGTATTGTATTACTCTTTCGTTGTATCTGTTCTAACTCTGATGTATTTTTATATATTCATATAGTAGCTTCATGAACTACTATCTCTTCTATTTCCGCTGCATTATTACTCTGTGTTTGTGATCTGTGATTATTTATTTACTGTATATGTTCAGTTTTGCCAAATTTAAATTAACAACGCGGTATTTTGAGCAATTCAACTCCGGCATGAGAGTCTTCCTATACACTTATAATGGATGCGAATGGTCCAAAATGTCGGGTCGTTACAACCACTTTAATAACTATACGCGGAGTGTGATCCAGAATAAAGTGGTTGGAATGATGTACGTGATGACTGAAGAAAGAGAATGATAATGGATAGCCTTGACACTTGTGTCAAATTGGAAATGACTGAAACAGGAGCCGTGGCGGGCCAAATGGGGTCAGCTACCTCGAGCGAACACACTTCTTCGAAAACTACTCATTACTTGTTGTCGATTGGTGCACCCTTGATTTTGGAGTGTTGTTTCGCGGTGTTGCGATCGATGCGGCGATGCGTTCTCACCAGTCCGGATCAGGTAAACGGTAGTTTCACTACCTTGGGTATTGCCTCATGTGCCTTGTCATACTTGTATCCCTATATACGCGACCACTACGAATTTGTTTTGTGTTATACCTATGGAGTACTCCCTGATATCCCACTAGTTTACGGTGGAGTTTACAGTGTTGTATAGACTATAACGCTTATATAAAACGTGTTAAGGGGGATAATGGTAACGCCTTAACATTATTTTGATACTTTATATTACTGATAGGCATTATCTATTTACCGTACACTACTACATAGTAGATAGTTTAACGGATCCTTAAAGGATGGTTATTCCAAACATCCTTTGAGTTACTTGTATTTCGGTCGTTATTTCACTTGAGTTGGATTTATTGATATAAGAATGTTAATCCTGACTCGAGTGTTTTGTGTTTTGCTTTACGCTCGGGTCAGACTGAGTGCACCAGTATTCGAGACTCACCTTTGGAGTTGGAGCTTCGCTTGGAGATCCAGCTATCTATCCAGTTTCAGATATCCAGTTGATTGTAGTGATGTATTCTGATATTGTATTTGATTATTGTATTCGAGACATCTGTTGTACCTTATTTAACTCTAATATGTATATAGTAGCTTCATGAACTACTATTTTTGTTTCTGCTGCATTATTACTCTATGTCTGTGATCTGTGATTATTTATTTACTGTATATGCTCAGTTTTCCCAAATTTAAATTAACAATTCGGTATTTTGAATTATTCAAGTCCGACATGTGCGGATGTGAATAGTCCAAAATAGCGGGTCGTTACAGTTGGTATCAGAGCTTTGGTAGCTCTAGGAAAAACTTAGCATATAGGGTAAATGTATTTACAGAATCACTTTCATTCGAGTTGAATCTCTCCCTTTTGTCTCGATTCCTTTGAATTTTGGAACATTCCCTGCGGTTCCGAAATTCATTCTTGTCCCTCACTATTCGTATTCTTCTGAATTTTGGAGTATCACATAACTCCACTTCGAATGATCTTTATAATGAGTTGGCGGTCCCGCCAATCTCAAATTGATTTGTAAAGGGGTAAAACTCTTTTACGATAGCATCGATTCACCGGAGATTTATATATCCTCGGTTTAGATGTTGACATCTTTGGTTATGCCAAATTCTATCTCTTGAGATCAAATGTCGATTTACCTCGAAACTCTACATTGATCTTATTCTTGAAGTCACGGTCGACCTGGTTAAGGTTGCCCGCGATTTATATAAACTTATCAATCTTCCTACTTTGTTATTTAATCATCATATCTTTGTTTCGAACTTATCTTCGAACCAAAATTCTCTTTGATCTGAGTCATCAAATTTGAATCCCTATACTTATTTTGAAATCCATCCTTGTATCGTCGTGCGAGGTAGTGCATTTGTTATTAATATAAAAATGTTTTCTTTATTGTGTTGTTTGAGTTGTTGATGTTGATTTGGGTTTTCGATCGATTCGTCTTATCAACGCTATCGATAGGATTTCCAAAACACTTGAACAAAGCAAACTGACACAATAGTATTTTCAAAATTTGGTAAATAAAATAATCTTGTATGATTATATTATATATAAGTATAAATTTTCTGAAATTGAATTGTTAACTGAATTGGTTGTCAGATTGGTAATATTTGATTTTCACTATTTGTTTTGTAAATCATTGATTATTCCAACATAAAAATAAATGGAATTATAAAAGTTGGTTTATAGATTTATTAGAAATTTAAATGAATTTAAAGTAAGAATTTGAGAATTTAATTTCCTAAAATTTCAAGCTTTGGTTTTTAAAATTTTTAAAATGTATATTATTGAACGTATTTTCAAATAGAAACCGTTTTCAAAGAATTTTAAAATATTGAAATCAGTGCTCATCTCGTTGTCGTTGGAAAATAATTTCGGTGATGGCGGCCGCATCATCGACATTCATTTTCGAGTTTCGAAGTGGAGAAACCATTCTGTAGCTTTGCTACGGTTTTGTTTGGGAAATATTTTAATTTGAATTTCTTAAGTATGACTTGATTTATATATATATATGGGAATATTATTTTAAATTTAATTTGATTTAATATATATAGTATATACATAATTATCTCTAAAGGGTCTAAAATTAAACGGAAATTTAATTCCTAAAATTATGTTAAAGGATGTTTTCAATTATAAATAAAGCTAAATTTTGAATAAGTATTTAAACTTGAAATAAATTGAATTTGAAAATTTTATTTGTATAGTACTAAATTGCATTTCAATATAACTTACCTAAACTATTCAGAAGTTAAAATGTAATTGGATAATATACAATATAAAATGATTTTATAAATAAAATTTGAGTGTTTATAATAAATGTTGTACACTTAGATTTTAATTATTAAAAAAATGCTAATAAAGATGATAGAATAATAATTAATTGAATGAGATGAATATAATAAAATTTTATTCTGAACGAATTAACAAATTGAAATTAGATTAACTTATGAAAATACCTTAAATTTAAACCAATTATTGAATATAAATTAATTTAAATTGAAATTTATATGGTTTAAATTAATTTATATGGTTCAAATATGTGTAAAAAGATATATTAAGTGGAATAAACTTAATGATAATTGGGAATAAAAGAATTAAATTTGTTGAATAAAATATGAGTACAATAAATGATTATACAAATTGATGATTTAAAATTTTTTAATTGAGGATGACTAGATAATAAGATAATGAATTTAGAAATAAATAGATTGATTTAACTTAAGTGAACTCAAAGGAATTTAACCAAATTGTTAAATATTAATTAATTTTAATTGAAGTTTATATGGTTTAAATTAATTATTTTACTTGTATTCCAATCTATTTTCTTTCTGGTTGTTTCTGTTCTCCTACCTCCTTCCTTTTCGGGGACGAAAAGTTTTGAGTGGGGGAGAGTGTAACAACCAGTAAATTTTAACTGTTTTAATAACGTAATTAGTTGAAATTTTGTGAAATTTTAAATGATAAAATTTTGAAATATAAATTTGATATTTGAAATGCGTCTAGTTAAACATAGCAACTGGTAAAATTTCATTCAAAAATATGAAAGTTCATTTCGTGCGTAATTTTATTTCGATTTAATCAGTTAGTAATTAATGAAAATAAAATGTTTTCGAAACCTAAATATTTTTACATAGAAAAATTCTAAATCATCCTCTAAGCAAGACATCATTTTTTGTTTTTCCAAATTCGGACTTCTTTAGCTCCATCGATCTTATTTTTCTGCGTTTTTACTGCATTTTTTCGCTTGTAGAAAATTCGAATTTTTATAATTCAATCATACCACTAATACCTGTATACCGTTTTGATCATCTCGTCGTGCTGATCTTTACGATATATTTATTTTGCATTTTGAGATCCGAGTGCGACGGAATCAATGATAACGTTTCGTTGTAACGGTGCCAAAATTTTGAATTCGTGACCTTTTGTGTTCCGTTGCCTTTCAAACTTCAGCCGCGTTTTTTAGGGAACAAATTAATTGCTTTGAATTTTTTTTCTGAATCAACGCGAATATTTATTGCTTTTCTAAAGTATCAACCGTATGCCTCATCAGTTATTGTTTTATGTAACCAATGTACATTGGCTTTTCATATGTACTTGGTTTCCATTATTTATAAATCTACAGTGACTTTTCATTTGATATTTTTTCTTTCTTCACCTTCCCCTGTTCCAATGCTCTGAGAAAAGAGTATACATTTTAAATTCGCATGAATAAAAAGAGAAAAATTCATGTAGCTTAATTTTTATACTTCAAATCCCTACCCTTTCTCCACTTCTGCAAACCACTTGTAGCCAACCTCCGCCTCTTCCCCTCTCCCCTACCCTGAACTGAGACTTCACCCACCTATGGCCTCCTTCCATCAAACGCCGACAACGCCACAGCCCTACACCCTTGAAGGCTCCACCGACCCTCCACTTCCACCAAGATCCGCCCACTACCCATATGATAGACAAGTAACCATAGCCGACCCCTTCCCATGCTCCACCGCCTGTTGCTTCATGTCCCGACTTTCTCCTTCAAACCCGCCTACCTTCACCCATCACCGGAGACTCGACCTCTGTCACCAACCACTCCACATACATTCGCACTGCCTCCCATCCCTCCCTGAAACGCACGAGCCACCACCTCCACCCGGACCTGCCTCCGCCTTCACAATCTCCTACATGCCGGTCGAGCACAGCTTAGTTCACCGCCTCTCCATCATCAAACGCAGCACACGGCCTCCACCGCTTCTGCCCGTGCTCAAGCCACCCACGCCTTGAAGCCGTGCAACCCGCGTCCACTGACCACCGCGCAACGCACACCAGCCTTCGCCTGTTTCTTGCTACCCCGCCGTCCTCCTCACGCCTGTAACGACCCCAAATTTTCTATATATTTAAATTAATAATTAATAGTATTTTTGAATAAAAATTTGCAAAATCGATAAGGTGATGTGAGTTTCCCGGATCCAAATATATTTGGTGTAAATCGTTTAAACTTTAAATATTGTATGTGTATATATACATATGTGTGAATTTAAATCATAAATAAATGGGATGAAATAATGATACAAATTATATAAGAAACAAAAGTATAAATATAAAATACGTAAGATAAAATTTTAGAAAATGTATATAGTAAACAAATTAGTTAAAAATATAACCATATATTAAATATAGGAAGATAAAACAAATACTTGAGATGGAAATAAAAAACAAATATGGGCTGAACCACAAGGCTGCAAACATACAAAAGATAAAATCAAATGGATTCTAAATAGACAAAAGTACACATGTACATGCTTATACAAAGTAAAAAAAAAGGAAATACAACATACCTCAACCGAAGTCAAGTAAACAAATGAAACACAAAGCAAAGGAAGATATGTATATAACCATATCAGTACATACGAAATATATAAAATAGGATAGTAGAAACATAAAGTACCAAGGCATTTAATGTCAATATCTTTCTCCACCATAAAAGAAATCCTCTCAGCCGAAATGAAGAAACAATATATGAATTTGTACAAGCATTTAATGCTAGCACCCAAATGAACCTATCAGCCAACAAAAGAAAAAAAAATCTCTGCTAAACATTGTACAAACCCGTATATCACCTTGTACAAATATCATTATCTCCTGTAAATTTGTTTCTATATATCAATCTCCTTTTCTTTTCGTTCATAAACAAATGGAGAACTAGAAAGAAAAAAAAGAAAAGAGAATATGGAAAGATAACATTTCAATCTAAAACAAAAGAAAACCAGAAATGAGAAAAATCAAAACAGAAAAGTTCAAAAGTCTGCAACCTGGAAGCTTTAAACAAGTTCAAGCTTTGCTTCTCTGTTCTTTCCTCTGAAATAGGTGAGCAACCTTCTTGAATCTGATGTATATCTTGTTGTTGATCTGATATTGAAGTTGTGATTTTGCTTGTATGATTATCTGCATATGTGTGTATATCTATATACATAAGAATTAAAGATGTATATGCAGAGGCATATATTCCTGTTTTAAAAGTTTACAGGCTAAAAAAAACAAAAAAAAAGAAGAAAAAGAAAAATACAAATCTCTTTAATCATTCACTGTTAAACTTTGATGATTAAACAAAAATTGTTCAAATTATCAAGACCAAAGTTTTAGAAATATTTCTTTGTAATAAAAATGAGTGGGTTTACTGAAATGGACAAAAACACAGTAAAATCAAATTTTATCAAAAATTTAACTTATTAAATTTTGAGTTTTGACTTCATGATCATGTTCGCCTTAGTAAACCATGATTTTTAATGAAGAGATTATGATTTTTAACTTAGTAATTCTCGAGCTTGAGGGAGTTGAATGGGAAATGGGTTTTCGTGAAAATCTGGTGATCGATGAACTTTTAGGGCTCGGGGTTTTTGTCGAAGCTAGCTGGTACATCGGTGGATACGAGAAAAATACTAGGAAAATTTTGTATTGCGTGATTCATTTGGTCGAATCAAAATTAGGGTTTTAGGTTGTTCTCGGCTGGGCTTGAATGTCGTGACATTTGCGACGTAGAAGATGGACCGAAGGCGTTCGTTTTTGGGGTGAAGGTAGCTCGTGGTCGTGGTGTTCGATGGTGGGGACGGTGAGTTCAACGGCGTCGAGGTGTATGGCCGTGGGGAAGTTTTAGTGGTCGTTGTTTTCTGCAGTTTCGAGCTTGAGGTTCGAAATTTTGATTCGCGAAGAAATTCTTCGATCTGGGTTTGGATGCGTGATCGCGAGAGTTCGTGGAGTGGTTGAGGAGCATCGCGACGATCGACGTTGGCCGGAGTTGCCGGTGCACGTGCACCATGCACATTCGTGTACCAGGAGTTATCGACGTTTTGGGGAAGACGAGCTCGACTCGGTGAAGTGTTCGTGCGAATGGAAGTTAGACTCGAAGTAGACGAGTGTGGTGGAAGACTCGGGACAGGGTCGTGTTTTGTGGGGTTTTACTCGGGTTTGTTTCCAAACAGCAGTATTGCATTTTAAAGGTAATGTTAAGTAAACAATTTTTCACTAAATTTTAATATACTGTAAACTTAACATGTATTTCAGTTTGGAAATAAATGGAAGTTAACTTAAACAAGTTTTAAAAACAAAAGTTTGAATATAAACTTAAGTTCGTTTACGACATAGTTTGGGCATAACAAAGTTTTTAAGTTTAAATTGTTTTAATAACAATTAAGTATATATAAAAAAAACTAGATTAATTAATTAAGATAATCAGTTTAAATTGTTAATTACTTAACGAAAGTAATCAAGGGATTAATTACTTATTGTAATAAATGTTTGATATTCTAATAAATTAAAGTTAATTAATAATCACTTGTTGTAATTAATTAAGAATGATTAATTAAAGGTTGATTAATTAAGGGTTAATTTATTTATTAATGAGTTATTAAGGGGTTAATTAATTTTAAATTTATTATTAATGGTTAATTAATAAATGATTAAAGGATAATTAATCAAAATGATGTGTAATTAATTAATGATTAATTAACCAAGATTCGTAGTTTATTCATAAGTAATTAATCTAATTTGAATAAACCAGATATTAATTGACCTTACTTATAAATATTTGGATTCTATTGGATGACTTGATTGGTTGATATCCTTGATATATGATGCTTTGTGATACATCCTGATTTATGTTGTGCTCTGTAGTTTACTTATCTGTGACCTTTATATATCTATGATCTGTGAATGAACGATAAGCGTTGTTCTTATACCGCTTATCGAATTATATTTCTGTATTCTGATATGTGATGATTCATTGTGTTGCACTATTGTGTAAAACCCCTGGACTACACTTTTACACACACAAATATGGATTTCACGTGGAAATCGGTTAAGTCACAGATAATTTAAATTTGATATTTTTGAAATTAAAATTTTAATTTCAATTGATTTTGAAATTGGAAATTTGGGTTTAAAGTGAAAAGCTTTTGAAATGGAATTTCAAAGATAAAAGTTATTTTGAATAACTTAATCGAGTTTTGAAAATTTAAATAATTTGATTTAAATTTGAATTCAAGTTTGAAGTTGAATCCTATGATTTGAAACTAGGGATTAAAAATGTTATAAATGTGTTTATCTGAATTTAAACCATTTAAAAAAAATGTAATTTTGAGAATTTGGATTTAACCCAAGGATTTCCACTCGTATGAATGAATCAGATTTTCTGAAATGAAACTGTTTGTTTTTAAATGATAAAAGCTTTCATATAAGAAATGAAATTCCAGTTTAATTAAAGGAATTTCAATATTGAAGTGAAAATGGTTTTCCAAGTTATGAATGAATTGTTTTTGAAAGCTATGATTTGAATCTGTTATCTTTAACAAATTTAAAATAATGATTGGTTTAAATCATTTGAAATGGGATTGTTTTGAAAGCTATAAGTTAAATCTTTGTTTTAAAGATTTAACGAGTTAATCAAACTGAAATGGAGATTAATTGGGAAAATCTGTGAATAAATCTTTTGTTTAAAAGATTAAAATGTGGAAATTGTTTAAACCGTTAAAGGTTGTTTAAAATAAATCTTTTTGTTTAAAAGATTTGAAATGGTAATCGATTGAAACCATTTAAAAAGAAGTTGAATTATTAAGTTGTGACTTAATTGAAATCCCATATCCATATGTTTTTAAATATTACGTTCACTATTCGGTTTAGCCGGGAGAGGACCTTTGGGTCGTATAACCCATTTCGAATATGTGATACGTCGTATATGGATAGCATTTGAAGACCGGTGTTGAAGACCGGATATTTTTGAAAACGGAAGGATTACCGTCGAGTTACTCTGCATCGGCTGATCCCCGATATAGAGGTTTTATCACCCTTAGTGACGGGAAGTCCGGACGTGATTGGAAATTATCCGGATTTGCAAGGGCTTCGTGAGAAGTGCCTTCGGTTCTGTTCGATCCCGGAACAGACTTGTATGGATTGTATGTCTGACATTACACTTTGAGATATAAAGCAGATTTCTTTCAAATACATTTCTGTTGGTGGCGGAGAATTTATTCTCTTAGCTTAACACCCTTCTCTGAGACGTACGAGCTCAGAGGTTATGTAGTTGAAGGTTATCAGCGATATACTCCCAATTTGGTAATGTGGCATGCTGAGTGTTGCTGTGTGATGATCAGTGTTTGATCATTTGTGATATGATCATTTGTTTGATCTTATATCTTTGTGATCATAGGTTGATCATCTGTTGACCCAAAGCATGGCTTTTTGAAAAAGCGTAGCTTTGTGGACGAGACTTCGTCAGGGCCTCACTACCCGGAAATGGTCGAAACAGGAATGTTGCAGCAAGGTTATGAGGGTCGCGCCCTTTAGGGTATGTCATTTCCTTCTGGAAAGGGGTGGTATCATGGTATGGAGCCCAGATACTTACTCATGTGGATACACTTTCTTTATGATGTGTGATGTTGGATACTGAGCTCGGATAAAGGTCCCAAAGGACCGGGAGGTGGCATATTCGTGAGTTACCTGTTACAGGGGTAACCCGGCCTTGTTTGGCAGAGAGCAGTTTGTCTCTCGGGACGTCCCGCCAGAGGCGATCCCATGCGGTGGAATAGGAAGTTCCTTAGCCTGACCATTTGTTGGAAAATCCAAAGAAACAATACGTGACTTGTACGGCTTTAGTTGTATTACCTGCTATGGAATGTGGCGGTAACCTGCTATTGAACATAGTAGCTATAGTAGGCATACGATACTGGTCGTATGTTGGCTAAGATTAATATTATACTTTCGAAATGATTTCTACACTATGCACTAATAATAATATCAAAAATAATTTGATTTTTGCGTAGTAAGCATCTTTGACTATCATAAGAAGAAATCTCCTCCAATTCTGCGTTTGCATTGTGTGTGTGGTGGGAGGTCTTATGGTAGTTTCATTTTCTAAAAGCATTGCGATTTTCAATGTTTAAAACCTTTTGTTGTTGTTTAAAGATAAACTGTTTTTGTTGCTCACACCAGTCCCATGACTGATCCGGAGTTTATTGTTCCCTTCCTAAACTCTGGGTGCTCATAATTTTCCACACGAGCAGTCTAGAGTTGGGTTTCTTTTCAGATATTCAGGTTTAGTAGATTATCTGGAGCTAGTTCATTCATCGCAGTTGCTTATCTTGGAGTTGTGGATTCATTCTTGTCTGAAGATCATTTTGGAGTTATCACTTCTATTGATATTGTTCCGCTGCTGTTGTTATCTTTTCTTTTCTGCTGCTATTTCTTGTATCATATCTCTGATGTATATTGATATTCATTGTATCACTCTATTGTATCAGATATTGTATATCAATGTATTATTCTTTTCTTCCGCTGTGTTATTTACTTAATGTTGTTATAGCTCCGGCGAATCGGATTTGAACGGTCGAATCTGCGGCATTCTAGTACAATGTGAAGTACGGATGTTGATTTTCGAGCGGGCAAAACCCGAGACGTTACAACGCCTAACCCGTGCTTCCAACCATCTTGACCCCGCCACCAACTTCCCTCAGCCGAAGACAAGCAGTCGCGTCGGATCCTCATCTCTTCACGTATATATATAGGGGTTAGTTGGTATTATCTTGTTTATTTGTATATACATGTTAATTTTATATTAGTATTATATGTACATCTGTTCGGTCATTTTATAATAGGGTTGAAAGGATAAATTTTGTTCCTTATATTGTTTATTTATACACAAATATTATTTGACTACTGTTATATATATCAAGTAAGTTTAATCGATAAGGTTATGAAAATGTTACATACGTATATTTTATATTTGCTATAGTAGTAAAATTTGTAGTCTACTAATAATGTTGGGTATTTTGAAAAGTTTTATGTGTATTATATGTGGTATATATGTATTACCTTAGTTTAGTCATATTATAGCTATAGAAACGTACGGTCCAGTTTATATATATAGGTGAGTCTGGATTTTTTTTATTTTGTCTATAAAGTGGAGAGGGTTTTACCGTGTATGTATAATATATAGTGGTTCTTTTATATCAACTGTTACTTTATTATGTGTCTGTTTAGAATGTATAAAATATTAGCTGTATATATATTGAATTTTATAAGTATTTACATACTAGTTTATAAATATTTATACTACTGGTATATATAACATTTTGTTAATATAATATTTATATTTGTTACGTTAATAAAACATAGGTAAACAATGTAATAAGTGTTAATTTGAGGAAATGGATTTTTGAAATACATATATATGGTTATATATATAAATCTATACTAATTATCTTCATCAATTCCGTTCTGATTTGATTTCGTAAATTCCTTATTGTCAGCATTGATCTTCGAATTCGTACAAATCTTGCCTTGCTTCGAAATCCGTGCTTGGATTCGTATCTCATTACATTATGTTCTCTCCTTTGGCCTCGAAAGTGAGCAATCACTCACGATTAATGTTCTTTTATTTATTAAATTTGATTTCAATTGAAATGACAATTGAAATATACTGTTATTAGCTATTTACACTGTTATATATGCTATTACCTATATCAGTTCACCTGTGACATCTGACACCATTATATGTTATATATGCAACGATAATCCAGTTTGGTTGATTGTTTGATGTTGACATTGGACATTAAATTGTTAATGTAATAAATGATAAATAATTTGAAATTGAAATTGACGTAGGAGTTAACAAATTTGAAATCGACATATGTGTTGAATTTGATTAGTTAAATATGACCCCTTTAAATGTAATTAAATTGACACGTAGAAATAGTGATAACTACACCTTGAACCATTGAATGTATGATTGTATAAACTGATGTAGTATAAAGTGGATAATTGATATCAAGTGAAGAACCGTATTAACTTTAGTGTAATAATCTTTAATCTACATGAAATGATAATGTAGATTCTAGAAATAATTATATTAATTTGCACAAACAACAATGTAAATTAATACGATTATTTCGGGATTATTTGAATTAATTATTTGATTGTTGTTATTGCTTGTTTATTTACTTTGACACCATCCCAGTTATCACACTGCAAGTTCCCTTTGTTATGCTTTGATTTTGAATTGGAATGAAATCGGGTTGAAATGATAAATACCCAAATTAAATTTTGACCTAGGATAGAGAATTAAATAAAACCCGATTGGTCAATAATTTGATTTAAAATAAAATAAAGTTTTATTTGAAAGGATAAGATTTTGAAATGAAGCTGGAATTTTAATTTTTAATGAAAGGAAATGTTAATATTTAAAATCTGAAACAAATATTGACATAGTAGTTATTGAAAGATCGTTATTTTGAAATTAATTATTTGACAATTAAATTTGGAACTTTTCATTGAATTAAGTTTGAAATGATTTAATAATTAAGTTTGAAATTATAATTAAGTTTGAAATTATTAAGCTTTGAAATTATTTAATAATTAAGTTTTGAAATATTTAATAATTAAATAAGATTTGATTATTTGATAATTAAATAAAAATTTGAATTCTTTGATAAGAGAAATTGAACTTTTGAATAAGTAAATTTTTACTTCGTAAATAATTGAAATTGAATTTCTTTATTAATTAAGTTTTGGAAAATTATTTAAGTAAGTAAATAAGAGAAATTGAATTTCTTTAACAAGAAATAAAAATTTAAAGAATTTGATTTGATGAATTTAATTTAATTCAATTTGTAAGTTTTGATATAATGAAGTTGAACTTAAATAATGGATTGAATGAATTGGAAATTAAATAAAAATTGTTTGAATGACAAATTTACTTAATGGATATTGAATAAAATAGATAAATGAATTTAAATTGATTTGAATGTTAAATTAAATTAAATTAAATGATTTCGGAATGAAACTGATATACGAACTTGAATCAGTATTTGAAGTGTTTTAAATAAAAATTGAAATTGAATTGTAAGATCTTGAAATGGTAATTTGGAGGTTTTAAACGTAATTATGGAAATTGATATAGAAGTCGAATGAAATGTTGATTTATAAATTCTAACTGAAATTGAAATTGATTTGGTTTTCGAATATATAACTGACTAATCGGTGTAATAATTTCAAAAGTTATTAAAGAGACCGGAATCGGTTAGGGACATACTCACTGTCTAAACCGAAAACCACTTTAATAACTATACGCGGAGTGTGATCCAGAATGAAGTGGTTGGAATGATGTACGTGATGACTGAAGAAAGAGAACGATAATGGATAGCCTTGACACTTGTGTCAAATTGGAAATGACTAAAACAGGAGCCGTGCCGGGCCAAATGGGGTCAGCTACCTCGAGCGAACACACTTCTTCGAAAACTACTCATTACTTGTTGTCGATTGGTGCACCCTTGATTTGGGAGTGTTGTTTCGCGGTGTTGCGATCGCTGCGGCGATGCGTTCTCACCAGTCCGGATCAGGTAAACGGTAGTTTCACTACCTTGGGTATTGTCTCATGTGCCTTGTCATACTTGTATCCCTATATACGCGACCACTACGAATTTGTTTTGTGTTATACCTATGGAGTACTCCCTGATATCCCACTAGTTTACGGTGGAGTTTACAGTGTTGTATAGACTATAACGCTTATACAAAATGTGTTAAGGGGGATAATGGTAACGCCTTAACACTATTTTGATACTTTATATTACTGATAGGCATTATCTATTTACCGTACACTACTACATAGTAGATAGTTTAACGGATCCTTAAAGGATGGTTATTCCAAACATCCTTTGAGTTACTTGTATTTCGGTTGTTATTTCACTTGAGTTGGATTTATTGATATAAGAATGTTCATCCTGACTTGAGTGTTTTGTGTTTTTCTTTACGCTCGGGTCAGACTGAGTGCACTAGTATTCGAGACTCACCTTTGGAGTTGGAGCTTCGCTTGGAGATCCAGCTATCTATCCAGTTTCAGATATCCAGTTGATTCTAGTGATGTATTCTGATATTGTATTTGATTATTGTATTCGAGACATCTGTTGTACCTTATTTAACTCTGATATGTATATAGTAGCTTCATGAACTACTATTTTTGTTTCCGCTGCATTATTACTCTGTGTCTGTGATCTTTGATTATTTATTTACTGTATATGCTCAGTTTTGCCAAATTTAAATTAACAATTCGGTATTTTGAATTATTAAAGTCCGACATGTGCGGATGCGAATAGTCCAAAATAGCGGGTCATTACAATAACAATTGCAGAAATGACAGTAATAAAAGCACGTAGCTGCAGATATCTGCACAAATATTTAGCTATTCCAAATTAATACACCAAATAGTTGCAGAAATGTCAGCAATAAAAGCATATATCTACAGATATCTCCACAAATATTTAGATAATCGAAATTCTTGCACCAAATAATCGCAGAAATGTCAGCACAAAAAATAGATAATTGTAGATACCTCCACATTTATTAAAAAAAATTGCACATACTTATGGATATACCTTATTTATGTGCCAAAAAATTATACAAATATCATATTCATATAAAAAGCAGTATTCAAAAAAGAGGTATAAACAGTAAACAAAAATTCAGAAAAACTGCATAAATATGTGCAATTAATCGTAATAATTGCATAAAACACTACAACAATGATTAATAGAAGCATACCACAATTAATACATTACAAACATTAAACATCCAACCTAAGTACAAAGAAAATACGATTAAAATGAATAAGAAAAACATAAACTCAACTCCATACATTTTAGCTTTCCCAAAGAAAAGAAAAAACTACATGTGTTTCAGTGAACAAGTCCTTTTATTATGACCCAACTTCTTGCATATACTACATCTAATAGTCTTTGAAATTTCACCAGCAGATTTTATCCTCTTAGATGATGATGGTCAACCAGGCATTCTTCTACCTTTGGGAGGTGCTATATCAACATCTTCAATCAAAACATCTTCTTTCACAAAGTTTATAATAGGATTGATTGGATGAGAATATGCCGATCGAAAATAAACAACTTTGAAATAATCTTCAATGTAATCATAAACATTTAACTTTCCACAACTCAAAATACATCTAACAGCATGAGCACAAGGAAACCATATATTTGCCACAAATTACAAGAACAAATCCGATTATTTAAATCAATGGATTGACGAACATGAGAATGAACTTCAAACACATGTTCACTAGATTTTATAACAAACCACGAAGCTCCTTCCAAATGAAGACTTTTCAACCAATTTTCATTCACCGTACATACAACACTATTCCAACTATTAGCAAGATCTCGACGATCAGAAATTAGCTTCATTAACTTAACTCTAATGTTATCCAAGCATGCAGTGATTGGTAAATGTCATTCTTGCAAAATCCATTTTTTGAAACTCTCTGAAAAATTTGATGACATTTCACCATAACGACAAGCAGGGAAACAAACATTAGCAAACTTCTCAAAGGGAATTCCATTCAAAAAGTTTGCCACAGTAGAACCACCAGCATCTTTAAAATTCTTCAATGCAACATTGAAATCATCCAAATTAGAAGAATATGCAACACATCCAAACAAATCTACCAACCATTTCTTTTTTGATTTGGAAGATTCAGATTTTAAAGCAACTTTTAAATTATTGTTTAAATGATAAAAACAGAAACCATGAACTGAATTTGGAAACACTTTGGGAATAGCAACAAGAATACCAGGATGACAGTCAGAAATTAAAACAAACTTTCTACTATCATCTTTCAAAAAATCTTTAAGCTGTTCACAATACCAAATCCAATTATTTTCATCTTCACCAGACACAATTGCAACTGCTATTAGAAAAAAACCTGATAAAACAACAAATATATAAATAACTGAACAAACTGCATAATACTATGCACTTATATTGAAAAGGTGCAGACAAAACTGCAACTATTACCAAATATTACTGCAGAACAATTTTTCACTAAATCAAAAATATTGCAGAATTTTCAGCAATCTTTTATGTAAAATTGCTTCAGTTTCTGCAATGATTTCTGTTAGTACGATATTTTTTTCTTTTTAATAAATGCTGATGTTGCAGCAACAAATAGTAACTATTGCAGATATTGATGCAATTATATATTAATCTACAAACAAACAACATACCTTCATTGCCATTTTTACCAGTAGTAGCCATCAAACAACCTTGAGCTCTACCCTTCATAAAAGTAGCATCAACAAATATTAAAGCCCGATAAAATTGAAAACCATGTGCACAAGCTTCAAATCAAATAAAAACCATCTCAAATTGACGAGTATCAGCATTACACTCCAAAACTACTTTACTACCAGGATTAGTTTCGAGTACAGCATCACAAAAAGACTTCAAATGGTGATAAGACATTGTATCACTTCTATGTAAATCTTCTAAAGCCAATCTCTTCCCACTATGCACAAAATAATACTTCAAATGATATTATACTTAGTTTGAAATAGGTTAATAATGTCCTTTGTCTTCATTAACGGATTTGCTTGAATATGATCATAAACCAACAACTTAATCAATTTACTTGAAATAGGAGGATCATTAATATCATGAATTCCAGCACCACAAGTATGTTCAGGATGAAATCTCTTTATAACAAAATAGGCAGGAAGATTAAACTTGACAGAAGCATGAATCCTGAAAGTACATTTTGTTCGAGAACAAATAGTCGTAACTCTTTCCTTATCATTCTTAACCAAATCAAGCTTATACCCAGTCTTAATACTATATATCATCAAATTGAGCCTAAATTCAGTAACACCACCTGGAAATTGTTGACCAACACCCGTAAAAACAGATTGATTGGAATCATTTCTCAATAACTACCTGAATTGAATATTAGAATCACCGGTACTAACAAATGAGGAATCACTACTACAAGAAACAGCATCTGACCTAATTGGTTGCTGAAAAACTAGTAGGAACAACATCAACAAAAATAACAAAGTAATCCTCACGGTTATGAGCAGCCAACAACAAAATAGATTGAAGATCAAAATTAGATTCAATATTCCTTCTCAATCCATCTCTAACATAGTATAATTCAAATGACAATGAACTCAATTTTTTCCATTTACCACAAATAGCACTTCCCAACATAACAACCGAACTATCAAATTGAAGAAGTAACGAAAAGCTATCATATCCAAACTTCAATGGCACAAGCACTCCAGCATCACCAGGAACACTTTAATTTAAAAACAAAACATAATTACAATTACAAAAAAATAAATAAAAAAACCCAGGATATATATATTATATGCTGATATGTAAGCAATAATTTTAAAAAATTGCAGACAAATTAGCACATAAAAATAATATGTTAATATGTAAGCAATATCATTTGCTAATATGTAAGCAATATTTCTAAAAAAATGCAGATAAATAAGCAAAAGTCTGAGCTTAATCAAACATAGTGAAATACGAACATTTCTTGCTGATATGTAAGCAATAATTGTAAAAATTGCAGATAAATCAGCAACTATTAGTAATTTGTACAATTTTCACCATACATATTCAAATTATTTGCGGACAACTCTGTAAAATAACTACAATAATTCCAGACAAATCTAAACTTAATCAAAGCTAAAAAAATATATCATCGAACGGTACCCTATACACACGCATTAATTTTTCAAATAAAATAAACAAAAGAAAACTTGTAATTTCCATTTACTTTAAACAAAAAAAACTAACGAAACAAAAATAACAAAATTATCAACTAATATCGCAATATCAATTAAAAACAAACAAAATCGACTACAAATACAAACAATATTTTACCTGGAAGAAGATAAAGCTATGAATCCGAAATAATATCTTAAAACAATGATCGAACTGAATCAAAATTAAAAACTTGTAATCGAAATCACAACCACCATTAAAATTAGCGCGACATGTAAACAGGGGTATTTATGGAATAAATTTAGCCAGAAATAAAAATAGGAATCGGAAATATAAGTTTTCAAACGGGAGGAGTTTACGCGGACTAAGTTTAATTACAAGGACGTGGGCCTAATTTTCCCTTTAAGAAACTATAATTCGAATTGATCTCCATCCGGATCCTTGAAAAGAGTAATAAAATTTGTATGTACTCTTATGATACAGAAGAGTATTATATAAGTAAATAAAGTGGAATAAGTTATGACTGATGTTTTATAAAGAAATAACTTTATAAGATATTTTAAAACTTGGGTGAGAAATAATGAGACAACTCATAAATAATTTTAGTATTGAATAAAATACTAAGTGAAAATATAAGTGATTTAGGAAAAATTTTAATATAATTAATAAATTAATAAAATATAGAGTATAACTTTCCATTTTTTTTGAGTGAGTTTGGATAATCGTTTGAGCAATAACCAAAGGCTAATGAGAAAAATGGTACGCTTAGATAATTATCTATATTTTTGGAAAATCAAGAAAGTTTTGAACTTAAGTTAAGATTTTCTTGATAGTCATTTGACATTTTAAAACAATGTTAAGTGAAAAAATTTCCCTTAGGGAATTTGATTGACTATTAGTGTTAGTTTATTTCTTTGTGAAATTTGATTGATTGGATTTGATTGAATTGAATTGATTGGTTATGTGATTTCATATACACTTGTCTATAAAGTTTAAATTTATAGACAAAGGATTTTTAATTGTTTTTATCAAGACCTAAATCCCGACGATTTTGAAAAAGGAGATTTTTGAAGATTTTGGGAAAGGAATGATACTTATTCACTCTAGTTGATGTTTTTTGGAGGAACCGAAATACCACTGGACGCTCCATGTTGTTTTGATTTTAGAGTTTCATCGTAAATTATTTGGAGGAATCCCCTCCTTATCATTTTGATTTTTGAGTTTTCTCGTTTGAGAAATTTGAAAATAGATTTGTGAATTGAAAAACCCGGGTATTTGGATCTAAAATTATCATTTGAAAATTTTGGATGCATAGCATCTATTACATAATATTCTCAGTATTCCGTCGCATATGTTTGAGATGTAGTTGTTGATTGCATGTAGGTTTATATTAGACTAGTTTTGCATGTAAAGTTGCATCGCATTGCCTTTGTCAGCCTGATTTTCTTTTAGATTATGTAAGTACAGGTATGCAAGAGATTGCCATTTGATTCTTGTGCACCTGCATTTGCATAGAAGATTATAAATCGCTAGCCAAGGATATATATCAAACATGAAAAGGTATGTAATAATTAAGAAAAATTGAATTGGTTGATGATTTTATGCCCCAGATATGGGAGGCCACTTGGCTTATGTTTTCTTTTAATTGGATTGAGGCCCATAGTGGCCATTTGTATTTGTACTGATCGAGCTGCGCAAAGGAGACGCTGGTGAAATTTTCCGTAAATTTAAAAGTTAGAAAATTTTTAAGAATTTTGGAAAATGTTCGAAAAATAAAAATTTGATTTTTCTGAGTTATATCTTGGAATGAATAAATGAGAGAAATTAGTTGGTATAGGTGAATGTGTTTAAAAGATTTGGAAATTTTGGAATCTATTCCAGCTAATTTTTTTGGAAAGTAAATAAGTTTAATAACACATTTTAAATTAATAATTTAAATAATTAAGGGTTTGGAAACATTTTCTTTATTAGGAATTACGGGGATGAAATTCATTTAAGGGGGGAGTATGTAACAACCCAAAATTCTTATCATTTGATTTTAATTGTTTAATTAATTTTAAATATTTAAATGATTGGATTTTTGGAATTTAATAACTTGAATTCATATATAGGGATTGATTAAAACATTTGAATCGCAAATTTGAGTGTTAATTAAATGGATTTACTAATTTTATTTAACTTCATTTAAATTAATAAATAATAATGGTGAATCATTTTACAAAATTTATTTACAACAACAAATGGTTCGAATATAATAAATAATAAGAAAATCAAATTGTAATAAAACGATTTGAGTTTTTGATAATGTATTTTTAATTTAATTTATATGACTTTTCTCTAATTTTTAATTTGGAAAATATTGAAATTATTCGTTTGACGATTTGTCGGCAAACGATGATATTTGGAAAATTTCAAAAAATAAAATAATCTGTGTAATTCATTGTTGATTTATGATCGTGTCTCATATTAGTGCACGATTTTATTTTTTTCGGTCACTCGCGGTTCGTACTCGGATGAAATATTGCGTAGCAGGGTACCGTAAATATTTCATTTAAAAACCATTGTAAAATCAATCAAAATTCAAATTTTAAATAACCATTTGATGGCATGGACATGTTGGACACCTCGAGAAGTCCTTTGTTGTGAAAAAAGCAAACATAATCATTTTGTTGTCAAGAGATTTTATTATAAAACAAAAGTTATCACTTAAGTCATCTTCCTTATTTTCCAGTATCCACTTTGTCCTCTGCTTCCGTTCAAAACTTTGCACTAAACCCAAGTTAGCTCCATAACTTTAAAAATCAAAATCCATTGATTTTGTCCATGGAAAAATATGAAACCACCTTCATTACGATCGTATCGAGAAACTCTACCATTCGATATCTAATCTTTGTGTTGGATCTTGTTTGGGGGATCGTAGAATTGTGCAGTCGAACTAGGGCTCGATGGGGTTGGAGCTTGAGGCATCGGGAGGTGAAACAGAGGGTTGCGTTGGGTTATTCAGGACAAGGCGAGGCGTGGTGTTGTTGTGGCGAGGTTTGATCATCTGAGGTTGAGTCTGACATTCGTACGGACGACGATTGAGGCCCAGGTCGATTTTTCGCTTGAGTGATGCGAAGTCGTGGTGGTTGGGTGCATATCGAAGAGGAGGCGATGAGGGCTACGTTGGTGATGTTAGAACGCTGAATCTTGGACCATGGTGGCATGTCGGTTGCATGGAGAATGCACAGTCTCATGTGCAGGTGGGTTATCAGGTTGGGGAAGAAATAGTTTATGGGGAAGTTAATTAATTAAAGTGTTAATTAAGTTATTTATTAATTTAATTAGTTCAAAATTTATAAAATACGTAACTATTTCATACGAGGTCCAAGTCAAGTGCAGTCAGTCGCGTTGTACTCATGGAGCTAATATCTTCGTTATGGAGTTGGTTTGGTCAGATTTAGAGCAAGTGAAAATTTAGGCTAAAATTGGACGGCCATTTGGTTTTATCCAAAACCGGGACATTTCGGTGAAAACGAAAAATCAATGAGAGTTTAAATCACATTTAATTTTATTATATCATATCAATGATGTTACAATTATTTATTGCTTGTTTGGATGTTAGTTGAATTGTTTGATTGCTTGTTTGGTTGAATTTTCATTTGGAAAATGGATGACATATTAATTTGATCGTTATAAATCCATATGATTATCTATAAATTATCCATAACCGTCATTTTGCAGGAAAAATCTGTAGAGAGACCCAAAAGGGGTTTCTTACCCATAAATAATTTATTTACATCCATATGCTGATATCGATGGTTAATTGAATTAAACCCTAATATTACATTTAACTTGTTAATTGTCATTATAGCGATTTCGCTATATCGTCATTTATTAAATTCTATCCCTAAAAAATCCTATCGTATGAACTTGAGCTTGTGTTTCCGCTAAATAGAATTTGCAAATTTCATTAATCATTTTGATTAATGATAATTTAAATAATTAATCATTTCAACTATTGATTTCGAGATTAATTAACCAATTTAATAAATAATGATTAAAAATTGGTTTATCTTTAGATTTAATAATCATTTTTTATAATGATGTTTTAAACTTAATATTGTTTTAAAGTTATAAAAAGGAATTGGAACTTGATTATTGGGATATTAGGTTGGATAATCTTCTGGGTGTTCGGTCTAATGTTGGTTTAGGGCTTTGGGTTCGCGCACTTGGAAAAATTTTCCTCTTAACGTTTTAACAATCAGGAACTGATTCTAAAAGTGTTTTACAAATATGGAAATCAAGCGCAAGTTCAGTTCATTTTTAAAAGTAAAATTTTGATTTGTTTATGAAAATAAATTATTTCCGTAAAGCGAATCAATTATATGGAAACGATTTATTTTTATAACTAGCACTAAACATCAAAGAAGTAAACTTGCTGCTATTTCAAAAGTTAAGAATAATCATTGGACATGACCTTGAGGTAACACTACCTTGACTTGTCCGGTATTACTGTTAACCAAGAAAAAGTACAAGTTTGAATTCAATGAGTGGTGATAAGTATACAAGACTTAGTTTCCATATACGATTGTTTTATATCCTCGATAGTTGGTATCTCAACTATCGTTTACTTCAGCTACTTTATTGTCGTCATTCTAAGAAGATTTATTGATCCATTAAGCGTTGCTATCCTTTGTCGGAAATGACTAAACCGAAAGCGTGAGAGGAAGCCAAACTATGTGGGGTTGCTACCATTAGGGAATTTTCACATCTCATGTAGTTTGGATTCGGTTGTGCCTTAGATGTGGAAATATTAGGATATTCGGTAAGGTCCGGCGGGGTCCAACTTGGTATTGTCTGATAAGTGTCACGGAGTAAATGAGCTTCTTAGAAGTATATTACTAGATGTATACTTCAAGGGGGTGCACCTTCCTTGTCATTTGTTGGAAAAATTCCTTTCCTTATTTGATTCGAAAACCCTAAATCTGTTTTAGCTTTAAATTACCACGAGTAGAGCCAACTCCTCACCATGTGTAACAACCCAATATTTTGTAAATTGTTTTTAATTTGAATTTATTTCATTTTAAATTATTTTTATAGTGAAGTACAAATTTTTTTGGAATTAATGGTATTTTGTTGAAATTTTCATGTTATGTTTCCTATTTTTAAACAATTTCTTCAATTCTTTTGCTATTTTCTCTGAATTTAACTATTTATTTCACTTTGAAAATGTTTTAAAAATAATTTTTATTTCCAATTTAGTTTTAGAATATTTTTAAAATGAAGTAAATAATTTTCCAAAGTCAATGGTGTTTTATTTGTAATTTCTGGACATCGTTTGCATTTTTAAGCCATTTTCTTAATTTAATTATATTTAATTAAAATTTATTTATTTATTTTTGCATTTTATTTTCATTTCTGAGTTTTTATCCTTATTTATCAGAAATTTATATGTATTTATAATTACAAAATAGATAATGGAAATTTGAAGAGTTTTGAGACCTTTTATTTGCCTAAGTCCTTTTGTATTTCACCGTTTCATTTCAATCAATACAACAATTATTTTGGTCATACCTTTTCTACCTTCTTTCAGCTGACTCCTCTTCATTTCTCATGCAACAAAATATTCTTTCTCAAACAAAAAAACTCACGGCCATTGTTGTGTAGAGTTTGGGTAAATTTCATCTTCTTCTTCCTTTGTTTTTCTAGTTTTTCAATTGAATTTTTGTACTTGTTCTCTACTTCATAGCTTGGCTCCTCCTCAACCAGATCTGACCTGACCTCTACCACCTTTTTTTCTGATCAACCAACCCCTAGTACCCCACCATGGCCAGGCCGAACCATCTAGGCTAGAGATCACCACCAAAAATACATTAAAACCATCACAAACTATGCAAACAAGCCTAGAATTGTCAACACCACCTTCTACCAACTTTAGCCGCCACTACCACCACCACCACCACCTCTGACCTGACCTCCAACCTCTGCCACATCACCCACCACCACCTAGACCCACTGGCCGTGCCATAGAGCCTCTGGCCAAGCCCATCCATTGCATAGTTATGATGTATTTTGCCTTGGAATTGGTAATTTATGCACCTAGACTTGTTCACCTTCAAACACATGTTGACAGACCACTTGCAAACCCAAACCAGACCTATAGCACCCCTTGGCAAAGCTTAACAACTACCTAGCTGAAGCACATGAGGTTGAGAACAAGTACAATGCAAATGGATATTGTTTTGAGTATCGTTTCTAATGTTATTTGATGTTTAAATCGTGTTGAACTTATGTATACTCGTATTTGTTTTGTGTAATGTTTTCAAGGGGTATAGTTTTGGCTCTTCCAATCTCAAATCATTATCGTGCTTTCGTGCCTCTGGAAATCCTTGTTGTGTGTTCGTGGTTGTCATCTCCAGCTTATACAAGTGAGTAATTCTCACCAAACGACGTGTACTTATATAACTAGTAAACTGACACCATTTGAATCTGTAAAATTATATCATCCTGTTATAACTGTTATATTATGATTATATGATGTTCATCCCTGTTTATACACATGTTATATCATCTGTTATTGTTATATATTGTATACTGTTCATTTTTATCAGTTTATCACACTGCAAGTTCCCTGTAGATTAGGTTCACTATGGGTTGAAATGATACATACCCGAACGGACTTTAGAATAGGGAAAGATCGTTATGGGCTGAAATGATAAGCCTGAGCGACTTTTAATTAAATTTTATTTACTTGGGATTGCGGGTTTGAAATGATAAAACCTGGATTTTCTTTGTAAACTACGGATTGAAATGATATATTATCCGTATCATTTGACTTAGGCTAGAAAATATTATACAGACCCGTGGTTATTTTATATATTTTCTAGAAATTTTTAAATGTTTTTAAAATGTAAAAATATGATAAATTGATTTAAATTAAATTTTTAAATGATTTATTAAAGTGGCAATGTTTTTCTATGTTTTAAATGTAAAATAAATGGATAAGAAACAGTGATATAAAGTGTAACTTAAAATTGGAAATGTGACTGATTTTTAAATGGAAATTTAAGTTAATTAAATAAAAATGAAAATTAAGTATTAAATGGTGGAAAATGGAGATTTAGATTTAAGTGTTGAAATAAATTGTTTAAAATGAAAATGGGAATTGACACACTTGAATTTTTTTAGGTAAACTTTGGAAATTTTGATTTTTATTTGTAAAGTTTTTCTTTATAAAAGTCATAAGTTAAAGGATTTAAATGAACATTTTTAATATGGAAAAAATACGATTTTTATACGTTTAAATGATTTAAATTGAAGATTATTTATGGCTGGAATTGCACTTAAAACCTGGAAATTCAATTTATAGCACTTCAGAAATGCTATCATTTCTGGAAATGAACTAATTCTGAACAAAGTAGAAGCTGCAGCACTTGGTAAGTGCTGTGGTTGCATAAATGAACTTAAAGACTAAAATGAACTAAGGCTATGACAGCACTTGATAAGTGCTGTTGTGGCAGGAACTAAAATTTAACCTGAAACTAATGAAGAGGCTACTGTAGCACTTGTTAAGTGCTGCAGTAGACTGAAATATGATTTTTGTATATAACTGAACTTTTACAACAGTTTATAAACGCTGTCTTTGCTGAATTGAATTTAAACCTTTAATTTGAACCCTGAACTATTACGGTAGTTCTGTAAATGCTGTCTTTTCTGAATTGAACTATTTTTCCTTTAAAACTGAACTATTACAGCAGTTTATAAATGATGTCTTTGCTGAATTGAATTGTTTTCAAATATAACTTACCGCAGCACTTTTTAAATGCTGTGAAAGCTGAAATTTAATGTTTTTAATGTTTTAAGTGAATAAATGAACTCAGAAAAGGCTAAGATTTTGGGAATTGAATATTTGATTTTAAAAAATAATGACTTTGTTTTTAAATTGTTTAATTGGAGTAATTTGATTTGAAATATAAACTGTTTTTAAATTTATAACCACGGGTTATAATAACGATTGGTTGTTAAAGAGACCGGGATCGGATATGGACATACTCTCTATCGATACTAAAAACCACTTTGACAACTGTGTACGCGGTGGAGTTTCCAGAATGAAGTAGGATGGTGGCGACGATCCTAAGGTATATACGTGGACCCAACTCCCGTGAGTTGGCATAAGGTGGCTAAAATAGGAGCGATCGACGGGCCAAGGAGGTAGCACCTCTGATCAGACACACTTCTTCGATACCATTCTATTACTTGTGATTGATTTGGTGGCCACCCTTGATTTGGGAGTGTTGTTCGAGGTGGGCGCGCACTACAACAAAATGCACTATCTATAGCACTAATCCATAGCGTTTCCCTATTAAAGGCATATGAAATAAACAATTATATTATTTCCAACGCTATTTGTCAAATTTCCAACGCTATGTGTCAAAAGGCGGGAACAAATTATTTAGCGGTGATTTCGTGAGCTAAGTGCCGCGTATCTCCCTCTTTTCATCATCTCCTGTGATAAAGAATGTCCCCCTTCTCTTCAAAAAAACCCTAAATCAAATCACGTTATCGTTCAAAATTCAATAAACCAAATCAAATCACAACCGCCTTCATTTTGTCTTGCTGCTTCAATCAGAGGAACCGCTCAATAACTATCACCCAACGCCCTCCAATCTGAAGAGCTACCGTAACTTCATTTCGTCGCTCCAATCCAAAGAACCACCAATAGTGGAACCGCTTCAAAGGTACCTATTTAGTTGCAAAGTTTGATTGTTATCAACCTTTTCCTGTTCAATAAAATGGATTATTTATATTTAGCCATGTTGTTTCTCGAATTTGTTAAGCATTGTATCTCGGATTTGTTCTGAAACTAGAATGATTTGGGTGAAATTTTGTGCTTTTTTATTATTCTAAATTTGCATATGATTTAAATTACTGAAATTGAAAATTGAAATAGTTAATGTTAATTTTTAAAATCATGCTTTTGGGTGATCGTATCATATTGATTTGCAAATTAATCGCTTTGGTTGAAATAGCTGATGATTTGGGTAGGTTTGATTTGTAGACTCTTTGATTGAGTTGATTTCGAATTTGGGTTTGAGGTCCAGGAGTTATTTTTAAAGTGTTTGATTGGGTTGATTTTGGATTAGGGTTTGTGGTATAGGAGCTTTTGATGATGAATTAGAGTAATTCATGCACCTGATCATCAATCTTATGTATCTGAATTTTATAATTCAGGGAACATCTGTAATTAGTAATTACCTACACTTGAGAAGTTATAAAACTTTAAACATATAATGTTCATATTCTATATTTGTAAGTTTTTCTTAACATGTCAGGTTCCTAAAACTCTTAGTTTTGTTTCAAGATGTGGAATCTGCTAATATGTTTTGTGATACTTTAGGTTCAAAAATTTGTAGGTATTGATTTCATCACTGAGTTATGTCATTTTGCATGATTTTATTACAAAGTTTATGTTAGTTTTGCAATGTCTTTTCAGCTTATCTTTTATCCTAAGTTGGCAACGAATTAATTAGTTAGTGAGAAAGGTACAAAAAAATTATCTTTGATTGAATATTAAATCCATTACTATGCTTTGCTACTTGCATCTAAAAGGCAGCTTAATTTTGCTATAAACAATAGGATGCCCCCGCCTTTTACTTTGGACAAGTTTGGATTACATGCCCGTGAATGGATTGATCTATATTTATATTTTCTAGCTATTGGATTGTCTTTATGCATACCGTATTTACATGACTACAAGGAACTACCTCATCATCATCGTTTTATAGCAGTGTGCAACACTCTAGCTTGAATTAGGTTTGTGATGGATATATGTTTGCATTCTTACATATACTGATAATAGACTATTTCTATAATTTGATTATTAAATCAAACATTCGTATAAATTTAAACCCGACGGTGCTTGAATGAATTTGGTGTAGACTTATATATTTAAAACGAATTTGCTGCATTAACATGAATTTCACTACTCATGAAGTAAGACAAGCAAGTTAACACTGTAAATTAAAAATTACTGTCTGTTAACATGCAAGTAATCAATGTAAACTAAAAATCAAACACAGGGACATAACCAGATTACGAAGAACTATACATTTCTTTTATTTTTAAAAAGAGATACTTTGAGTTAATAATAAGTAAATATACCATGGGTTACAAACATGTTAAAACACGATGGTAGTTGCAAAGTTTTAAAACTACTACAACCATTTAAGTTTTACTTTTGGTAAACAAAGATAACAATCCGCACGTGTAGCACGGGTTTGTATTAGTACATTATAGAAGCAGAGTTGTTATAGATATTGATAAAATATGTTAGCGCGTGTAGCTCTGTCGTGCCTCCTCCAGCATCCCCTTCCATTATCGTGCGGACAATTAGTGAGAAGTTGCCGCGCAAAGGAGGAACTAAGAATTCGGGTTCGGGTAGTAGGTTTTGAATTGTTATTAGATACTGAAATTGCGAGGGAGCCCTTACCTATACTGATATTGTTATTAGATACTGAAATCCCCTTACCTATACTGATACCGGTTGTCATGTTGTAATAACAAATATTTGCAGCACAATGAGTTAACACACAATCAAAGTGTTTGGGTGTTGTAAAATAATTTGCATTAAATCAGTAATGTGATGATTTTCAGCTTAAAACACATACTTTTTATTCACATCACTAAATGATTCAGGCATCGGTTCACTCATGACTAATGCCAGTTTCATGCAATGTATTAATGATTGGTGACATTGTTGTATAAGTTGAAAAAATTATTGTTAATGGCGCAAGCCAAGTATTAGGAGAGGGGTAATGCATAGACATTACTCCGGTGCTACAAAATAGCGCCGTTGTAATGGCAAATTTTTTGGAAACAGTTTGGTGCTAATGTTGTAAATTGTTCTGACATTGTTGTATATTTGTATCCATGCACCTTATAGTACTCAAGTTTTCCATATGAATTCTATTCTTTTTTGGGTTACATAGTTTCAGCAGGATGGTAACAATACATAAATACAACCGGTAGATGTTTCATTTTGTTAATAAACTTCTACATGTCAGTTAGGCTTCAGTTTCCCTTTAACCTTAGATATTTAAATTAACTGATGTAGAGTTTTCCCGAAATTCACATTTTGTTTTTGCTCCAGAAAAACGTTGTTGCATCTAAGTATTTTGCTCATGTTTGCTCGAGAGTACATAGGTTATGTTTGTATGCATTTTTTGTGATATTGACATGACCTGCAATGATATATCCTGAAAATTTCACTAGATACTTTGTGAGATGGCAAATTCTCTCCCATTTAGGAAGACTAGGGTGACCAATATTGCGTTTACCTTTGCTGTTTAATTTTCAGTGAATGCACTTAAACTATTTCTGCATTCAACTAAATTGAATTATACGATAGTTGTAAATGCAAATATTTTTTCTAATTGTTATTTCGATTTTGCTTATTTTTTTCTTAAATTTAGCAATATGCCATGTTGGAAAAAAGAAAAAGAAAAAAGAAACAGTGAGTGTATACTACCTTTTCCACTTCAGCCTACTGTTTTTGATGTCTTATAAATGTTTATCATTTCAATTATATCTTCCCCTAGTTGCTTTATTTTCTGAATAAATAGATTACCCATTTATAAAATTTGAGATAAAAATATGGAAAACTTGTGTGTATATTGTTTGACGTCATTAGTTGCATCTTCCAAAACATGAGTAACGATGCTACTGTTGTAGTAATTGCTGTTTTTTCTAGTGGAAGCAATTTTTGTTATATAAAGAATGAATGAATATGTGTCAAGAGAGAGTTACTGTTCGTAAATCTGGTACTTTTTTCCATTTGAAAAGACGAGAAATGATGGATAAAGACTAGGTACGGCTAAACAGGTAATTATATGGTACTTCAGTATAATATTGAATTTAAAACATATTTTAATACCTAAGGTTATTATTTGTTTTTTATTATTATTGTAGAACCACTAAAGAATACGAGCAAGCAGCTTGGAATTTTGTAAACGATGCAAAGCTAAAGCTGCAAAATGTGGAAAAAAATTTATGCCCTTGTGTAGATTGTAGAAATCTTACCCGTCATCATGGAGAAGTTATTGTTGAGCATTTGATTATAAGAGGAATGGATCCTAAGTACATGGATGGTGAGTGGTACAATCACGGCGAGCGAATAAATAAAAGCAAAAATACAAAGCCGGGTGATGCGTATGATTTGCTTAAAGCCATTATCTATGAAGACGAAGATTTTATTAATCATACTTTCTTTGATGATGATAAAAGTGAAGATGATGCACAGAGACGAGAGGATGAATTACACAAAAATTTGGAAGATGCAGAGACCCCATTGTATCCTGGTTGCAAGGATCAAACAAAGTTATCTGCTATCTTTGCCTTGTATAATCTTAAATGTGAGACTGGATTGTCTGATAATGGTTTCGATAAGCTTCTAACTGTGCAGCAATTGTTGTTGCCAAAAAATAACGTACTTTCCAAGTCGTTATATGAATTGAAGAAATTCCTTAAAATATTTGACATGGGTTTCGAGAAGATTCATGCATGTGAGAACGACTGTAGTCTTTTTAGGAATGAATATAAAGATTTGAATAATTGTCCAAAATGTGGATTTTCGAGGTGGAAAGTAAATCAACGGACAAAGGAGATTATGCATGGCATTCCAGTTAAAGTGTTGCGTTATTTTCCAATAATTCCAAGGTTTAGGAGAATGTTTAGATCCAAAAGGATGGCGGAAGATTTACGGTGGCATTTCAATAACAAAAGCACCGATGGAAAAATGCGACATCCGGTAGATTCTATAACATGGAATGTAGTGGATGAGAAATTCAAATCATTTTCAGCAGATCCACGCAATCTTAGGCTTGGCCTTGCAACAGATGGCTTCAATCCATTTTCTATGTTAAGTTCCAAATATAGTTGTTGGCCTGTAATGCTCGTGACATATAATCTTTCGCCTATGTTGTCCATGAAGAAAGATAATATTATGTTAACATTGTTAATTTCTGGTCCGAAGCAACCAGGAAACGACATTGATGTATATTTAGCGCCATTGGTAGAAGATTTATGTCATTTATGGAATACCGGAGTTGAGGTTTATGATGCATATAGTCAATCAATCTTTAATATGAAAGCAATTTTTCTTTGGACAATAAATGACTTTCCGGCATATGGTAATCTTGCTGGATGCTGTGTAAAAGGTAAAAAGGCTTGTCCATTATGCGGTGTCAACACTCATCATCGATGGCTAAACCACAGTAGAAAGACCATCTATATGGGCAATAGAAGATTTCTATCTCCTTCAAACCCTTTGAGAAAACAGAAGGCCTTGTTTGATAACACCGTGGAGGAAGGGTGTAGACCTAGGATTCTAACTGGGAGAAAAATTTCTATCATTTTAAAAGATTTTCCAAATAATTTTGGAAATGCAAAGAAGAACCAAAAAAAGAATAACAGAAAAGGTAAAAAATTGAATGAGCAAAATATAATAGGAAATAAAAGAAGAATTGAGCATAGCAAGAAAAATGAAGATGATGAGGATAAAGATCCCGTGAGAATGGAGCTATTAAGGTGGAAAAAAAGTCCATCTTTTTTCAGTTGCCATATTGGGAGGTTAGTGCATACGTTTTATTTTATTCTATTAGACTAACATTATGGAATCATACAACTAAATTGTTCCATTATTGATTTTTATAGGAACTTACAATACGTCATAATGTAGATGTAATGCATGTCGAGAAAAATGTTGGAGAAAGTCTACTAGGCACAATGTTGCATGACAAGAAATCAAAAGATGGAGTTAACTCTAGAAATGATTTGAAGGATTGGGGAATTCGACATGGTCTTCATACACAACCCCGCGGGAAGAAGACATATCTTCCGCCAGCTCCATATACATTATCGAAAGGAGAGAAAACAACATTTTGCAAAAGGTTGTATGATTTTAGAGGACCTGATGGTTATCGTTCAAATTTTAAAGGTTGCATATCATTAGAGGACTGCAAAATTAGTGGCTTGAAGTCTCATGATTATCATGTTTTAATGCAACAATTATTACCCGTTTTAATCAGAGGATTGCTTCCAAAAGAAGCCAAGGAAAACAATAACTCATTTCTGTTCATCGTTTAATAAATTATGTCAACGTGTTATCGATAGAGAGAAATTAAATCAACTTGACGACGAGATTATTGTAACTTTATGCGAGCTTGAAAAATACTTTCCACCTTCTTTTTTTGACATAATGATACACTTGACAATTCATCTTGCAAGAGAAGCACGATTGTGTGGGCCAATCCATTTTCGTTGGATGTACCCCTTTGAAAGATACATGAAGACACTAAAGGATTATGTAAGAAATCATGCTCGTCCTGAGGGGTGTATTGCAGAATCTTATCTTGCAGCAGAATGCATGAGATTCTTTGGTGAATTTTTAACAAAATCACAGAAGAAAGAAGTTAGAAATGAAGATTACCAAAGTAATGTAATACTTGAAGGACGTCCAATATCAGCACATAAGACAATCACATTGTCTTCAAATGAGAAAGAATCTGCTCATTTGGCTGTGCTAATGAATATGACCGTGGTAGAGCCATTTTTAGAGTAAGTGCATATTCCCTCTTTTTCATTGTTTGATTGTTTGTAATTTTAAATATAACATAACATCTTTTGTTATATGCTAGTTTGCATTTGGAGGAGTTACAAAATTCAGACAAGCGCATGGAAAGAAATGCAATGTTACTTTGGAAAAATCATATAGCAACGTTCTCTAATTGGATTAAAAAAAAGGTCAATTGAATTCTTAAATGTTACTAATTAACTTAAAACCGTATAAAGAATATTTTAATTAAATGAAATTATTTTTTGTAGGTATCTGTTAGCTCCGAAGATCATGACGACATGTTAAAATGGATTGCTTATGGTCCAAAGAACGATGCTTTGTCCTACACAAGATACATCATTAATGGACAACGTTTTCACACAAAAGATGTTGGGAGAGAAACCCAAAATAGTGGAGTGACTTATGATGCAACAACCATGTGTAGGGCTAGCGCAAAAGATGTTTCTCAAGTGGTCGATGTTGTCAGTTATTATGGGATAATTACCGATATAATTTTGTTGGACTATAATATTTTTTATGTTCCGATCTTTAAGTGTGATTGGGCAAACATAAGAAATGGTGTAAAGGTTGAAGATGGATTTATGCTTGTCAATTTACATCAAAGTCAAGCTTCATTTACAAAAGATCCATATATACTTGCATCTCAAGCAAAGCAAATTTTTTATTCAAGAGAAAATGATTCTTCTAATTGGTATGTGGTAATGAAAGCACCTTCGAGAGTTTTTGACGATTTAGAGATCCACGACTCCTTTGAGGAAGTAAGCAATGTTGGGGAAGATTGCCAAGAAATCAATATGGATGTTGATGAGCATGTTGAGGATGTTTCTTTTGTTAGAGAAGATTGTGAAGGCATACTTGAGTAGTCTTGAAATGTGTCCTTATATTTTCTTATAAATCTTTCTTTTTTGGTTGAGGAAGATTGCCAAGAAATGTGTCCTTATATTTTTCTTATAAATCTTCTTTTTTTTGTTGTTTTTTCCAACACTTGTTTAAGAACTTGCTTGTTTAAAGCTTAACTCACACATCACAAGAATGCATATTCTTGTATTTTGTTGATCACATCTTGATCTATATACAAAAGTGGTTCACCACATCTTGATCTATACACAAAAGTGGATTAGAAGTCAGAAGTAGTTGTCAATCAGGGTTATCTTCGTATATAAGTTGTTCAGAAAAGTGGTTCCCTCAGCTGTATGATGCAATCTTTCACTTTAAACCCATCTCTTGTTTATTTGTCTTTGTAAAATGATCTGTTGGCAGAGAATCATCGCAAACCCGATTCTACTTTAGATTGCTTAAACTAGGAGGTTTATGTTGAAGGAGTCATTCATATTCAATGTCTGTATATGGTATTTTTTTGCGAATCCTTCTCAAATTAGTTAACCCTCATTCGTACTTAGTAAATCGGGTATATTCTGGGAAAAAAATCACTGATTTTTATCAATAAACAGAACTGCTCAAAACTGCCTCAGAGTTAAATTTGAAGTTTTGTTTCTTGAAATGGCAAGCGAACGCTTAATCACTCAATTCAAACACTTTTAAAGTAAATACATTAGACATGAAAATTTCAGGTTGGTAAATTTTTGCAGCTGTAGATTTTCAGTTGGTTCAGCTATCTTTTCAGTTTGTTGCATCTAAAAATTGACTGTCTACTCCACAAACCTACGACACTCGGATTAGATTCCTTTATATTAACATTTGAATTCAAGTTTAAACTTGAACCAAAGGGTATATATTTGTCTTTTGATCTTGCCATATTTCTACTGCTTTTGCATTTTCTTCCAATAACGACTCTGGGTGGACAGAGGATATCTCTGAATGAAGTTCTAAAAGTTCAAGCAATTTGTCTTCTTTTATGCTATCTCTCTCAGTTAATGTATTAGTTTCCATTGTGCAATTGATAGTAACAGATGCTGCTGCAGTTACTGCACTAACCATGTCAGTTGATACATTATTGTTTGAGATTTGTTTGAATGGACGCTAGTTCTCCCGAATATAGGAGGAAACAGGTTGTTCTACTTTCAGCTTAATAATGATAACTCCAGAATTCGACTCCACTTGTTTTTTTTGTGGCGTTGCATGATGATTTACTTGTTGATTTCCGACCTTATTTTTCTTTGATCACCCAACTATTATGATAACTGTAGCTTGTGTTTAGTTCTTTTCAAACACTCAAATATCATTTTATTTTGCATGAGCCTTCTGTTGTTGTGTTCTTCTAATTTGATTATATAATTTAACTCTAGTAATGAAACTGGTTTGAAATAAAAATCTGCTGCAATTTTGCATCATTTGGTGTTCCATTAACAGTTGAATTATGCTTTACTTGTGTAATAGGATTAAAAAACATAATGCCTCGCATCTTTTAGAGCATCCTAGCAATTAATTTTTGAGGTATAAACCCCAAACACTACCCCTATTGGAGGATTTGAGTGTTAGTACCAAATAATACCCTCATTGAGAGCCCTTCCATAAACCTTTGTAAACACCATAGAAATCATTGTAACTCAAAATACTAGGAAACTTTAAGCAATTACCATTTATTGACATTAAGAAGCACATCAGAATCAACATTATTTACATTCTACTGCCGTCACACTTTTTCACATTCCACTGCCGTCACAAGAGACCACAACATCTAGAAACTCTACTTGCAAAGTTGCAAGCTAAAAATAAAATATACCCACCAAACATGCGGTTAAAAAAAAGCAAGCCTATGATGAATCTATACAATTGCAGCTACTTCATTCATCTAAGGTGCCTTATATGATTGTTGATGTTAGCTATACAAATTGACAGGCAAATATTCCTCAAAAACCAAAATAAAATCAAATATATATACATCTTGACCTTGTAATGTATTTAGCATTCACAGCGCCTGTTTAGCTTTAGATGAGTCGCTTAAAATTATCCCATCTTGATTGAGTCCTCCATCTCATTTGTTTCCTGCAGTGTGTTGACATTACATAGAAATTAGTGGTAACTAATAGTAGCATACACTGCAGCACAAAACCATCTACCATATAGTACTCAGGTCAATAAGGTAAAAAAAAATGCTTCTAAGCTATTCAACATCCAGCTTTCTTTATGTGATAAAAATTGTTGTTAAAGAAAATATTTTACTTTATTCATTTCTCGGGTATAAAATTCAAGGTAATCAATTTGGATGTGTATTACAGATGGGGAAAAATCACCCCATTCACTTAGGCACTAATTGACACTGGAAAAATAATTAATTTGGATTTAAACTATCAAAGCTACTCTTGTTTGGTTAATTAATTGTGTTTAGATTATAATCAATTAAAAGTCCTAGCTATGTCGACCATTATATTGGCTGATGTTTGCAAATTGATGATAACATCTATAAATATAATACCTAATGCACTAGTTGATAGTGAATAATTTCGGTTTTGTTTTACTATAGTAACTTTACAATTTAAGCCTAATTATACTTTTGGTCTGCTTCTATTGTTGAACCGTGCAACTCTTCCTAACCTGAACTCAAAAACTTCCTCATTTTTGAATCTGCTCTTCACCATTTTGACTATCAGCAAAAATTCAGTAATAAAAATTTATGCGTTTTCGTGAACCAGCTAATAAAACATGTTTTTCAGCTCTGGATCCACATCGTAGAACTTTTGTGTACAGCCTGCTCATATTGATTTTCACCTGTCCATTTTATATGTGTTACATAAATTAGTAAATTGAATAAGACATTGTTATTCAGGAACGTGAGATTTGAACTCATGTTTAGACAAAAAAAACATTAGGATAGATGACCTACAAGTCTTTGATTTTGATCTACATATTTGTACTACAGCAAAAGTTGCTCTATTCATCATGTTTAACCAATGCAAATTCTTTTTCTTGCTTGATTTATAGTCAAAATTCAAAGAAAAATGATATCTTTGTACTAACTACAGGATATGGCAAAGAAGAGGAAGATTACTCGCAAACAAAAACAAGTCGAGGAACCAAAAGAAGCAAATATTGAATCCAACGAGCAACATGAAGCAAATGTAGAAACTAATGAGCAACATGAAGAAAATTTAGAAACTAATGAGCAACATGAAGTCAATTTAGAAACCAATGAGCAAGGAATTGAAGCATGTACACACAATATGATGCAAGTTGAAGAAAATATTGAAAACGAATTTGAAATTGGAAATGATGCGATGGAAAATGAGACTGATATTCAACACACAGATGAAAGTATGATTCAAAAGAAAAAAGCTAGAGGCCAAACTAGAATGAAAAGACTTCCTTCGGATCGTGTGTCTCGGATTAACGTTGAATTTAATGACAATGTAGTACCAATAGGAGAAGGTTCTATAAAACTATCTTCATACTTAGGACCGCTCATACGAGAGCATGTTCCATTCACGATTGATGATTGGCGGAATATTGGCGATGATTTAAAACATGTGTTGTGGAGATCCATTCAGGTATCACTATACTAAGTACTGCTTATTAAAACTGAACAGTTGCATGAATCATTTGATATTCATATACAAGTTATCTCCCATCATAAACCCATAATCAAGAGATGGAAAATAATAAAATTTGATAGATTTAACTTGTTTGAAATATAATAAATTTTCTTAATCCATCAATAGAGTTGGAATTTATAACATACAATACAAATTACAGTTGACTAGATCGATGCTTTCCAATTTTTTATACCTTGTAATAATGTTTATGCAATAATTAATGTAAGCTAAAAACAAGTAGAATCCTCACCCTCGTTATGCTACAAGTCAGATCTGGACAGTGAATAGTTCATGCATGCCGCTAAAGCTACTAGTAAAAATCACGTAACCTGCTCATTACATATCTCCTAATCTTTGACATTATTCATTCTCCAAATACACCATACTGCTGTTGATATGATAAGTTAGATGTACCAAAATTCTTGTTATTTTTCTTAAACTTGTTTAGTATATGCTCAATTTCATACTGCTGTACCATACTGCTGTACCAAAAATCTTTACACATTTTGCATCATACTGTTGTACCATACTGCTATATCCAAATACATCATACTGTTGTACCATACTTGTTTACTATATGCTCAATTTCATACTGTTGTACCAAAAATCTTGTTATTTTCTTAAACTTGTACCATACTGCTGTTGATATGATAAGTTAGCTGTAACAAATTTGTTGTTTGAATGTGTTTAATGATATTAATATTACTAACATTCAATGTATATATAAAATGTACTGATTACCAATCGTTTTGCATTTTGCAGGCTAGATTTAAACTGGATGAGGAGTGGCAGAAAATGCCTATTTTTCAGCAAATGGGATGCATATGGAGGGCTTCAAAAAGCAGGTTCGTTAGGCAAGTACTGGAAGCGAAGAACATGGAGGAAAGAATTAAGCTCAAACCTGGTAATGTCGAAAATATGAAGGACTGGAGGGATTTTCTAAGAAAGAAAACAGACTCAAAGTTTAAGGTAAATAAATACCAAATTCAATTGTATTACGTAATAATTATAATTATTCAATGTATTATGCCTTTTCACCTTAGGCACAAAGTGATCAATTTAAAGCTATTAGAAGTTTTCAAGTGCCACATACAGTAAGTCGCAAAGGAATGGCTCGATTAGCGGAAGATATGGTGAGAAAGAACAACTAGTTTAATTTGTGTAACAAATTATGATTATGTATTTAATACAACCACATTCACTTTATCTATCATTTTTAACATAGAAACAGGAGAGTGGTGGCCACATCTCCATTCCTAGAAGTCAAATTTGGGTTAAATCCCGCACTCGAAAGAATGGCGAAGCAGTTAATACATATGTTCTAGAGACTATTGTAAGACACCGCAATATTGATAAAAATTGTATAGTATTGTCTTTATATCCGTTATTGGCATTCTATCTATTACTTATATGTGAATAACGTTAACTTTTGTAGGAAAAGGTTAAAAAAATTGAAAGTGAATCAAACTCAACCAACAGTTCTTTGAGAGAAGATGCTCTCTCCCAAGTGTTGGGTCAGGATAAACCTGGACGACTACGAGCAATGGGAAGAGGTGCAAACTATACCAAGTTCTTGCTCTCACAAGCTAAAGATGATAGAATTTCACAATTGGAAGAGGAGGTTCGCATGCTAAAGAAAAATCTGGTATATAACATATTAATCTTTACTTGTTATTCTACTTGTGTGGTAATATTAGAGATATTGTTCGATTTTTTTTTCATATGGTTTTTTAATCCATCGTCCACACTTGATTTTTTAGGTTACTACATGTCAAAGAGAAGAATCAATGCCTCAGGTAAACATCGAATATTAGCATATGCATAATTTCACATTTGCATATGTGTGCATATGATACTTTGCTATTAAACATCAAATACATTATCATTGTGATATTATCTAAAAATTAATTTTAATATACTATTTAACTTAAGACGCTTCTAATTAATTGCAGAGCAATGGAAATACATTTGATAAATGTGATTTATTGGATTGGAGCGGAACCGATGAAATAGTTGCTGAAGGAAGAGTCGTGTCAAGTGATCCAAATGAGCTTGTACATAGAATTCCTCTAGGACCAAATGCAAAGATAGTTTTGATTGAGTTTCCAAGGAAATTGGATGCTTTTTTATGGAGAGCCGTGTTTCATACGATACATATTGGAGAGGCTGCCGGTATGTCAGTAGCATGGCCTGCCGATAAAGTTATTTTGCATAAGCTAGATCAAATCGACAACACGGTAAATTAAGTATCACTTTATTTATAATTTTTATTTCAAAATACAACTATTAATTTCATAAATACATATTTTTTTGGAATAGACTAAAAGTAGCAGAACTGAGCCTTCATGCAAGCTATATGATTGGGTTGGAGGTGAAGAAGTAGTTGCTGAAGGACGCTTGTACTCTAGCGATCCAAACCAGCTTGTGAATGGCGTTCCTATTGGACCTTCAGTTATGGTAGTTGCTATTGATAATCCAAACAACCCAAGGCCTTTTTATGGAAACCAATAAATAATATGATATATGTTGGAGATGCCGTTGGTAATAAAGTTGCTTGGCCAAAATCAAAAGTAGTTGTCGAGAAAGCTAAGGCACCATCATTTGCATCTAATAGTGGCAACGTAACATCTCATACGGTAATATGTTTAAACATAATTATAGCAACTTGTTATCAAATTTATTAATATATATATATATATATATATATATATTAAAACCATCACTTTTTTTTCTTGTTTGATAGAGTGGAACGCCAGCCCCCAAAAGCAAATGCAGGCTGATTGATATTGGTGGAACAACAACAATAGTTGCCGAAGGGGTTGTGGCTTCAACCGATCCAAATGAAATGGTCCATTTTGTTCAACTTGGAAGAGACGCCGTTAAAGTTTGGGTAGTGAATGCTACAGTTCCCGATGTAGTTCTGTGGAGACCATCTTCTGATCTTGTCTGCATTGAAGATGCTGTAGGCTCTACAGTGGCATGGCCAACCTCAAAAGTTGTGATAGAATCAAGTTCTAGTAAGTATAATTTTTTCATACATATATACAAAATTTCAAAATGTATTCATATTTGATTGTATGATTTAATTCTTGACATTATACGGTTTTCTTTTATATAGGTAACCATTGTTAAAGTTTATTGACTGATCAGAAGAAAAGAAAGCTTCACAACTGCACTCTAGGTAAATATACGAATAATACATCATGCATAAAAGTCATTTTATGTTTTTCGTTTGATATGCATAAAAGTCATAAAAGTCAACAGGCAATATGCATAAATATATGAATTTAATGATAGGGGATGTTTACTTGGGGTTAACTGATTTTGAGAAGAGGATAGGGGTGTTTGATGGTATTTGAATTGCAATGTGGCAGAGTGCTGTCAGAGGGAGTTGAGGTTGTGGTTGGTTTTGCGTTTGATGGTATTTGTCTGCATTGAAGATGCTGTAGCTCACTCATAAAATGAATATTTAGAAAGACGTCTTGCATGTATTTAGTAAAATGAACTTCAACCCCAACAGTAGTGAAAAATAATACCTAGTGTTTCTAGGTCTAGAAATTAATTTTACAGTACTGATCCAGATATATGTAAAGGGTTTTTTTGTCCTCTGGTTGACGATAGTTTCATGATGTTGAGAGATAATTCGGTAGATTGTTTGTGTCCAGATCCATTGGTTCTTGATCCAGATACTGTATTGTTTCATTCGAATGTTAACCATCGAAATTTGTTGGAAGATTCTGTGGGGAATTCACAATGTTTGGATGATATCTCAGTTGCTGCATCATCTTTCTATTATGATTGCATCTTATCTATTGATAGTTGCAGTAAGAAAGTTTTAAAGCAAGTTTCAGATCCGCATCGAATTTAGGCTATACTAGAGCCATTGTTGACTGTTCGATAAGTCTGGTAGATCGTTATTGTGAAGTGGCTGATCATATGAATCTGGTGGTTCATATACCGGACATGGTCAATTATTCTAATGAGTCTGACTGTTAAAAGGAGGTTGATTTGCATAATAACTTGTTCATACTGATGGACTGTGATAAAGTGCTATTGTTTAGAAATAGAAGTGATTTTTTAATAAACGGTGTTTGTTTGGATGGGGATGTAGTTGCACTGATTTCTGTCAGTGGTGGTTCTGATATGAGTTTAGTTATTCATATCACTGACATGGTATTGTGTTCCGGTAATAACATGGCTGTTGATAAACGTAGTATCATATATGAGGTTGCTGCAAATTTAGATGTTGGAGTTAAATATTCATCTATGAGTGATTTGGCAGAATATAGAGAGGATTTGGCGAAGTATAAAGTTGGTATTGATATGAGTATAGAGATGGGTGAAGACATTTGCATTTCTCATAATGGTTGCGTGTCTCTGCGTACAAATAGGGATCAACATGCACATGCTATCGATAGTTGTGTTGGTGTTTGTTCTCTTGGGGATGGAGTGGCACTGCGTACTGATAGAGCTGCTGACAAGATTAATGCAGTGGTTGTGCATAATGCAGGGGATGTATAATTTGAGTAACAGGGAGATTGAAGGTAGTCAGTAGTTTTGGAACTTATGCGGGTTCAAGATTGTGGCAGATTGAAGTGGTGACAAGTGGAGGAAGGCATGGGAGGAGGAAGTAGGTTGAATTTGAACTTGTATGTTGAGGTTGGTTGCTATGTTGCAATTGTGGGTGGTTCAGTTTGTTTTAGGAGGAAGTTGTGTGGTGGTGATGGAGCTGTCTTTGTGATGTTGGGATGGATCGAGATGTGTGATGTTATCTGGTTGTATTTGGATTGTTGGTGAGGAAGTTTGATGGACCATGCCTTCTATGTGAGGAGATGGTGATACTCCAGTGTTGTAGATTGAAGTTTTGTGAAGTGTGCATGTTGATAAGGGGAGATTGGTTTGAAGTAGTATTGTTCAGAAAGAGATTGAAATGAGAGGTAGGAGTTTCAAATGGTACAGGGAAATATGGGGTAGGTTGCAGTGGTAGGTTTTATGAGAGGTGATCGATGGTTTCAATTTTGAGTGGGTTGGAGATTGGTTCACTAAGGGTTGAAATGTGGGTTGTAGTGGAATGATGGAGTTGTAGACAGGGAGGGAATGTGTTGATTAGGTGTAGATTGATTCAGGTATGAGGATAGGATGTAACAGAGGTAGTGAATATGTAGTGCAAAAAATAAAAACAGTGAAGTAGAGAATGTAATGCAAAAAAAGTGAAACGGAGAGTGTGAAAATGTAATGCACAATGCAAAATGTAAAAGATAAACAAAGAACTTGAAGTGTGTAGGTTGTTTTTTTCTTTTTGGTTAAAGTTTGTATCATAGAATATCACATGCATGTAAATTGAAATTAGAGGGAAAATGTAAGAAGTTGAAATATGCAATGCAACAAATTAGTCTGAAGTATGAGTTTGGTTTGGTTGTAAAACAATGAAGTAAAGAACAGTTGTCCACAAGCAGTGATATAGTCTTGTTTGTGAAGTAGACATATTAGTTGTTTTGAAAAGTATCAGCACTTTTATACTTTGTCAACAGCTTCAGCACTTTTATACTTTGTCTACTTTGTCATTTAATGCAGGAACTTGGTTAACACTGAAGCAACCTGGAGCAATGTTTAGATCCTTGGAAGAATCTTCTGTAGCAGCCATTTTCGTATCATCGTCTCCATAACTGAGTATTTGTGTTCATTTGTTAGACTATTTTGAGCTATTATCATGTGACCATATCTTGTACTATTTGTGTTCATTTGTTAGACTATTTTGAACTATTATCATGCGACCATGTCTTGTAGTATTTGAAATATTAGCAAAATTATTTGAAACTTTTCCACTGGTTTGATTGTGTGTTTCCAAATTAGAATTCACTACAACGTTATCATTGTTACATATAGTTGTTGTCATCTTCTCGATTTGTTATTTTTGGGATCCACATTTTAATATATATATATATATATATGTATATCTGTGTGCATATATATATATATGTAATATAATAAAATGAAAATTGAAACAAATGCTGAAAATTAGTATTATATAGGATAGCGTTTGAAAAACGCTATTGATTCATCAAACTTAAACGCTATGCAAAAATGACAAGAAATGCTATCGTAAAAGATTGTAACGCTATAACAAGGTTTGATGAAACACTATAAAATGTGATCAAAAACGCTATTGACTCATCAAACGCTATCGCAACTCTATACGAGCTGTAAGATTTTTCCACCAAAAACGCTATAATAGAACAGAAAATGCTATAGTAGTAAACAAAAACGCTATGTAAACATGACAAGAAACGCTATCGGAAACCATTGTAACGCTATAACATGGTTTGACGAAACGCTATAAAATGTGATCAAAAATGCTATAGAAGTTAAATGAAGGATTATAATTCCCTATAGCGTTTAAGTTTAATAACAGCGGAAAAACGCTACTGTAGGTTGCAAACGCTATGAACTTTTGTAAATGCTATTAGATATTATAGCGTTTACCTCCCTGCTATGTAATGTTGCCGGCCTACCATAGCTTGTCGTTCCACGGCGTTCTCTGAAACGCTATGGTAGCCTGTTATAGCGTTTTTCAAACGCTATGAAAAGCATAAACTGTTGTAGTGGCGGTAGTGGCTGCTATGCGTCACCACCAGTCCGGATGCGTAATTGGTATATCTACCGTGGCATTGCCTTGTGTGCCGTGTCACCTACCATATCGAGCTTTACTATGATTTTTGATTTCTCCCGTAGCCTGTGGAGTATCGAGGGTAGCCCCCATTTTGGGAGTATGCTAATACTGGATAGACTACTGGGACTATTACGTGTTAAGGTGGAAAATGTAAAGCCTTAACGCTATTTAAAAGTATGTTTATTTTATGATTAGACATTATTATTATAGCAAATATTACTACATAGTAGAGGGTTTAACGGATCCTTAAAGAATGGACGATCCCAAGCATTCTTTAAGTTACTTGTACCTTTATTACAGTTCACTTGACTTGGTTTACATTATATAAGTATGTATGTCCTGACTCGAGTGTTTGTGTTTTATTTACGCTCGAGTCAGCCTGAGTATTCACAGCTTTGGATTTCACTTTTCTGGAGCTAGGAATCGCTGGAGATTCTGCTTATCTAGTTATCTATCTATTTCAGTTTCAGTTGTTCTATTTCAGCATTTGTATTAGAGACTTATGTATTTGGATTTCTACTGTACTTGTTTCAGCACTGTATTTGTTTTCAGACTATGTATTTTGTATCTATTTTGAGACTCTGTATTTTAGTGGCTTCATGAACCACTATTTATTTTATTTCCACTGCGAGTTATTCTGATATTTCTGTGTCTGTGATTCTGTGAATGATTTTATTTGCTCCAAATTTTATTACAATCTGTTATTTTGTATTATTCAAGTCCGACATGTGTGGATTATTGTCGATTTGAATGGTCCAAAATAGTGGGTCGTTACATTTGGTATCAGAGCTAGGTTTTGGGCAAACCTTAGCCTGTGGAGCAAAAACTCATTAGAGATAGGGTAGAATACCCTAGAATGAGTGAAATTAACCTCAGAATCATTTCCTTGTGAGTGAACGTATTTTCAAAGTATAAAATGATTTTAAAATGATTTTTAAATGATATTTCAAATGATTTCCAAAGATTATTTTGATATAAAATTTTCTTGTTTTAAAAGTAAAATTTTTCTAAACTTCCTTCTTTTCGTATCTACCTTGTTAGAAATTTCTATTATTAGGATATTCATCCAAGTGATTTTATCTTGTCTTATCTTACCTTATCTTTGTCTTCTCTATACCTTTGTCCTAAACTCATTCTTGATATTTTCAGGATGAATCGTGGAAATGCTAGAGGTAGGTGTCGTGATACTGCCCCAGCTCCTCCACCTGTTGCACCTGTTAGGTTTACTATTCTCTGTAAGGAATTCTCTCAGCTCGGTGGTACTAAGTTCACCGGTTCAGAGAGCATTATCGAAGCCCAGCAATGGTTACGGAGTTTAGAGAGGATCTTCACTGGTCTTGAGATTACTGATGCCCAGAAGCGTCAGTTAGCAGCTTGGCAGCTGCAAGAGTCAGTCTTAGATTGGTGGGAGTCTGTTACAGCTCACACTAACGAAGGTGATCTTTCGTGGGAGCAGTTCAGGTATCCTTTGTGTTATCTTGAATTTTTCCCATTTTTCTTTTCTTTTGAATCTATCTTAAGTTTTGTTTCTGTATTTTCTTTCCAGGGAGGCTTTTGTGGCAAAATGGATGCCCAAAGCCGGAAAATCTTAGCTTTATCGAGAATTTATGGATCTTAAGCAGGGTACCATGTCTTTTTCTGAGTATGAGCGGAAGTTCAATGAAATTTCCAAGTTTGGTCCTGGTCTTATCGATACTCAGCTTAAGAAAAATGAGAAGTTCATAGCTGGAGCTCGCCCAGAGTTCTACGATCGTCTTATTTCACATGTTCATGGCACTTTTACTGAGCTTACGGATATGGCTATTCGTTATGAGAACCCTACTTCCAAGGGTCCTGCTGCTTCTAGTGCTCATGTATCTCAGTCTTCCTATGCAAATTCTAAGAAGAGAAAGCCCAATTTCCACCAGCAGAAGAAGAATTGGCTCAAGCATCCGGGTTTGGGATCTTCATCATCTTCTCCTTCTCAGAGGCACCCTATTGATCTATCTACCATTACCTGCTTCAAATGTGACCAGAAGGGACACTATGCTAATAGTTGCCCTACTTCGGTTCGTGCTGTTGTTCTTCCACCTCAGGTTACCAGGAACAATCTTTGTCATGTTTGTCTTCAGCAAGGTCATTTTAAGAATGACTGTCCTTTGTATCAGAAGGGAAAGCCATCTGGTATTTTTGCTGTCACATCTACTTCTTCTCCTACTGCACCTACTCCTGCTCCTAGTGATGATCAAGGTACTATTCAGGGCACCTTTACTTTATTTCATCATCATGTTCGTGTTTTATTTGATACAGGAGCTTCGCATAGTTTTATTTCTGTTGATTTGTGTAATATTTTGAGCATCTCCTTTCTCCTGAGTATGCTTCTGTTCCTTTATGTGTTTCTAATCCTATTGGTGGTCCCACAAATCTTAATAAGATTTGTAAACATGTGAAACTCTTTCATTCTGGTTATCGGTTTTCTGGAGATTTCTATGTTCTTGGTTTCGATGCTTTTGATTTATTACTCGAAGATGATTGGCTTGATAGGCATGATGCCCATATCTCTTGCAAAGCCCATATTGTGACTCTTGTAGGAGATAAGGGTGATTCTTTGGTTATTCAGTGCCGCATGCCTCAGGATTTTGCTGGAAATTTTATCTACTCTTTGGATTCTTCTCCTGTTGACCTTCAGTCGACTCGTGTGGTCAAACTCTATCCCGATGTATTTGGTGAAGTTACTGCTTTACCTCCTAAGCGGGAAATTGATTTCTATATTGATCTTATTCCTGGAGCTCGACCTATAGTTCTTCCTCCTAGAAGAATGGCACCCCGCGAGAAGGTTGAGTTAGGGAAGCAAATTGAGGACCTGTCTTCCAAGGGTCTGATCAGACCTAGCTATTTTGAATGGGGAGCTGCGGTGGTCTTTCTCACCAAGTCCGATGGTTCTCTCCGGATGTGTGTTGATTATAGAGAGCTGAACAAGCTCACTATGAAAAACAAATATCCAATGCCTCGCATCAATGATATGTTTGATCAGCTTTACGGTGCTATTGTTTTCTCTTAGCTTGATCTTGCCATAGGTTTTCACCAGCTCAGAGTTGCTGAGGAAAGTATTCCCAAGACTGCTTTCCGTACTGAGAATGGATTCTTTGAATGGTTAGTCATGCCTTTCGGTTTGACTAATGCTCCTGCTTTTTTTGTTGATTTGACGAATCGTGTTTTTGTGATGTGCTTAATAAATTTGTTCTAGTCTTTGTTGATGATATTCTCATTTTCTCTAAGTCTGAGGAAGAGCATGAGTCGCATTTGAAATCTGTTCCTGAAACTCTTAGAAATCATCAGTTGAAGGCTAAATTTTCTAAATGCCATTTCTGGAAGGATGAAGTCCGATTCCTCGGGCATATTGTTTCTGGTAATGGAGTTTCTGTTGATGCAGTCAAGATCGCTGCGATCAATGTAAGTCTTTCTTTCCTTCTCTTTCCTTGTTCATTCAATTTATTCTATCTTTCCTGTTGTCCTTATTTATCCCTATTCTGTACAGGATTGGGAAACTCCTAAGACTCCAACTGATATCCGTAGTTTTCTGGGCCTTGCCGGTTATTACCGGAGATTCATTGGGAATTTTGCTCGGATTGCTGCACCTCTCACTGCTTTGACTAGGAAGAATGCTAAGTTTATTTGGAGTGATGAGTGTAAGGCTGCATTCAGTGAGTTGAAGCACAAGCTTACTTCCGCACCAGTTCTTACCGTTCCAAGTGGAAATGAGGGATTAACGGTATACACTGATGCTTGTCGAGAAGGTTTGGGAGCTGTTCTGATGCAGGAAGGTAAGGTGATTGCTTATGCTAGTCGTCAGTTGAAGACCCATGAAGCCAATTATGCTGCCCATGATTTAGAGTTGCTTGCTGTTGTTTTTGCTTTGAAGCTATGGAGACATCATCTTTTGGGTGCTAAGTTTGAGCTTTTCACAGATCATCAGTCTTTGAAGTATATTTTCTCTCAAAAGGATTTGAACCAGAGACAAGTTAGGTGGTTAGAGTTCCTTGCTTCTTATGACTTCGACATCAACTATACCCCTAGGAAAGCTAATGTTGTGGCGGATGCTTTGAGTCGGAAGAAGGCTTTGTTGTGTATGCTTGTTGTTTCTTCGCCTCTAGTGGATTGTATTATGGCTAAGCAGGATGAGGATCGGATGCTTAGATTGATTAAGGAGAATGTTCGAAGTAGAGTTGGAGGTAGTATTCTTGATGGCAGTGGTGCTCAGATTGATGATAAGGGTGTGTTGAGGATTAATAATAGGATTTGTGTCCCGAATGTTGACGGATTGAGACAGGAGTTACTTCGGGAGAATCATCAGTCCAGACTTTCTATTCATCCAGGTGTGACCAAGATTGGCGCAACAGCGGAATAACAAAAGGATGATTCTGTGAAAGTAGCAGTCGATGGAATGAAGAATACTGAATGGCCCAAATTCGTTGATCCGAAGATGCCGAATTCTAGCTATCTTCGTCACGTTGATCGCGCACGATACCGTGAAGGAAGATCTACAATTCTTCAGACGTTGATCTAGCGCACTAGATACCGTGAATTGGCTTCTACGATCGTTGATTCGAGCGCACTCGAATGCCGAAAGAGGAGATAGGAGATTACACTCAACTACCAATTTAGATGAAAGCACAAAGCTAACAAACAAAATTTTATTCAAAATCAATCAAGAGTTACAAATGACCCAACGTGCCTATTTATAGGCTTACAAAATGACGCACACAAAAACTGTACAACACTTAGGTCGGTAACGATCTAACAGACACACGACTCACGACCTACGACTTAAGTAAGGTCGTTAGCGACTTAACATCCCAACACAACACGATATACCGACACGGCGACTTAACGAGTTACAACACAGAATTACAATCCTGCGACCTAAGATACAACGCACACGACCTACGACTTAAGTACAAACGACTCAACACATATATACAACAAAGTTCAGCAAAACTCCCATGACATACGACTTAAAACCTAACGACTTATCAATGCTCACGAGTTAACAGGTGCCGTGACTCACGACTCAACAGTATCACGACTCAACAACAAACGACTTAACATTGCCACGACCTAAAATTCAGCGACTCAAGAGAAAAACTGCTACATCACGTCACGCGACCTAACTAGGTCGTAGGTCGTACGCGACTTATCTTAGGTCGTGAGCTCCCTTCTTCAGCATACTCGTTAGGTCGTAGACGATCTAAAACACTTTCCTTAGGTCGTAGCCGACTTAAGCCTTGCGCATTCTCAACTCGTGCTACTACTTTGTTATCTCGTGGTGCTCCTCCTATAGCCTTAGATCGTACACGATCTAAAGATCCCGAACGACTTAAGCCCTTGTTAGGTCGTAAACGGTCTGAAACGTGCTCCTTAGGTCATAGCCGACTTAACTCCTCTTTCTTAGGTCGTGACCGACCTAAACCCAGTGATTCCTTAGGTCGTGCTGCATCATCCTCTCCGGGTTGAGAAAAATTCGTCCTCGAATTTGTAATCTCTTCTCCATAAGCTTGTTCATTCCCATAATAAGGTACCAGATGTTTAACATTAAACACATCAGATGTATACACATCCTCCGGCAGCTTCACCCTGTAAGCATTTTCATTGATTCGTTGCACAATTTCAACAGGACCAATTTTTCGGGCTTTCAACTTGTTATAAGCACCCACTGGAAAACGATCCTTTGTTAACACAACGTACACTAAGTCTCCTTCATTATACTCAACATTTCTTCGTTTCAAGTCTGCGGACCTTTTATACTTCTCATTCGCCTTCTCCAATCGTTCCTGAACGATTTTATGACATTTCCTCAAACTATTAACTAAATCAACAGCTCTTTTATCTGTCCCCTTCGGCTGTGGTATCATTACTAAATCCAACGGCCCTTTTGGCAAGTTTGAATACACAACCTGGAATGGACTGAAACTTGTGCTACGATTTACCGCATGATTATGAGCGAACTCTGCTTGACATAACTTCACATCCCAGCTTTTCAGATTATCTTTCACCAGACATCGCAATAAATTCCCCAGCGATCTGTTAACCACTTCCGTTTTCCCATAAGTTTGTGGATGGTAAGCGCTACTAAACTTCAGCTTCGTTCCGACCATCTTCCACAAACTTAGCCAAAAATGACTCAGAAAACGAGTATCCCTATCCGACACAATAGATTCTGGCAATCCATGAAGTCGATATATCTCTTTAAAAATAACTGAGCAACATGAACAGCATCTGCCGTCTTCTTACAAGCAATAAAATGTGCCATTTTCGAAAATCGGTCAACCACCACATAAATGGAATCGTTCCCCCTTTGAGTTCGCGGTAACCCCAAAACAAAATCCATACTCATATCCACCCAAGGTTTAGTAGGCACAGGTAACGGCATATACAATCCTCCATTTGTCGCGGTTCCTTTCGAAACTTGACAGATATGACATCTCTCCACGAACCTCTCAACTTCTCGCCTCATCGATGGCCAAAAATAAAACTGAGAAATTAACTGCAAAGTACGATCTCTACCCACATGGCCTTCTTCATGTAGTTCTTTTTCAATCTTCATTCTCAAACTACAATCTGGTATGCACAATCGATTTCCTTTGAACAGAAAACCATCTACCATCATAAACTCATCCGTCTCTCCCTCCTTGACTTCTTCAACAAACTTTGCAAAGTAAGGATCATTGACAAATAACTCTGGTAACACATCAAACCCTGTCACTTCAACCTTCATTGTAGTTAACAAATGGTTTCTTCTGCTTAACGCATCCGCTACACGGTTTGTAACTCCAGATTTATGTTTCACAACAAACGTAAACTATTGCAGGTACGCAATCCACGATGCATACCTTGTTGCAATCTTGTCATGTCCCTGCATATGCTTCAACGCTTCATGATCGGTATATTAAACAAATTCTTTATGAAACAAGTAATGTCTCCAGTGGTTCACTGCTTGCACGATAGCATAAAACTCCATATCATATGTACTATATCTCATCTTTGCTCCTGATAACTTTTCACTGAAATATGCAATAGGACGTCCCCTCTGACTCAACACCCCTCCAATGCCCACCTTGGATGCATTAGTATGTAGCTCAAACAATAACTGAAAATCTGGTAATGCTAAAATTGGCACTGACATCAAAAGTTCTTTGATTCGTTCAAAAGCAACCCCTACTTCCTCCGACCACGCAAACTGTTTGCCCTTCATACAGTCTGTAACAGGCGCCATCACACTACTAAAGTGTGGAATAAACCTTCTATAGAATGAAGCCAACCCGTGAAAACTTCGAACTTCTGTTATAGTCTTGGGTTGTGGCCAATCTCTAATTGCTTCGATTTTACTCTGGTCAACCTGTATTCCTTCTCTCGATACAACATATCCCAGAAATAAGACACTCCGTGCCATAAACACACATTTCTTAGTAGCAGCATAGAATTGTTCTTCACGAAGGATAATTAACACTTTCCTCAAATGCTGAACATGCTCCTCTGTACTAGCACTATAGATCAGAATATCATCAAAGTAAACTACCACAAATTTCCCAATGTACGGCCTGAAAATTTGGTTCATCACCCTCATGAATGTACTTGGTGCATTTGATAGACCAAACGGCATCACCAGCCATTTATACAATCCTTCCCTTTTCTTGAATGTTGTCTTCCATTCGTCCCCTGGTCTAATTCGTATCTGATGATAACCACTTTTAAGATCAATCTTCGAAAAGATTACCGACCCACTGATTTGATCTAACAGATCATCAAGCCTCGGCATCGGAAATCTGTATCTGACCGTTATCTTGTTCAATGCTCTACTATCTGTGCACATTCGCCATGATCCATCCTTCTTTGGTACCAACAAAGCTGGCACTGCACAAGGACTCAAACTCTCCTAAACTCGCCCCTGTTCCAGTAATTCCTCCACATGTCTCCTTAACTCCTCGTGTTCCCTTGGACTCATCCGATAGTGTGGTCTATGAGGCAATGCAGCACCTGGCACCAAGTCAATCTGATGCTGTATGTCTCTAAGCGGTGGTAACTCCTTCGGTAACTCCTCTGGAAACACATCGTTGAATTCCTCCAAAACTGGTTTCACTTCCTCTGGAACTTCAGTAACTTCGCTGCTTTCATGCCCAATCAACATAAAAACTTCAGGACTCTCATCTATCTCTTCCATGAACTCCTTCAACGACAACAAGGTTTTCAATTCCTCAATCTCCTCCAGCTTATTCTCATTCTGCTGTCGCTTCTTCGGAACTAATGTGATCTTCGTGCCTTCGAACAAGAAATTGTAACTATTCGTTCGACCATTATGCTGTACTTCACGATCGTATTGCCATGGCCTCCCCAACAGCAAATGGCAAACTTCCATGTCAACCACGTCACACCAAACCTCATCCTTGTATTTCTTTCCAATAGAAAATGGAACATGAGCTCGCCTCTCTACATTTACTTCTCCTCCTTTCCTCAACCAAGCAAGTTTATATGGACTAGGAAGTTTCTCTGTTTTCAGTTTCAACTTTCTCACAGCTTCCGTTGAAATGATATTATCACAACTCCCATCATCAATGACAAATTTACAGACCTTTCCCAAAATAGTGCATGTTGACTGAAAGATGTTACTCCTCAACCAACTCGACTCTTCCTCCTACTTCGGGGTTAAACAAGATCTTCGTAGCATCAGATTACATCCCTCGTCTCCCGACACTTCTTCTTCCTCATCATGATGTGAATTGAGATCTTCTTCGACATTGTCATCCTCTACTTCAACAATCATAGTTCTCTTCTTCGGTTTTGGACATTCGCTGCTCTTATGACCCACTTCCTGGCAATTATAGCATTTGAAATTGGTATTGACTTTAGGTTTAGCCACTTCATGAACAACCGGCTTACTCGATGCTTTAGGAATATTAGAACTACTACCCACTCCTTTGTTCTGCCCCATAAAACTCGGAAACACACCTCCCCCACGTCTCCCTTGTTTCTCCCAAGCCAACGCCTTTTGATGTGCTTCGGCCATAGATTTGGGGTCGAACATGTTTACCATATCTTGGATCTGTGCTCTAAGCCCACCGACAAACCTCGCAGTCAATTGCTCTTCTCTTTCCATGATATCATTTCGAGCAATTAAATGGTAGAACTCATCAGCATAATCAGCAACCGTCTTCGTTCCTTGCCTCAAGTTCTGTAATCTTTGATACATTAGTGATTGCTAATTATAGGGCAAGAACGTAGCCTTCATCAGTTTCTTCATCTTTTCCCAAGCAACAATTTTTGAATTCCCCATCCGATCTCTAGTAAGTTTGGTTTGCTGCCACCACACCATAGCTCTCCCCCTCAACCTAGTAGCAACCAACTTCACTTTACGATCCTCCGGAACCTCCTTGAAGTCAAATATTTCCTCAACATAAGCTATCCAATCAAGAAATTCTTCGGCTTGCATACCTCCCTTGAATTCTGGTATTTCACTTTTCATCCCAGATTCCCATTTGTGATCGTATTCCGAATGATTTCTTCCTTGTCCTCGTCCTTGTCAATGAACACTACCCCCATCATACACTTCTTCAAAATCTGATGTATATCGATGTCGATCCTGACCACCAACATCTCTACTACCATCTCGTCTTCCACCAACATCCCTTCTATCTATATTCCTCCGTTCACGATCATTCACATTCCTATCACGCCTTCGATCATCATCATTTCTATAACAATCTCGACTTGCACTTCTATGATCATTATCAACACTTCTCTCCCGATTGGAATGTGGTGAGACTCTACTTCCCCCATGGTTAGATTTAGGTGAAATCCTTCTCCGATTTTGATTCATCTCTAACACTATCTTCTCTAATCGTCCAATCCCTTCATTAAGTTTCTCACTAAAGTTTTCATTAATTCTTTGCTCCATCTCATCAGCTTCTTCTCTTCTATACAAAGCTTCTACGTTTTGATGACGATTGGCTCTTCTTGGCGGCATGATTTGAAACTTCACTAATACTTCAATTCTCGACTTGGACAAATCAAAAGATACCAAATGATGTACGATCTTCAACTTCAAGCTCTCGGCTCTACTTCAAACTTGGTGCGCAAAACTTCCACGCAAAAATTCAAACACCTTCAGACTTTTGATCCAAAAGGAAATGGATCGAAAACCTCCACTTTGTTGCAAAAATATGATGAACACGATGAACACAACTTCTCAAAATGATGCAAATTTTAATCTCCAACACTTCGATTTCAACTCGGCTTTGCTTGATGTAGCTCAGCCTCTCTAACTCTTCAAACTTCTTCAAAAGAATTGGCTCCAAGACTCGATTTAGCTATGATTGGCTAAAACAAGCTCTGATACCAAATGGCGCAGCAGCGGAATAACAAAAGGATGATTCTGTGAAAGTAGCAGTCGATGGAATGAAGAATACTGAATGGCCCAAATTCGTTGATCCGAAGATGCCGAATTCTAGCTATCTTCGTCACGTTGATCGCGCACGATACCGTGAAGGAAGATCTGCAATTCTTCAAACGTTGATCTAGCGCACTAGATACCGTGAATTGACTTCTACGATCGTTGATTCGAGCGCACTCGAATGCCGAAAGAGGAGATAGGCGATTACATTCAACTACCAATTTAGATGAAAGCACAAAGCTAACAAACGAAATTTTATTCAAAATCAATCAAGAGTTACAAATGACCCAACGTGCCTATTTATAGGCTTACAAAATGACGCACACAAAAACTGTACAACACTTAGGTCGGTAACGATCTAACATACACACGACTCACGACCTACGACTTAAGTAAGGTCGTTAGCGACTTAACATCCCAACACAACACGATATACCGACACGGCGACTTAACGAGTTACAACACAGAATTACAATCCTGCGACCTAAGATACAACGCACACGACCTACGACTTAAGTACAAACGACTCAACACATATATACAACAAAGTTCACCAAAACTCCCACGACATACGACTTAAAACCTAACGACTTATCAATGCTCACGAGTTAACAGGTGCCGCGACTCACGACTCAACAGTATCACGACTCAACAACAAACGACTTAACATTGCCATGACCTAAAATTCAGCGACTCAAGAGAAAAACTGTTGCATCACGTCACGCGACCTAACTAGGTCGTAGGTCGTATGCGACTTATCTTAGGTCGTGAGCTCCCTTCTTCAGCATACTCGTTAGGTCGTAGACGACCTAAAACACTTTCCTTAGGTCGTAGCCGACTTAAGCCTTGCGCATTCTCAACTCGTGCTACTACTTTGTTATCTCGTGGTGCTCCTCCTGTAGCCTTAGATCGTACACGATCTAAAGATCCCGAATGACTTAAGCCCTTGTTAGGTCGTAAATGGTTTGAAACGTGCTCCTTAGGTCGTAGCCGACTTAACTCCTCTTTCTTAGGTCCCGACCGACCTAAACCCAGTGATTCCTTAGGTCGTGCTGCATCAAAGATGTATCAGGATATGAAGAAGTTGTATTGGTGGAGAGGTCTGAGGCGAGATATTTCCATTTTTGTTAATAGGTGTGCGACTTGTCAGCAAGTCAAGGCAGATCATCAGAAGACCCCTGGTTTGTTGCAGCCTCTTGAGATTCCCAATTGGAAGTGGGAACAGGTTTCTATGGATTTCATTGATGGCTTACCGAGGACTAGGAAGGGTAATGAGAGTATCTGGGTTATTGTGGATAGATTGACCAAATCAGCTCATTTTATTCCGGTCAAGTCTACCCGTTCTGCTTCTAGTTTGTCTGAGATTTACATGAGGGAGATTGTTCGTCTCCATGGTGTCCCTCTCAGTATTGTTTGTGATCGTGATCCTATCTTTACTAGTAGGTTTTGGAAAGCCTTTCAGGATTCTTTGGGTACTCGTATGAATCTGAGCACTGCTTATCATCCACAGACCGACGGTCAAACGGAGAGGGTGAATTAGATTCTTGAAGATCTTCTTCGTGCTTGTGTGCTTGATTATGGAGGATCTTGGGAAGATCATCTCCATCTTGTCGAATTCACCTATAACAATAGTTATCAGGTATAATTTCTATCTTCTATTTTAATCTCATCTTAATCTTTTATCTATCTCATTTCTATCTTTGAATTCAGGCCAGTATCAAGACGTCTCCGTTTTCTTCTCTTTACGGACGACCTTGTAGATCTCCTTCTTGCTGGATTGAATCTGGTAATCCTTTGGTTCTTGGTCCTGATATGAGTTTAGAGGCTTCTGAGAGAGTTGAGAAGATTAGGAGGAAGATGAGGATTGCTCAGGATAGGCAGAAGAAGTATGCTGATAGGCGTAGGCGGAGTTTAGAGTTTGCTGTTGGTAATTTGGTTTCCTTAAGGTCTCTCCCTTAAGGAATGTTATTCGTTTTGGTCGTAGAGAGAAGCTTTCTCCTAGGTTTGTTGGTCCTTTCCGCATTGTGGAAAGAATTGGTTCTTTGGCTTACCGTCTGGATTTGCCCGAGAAGTTCTCTGGAGTGCATAATGTATTCCACGTTTCTCATCTTCGTCGCTATTTGCATGATCCATCTCTTATTGTTCAGCCTTCTGCTCTTGATAGTTTGGATATTGAGCCTAATCTGACTGATGAGAGGAAACCACTTCGTATTGTCGACAGAGGTACAAAGCAGCTAAGAAGGAAATCTGTTAGTCTGGTCAAAGTACAGTGGAGTACTGAGGATCATGATTGTACTTGGGAGACGGAGGAAAGCATTCATGCTTCGAATCCGGAATTGTTCGTTCCAGGTACTATTCGCTTTCTATCTTGTTTTTCCTTATATTCTTTGTTTCTGTTCTTTTCGTGGACGAAAATGTTTGAGTGGGGGAGAGTGTAACAACCCAATATTTTGGAAATTATTTTTAATTTGATTTATTTCATTTTAAAATATTTTTATAGTGAAGTACAAATTTTTCTGGAATTAATGGTATTTTGTTGAAATTTTCATGTTCTGTTTCCTATTTTTAAACAATTTCTTCAATTCTTTTGCTATTTTCTCGGAATTTAACTATTTATTTCACTTTGAAAATGTTTTAAAAATCATTTTTATTTCCAATTTAGTTTTATAATATTTTTAAAATGAAGTAAATAATTTTCCAAACTCAATGGTGTTTTATTTGTAATTTCTGGACACTGTTTGCATTTTTAAGCCATTTTCTTAATTTAATTATATTTAATTAAAATTTATTTATTAATTTTTGCATTTTATTTTCATTTCTGAGTTTTTATCCTTATTTATCAGAAATGTATATGTATTTATAATTACAAAATAGATAATGGAAATTTGAAGAGTTTTGAGACCTTTTATTTGCCTAAGTCCTTTTGTATTTCACCGTTTCATTTCAATCAATACAACAATTATTTTGGCCATACCTTTTCTACCTTCTTTCAGCTGACTCCTCTTCATTTTTCACGCAACAAAATATTCTTTCTCAAACAAAAAAAAATCGCGGCCATTGTTGTGTAGAGTTTGGGTAAATTTCATCTTCTTCTTCCTTTGTTTTTCTATTGAATTTTTGTACTTGTTCTCTACTTCATAGCTTGGCTCCTCCTCAACCAGATCTGACCTGACCTCTACCACCTTGTTTTCTGATCAACCAACCCCCTAGTACCCCACCATGGCCAGGCCGAACCATCAAGGCTAGAGATCACCACCAAAAATACATTAAAACCATCACAAACTATGCAAACAAGCCTAGAATTGTCAACACCACCTTCTACCACCTTTAGCCGCCACTACCACCACCACCACCACCTCTGACCTGACCTCCAACCTCTTCCACATCACCCACCACCACCTGGACCCACTGGCCGTGCCATAGAGCCTCTGGCCGAGCCCATCCATTGCATAGTTATGATGTATTTTGCCTTGGAATTGGTAGTTTATGCACCTAGACTTGTTCACCTTCAAAACACATGTTGACCGACCACTTGCAAACCCAAACCAGACCTATAGCACCCCTTGGTTGAGCTTAACAACTACCTAGCTGAAGCACATGAGGTTGAGAACAAGTACAATGCAAATGGATATTGTTTTGGCTATCGTTTCTAATGTTATTTGATGTTTAAATCGTGTTGAACCTATGTATACTCGTATTTGTTTTGTGTAATGTTTTCAAGGGGTATAGTTTTGGCTCTTCCAATCTCAAATCATTGTTGTGCTTTCGTGCCTTTGGAAATCCTTGTTGTGTGTTCATGGTTGTCATCTCCAGCTTATACAAGTGAGTAATTCTCACCAGACGATGTGTACTTATATAACTAGTAAACTGACACCATTTGAATATGTAAAATTATATCATCCTGTTATAACTGTTATATTATGATTATATGATGTTCATCCCTGTTTATACATATGTTATATCATTTGTTATTGTTATATATTGTATACTGTTCATTTTTATCAGTTTATCACACTGCAAGTTCCCTGTAGATTAGGTTCGCTATGGGTTGAAATGATACATACCCGAACGGACTTTAGAATAGGGAAAGATCGTTATGGGCTGAAATGATAAGCCTGAGCGACTTTTAATTAAATTTTATTTACTTGGGATTGCGGGTTTGAAATGATAAAACCCGGATTTTCTTTGTAAACTACGGATTGAAATGATATATTATCCGTATCATTTGACTTAGGCTAGAAAATATTATACAGACCCGTGGTTATTTTATATATTTTCTAGAAATTTTTAAATGTTTTTAAAATGTAAAAATATGATAAATTGATTTAAATTAAATTTTTAAATGATTTATTAAAGTGGCAATGTTTTTCTATGTTTTAAATGTAAAATAAATGGATAAGAAAACAGTGATATAAAGTGTAACTTAAAATTGAAAATGTAACTGATTTTTAAATGGAAATTTAAGTTAATTAAATAAAAATGAAAATTAAGTATTAAATGGTGGAAAATGGAGATTTAGATTTAAGTGTTGAAATAAATTGTTTAAAATGAAAATGGGAATTGACACACTTGAATTTTATTAGGTAAACTTTGGAAATTTTGATTTTTATTTGTAAAATTTTCTTTATAAAAGTCATAAGTTAAAGGATTTAAATGAACATTTTTAATATGGAAAAAATATGATTTTTATAAGTTTAAATGATTTAAATTGAAGATTATTTATGGTTGGAATTGCACTTAAAACCTGGAAATTCAATTTATAGCACTTCAGAAATGCTATCATTTCTTGAAATGAACTAATTCTGAACTAAGTAGAAACTGCAGCACTTGGTAAGTGCTGTGGTTGCATAAATGAACTTAAAGACTAAAATGAACTAAGGCTATGACAGCACTTGTTAAGTGCTATTGTGGCAGGAACTAAAATTTAACCTGAAACTAATGAAGAGGCTACTGTAGCACTTGTTAAGTGCTGCAGTAGGCTGAAATATGATTTTTGTATATAACTGAACTTTTACAATAGTTTATAAATGCTGTCTTTGCTGAATTGAATTTAAACCTTTAATTTGAACCCTGAACTATTACAGCAGTTCTGTAAATGCTGTCTTTTCTGAATTGAACTATTTTTCCTTTAAAACTGAACTATTACAGCAGTTTTGAAATGCTGTCTTTGCTGAATTGAATTGTTTTCAAATATAACTTACCACAGCACTTTTTAAATGCTGTGAAAGCTGAAATTTAATGTTTTTAATGTTTTAAGTGAATAAATGAACTCAGAAAAGGCTAAGATTTGGGAATTGAATATTTGATTTTAAAGAATAATGACTTTGTTTTTAAATGGTTTAATTGGAGTAATTTGATTTGAAATATAAACTGTTTTTAAATTTATAACCACGGGTTATAATAACGATTGGTTGTTAAAGAGACCGGGATCGGATATGGACATACTCTCTGTCGATACCGAAAACCACTTTGACAACTGTGTACGCGGTGGAGTTTCCAGAATGAAGTAGGATGGTGGCGACGATCCTAAGGTATATACGTGGACCCAACTCCCGTGAGTTGGCATAAGGTGGCTAAAACAGGAGCGATCGACGGGCCAAGGAGGTAGCACCTCTGATCGGACACACTTCTTCGATACCATTCTATTACTTGTGATTGATTTGGTGGCCACCCTTGATTTGGGAGTGTTGTTCGAGGTGGGCGGTAGTGGCTGCTATGCGTCACCACCAGTCCGGATGCGTAATTGGTATATCTACCCTGGCATTGCCTTGTGTGCCGTGTTACCTACCATATCGAGCTTTACTACGATTTGTGATTTCTCCCGTAGCCTGTGGAGTATCGAGGGTAGCCCCCATTTTGGGAGTATGCTAATACTAGATAGACTACTGGGACTATTACGTGTTAAGGTGGAAAATGTAAAGCCTTAACGCTATTTAAAAGTATGTTTATTTTATGATTAGACATTATTATAATAGCAAATATTACTACATAGTAGATAGTTTAACGGATCCTTAAAGAATAGACGATCCCAAGCATTCTTTAAGTTACTTGTACCTTTATTACGGTTCACTTGAGTTGGTTTACATTATATAAGTATGTATGTCCTGACTCGAGTGTTTGTGTTTTATTTACGCTCGAGTCAGCCTAAGTATTCACAGCTTTGGATTTCACTTTTCTGGAGCTAGGAATCGTTGGAGATTCTGCTTATCTAGTTATCTATCTATTTCAGTTTCAGTTGTTCTATTTCAGCATTTGTATTAGAGACTTATGTATTTGGATTTCTACTGTACTTGTTTCAGAACTTTATTTGTTTTCAGACTATGTATTTTGTATCTGTTTTGAGACTCTGTATTTTAGTGGCTTCATGAACCACTATTTATTTTATTTCCGCTGCGAGTTATTCTGATATTTCTGTGTCTGTGATTCTGTGAATGATTTTATTTGCTCCAAATTTTATTACAATCTGTTATTTTGTATTATTCAAGTTCGACATGTGTGGATTATTGTCGATTTGAATGGTCCAAAATAGTAGGTCGTTACACCATGGCATTTAAGTGTTTATTTAGTCCATTCTATCAAATTGGACTGTTACCTTATTTAGTCCATTCTATCAAGTTGAATTGTTACCTTATTTAGTCCATTTTATCAAGTTTGGATTGTTACCTTATTTAGTCCATTCTATCAAGTTGGACTGTTTTCCTTGTTCTATCAATTCTGTCCATTTTGGATTTTACTCGGTTTATTTTCGTTCTTTCAAGTCTGGTTTAATATTATTTATGCTCATTCATATTTAGATTTGTTTCATGATATTTATTTCTGCTCTTGCCTGTATGGATGTTATTCTTGTAAGGTAAAAACCCGTTCCACGTTAACGGCGTGGTCTCATAGAAGTTTTATATATGTTCCCCATTATTCGAGTTATCTCACGTTAGTATTTCCAGACTGATCCGAGTGTTATTTATTTATAATGCTCGGGTCAGACCGAGTATTTTCCCAGGTTGTCTTTGAGGTTTTGGAGATCGTGGAGGGAAGCTGACGGTTCACCTATCGTAGCATTTTATTTTCCACTGTACTATATAGTATACCTATCAGCATTTGTAAGGTCACGATTTTTTAACTGTCCAGCTGATAACGTTTGTTTTTATCTCCAATATACTCTGTATTTTTAAAGTGACAGCTTCTGTTTTCCTTGTTATATTATATGTTGTCGACTCCGCTATGAGATTATGTTTTCTCTATTGTCTGTTATTTCCTTTTTATTTACCCTAACAATCAGCTTGTTTGTCGATTGGATGCGCGACATTTGAACACAGTCGTAGTGTTCGGTGTCGTCAGTGCCGACTTTCGATGGTCAAAAAAGGCGGGTCGTTTAAGGTTAAAAGTGGGATTTTAATAAAGATGTTTATTAAAAGAAAGCTAGAATATTTTAGGGATAAATATTTGAGAAATGATTTTATATAAGAAGTTGATTTTATAAAAGTAGTCTATAAGAATGTAGCTTATAAATAAAAGGTATTTAAGTAAAGAATTTGAGGACTTGAATCTCGGTGCTTTAGAAAAATGGTTTTCAAAATTTTGGGAAGAATAATAATAGTAATATTTGGAAGTATCTATGAATAGAAATATTTCCAAGGAATTTTTAAGGAGATAGAAAGCACCGAACTTACTTCTATCATTGGAAAATAATACCGATGATGACTGCAACATCATCGGTGTTCATTTTTGAGTTTCTAAATGGGAAAATGCTACCGTTGCAATTTGCTATAAAATAGTTTTGATAAAAAGTTATTAATTTAATCCTAAGAGCATGATTTGATTTACAAATGAAATTAGATAAATTATTATTTTAAATGTTTTTAAGAAAAGTAGTAATCATTTTACATGAAAATATTTTTAAGTATAAATATTTTGAAAAAGAAAATTTTCAAGTATGGATATTTTCTTTGGTTGGTTCAGGAAATGAGTCTCGATTTGTTTTGTGATGATCTGAATAATATTCTAAGTAATGATCGGACAGTTGCCTAGGTGAACATTGTAGTGCGCTTAGTAAATTATTCTCTTTATCATTGTATGATCGAAACAAGTTCAAATCTGAACGAACCCGAAGTATATCCAGAATTATTCCACAAAGTGGATTTTGGAACGAAAGAATGATTTTCCAGTTAACTAGTTCTAGTGGCCTTAAAAATAACTAAAAATGGGAAAAAGATGTCTTTCAAATGGTAGGCACTTCTCTTAAGTATTACCCTTCTTGGTCGGGAATATATGATACTATTTGGTGGTACCTAGTTCCTTTGTATAATTTCGAGGTTACTTTGGCTATATATATATATATAATTCTATGATTAAATATATAGTTTCATTTCAAAAAGGAAATTGGAATAAGAGTGGGTATTTGGATCTTGAGTTTACTTAAGGGATATAAATTCAAATGGAAAAGGTTGAACGGGATAATGGTATATACTCTTAGGATGTAGTAGAGTATTATACAAGTTAAACTTAAGTTTAGTTTTATGAAATGTATTCATAAATAATTTTAGAGGTAAAAAATTGGTATTCGTGAGAACCAATAAGGATAAGTACATAAGTTGAACGTAGATCATTTCTCTTTTTTTACATAATTTTTGATCCAAGATTCGAGTACATGACTTTGAGATGTTTCACACCATTCCGAATAAGGATCTATCGCTCGATTATTGATGACAAACACTTGGTGAGGGTTCTTGATATGTAACCAAAGTTTTCTATCATAGTATATTGCTAAGTAAGAGGAACGGCGTTTTCTAATCAAGAAGCCCTATCGGAGTCCACACTAGAGAATCGAGTGATCGATAGTAATTCGAAAGCGAAGGTGTGTATTCGAGTAGAGATCAAATCAGATTTTGTATATGGATGATCTATGAACATCATACAGACTTATGAATAATATTGGATATTCATGTGGTGAAATTTTGGGGTTGAAATTCTTTTAAGGGTGGAGAATGTAACGATCCGAAATTTTATCACTCTGATTTGTGAATATTTAATTTATTTTAAATATTCAGTTAATGGTTTTAATAATTAAATAACCGTCTTTTAATTTATAACTAATGATAGAAAATTCATTTTTTAATTTGGTTTACTAAAATAGGTAGTTTGATGAAAAACAGAAAATGTGACCTGGGATTTTTTTTGGATTTTCGATTTTTCTTCGACTAAAAAGTTGTCAGAAATGTTGTGAACACTTTAGTATAGATACACATGTATAAAAATAATATATGCACGGTTAAGAATATGATATGGTCAATATGTATTTACAGTAAATAAAATGAAGATGTGATCTTTTAAAAATAAAAGTAAAAGAGTAAGATGTAGTGTCACATTATATCATATCTTAGTATAAGGAAGTGGAAAACATGATGGATAAAGGGGTGGCCTTGGTTGTTGCATGTGGAAGAAGGGATAGGGGGAGGTGGTGATGATGTGGCCAAAGTTAAATGGAGGTTATGTACTTAAAGGGCATAATGGTAATTTTCTTATTCCATTTTATATAAAAACAATTTCTTTTTTCTCTCTCTCGTTTATCACTTCAATTCTTATTTTCAATGCTTCATCTTCCTTTATAAGCTTTTTAAAAACTCTTTAATGGCTTCCAAGATTTTTCAAAGTTTAAAAACCCTTCCTTTTTCCACTTTTAATTCTTAAAAACTTATTTAAACACCTTTTCTTCCCTTCCTACACCTCCTTCTTTTCAAAACAAAGCCTAAGCTTCCTCCTCAACCCATGTCGACCCCACAAGCCCATGGCCGAACCCTGTAGGCCCCTTTTCTTTTTTAAAGTAAATCTAAGATCTGAAGGTGTGAGCAAATTTTTGTGGTTTTTAGTTTGGATTTCATAAAGTTTTGGTGAGTAAAGCTCACATTTTTAAGCAAGTTTTAAACTTTATTTTGTGGCTAATAATTATTTTGATTGTTGGATGAAAAATAATGTTGTTGTGCTTTACATATGTTTAATTATATGTAATGTTTTGTTATGGATTTGGAAGTATAGTTAAAATGTTAAGTGAGGTTGGAAGTATTTATTTTTTACTTTGTGTATAATATTATGGCATGTGATAAATGTACGAGCTTATGCTGTGTTTGTGTATGCTAAAGAAAATATCACTTAAAGTTATTCTGTTGCGACATCGAGATCCCTTGATTTTAAACTTGCCTTCCTTATGCATTTTCTAGAAAATGTTTTATAAGGTTTTCAAAACATTTACTTTTAGTTTTCAAAATTTTATACTATGTTTATAAAGTAAGTTAAGTTTAAAAGTAGGGGTTTAAAGGGGCATTTGATATACAAAAAACTAGTTTTGAAGCTATGGTATCCATAGCGATAGTTGCTATGGATGTAGTTCATAAAAAGAACACATTTGTGTAAATTCAAAAGTGTTTTTGTTTTAATTAGTTTTGAAAAGTATTTCAACATATTATTAGTATTAAAAAATAATTCGTACTTAATAATTAAGTGTTAATGATTATTTAATTAATTAAGTAAAGGTAATTAGATCTTAAATATTAATTAAGTGAGATAATTGCAACTATTTAATTAAAAAATGTTTAATTTTTTTATTAATTAAGTAAAGGTTAATTATTTAATTAATTATTATTTAAATAAGCTTTAATTATTAATTAACTACTAATTAATCAAGGTTTAATTATTAATTAACAATTAATCAAGTAGGGTTAATTATTAATAAATTATTAACCAAGTTAAGATTTAATTTGGATTTAAATTTAGATTTAACTGTTATAAACAAAGGTTTTATTTTTAATTATTTTATTTTCAATGGTCAGTTATTTACAAAGCAGCCTTCGTTTTCAAAGAATAGTTTAAATACGAGGGATTCTCTTTGTTGTGCCTTTAAGTAGTCCAACGAATATGGAATAGATTATTGATGACATATGTTTAGCAGAATAAATCCTCATTCTACTATAATTAAATGGAATAGATTATTTATGACATATGTTTCGCAGAATAAATCCTCGTTCTACTATAATCAAATAGAATAGATACCCCGTTCTACTATTAAATTATTGTGGACATTTATTTATGCCAGTTATTTTATATGTGATAAATGATACATTAACTATGGGTGGTTAATTATGGATTTGATTTACATACACGTTGCCTATGTAAATACCAGTTATGTGACTTAAAAAGTAAAATTGAATTAAATGGTAACTTGATTTAGTACCATTGAGGTCGCTAAGCCTCTTTTTAAATTTGAAAAGTTATGGATTTGAAATAACTTAGATTGTATTAAAATATGAGATTATGTTTTTAAATGATGTTTTAAAGTAAGTTAGTGTTAAAGTTATTTAATTATATTATTATGATATTTTAAGTGATTTAATTATATTATTGTTTAGTTAGTTAATTGGTTTAGTTTTGTTTAAAGTTAATTACTATTTTTTATTAATGATGTGTTTAAAGTTAATTTCTTATCTTATTAGTGTTGTTTAAAGTAATTAATTATTTATTTATGATGTTTAAAAGTAATTAATTAATTGAATAAAAAATTTTATAAATGATAAGTTGTTTTATAAAAAGGGTTTTACTTAGTAAAAAGGATTTATTTAAGGAGATTTACAAATGATATTTTGAAGGGAGATTTTAAGCAATATTTGGTAAAGAAGTTTGATAAGGAGTATATAAATCATTTAAGAGATTTATAAAGAAGTTTTATAAATTAATTTGGAGATATATAAAAGGATTTAAAGTATGAAATGAGCTTATAGAAAGAGAATTTTATAAAGAAATGAGATTTGATAAATAATACTTCTTAATTATGGTGGTATGAAACATTCTTTCCACACTTAACACTAAAGGATAATGTTTGATTTATAGTAAACAATGTTTTAAAAGTTATTTGTTTATGGCCCATTTAAATATGAATTGGAAAAACAGAAAATCTTCTTTAAGTTTTGTTAATATACTTACACCATTGAGATAAGTATATGGATATTTTCTAAGTATCGAAAATATAATGATTTGAAATATGCTTATACCACTGAGATAAGTATATAAATGTTTTCTCAAGTATTGAAAAGCATATAAGGGGTTGTGGATATATCTTTTGTTAAGGTATTTTGAATCAAATAATTGAAAGAGATTTTAATAATTGAAAGATTTATTTATAGAGGCTTAATGGATGCCATATGGAATTAAATCTATGATTGATTGCTTGTTATTTGATAGTTAAATAATCGGTTATCAAATCTTGACCAAAATCTAACTTTGGAAATATTTAGGAGAAACACGGAGGCTATATAGCACAGTCATTTTCGCGTATAAATCTCGTTTTGTTCTTCTAGGACAAATGATAAGGAAATCCGTCCACTTAAATAGTTAGGAGGTGATATCCTCTCTTATTTATTGTATAATTATTTCCAAAAAAACCTTAGTTGAGTTTACCGGAAATTATCGAATGTTGGTTCGAAGAGACCGGGATCAGATAAGTATGAATTACCTGAAAACCACTTCGAACCAACTTAAGCATCATATTAAAGACATCTTGAAAATGATGGAATCGAAGACGGAGTTCTTTGAAGTGCAAGAGCAACTTGCTACTAATTCTGAGGATGATTCCAAAAAGGATGTAGTAGAAGTAGTGCCTTCGGTTTGTTCATATTTTGAATAACTTTTATGGACGAATGTTGGCATTGCATTATGCCTAAAGAGTAGTGTTAGCATTCCAAGTGGTATTTGCTAAGAGAGGAAAAAGATAATCATGACCTCATAAGCCTCACAACCTGGTAATGATTAAAACATGGGATATGCAGCAGAGCTATGTGGTTTGCTACCATCAAGAGCAGTTACTCCTTAATCTAGAATCGATATTTTTGTATGTGTGCGAAGAGTAGGGCCTTAGCTGGTGCACATTGTTTTGGAGCCTTGGTCTCTAGGAATGATGTAATCCATCCTATCATATAAAAGGGTCAGCTAGCTCTGTGTTGGAAGGGTATCCATGTGAGGCCCTCGGTACATTTTTCTAGAGGTGTACTATGGTAGGCGGTACCCCCAGTAGCCCTATCTCTGATGGAAATCCAATCTTAAATACGCGCCTTTATGGACTTAGTTGTGCCAATTATGTTGAAACGTTAGATTCAAGCATTTAAACTATTTCATATATTTATTACCCGTCTAGACATTATTATAACATCCCTGGATTTTATAATAAAAATGGTTTGGTTATCATACGGTAAAAACCCATCGTGTTTAAGTGCGTCGTGTTCTTACGAGATACCTTTATTTCTGAAAGGTTTTATAACTGTAAAAATCTATTTGATTGTGTTTCTCACGCTAGTTTTACCAGACTAATTCAGACGTTATTTTTCTTGTAATGCTTGGGTCAGCCCGAGCATATTTTCCAGATTTAGCTAGACACTTTGGAGCTTCAGGAGACGAGCTGGATCCTCCAAGGCGTATACTCGAATTTTATCTTCTACTGTTTGTTCTTGTTATGTTTATCAGGAATTTTAACGATAGGTTGTTATAAGCGTCTAGGGTCCGATGATAGGATAACTGTACTCTAATTGGTGTATGTACATAAAAGTGTTCTTTTTGTAAAGATTCATTAATATGTTATAGATTACTCGTCAAGTTGTAAGATTAAGTTCTATCTTTTTTCTTTTCTTTCATCCCAACGATCTGTCTTTCCGACACTTGGATGTTTGGCACATGAATACCATTGATGTATTAGTGTCGACTTATGAGGATCGAAAAGGCGGGTTATTATATAGTGAGACCACGTTGTTGAGCGGAACTGGTTTACCCCTCACCAGTTTCCTCTAAAAATATGACGTTTAATAATCTAGCTCCTGCAACCACAATGGTTAAACCAGACAATATAAACATTCATATGCATGCATGCAACCTAAGTAATCATGACCAATCTATCTAAATAAATGGACTATCTATCCCAACATCATAGTTTTCTAAGGGTAACTACAAACTTATATGGCCGACTCAGGCCTACCGGATATATCACATTCTCCAATTTACTGTTAGAAGAAAATTGGACGGTCTGTTTGAAACTTACTATTCCTAGGGTCACTTTAATCCTAATGGTTTTGCAGAACAAGCAATAACCTACCTCATCTTTGTATATTCCTTTCTGTGCGTAAACCTACTTTTAGTCTTTCCCTTGACGAAGCCCTATGCATTGGAATTTTAGACTAATATCAGCTAAGAGCTAACAGCTGAAGTATAGGGCGAGACCCTACACCAGTCCCATCTGGTTCTCTAATCTCTAAGTCAATTCATCCTATAATAATTTATCTATAGGTGATAGAACAATTGTTTCCTGGAGATTTGGCCAGGCAACTGAGTACTCGGCATCTAGGAGTACTCGGCATCTTGGAGTACTCGGCATCCAAGAGTACTCGGCATACAGGAGCGCTCGGCATCAGGCAACGTTCGGCTAGAGGCATCGTTCGGCCAGAGACATCGTCCGACCAAGGGCTTTGTTCGGCCTAAGGACATCGTTCGGCTAAGGGCTTCGTTCGGCCTAAAGGCTCGTTCGGCTAAGGGGCTTCGTTCGGCTAGAAGACACGTTCGGCCAAATACTTCGCTCGGCCAGAGACACGTTCGGCTTCGATGGCTATTCGGCCTACTCTTCCCACACAGCAAGTGCCTCGTTCGGCAGAAGGAGAGTGGTTCGGCACCCAACTATTCGGCCTGATTGGTTCGGCACACATGGACCATCCTATCTGGACCGAGTTATTCAGCTACCAGGCCCGCCAGAGAAGTCCAACCCACCTTTGTCTATAAATAGAGGGGCAGAGGCACAGTGAAATGGACCTTTTTTGGGAGAACAATGGGGAGACTCTGCCACTTTCAAGACTTATTATTTTTAGTTCAAACTTGTATTCAAGTCATTAATAGATGGATTGTATCTGTATTCAACTACTTGTGAAAGAAATAAAGATCAAAGCTCAAAGTGGATGTAGGCAGTTACGTTGAACCACTATAAATCCGGTGTTCTTACTTTCTGCATTTAAATTAGCATATTCTTCCTTGTTTAATTTAACTTCATCACTTACATCTCTACACAATCTTTCTCAATGAGGTTAGTGACCAATTTTGGTGCTAACAACAATAATCTCTTTAGTAAAATCCTGGGTTAAATACCCTTTTATTTCCTTGAAAACATAGTCTTTATAATTGATTTAACCTTTGACTTTCCAAAATATTATGCCAAGATATATATGCTTTATAAAATAACCTGGATGAATTTCAAAATCATTAGAGGTTGTTGCACCTCAAAACCTTAGGCTATAAAGCTATATACAATAAAACATTTATATTGATAAAGTGTGGCATTAATATTGCCAATATGGGTTATTGCACCCTTCCATATCGAAATCATGTTAAAGCATCTGATTTATAAAACACGAGACCATAAGGCCAAAATCATTTGTGGAGCATATTTTAAATACATATAAATCATCGAATACGAGCGGCATAGTTATGGGTTGCATAGTATAAAACTTTAAAACTAAAAAATAAGGGAATGTCGATATTAAGATTAGGCGCATCATTGCTATATAAAACCAATATTGAAAATAGCCTATAGTGGCATCGTGGCTAAACAAGGAGACATAAGAAATTAGCGGCATCATTGCCTCTTTATAGTCAATGTCAAAATTCATATAGGCAGCATCAATGTTGTAACGTAGCTTATACTGAAATATACTTATAGCGGCATTGTTGCCTTATGAGTTGATGTCAGTATAGAGAATATGCAACATCATGGACATCGCTATAAAACTTGTGGCATAGCAATGTCGCTATAAATCATGAGGTATAAAACAAGTGGCATAGAACATATGCGGCATAAAGGACTAGCGGCATAGTATACCGGAGGAATTTCCAACGTCGCAGGCATCAATGTCAGCATTGATAGTCCCAACCTCAGTGGAAACATTGCAGCATAGATAAACTTCGACGATGATTAATGACACATGGCAATCTCGTAATTAACAAGAAAATTGTTTTATTTCTTTAAAAAGCAATATTTTTTTATCAACTCCAATTCTTTATCAAATTCATATTAGATAATAACTTTATTTACCAATTCTTTTCGGGAAAACTGCTATAGATCAGAAATTACGTTCTCAAACATTTTTGCAAACCATAATTTTATATTAATACTATAATATAATTATTAAGCCTTTCTAGCCTAATAAATTCATATAAAATCATAAACACTTGGGAAAAATCCTCAAACATCACAATAAATCTGATTTATCGTATTATTTAACATATAAAAATTTCAAAACCAAAAACATTATTTAATTATTTTTTAAAATTAAAATGCGAAATAAACTATTTTCTTCACTTAAGAAATTCATAAATATTCATACTTGCTTGAAAAATTATAAAATTAAAAACCCACTTCTATAATCATGTTTCTAACATCATATCAAAATTCAAGTCAAATGGATGTCATAAACTAGGTTTTCACTCTTAAAACCTATTAGATTATTTCATAATAAATCCAATAATTCATCATTCAAGCATATATTCAACCAATCATTCAAAACATAGCATAAAACAATCACAAGATTCTGGTTTGATCAAAAAACCGAAATGAACATGCAAATAATGAGATGGAAAACTATTATTCACCTTGATTTGATAAAGAAGAATGAGATTTGAGTTTAGAATTGATTTCCCTTAAGCTAAATCTTAATTTACAAGCTTTTCTTCTGCTTTAATCTCTTAATAATGGCTGGCCTTGAGTATGTTTAAGTTTGTATGAATGTAAATGAAATGAGGGAGAGGAGAATAAATGGGTTTATGTTAGGAAATATAGCCTTTTTCCTATTTTGCTCCTTACTAAATTCCTCCTACTTATTAATGTTATAATCAACTTTATCAGTTCATTAATTAAGGCTCGACCAATTAGATTATAAAATCTCATTCCTCTTATCCATTTACATTATTTTCTCTGATTCATCTAATTAAATATCCTAAATAATGTTAATCAAAATTAGAGGTGTTATCGACTCCCCTCCTTGAAAAATTTCGTCCTCGAAATTATGATAAGATGCATAACATCAAATATACTCATAGACAAAAAGCATACCATCAAAATAACTCAGGATAAGTGTCTCTAATCACGTCTCTGTCTCCCAAGTACAGTTTTCTCATTGTCACTCCACTGGACCTTTATTAATCTAACTATCTTGTTCTTTAGCTTCTTCTCATCCCTAGCCATAATACAAATAGGTTGCCTAATAATAGTCATTTCAGTTCCACCACTAAATCTTCCAATGCAGTCAGAGTGATAGTAGTCCCTACATCTCAAACACACTTCCTAAGATGAGAAATATGAAAAGCATTATGGACTCCTGCCAAACTGCTCGGTAACACTATCCGATAAGCGAGTTTCTCAATCCTTTCTATAATAGGAAATGGTCCAACACATCTAGGCGCTAGTTTCCTAGACTTTTTGGATCTCAGTACACCCTTCATTGGTGATACTTTGACAAAAACATGATCTCCAATTGAGAATTCTCAGTCTTTCCGTCTCTTATCTGCATAACTCTTCTGCCTAAACTAAGCTTCCTTCATTCTCATAGATAAACTCAATCCTTTTTGTGGCTTCTCTTACCAAGTTTGGATCCAGAATTAATCTATCTCTGGTCTCTAACCAACATATGGGTGATTTCAGAGTCTTCCATATGAAGCTTCAAAAGGTGGCATTCCTATACTAGTCTGATAACTATTGTTATAGGAAATTCAATTAAGTGTAAATGGTCTTCCCATGATCCTCCAAAATCTAGCACAAAAGCGCTATACAAATCCTTCAAGACTTTGTTATCTCTTTCGGTTTACTAATCCATCTACGGATGATATGTGGTACTCATCTTGAGCTTGGTACCTAACACCTCTTGTAGACTCTTCCAGAATTCGCTAGTGAATAGTATCTTTGTCATTGACTGTAATAATAGAAATCTCATGCAATCTAACAATATTCTTTATAAACAACTTAGCCAAAACGAGTGTCGTCCTTGTTGACTTAACGGGAATGAAATCTGCGCTCTTAGTCAATTTATCCACTATAACCTAAATGCTTTCATTTCCCCTACTCAACCTTGGCAATCCATCAATGAAATCCATAGATACAGAATCCCATTTCCACACCGGTGTATCTAAAGGATGAAGCAATTCACTTGGCTTCTAATGCTCGGCTTCTACTTATTGACAATTCAAGCATTGCTTTACCTATAAACCTACATCCTTTTTCATACTTCCCTAAAAGGAACTCCTTTTCATATCCTGATACATCTTAGTTCCTCCAGGATGAATGGTAAACTTCAATCGATGACACTCCCTAAGTACTTCTTTCCTTAGGTCACCCAAATCTAGAAGACATAATCATCCCTTCTTTCTCAACCATCCATTTTAATCAAGATAAAAATCATTTAAGTCATCAATCTCGGTTCCACTTTCAATTCTACTAATTCGTTTAGCCAATAATGGATCTTCTCTTTGCTTAGAATCAATCTTTTCTATCAATACTGGTTGAAGTTCCAAGCAAGATAACACTATGGTACTTTAATTAGAACAAGCTGTAACTGCACACTACATGTAGTTAATGCTTCCAATCTTTCAACTCCATTAACATCGCCAACATCGTGTTATGATGTTTTCTGCTAAGTGCATCTGCGACTCTATTTCCTTTCCCTAATGTGCACTCAATTCCAAAATCATAAGCTGCTAAGAACTCCAACCAACATTGTTGTCTCATATTCAACTCCTTATGAGAGAATGAATATCTTAAAGACTTGTGATCCATGAACAACTCGAATCGTTCTTCCAAAAGACAGTGTATCCACACCTTCAAAGCAAAGATTATTGTAGCCAACTCCAAATCGTGAGTCGAATACCTAACTTCATGCGGTCTAAGCTATCGAGAAGCATAAGCAATCACTTTACCCCTTTGCATCAACACAACTCCTAATCGTGTTCCGCATGCATCAATATACACCACCAGATCTTGATTCCCATCTAAAAGAACTAACATATGTGCATTGATCAATAAATGTTTCACCTTCAGAAATGCCTCCTCACATTTATCTTCCCAAACATACTTCACGTCCTTTCCTATTTGTTTAGTCTTCAGAGCTGCTATACAAGAGAAATCCTTGATGAACCTCTGATAATAGCCAGCTAATCCAAGAATTTTTTTATCTCAATCACAGTCTCGGGTCTTTTTCAATTATTGACAGCTTCTATCTTAGCTGGATCTACTGTTAACCATTTTTATGAGACTACATGACAAAAGAATTCCACTTCTTTCTTCAAAAATGTTATTTCAAGAAATTCGCTTTTAGTTGATGCTGCATTAATGTCTCAAGCACTATTCTAAGGCGAGTCTTATGGTCTTGCTGATTCCAAGAATATATCAGAATGTCATCTATATATAGTAACATGAACCTATTCTAATGCTCTTGCAAGATCTGGTTTGTCAAATCTATAAAAAAAAACAGGCACATTAGTCAATCTGTATGGCATTACTAACCACTCATACGAACCATATCTTGTCTGAAATGCCATCAACGGGATATCATCCTCCGCCACTCTCAATTGATGGAACCTTTTGCTAAATCCAATTGAGAAAATACTTTGGCTCCACTCAGCTGATCAAATAAATCGTCTATTCTTGGCAAAGGATATCGATTCTTTATCATCTTCTCATTCAACTGACGATAATCGATACATAATCTAAATGACCCATCCGGTTTCTTCACGAACACCACGGACGTTCCCTAAGGCAAACTGCTTTGTTTAATAAAATGCTTTCCTTTTAAGTCCATCGGCTGCACCTTCAACTTTTTCATTTCTGTAGGTATCATTCTGTTAGACGGTCTACTTGCGGGTGCAACTCCAAGTATAAGATCTATTCGAAACTCGGTAGCTTGTTTCGATGGTAGTCCTGAAACTGGCTCAAAGACATATGAAAACTTTCTAATGACAAAAACTCGATTCAACTCATCTTCCTCCTCTATTGCACCCAATAAAGGACAAACAACAGAATTTGAGTCCTCTACTGAGTATATGATTTGATCACTACTATTAGAGTGTCTTAGTAATATTTTCCTATCTTGGCAAAATATCCTAGCGTCATACATGCTTAACCAATCCATACCAAATATAATTCCAAAGCCCCCAAAATTAAACACATGCAAACTACATGCAAATATATGACCAAACAACTCAAACTCTAAATGGTCACATCTCATCTTAAGAGTTGCATACCCTCCTATCGAATTTGCAACCCTTAAGGAAGTAACTAAGTATGAGGGTTCTAGGTTAAGCATATCTACCAAGCAATGAGATATAAAAGAATGTGATGCAAAAGTATCAAACAATACTCTAGGTATGCCATGACCAAAAGTGTACCTCCCATTACAGCCTTTCCCTTCACCTCTGCTATTGGTCTTGAGGTAGTTCCAAAGCAAACACTTTTCCTTTCTCAACCTTGGCTAGTTCCTTCCACTGGTTCTTGTAATGGCCTATCTAGTCACAATTGAAGCACTTGATGTTCTTCCTTCCAATAACTTTCTTTCCATCTCCAGGGCGACATCAGTTCGCAAGATGCCATTTCTTGTCATACTTGTAACACGTAACATCCACTTTTCCTTTCTTGGCAACACCACCCTTCCATGCTCCCTTCTTTTGAAAGAACTTCCATTTAAGATTCTGCCTACTCCGAGTCTCTACCACTTTGTTACCACCAAATAAAGCAAACATCTCTTCATTCCTCAAAGCCATATGCATTACCATGTTACATGGATCCCTGAGATGCGGCAAGGTTGACTTCACAAACTCTATTTTAATCCACGGATGAACTTTTCATTTCTCTTAATCACTGTATCAACTATAGCATACCCATACCTGGATAATTCCTTAAACCTTATTGCATATTCTAAAATAGGCATGTCTCCTTGCACTAACTCAGCAAACTTCCTAAGCAAAGTCGACTTGGAAATTTCAGATATGAACCTCTCCTCAAAACTCCTTCTGAACTTAGCCCAAGCCAAAGTATCCTCTGGCACTCCAACAGCAACACTATTCCACTAGTATAATACAGGTCCTTGTAACTGTCCGGATGCCAATCTTCTCTTTTGATCATCATTCGGACCTAAATTAGCTAAAATCCTTTCATAATGAAGGAGCCAATTTTCCACCATGATAGCATCCTCATTTCCAATGAATGGCTTTCCTCCAAGTCTTACATAATCCTTACTCTAAATAGCATAATTGTTGACAATTGGAGCTTTAATGTTTGCTCCTCCAGCATTTCCACAACCTGACCCAACAGAAGCTCCTGCTTTCATCATATTGACAAAGAACTGATGCATCGCTCCTATATCCACCGACGGTGTTCCAGCACCCACATTAGCACCTATTTGTCGACCCAGATTCCTTCTTGTATTGGGCCTGACATTTCCATTGATTGTGGTGCTTCTTCCATAGAGATTCACTCTTTTGTTTCCTACCTCCATATCTTACTTTCCATAAATTTGCATTCGAACTTTGGTTAGATACGGAAGAACAATGTAAGAGAGATGGAAGAATATACTTATATATAGCAAATACAAGTACGTTACTATAGAATTATCCCATACCCCAAGCTCATTCTCTGATTCATTTGGATTTTTTTTCAAAAACTCTTTTAAATTTAATTTTTTTTAGTTTTACATATACCTTTGCTCTGATACTAAGTTATAACATCCACCATTCTGAGGCCTGAAAATAAATGCTGCTGATGCTGCAGTCATCATTAATATTATTCTCCGGTGATAAAATGAGATCAGTTGATAGTATCATTAACATTAGAAGCACAAGAATATGAAAATTTTCAAAACCCAAATTTCATTAATTAATTTCCATATTCATTACATAATCCCAAAGGTTGCCAAGGTATAGATAAAATTTAATTATTACAAAATACTCCAAGAGCGACATATAAAGATGTCCCCTTGGTTGATCAGAGTTAACTGCTAGAAAGATACAATTTCTTCCATTACATACATACAGAATAAAGTCATACAACACAGTAGATAAGTAAATAAATTGACTCCTACATAGCTAGCTCTGCCTCCTGCATGTCCCTGGAAGCTTTATTCGTCCAACCCAAAGAACCCGAAAACCTTAATCTTAAACTACTTAAATGAGTACCCGAGAGTTAAAAGGGAAAAACAAAAAATTTGGGTCAAACAAAAGTTTGGTGTGAATAATAATATGCCATCTCGGTTAATAGATATCTTGTTAGACTACGCCACTGAGCGGAATGGTTTTTCCCCTCACTAGAATCCTCTGGAAATATGTCTTTTAAAAATCAAGCTCCTGCAACCACAATGGTAAAACTAGACAATATAAAAAATCATATGCATGCATGCAACCTAGATAATCATGACCAATCTATTAAAATAAATAGACTATCTGTCCCAACATCATAGTTTTCTTAGGATAACTACAAACCTATATGGCTGACTCATGCAAACCTGATATATCACATTCTCCAACATACTATTAGATGGAAACTGGATGGTCTGTCTAAAACTTACCATTCCTAGGGTCACTCTAATGCTAATGGTTTTGCAGGCCAACCAATAACCTACCTCGTATTTGTGTATTCCTTTCTATGCGTAAACCTACTTTTAGTCTTACCCTTGACGAAGCCCTGCGCACTGGAATTTTATACTAGTATCAGCTAGGGGTTAACAACTGAAGTATAGGGCGTGACCCTACTTCAGTCCTATCTGATTTTCTAATCTCTGAGTCAATTCATCCAATTAAAATTAATATAAAGGTGATAAGAACAATAATCTATTTAGTAAATCCTCTATTAAATATCGTTTTTATTTCCTTGAAAACATAAGTCTTTATAATTGATTTAATCCTTAAAATCATACTTTAAAACAAGGAAAACTATAGCCCTTTACTTTCTAAAATATTATGCCAAGATATATATGCTTTATAAAATAACATCAATGAATTTCAAAATCACTTAAAGGTTGTCGCATCTCAAAACCTTAGGCTATAAAGCTATATACAATAAAACCATTTATATTGATAAAGTGCAGCATTGATATTGCCTATATGGGTTATCGCACACTTCCATAACAAAATCATGTTAAAGCATCTATTTTATAAAACACATGGCCATAAGGCCAAAATCATTTATGATGTATATTATAAATATATATAGATCGCCGAATACAAGCGGCATAGTTATGGGTTGCATAGTATTTAAAACTTAAAAATATGGGAATGTCGATATTAAGGTAAGGCGACATCATTGCCATAGAACACCAATGTCGTAAATAGCCTATAACGACATCATGGCTAAACAAGGCGGCATAAGAAACTAGTGACATCATTACCTCTTTATAATCAATGTCGAAATTCATAAAAGCAGCATCAATGCCTTAACATAGCTTATATCGAAAATATACTTATAGGGGCATTGTTGCCTTATGGAGTTGAAGTCAATATAAAGAATATGCGGCATCATGAATGTCACTATAAAACTTGCGGCATTATCGATGTTGCAACAAAACATGTGGTATAAAACAGACGGCAGGAACATATGCGGTAAGAAGATTAGCAGTATTACCAACGATCTAGGCATCAATGTTGGCATTGATACGTCCCAACCTCAGTGGAATCATTCCATACCAACAAAGTTGCTATCGTATGTTTCCCTATTGGTTAGAGATAACTTACGGCATGGATGAACTTCAGCGTTGATTAATCAGGCATGGTAATCTCGTAATTAATAAGAAAAGTGTTTTATTTATTTAAGAAGCAATATCCTTTTACCGACTCAAATTCTTTGTCAAATTATTATTGGATGATAACTTTCTTTACCAATTCTTTTCTAAAAACTATTATAAATCAAAATTATATTCCCAAACATTTTTGCGAACCATAATTTTATATTAATATTATAATATAATTATATAGCCTTTCTAGTCTAATAAATTCGTATAAAATCATAAAAATTGGGAAAAATCCCCAAAAATCATAATAAAACAGATTTATCATATTATTTAACATATAAAAATTTTGGGATTAAAAAATTATTTAATTATTTTTAATAATTAAAATCCAAAATAAACCATTTTCTTCACTTAAGAAATATTCATGCTTACTTGAAAAATTATGAAATTAAAAACCTACTTCTAAAATAATATTTCCAACATCATATCAAAATTTCAAGTCGACTGGATGTCGTAAACTTGGTCTTCATTCTTAAAACCTATTAAATAATTGCATAATCATAATTCAAGCATATATTCAACCAATCATTCAAAACATGACATAAAAGAATCATAAGGTTTGGTTTTGAGTACAAAAACCTAAAACGAACACGCAAACAGGAGATGCAAAACTATTATACACCTTGATTTGATAAAGAAGAATGATATTTGAGTTTAGGATTGATTTTCCCAAGCTAAATCTTGATTTCCTAGCCTTTCTTTCTCTGTAATCTCTTAATAATGGCCGACCTTTAGTATGTTTAGGTTTGTATGAATGTGAATGAAATGAGGGTGAGGAGAGTAAAAGGGTTTATGTTAGGAAGTCTAGCATTTTTCCTATTTTTCCCCTCATTAAATTCCTTATTCTTATCAACCTTATTAGTTCATTAATTAAGGCTTGACCAATTAGAGTATCAAATCTCATTCTCTTTATTCCCTTACCTTTTTTTATTTAATTTATCTAATAAGATATCCTAAATAATGTTAATCAAAATTAGGGATGTTGCAGAATCCATTTGAAAGTGGTGTTAGAAACCTTAAGAGATCACCAACTCAAATCAAAATTCCATTTTTAGCCGAAAGAAGTCTAATTTTTTGTATATTTGATTTTTGGAAAAGATATTTCAGTTGACCCGGCTATGGTCAAAGCGGTTCAGAAATGGAAACGCCATAGTCCATGATAGAAACTCGTGATTTCTTAGAATTAGCCGGATACCATAGAAGATTTATTAAAGATTTCTCCAAATTTTCTTCTGCACTTACTCATCTAACAAAAAAAGGAGTAAAGTTTGTCTAGATAGACAAATGCAAAGAAGTTTATTTGAACAGAAGGAGCAGATACTTTCAAAAGCTCCAATGCTGGTAGTTCTCGAAAGAAATCAAGATCTGGTAGTTTATACAAGATGCCCGCGGGATAGGTCTTGGTGTTGTATTGATGTAGAAAGAAAATTTTGTAGCTTACGCATCTAGATAGCTCAGGCCAAATGAAGTTAGATATGTCAGTCATGATCTTGAGTTGACAATAGTGGTAAATCTTGGCAACATTACCTATTAAGAGAATGGTTTTAGTGTGAGAAAATCTGCATTTAGTTATACTTATTGGTAGCACTTCAAAGGTAAATGCAACCATTATTATTTTACCCATTATTTTTCTTGTATATCTAAAGCTACCAGAATTTCCCGCCTTCCTCGCTAATGCTAAAACACTTATTATGCTTCAAAAGTCCTCCTTTATCCTCTTCACTAAAGAAAAACTCAACAAGTCACAATAGCGTTTCCTTCATCATCATCATCCTGCTACTCCTCTCCTTCATTATACCCCTCTCATCGTTGTCGATTGACTCCTTCAATCGACTGCTCGCTTATGTTAAGCCGTACAATCTTATATACAGAATCTTTAATTCTATATGGATTTTATATGGTTCTACATGGATTTCTACACAAATCCTAAATCTCTACTTATTTGCATTAAATTTACAAACCCTAAATCTCACCCATCTACGTCAATTTTATAAACCCTAAATCATTGCTCCTCTATGTCAATTTGATATCTGTAACTATATTAATACTCAACTATCTTCTTATATATAAAATATAATTTGCAACTTGTTTCTATAATTAGTTTTGTTGGAATTTTTTCGGTGATTTGAGTATGATGATGAGGAGATTTCTATACTACTGACTTTAAGGATTTAGTGTGTAGATTTTTTTTACATAATAGTTCAATCCAATAGGTACAAACGGATTGAAGAACTATTGTCTTCATGATTCAATGAAGTCTAGAAATAGTGTAATCGGATTCAAAGCTTATATGACTTTGATCCGGCCAAAAATCACTCTTTTGTTATTTTCTAATGATGCAAAATTAGAGAAGAGAGTAGAGAAGAAGAAGAGAAGATTTGCAACACCTTTAAGGCATTTTTGATTTGCAACACTTTTAAAGCATTTCTGATTTTCAAGGTGAAGAAGGCGTAGCAAATTTCAAGGAAAAGAAAGTGTTCTGAAACATTTTTCGGATGTTGCTATTTATAGTTGTGAAGAGAGGTGTCTTGTCATTTGAAACGTTGCATCTCTACCTAACGACGCTTCTTTTTGTTTGAATACAAATGTCCTGCCATTTCAAATGGTTACCATTTCCACCAATTCTGTCTATTCAATTTGAATTTAAATCTGGCCTGTTTGAACAAAAATAATTTTGTTCAAGAATATTATTTGGACCCAAACTCAAACCCCAACCCGACCCGGTTCGGTTTGGTTTGGTCGGACTGACGGTGGTGGAGTGCACGTATGTGGTGGTTATGCATGGCTTCCTCTTCTTCTTCTTTAAAACAAACCCCAATCCCCAAATCATTTTGAAAATTTACAATAATTTTAACCCATTTTCAAAATAAGTAAAATAAATAAAGTAGATGGCTACATCACTAAAGTGATTGGCTACATACCCAAGTGGGATCAAGCCAACGTAGTTCCAAGATCAAGTTTTGCATCATCGTGGAAATCAATACATAAATGATAGGTATCTTTTAGATTTGAACCTTCACTTAGTATAAACCGTTCAAAGTTCTATCGAGGTCTATGGTGAATGTATCTTGAACCAAGTACCCCTTGTGATAGTACTGGAACAGCCACACATACTGATGTCCAGATATAGAGTATTATTATGTGGAGATTGTTGTACTTCTAACTTCAAGGATCTACTGTGTAGATTGTTTTAAACAATAAACTGACTCAACGGGTACAAACGGATTGAAGAACTATTGACATCTGGATTCAACGGAGCCTTGAAACAACGTAACCATATTTAAAGTTTGAATGTCTTTGATCCGGCCAAGACATACTCTTTTATTATTTTCTGTGATGCAAAATTAAGAGAAGAGAGTGGAGAAGAAGAAGAGAAGATAATTAAGAATTGGCAATGCTTTTCAGGCGCTTATGTTTTCAGGAAGAAGAAAGTGTTTTGATACACTTTCGGACGTTGCAAATTTTTGGAAGAAGAACTCACTCTGAAACAGTTTCTGAGAATTGCTATTTATAATTGCAAAGAGGCGCCTTTTCGTTTGAGAAGATGCGTCCATTCTTTTGCAATAGTCACGTCTCCCACCTACGTCTATTCATTTGAATACAACGTCCCTCCATTTCAAACGGTCGCATCTCCTATCAGTTTTGCCCACTTAAATTCGAATTTAAATCCCGCCATTCCAAGATGTGGGACTAAACTTTCCTTCCTCTTCTTCATCTTCAAAACAAATTCCAATGCCCAAGTCATTTGAAAATTTACAACAATTTTCCCCATTTTCAAAATAAGTAAAATAAATAAAGTAGATGGCTGCATCACTAAAGTGACTACCTACGTACCCAATTGGGATCAAGCCAATGTAGTTCCAAGATCAAGTATGCATCACCGTGGAAATCAATATATAAATGATAGGAATCTATTGGGTTTGAACCTTCACTTAGTTTGAACCGTTCAAAGTTCTATCGAGGTCTATGGTGAATGTATCTGGAACTAAGTACCCCTTGTGATAGTATCGGAACAGTCACACATACCGATTTCCATATCTAGAGTGTTCTGTGTGTTCTGCATATTAATGGCCATGTGCTCAAATCCTGAGTTCATGAGTCTTCTTCAAAAGGCGGTCTTACTTTCTTAGGAAACGGTCTGATTTCCATACTCATATGGTATTTTCCTTAAGGTGTTTCTACAATACACCTTGTGATTTTAACTAGACTTATTAAGGATTTTCATCCATCCTCCTTTATGAAGAATCCAACACTAATGATGGGCAGTTAGTTTTAGTGTTCTATAATCATTCTCTTAACTTGTTGGTACCAATTGAACTTTGTCTATCCTTTTCAAGACATAAGTTGAGTTTCTATTAAGGAAGATCAACCTTCATTCACAGAACTTAGCCCTATTTCTTTTGATTTTATAGAAACCATAACCTTTGGAAGACTCTTAGTAAATGGGTCAGCCAACTTTTTTTTGTTTCTATGTAATCAACATTGATTACTCCTCTTTTGACTAATTATCTTGTTATCTGATGTCTAAGGCTTACATGTCCAGACGTTCATGTATAAGTTTTATAAGAATCATGATATATCGTAACCTGATTGTTACGGTTAACCAAGACTGCTAGTGATGGCCTCTTCCATAAAAGATTTTCTATTAATAAATTCCTAAGCCATTCTGCCTCCTTGCTTGCATTTTCTAATGAAATCAATTTTGACAACATTGTTGAGTCAAAAATACAGGTCTGTTTGTTACAGCAAGAAGACATAACTGCACCTCCTAATGTGAAAATCCACCCGATTGTAGACTTGGATTTGAACTCTAAATTGAACCATGTCGCATCACTATATCCTTCTAATACAGTAGGATATCCTTTATAAGATAAATCATAGTCTATATTTCCCTTTAAATAACCTAGAACTCTAGAGACACCTTTTCAATGTTCATAACCTGAATTACTCGTAAATCGACACAACACGCTTATAGCATGCACTATGTCCGGTCTAGTGCAATACATAGCATACATTAGACTACCAATAATATTGGAATATTCAAGTTGAGATATTGTACGTCCAGTATTCTTCACTAACTTAATACTCAGATCTAAGTGAGTTGTTGTTGGTTTGTCATTGCAATGACCATACTTCTTGAGGAACTTCTCAACATAGTGAGATTGGGTTAGTACCAACTCTCTCTTGTAGGATCTAGATTAACCCTAGAGGGGGGGGGGTGAATAGGGTTATCGCAATTTTCTCAAATTAAACGCGGAAGTAAACAACAGATAAATAAATATGCAGTAAAGTAAATCACACACAGAATTTACCCAGCTTCGGCAACCCCTGCCTACTGCTGCATTCCCAGATTTCTATTAGAGTTAAACAGTATCTCGCTTACAAACACTCTGACAGACTCGCAGACACTCGCTCCCGCTCACAAACACTCCTACAGACTCGCACACCCTGCTCCGCCTATAGAGTTTCGTTTACTCGCAAACTCTGCTCCCGCCTATAGAGCTTTGCAAACTCGCAGCCTCCCTGCTCACTGAACTAACCCTAACTAGACAATCTGACAACACCTAAACCTTAGGTGGTGATTCACTCTGACTGGACTTTGACAATACAAACTGAAAGTACAAAATACAGTTTGAACCCCAGGGCAAAATATAGATTGACAGATTAAAATTCCTTTGCCCTCAAATGAATTTGGCCTAAAAATTAAATCAATAAAACTTGGCCCAAATTTAAACTAAATTAAACCCTATTAAAAACTTAAACCCTAATTTAATTTAACCCCTTGTTAAAATTAGGCCGACCCCTTTATTTCATTATTCAACGCGATCCTCTTCTTTGTTCTGGAAAAATAAATGGTGGCCGCTGAGAATTAGGGCTTCGGCTATTTGGTTCTCTGATGATTTAGCTCCTCGATTCTCTGTTGCCTTCGAATCTAGAAATTGAGGCTTCGCCTCCTCTTTGCTTGATTCTGGAATTAGGGATTTGGCTCTGCTCGAAGTGCTTGGCACAGCCTTGCGCGCTTTCTATTCGTCGATGATTGTATGGTTTGTGTTGCTCCTCTGTCGCAGTAGCTTCTCTGAGCTCGTCAATGGCTTCGAGTAAGTTTGTTGCTCTTTGATTTATATGTTCGAACACCTATGGATATGTCGATGATGATCGGGCTTATTTTGTATTCGTATGATTTGTCGTTGAAGCTTATTGTCGATGATGATACCTTCGGTTGCTTTTATATGGGTTCGAACTTTCCTGATATAGTGATGACTTGATTATCACGGCTTTGACTGATTCAAATGCGCGTATATTCGATATTGTATAGATATTACGATTTTCTCTTGACTGATTCAACTGCGTTTATTTTCGTATATACTACGTGATAGTCACGGCTTGGGTTTCTTGACTTGGTTTGTAATTATCGGCCTGTTTATCTCCGTGAATATAACTTTCTATTGACTTGTTCAACTTTGATTAAAAACATGGTTTTGAATTCCTTTGACTTTGAGATGAAAGATGACTTGTTCATTCACGGCTTTGTCTCTGATACTTGATTTTTCAAACATTGCATAATCTTTACTTTCTGATTCCATTTTGTCTTCGGCATTGAATGTGTTGATTAACTGGAGATTTTGAACTGAATTGTATTGAGTGGTGGTTGTGTCTGCATCTCGTTACTTGTCTTGCAATTTGCACTTTACCTGATTGGATATTGAACTGTATGTACGATCTCACCCTGTTTCATTTGGTATACTTCATTCCTTGACCCGTCTCATTTGCATGCTGATGATCTGATACTTTAACTTGAGTCTGCACATTCCTTCTGACTTGTACATGTTGTTGCTTGATTATGTGATTCTTGTGAATTTCGACTTTGGTATCGTTTGAACTGTTGCATTTGGTTTGCTTGTATATATGTATGGCTTCGGCATTGTTTTGATGCTCTGGTCTTTAACTTGTGATGATTTGAACTGTTGGACTTGGTTGATCATCTGCACTGGTCTTGTTGCCTTTGCCTGTTCCATTGGTTATCTTTTCTGTCATTTGCAGTTGCACTTTTGAGTCATTCATTCTGTTCTTATATTGTTGCATTGTTGTAGCTGGTCTGGTGGCACAGTCTTGTATGTATGCTCGAGTCTGGTCATTTTCATTGAACCATGCCATGTCGAACTTGTACCACTCTGGTCATCATTGTATGTTGTCACTTGAACTGGTGCACTTCCATATTTGTCAGTGTTGTTGTGCACTCTAGTTTCCAGATGCATTTGATTGACTTGATGCACTTGTGTTTGAGACAGTTTTGTTTTGACCTTGTGCACTCGAGTTGGCGAGGCAGTGCACACGTGTATACGTGTGTACTGCAGCCACTCGTAAATACCTAGTGCACACGTGTATACGTGTGTACTGCAGCCACTCGTAAATACCTGTCCCTGAAATAAATACTGATATGCACATATATTACACAATCAAAGATGATGACGATAACCCATATATCTGAGGCACTAATAAAAAACAAATTTTATATTCTTGCAAACTAAAATTTGTTTATCTTCAGATTACTGCTGTAGTTGCTTAATTATACAGGTACACAGAAGACAAGACAGATACTGGAACTGGACAGTGCAAATGCAGACAAACAACTGAGTGTATGAGTGATGTAGTGAGGACTGTGACTGTAAAATCAAATTGTGATGTATACAGAAATTGTATAGTTATAGTGAGTCAGAATTTGTACCATTCAAAATTTGTAATAAAAGATTGTTTGAATAAAATTTCAGTTTTAATTCAAATTCTGTGTCGATAAAATTTCTGTTATTTCTGTATATATATAATCTGTAAACACATCTAAAATACGATATATATAGTTTGTTATCATCAAACACTAAACACACATCAAACAATCTCCCCCTTTTGATGATGACAAACATATATTAAAGATTTTGAAATTCCAATAGATGTGTTTAAACATGAGATATTTAGCTCCCCCTACATGTATGCTCCCCCTACATGAATACTCCCCCTACAACTGAGACTATTCCATATTCAGTCGAATAAAAAAAACTATAGAAAATAACTAACAACATTTAACAAATTTGGTGTAGTATTCCAAAAATACTTATTTTCTTATCAAAATCTCTTCCTTCTCCCCCTTTTGTTATCATCAAAAGACTGACAAAAAATAATGAAACAGTAGGGGAAAAACAAATGGAAAAAATAGGGAAAAACCATAATATATCATAACAAGATAACAATTTCCACATTTTAGAGAATGGATCGATAATTTGATTTTTATAATGAGAAGAGAGATATTCTATTCTATTTTAATTTTAAAAAGATTTGTCATTTAAGCATAAAAAATAATAAGCACTTACTAACCACGCATAACCATAAGGACTTTTAAATGGGATTAGCAGTTACTCATTAGTTATCAAGCTCCATCCATGCATAACCATAAGGACTTTTAAATGAGAATGAAGTGATGATAACCTCTCATTATCCATCCATGCATAACCATAAGGACTTTTAAATGAGAATGGATGCATGAGGAATATTTTAAAATTCTCTTTGATTTTTCCTTTTTAATTTAAAAAACAATTCACTCTTCTCATTTTTTAAAAACATTATGAGTGATAGAAAGATGGTAGAAATAGAAATGGTCGTGGAATAAGTTACCAAATTAATCATATTATGAAATTTCATAAACCAAACGTATTTCCACTACTGAATACCATATTCGAATCAATCTTTGAATGATATCCAAAACATGTTTGAATTCTAGAAATTGAAGTTGAAAATAAATATCCAAGAATATTTCAACCAAAAATTGAAAAATGATTAGTCAATTTCCATAATCCCCAAATCCAAACGTAATCTGAAAATCTGTCTTTGGGAAGGGGTTTTGTGAAAATATCAGTAAGTTGATTCTCAGTTGAAATGAATTTAATGCAAATGTTTTCCCTAGCAATGTGATCTCTAAGAAAATGGTGTCTCACATTAATGTGTTTCGTGCGTGAATGATGTAACTAATAAATGTCCTAGCATGAAACATGTCTCACTAGTACTTTTCCTGTCAACCAGTGAACCCGTATAATCAACATCAGAATAACCAACTAAATTAAAGTTTTCACACGAAAGATATCATAGTCCAAATTTGTGTGTGTGAAAAATATCTCAAAATTTCGTTTAGTGGTATTCAAATGTGATTCTTTAGAATTAGAGTGAAATCGTGCAAACACAAACACACAGAAAACATAATATGGTGTCTAGAAGCAGTTAAGAACCATTTCAACAGTATCAGATTCATCTTCAGAACTAAAACTACGGTGTACACAAACTTTTATCAAATGAAGAGCGAGTGTGTATTCCTTCCGTAGACTTACAGTTAAAGTATCAAGATTATCTCAAAAACAATTTGAAGTTTTCATCAGTGAAGCAACAGTTTCAATAGTTTCTCAAAACTACCTTTTTAGACATGAGCAATCAGAAATCAATCATAGTTTGACCAAACAGATTAAGAAGAGGATGATTGATCAATTTTTAAGCACAGATTAAAATCGAGTCATATAAGATCATAAATCAAGCAAGTTAGATTCCGTCATCCATCACAATTACTTCGAGCAAGATAATATCATCAATCATAGCTGGCTGATTTAATTCAGATTATGGTGCAGATTCTTACCGATTATCTATCGTGTGAAAAACAAAGATAACTACCTGTTTTACCTGTACGATAATCATTAGTCGTTTGCTCATAGTGAATCTGTCACCTTTGTACTAGGCTAAGGAACGTTGATTTGACGCTCGATGTATATCTGGAACAGCCAGAATCCAAATAACACTAATGTTGTTCCTTAGCCTGCCACCACACCTACACGGTTAAAGATGTATGTGACCTATTTGTTTTTATAGGTCCATGATTGTTAGTGGCAGAATAACTGTGAATAAATAATCCTTTTGGAACCCAAACTTGTTTTGTCTTTTCATTTTTGTTCCAATAGACATGAAATTTGTTTGTAGAATTCTTAGGAACCCAAACTTGTATAAATCTCGTGTTCTTGTTCCTATGACTACAATTTTCAATATGATGTCCAACTATTTCACATTCAGTAAAGATGCCCTTTCCTTTTGCACTATCGTCAACCTGTGATTTACCAAAACCTAGCCCTTTTCGGTTGTTAGCAAACAATTGATTTCCTAATAACATATTGAATGATTTTTCTCCTCTTGAAAAGTTACTCACTGATTTCTCAAGATTTTGGACTTTGGTTTTCAGTGTTGTGTTTTCAGTCACAAGTGAGGTGCATCTGTTTATAAAATCCTTTTTCCTAGCTTCAATGGTTTCCTTTAGATTCAAGTTTTCTTTTTCAAGATTCTCAAAATTATTCTTCAGTTTTGATAATTCTGAATCTAAAATTTTACAATTTTTACATTCTAGGTTTTGAATTTTTTCAAGTTCAGATTCTAACCTAAAATTTTCATGAGCAAGTTTTTTTCTATCAGATTTCAGTTTTTCATTTTTATAATCAAGAGCTTCAACAGTTTTAGTAAGATCGAGGCACAAATAAGCAAGATCTTTATAAGAGTAGTTTTTTACCTCATTGGATTCTTCTGAGCTTGCTTCTGAATCTGATCTTGATTCTTTAGAGCTTGCTTCTGAATCTGATCTTACCGTAAGACACAGATTAGCCTCCTCTGAGCTATCAGTTGAAACTTCCTCTCCTTCCTCATCATCCCAAGTTGCTGCGAAGGCCTTTTTCTTCTTTTTCTTTCCTTTGTTGTTTTTGAGAAGTGGACAGTTTTGTTTGAAGTGACCAGGCTTGTTGCAGTTATAACAGATTAGTTCGTTTTCAGAGTTGTCAGAATCTTTAGATGTATTACTACTGGTCTTCTTCTTTCGTGGCTTGTATTTCGACCACCTTCTGAAATTATTGACAGCCACTGCAAGACCTTCAATTGGATCAACTTCTTCTTCATCGCTCTCTTCTCTGCTCTTTAAGGCAATCGTCTTCTTCTTTGGTTCGGAATTGATGCGTTCCTCCTTTGCTTTCAACTCAAGCTCATATGTCATCAGATTTCCGATCAAATCCTCCATGCGTAGTTTACTCAAATCTTTCGATTCTTGTATCGCCGTGACTTTCGCCTCAAAGTTCATTGGTAGGACTCGTAGTATTTTCCTTATCAGCTCTACCTCAGAGAATACCTTTCCAAGCGCTCTAGCGTTGTATACCAAGGTTGAGAAGCGTCCAAACATATCCTTTATGCTCTCGCCTTTTTCCATCACGAAGTTCTCGTATTCATTGCTGAACAGGGCTAGACGAGACTCTTTGACTTGAGAAGTTCCTTCGTGTGTCACCTCCAAAGTATGCCAAATTTCCTGTGCTGTTTTACAATGAGAAATTCTATTAAATTCAGTCTTATCAAGAGCAAAGATCAAAGCATTCATAGCTTTAGCATTTGTAGTTTTTAATTTCTTATCATTAGCATCCCACCTCTCCTTAGGTTTAGGAATTTCAGTATCACCAATAGTTATAGTGGGAGGTGTATAGCCAGTTTCAATAATATCCCAAACATCATAATCAACAGAACTAAGATAAATACTCATCCTAACCTTCCAGTAAGCATAATCATTCCCATTAAACATTGGTGGCCTAGCAATAGATTGCCCCTCAGAAAAAGCATTATTAGATGGATTCATGACTCTAGAGTTAAAAAAAAATTACCTCGCTCTGATACCACTTGTAGGATCTAGATTAACCCTAGAGGGGGGGGGTGAATAGGGTTATCGCAATTTTCTCAAATTAAACGCGGAAGTAAACAACAGATAAATAAATATGCAGTAAAGTAAATCACACACAGAATTTACCCAGCTTCGGCAACCCCTGCCTACTGCTGCATTCCCAGATTTCTATTAGAGTTAAACAGTATCCCGCTTACAAACACTCTGACAGACTCGCAGACACTCGCTCCCGCTCACAAACACTCCTACAGACTCGCACACCCTGCTCCGCCTATAGAGTTTCGTTTACTCGCAAACTCTGCTCCCGCCTATAGAGCTTTGCAAACTCGCAGCCTCCCTGCTCACTGAACTAACCCTAACTAGACAATCTGACAACACCTAAACCTTAGGTGGTGATTCACTCTGACTGGACTTTGACAATACAAACTGAAAGTACAAAATACAGTTTGAACCCCAGGGCAAAATATAGATTGATAGATTAAAATTCCTTTGCCCTCAAATGAATTTGGCCTAAAAATTAAATCAATAAAACTTGGCCCAAATTTAAACTAAATTAAACCCTATTAAAAACTTAAACCCTAATTTAATTTAACCCCTTGTTAAAATTAGGCCGGCCCCTTTATTTCATTATTCAACGCGATCCTCTTCTTTGTTCTGGAAAAATAAATGGTGGCCGCTGAGAATTAGGGCTTCGGCTATTTGGTTCTCTGATGATTTAGCTCCTCGATTCTCTGTTGCCTTCGAATCTAGAAATTGAGGCTTTGCCTCCTCTTTGCTTGATTCTGGAATTAGGGATTTGGCTCTGCTCGAAGTGCTTGGCACAGCCTTGCGCGCTTTCTATTCGTCGATGATTGTATGGTTTGCGTTGCTCCTCTGTCGCAGTAGCTTCTCTGAGCTCGTCAATGGCTTCGAGTAAGTTTGTTGCTCTTTGATTTATATGTTCGAACACCTATGGATATGTCGATGATGATCGGGGTTATTTTGTATTCGTATGATTTGTCGTTGAAGCTTATTGTCGATGATGATACCTTCGGTTGCTTTTATATGGGTTTGAACTTTCCTGATATAGTGATAACTTGATTATCACGGCTTTGACTGATTCAAATGCGCGTATATTCGATATTGTATAGATATTACGATTTTCTCTTGACTGATTCAACTGCGTTTATTTTCGTATATACTACGTGATAGTCACGGCTTGGGTTTCTTGACTTGGTTTGTAATTATCGGCCTGTTTATCTCCGTGAATATAACTTTCTATTGACTTGTTCAACTTTGATTAAAAACATGGTTTTGAATTCCTTTGACTTTGAGATGAAAGATGACTTGTTCATTCACGGCTTTGTCTCTGATACTTGATTTTTCAAACATTGCATAATCTTTACTTTCTGATTCCATTTTGTCTTCGGCATTGAATGTGTTGATTAACTGGAGATTTTGAACTGAATTGTATTGAGTGGTGGTTGTGTCTGCATCTCGTTACTTGTCTTGCAATTTGCACTTTACCTGATTGGATATTGAACTGTATGTATGATCTCACCCTGTTTCATTTGGTATACTTCATTCCTTGACCCATCTCATTTGCATGCTGATGATCTGATACTTTAACTTGAGTCTGCACATTCCTTCTGACTTGTACATGTTGTTGCTTGATTCTGTGATTCTTGTGAATTTCGACTTTGGTATCGTTTGAACTGTTGCATTTGGTTTGCTTGTATATATGTATGGCTTCGGCATTGTTTTGATGCTCTGGTCTTTAACTTGTGATGATTTGAACTGTTGGACTTGGTTGATCATCTGCACTGGTCTTGTTGCCTTTGCCTGTTCCATTGGTTATCTTTTCTGTCATTTGCAGTTGCACTTTTGAGTCATTCATTCTGTTCTTATATTGTTGCATTATTGTAGCTGGTCTGGTGGCACAGTCTTGTATGTATGCTCGAGTCTGGTCATTTGCATTGAACCATGCCATGTCGAACTTGTACCACTCTGGTCATCATTGTATGTTGTCACTTGAACTGGTGCACTTCCATATTTGTCAGTGTTGTTGTGCACTCTAGTTTCCAGATGCATTTGATTGACTTGATGCACTTGTGTTTGAGACAGTTTTGTTTTGACCTTGTGCACTCGAGTTGGCGAGGCAGTGCACACGTGTATACGTGTGTACTGCAGCCACTCGTAAATACCTAGTGCACACGTGTATACGTGTGTACTGCAGCCACTCGTAAATACCTGTCCCTGAAATAAATACTGATATGCACATATATTACACAATCAAAGATGATGACGATAACCCATATATCTGAGGCACTAATAAAAAACAAATTTTATATTCTTGCAAACTAAAATTTGTTTATCTTCAGATTACTGCTGTAGTTGCTTAATTATACAGGTACACAGAAGACAAGACAGATACTGGAACTGGACAGTGCAAATGCAGACAAACAACTGAGTGTATGAGTGATGTAGTGAGGACTGTGACTGTAAAATCAAATTGTGATGTATACAGAAATTGTATAGTTATAGTGAGTCAGAATTTGTACCATTCAAAATTTGTAATAAAAGATTGTTTGAATAAAATTTCAGTTTTAATTCAAATTCTGTGTCGATAAAATTTCTGTTATTTCTGTATATATATAATCTGTAAACACATCTAAAATACGATATATATAGTTTGTTATCATCAAACACTAAACACACATCAAACATCTCTCTCTCTTTTCTCATGATTTTAATCCCTAAAATTACATCAGCCTCTACTAGATCTTTCATATCATATTTAGAGGATAAAAACTTCTTAGTTTCTTTCCTAGAAGATATATTAGTCCCAAATATTAACATGTCATCAACATATAAACATATTATAATACAATCAGTTTAATTTGATTTGCTATAAATATATTTATCAGCATCATTAACAATGAAGCCTTATAACAATGCTACTTTATCAAATGTCATTGCATGGGTGCCTGCTTCAAACCATAAGGATATTTTATTGGTTTACAAACTTTCTTTTCTTGGTCTGGATTTATAAAACCCTCTGGTTGTTACATGTATATCTCTTCTTCTAAGTCACCATTTAGAAATGTGGTTTTCACATCCATTTGGTGTATTGCAAGTTTATGAATGGATGCAAGTTCTATCAAACAACGAATCGAAGAAATGTGAGCAACAAGAGCGTATGTTTCAAAATAATCCACCCCATGTTTTTGCTAATAACCCTTCGCTGCTAATCTAGCTTTAAATTTGTTAATGGATCCATCAATTTTCATTTTTTTCTTAAATGCCCATTTACATGCTATTGGTTCGGTACCAGGAGGTAAATTAGTCAAAATCCAAGTTTGGTTTACCAAAATTGAATTCATTTCATCATTGATAGCTTCTTTCCAGAAAATAGAATCTTTTGAACTCATAGCTTCAAAATAAGTTTCCGGGTCATCATTAACATTAATTACGTATCTAGTGATGTTAGAAATTTCATTCTTACTTCCTTCTACAAGATACGTAATGAAGTGAGGACCATAGTCTTTTTCTATCCTTGCTCTTTTACTTTTCCTTCATTCAGTATCCTCTTTAGATACTGAAGCATTCTCGTTGTTTTGATAAGAGGTATAATCTTCATCATCGTTATCCTTAGTTTCAATATGTTCTTAACTAGATGATGCCAATGGATTCTTACTAGTTTGATGTTGGGCTATATACTTGTTTTCGAAATATTCTACATCCACAGGCTCAATTACTTCAAAAGTATCAAGGATTATATAATGATAAGTTATGCTATTATGAGAATAATCTATGAAATCACACTTAAATGTTTTATTTCCTAATTTTGGCCTTTTGGGATCTGGTTTTCTAACATACGCTAAACATCCCCAAACTTTAAGTCTTAATAAGTTAGTTTTTCGTTTAAACCATAGTTCATAAAGAGAATATTCTTCCTTTTCAAAGAAACTTTATTTAAAATATAACATGTAGATAAAATGGCATCGCCCTATAAGGTGTTAGGTAAATTTGAACTAATTAGCATAACATTAACCATTTCTATTAAAGTCCTATTTTTTCTTTCAGCAACTCTATTTTGTTGAGAGGTATAAGGAGCAGTAAACTGATGAATTAATCCTTTTTGTTTACAAAATAAAGTAAAGTCATTTGAAAAATATTCACCACTACGATCAAAATGTAATACTTTTATTTTAAGTCCTGATTGCATTTCAACTTCAGCCTTGTAAATTTTAAATTATCAAAGACTTCATCTCTTGATTTCATTATATAAACATAAGAATATCTAGAGTAATCATCAATAAATGTGACAAAAAGAATTTATTTTTGCCATATGTTGTGTGACCTTTTAAATCACCAACATCGCTATATACAAGATCGAGAAAACTAGTCTTCCTTTGTATAGATTTGAAGAATCTTCCATGTATCTTTGCTTGAATGCATATTTCACATTTAGAGATGGAGTCAAAATTGCAATCAGAAATTAATCCTAACATATTCATATTTTTGAGTGAACCATAGTTGACATGTCCTAATCAAGGATACCATAAATCTACAGAATCAATGACATAAGCAGAAGTTTTCTTTATTAAATTCAACTTAATCATGCCATTACAAGAATATCCATATCCAATGAACCTGCTGTTCTTGGATAACACTAATTTGTTAGACTTATACACTATCTTGAATCCTCCTTTGTTTAGAAGGTATCCAGAGACCAAATTCTTGCAAATATCGGGTACATGAAAAACATTGACTAAAGTGAGAGTCTTTCTGGAAGTGAACGATAGTTCTATAGTTCCTTTGCCAATTACTTTGCTGCGAACATTATTTGCTCTAGTAACTTCATTTTCATCTCTGCTAATTTCTTTGTAGTTCTTATAGAGACTACGGTCCTTGCATATTAATGATCGCTCCAGTATCAAGCCAGCAATCATTTTCTATGCCCCCAACGGAGTTTGCTTCTTGCACTACTACCGCCAATGTGTCTTCGATCGTATTCGCATTCATTTGTTTCTTTTGTTGACAACAGTCACGAGCATAGTGGCCAAGCTTGTTAGAAAAATAACAAACACCTTTCTTCTTACCTTAGAATGATTTTTCTTCTTAAACCGTGTCTCATCCTTAAGCTCTAACAAATTTGTCGATTCAATATTATTCACCTTAGAATGAAACTCGGTTTATGGATTATCATTTAGTTCTCGTTTACGAGAGTCCTCTTCTCTGTGAAGATGATGCTATAAAGTCTCTAAATCATAATCTATCTCCACCTGTTTCAATTTATTCTTATAATCATTCAAAGAGTGAGGGAGTCTATAAATTATAACTCCAACAACAAAGGATTCAGGGAGTTCAATCTTGGCTTCTTTAAATTGATTTACTATATATATAATTTCACTAACTTGTCCAATAATGGACCTATTATCATTCATTTTAAAATCCATAAAATTGCATATTAGGAATTTCTTATTACTTACCTCAGATATTCGATATTTACTCTCCAGTACAGTCCAGAGTGCTTTGGCTGTTTCCAGACTTTTATGTGCATCGTACATAGAAGTAGACAGTATGTTGAGTAGTGTCCTTTACACATGAAATCATCTTCTTCACACTTTACACATTTCGCTTTGAACTCATCCATATCTTTTGAAGTTTCTTCGGGTATGAATACATTTGAATCGGCTGAATGTTTTGAAAATTCAAACGAAAGGAAGCATCGTTTGGTAGAAGACGTGACTGTTGCAAACGAAAAGACATCTCCTCATGACTATAAAAAGAAACACCCAAGAACTATTTCGGATTACTTTCTTATCCCTAAAATTTGCAGCATCTGACAAGTGTTTCAAAACACTTTATTTTCTAAAAATCAGAAATGCCTGAAAGTTGTTGTGAATTACTGAAAGGTGTTGCAAACTAGATCTCCTTCTCTTCTTCTCTTTTCTTTCTTTCAAATCATTTCGTATTTTTTATACTGTAGATCACAAATTCGATACTCTTGTCACTGCAGTCAATTATTAATAGAAATTCAAACATTTTTGTGCGACCGTTCCATTTCAATGATAATAAACCAATGGCATTTACATTCTATATACAATTGTCAATTATTGGACAGGGATATTCCGGTTATGGATTTTAGTATGAGTTGTTTTGTTTTTAGTGGGTACATTTACATTTACATTCTATATACTATATGCGAGCTTAAAGTTCAACGGGTACCAACAAGTTATTAACACTATTCACCCCCCTCCCTCTAGTGTTAAATTAGCCTTAAGATTCATACATTCTATATACAATAGAGAATCAAATCAATAGAGTTTGAATTTGATCTTGATTGAGTTTATGAAGATCTTGAATAGAATTTCTATTAGAAATCAAGAGAGTGAAAGAGGAGAGTAAATATGAGAAAGTACTTAACAAAAATTCATTGAGAGAACCCCCATTTATAGAGAAACAACAGTCAAGCCCATTGGCAAAGAGATACGATGAAAAGACACTTTCATTCAAAATTTGAATAATACTCGGATTATATGTCGATATATGGGGTCTATGTATGTCAACATACCCTTTGTAATTTTGAAAAACATTTAATAAAAATTGTTTTGCAGATATTAAGTTTTGTAAAATATTTTGATACTTTGTAAAATCATTTAAGCATAGTTTATACACAATTTAACCATAATAAAAATTAATAAAACCGTATAAAATTATTTCAAAATATTTTAATATAAGGGATTTAAATATAAATAATATATAAAAAACAAATATATATATATAAAGTATAAGTGAATACATATTAAAATCAAAGTATTAATGAATGCTAAAAATATACTTTTGAATAGCATACCATTTAGCAAATATAAAACCAAAAACTATATCGAAATATAATAAATTATAGGTATATTAAAATATAAAATACTTAAAAACTTAATTACTCAAAATATAATAAACTTAAAAATAAGTTTAAAAATTATTTGAAAACTATTTTGAAAATATGTTTGAAAAATCATTTTGAAAACAGGGATTCTTTAAAAATCATTTTTGAAAACCATGATATTTGAAAATCATTCAAAATCAGAGAACAAAATTTAAAAAACCTTTTTGGGAACTGAAGAGACATTAAAGAAGTGCTACAAGAGCTTTAACAAAATAATCTATGACTGTAACGACCCAGAATTTTTGATAATTAAAATTTGAATATTTAATTAATTTTAAATATTAATAAGTGGAATTAAGAAGTCGAATGATTTATTTTTCGAATATTGGGTTTTAATTTGATAATTTAATCGATAAATTTAAATAGTGAAATTCCAGAGATAATTGAACATCAAGTTTAAAATGATTGAAAATGATTTGTAAAATTTTATTTAATCATACTGGAGTTATAGAAAGGTTATAGAACTTTTAAAATTGAATTTGGAGTTAATCTGTGAAAATTGAATATTTTAATATTTAATTATCGACTGTAATAATAGCCAATTTTCGAACAGTCTCAGGATTTAACGAAACTAGTTTCATTGGATCCGTAATAGTTAGTTATTATCGGATTTCAATTTTCGTAGCAATCGAAGTTATCGTTTGACCGTGGCAGCTCGAAACGCATCGATATCGTTTTAATTTTAAATCGTCGAGTTAAATTAGTCATTTTTCAAAAGGTCTCGGATTTCGACGAAACCAGTTTCATCGGATCCGTAATGTGAGATTATTGCAAGGTTTCAAATTTCGTAATTTTTGGATTTATCGTTTGTCCGGGGCAAGCCAAAACGCCTCGAAATCGATTTAAATCGGTTTAATTTAAATTGATCGTTTATCGCCATATCTCACACATACGATCGAATTAGCTTTCGAAACCTGTTCCATTGTGTCCGGAGCGCGGGGTAAACCCCGGAAACGCCAGTCACCGCGCGTAAATCGGAGTTTGGAAATTCCGGATGAATAGTGATTTGTGAATTTTTCTATATAAACCCCTCCACTTTTTCATTTGCAAAGCAATTCAACCCTAACCCTAATTTTAGTTCAGCCGCCACTAAGGAAATGAATGGCCGGCGTCTTCCACCGTTCCCCCTCGATTATCTCCTCATCCACTCCCCGATAGACTTCGATTCCAACTAGAAGATTGTAGAGCACAGAGCGAACTGCAAATCCAATGGTTGAATTTTGTTGTAGTGGCTTAGATCGATGGCAATTTGCAGTCAAAGGGGGTGCGTTCGAGCTCGTTTTTCGAGCACAGGGGTTGACGGAGCTTCTCGCCGTTCGAGGCGTGGGTCGAGCTCGAGACGGGCTTTCGAAGGGTGCCGTTGTGATGGAGTTTCGTCAACGTTGGAGGGGGGTGCGACGTCGAAGTTCGAAAGTGAGTGATGGGTTCACATACGCGTGAACAACCTGGGAAGATGATAATTGCGTTTGGCGGCCTGATGTCTCAGTTAGAAAATCAACGGCAGGGATAAACTTTGGGTATAAAAATAAAAGAATTTGTAAATGATATTAAGATTTAAATTGTATAAAGTTTAAAATATCGTAACTTTGTCATATATTGTCAGAAAATTACGAAACCAGTGGCGTTGTCTTCGTATTGACAAGCACTACGCGATGCAATTGGATTGAAGTCGTTTGGAGCTAGTTTGAATTTTGGGTAAAATTAAACGCGCGTTTAATTTTATTCGAAATAAACGCTGAAATCAGAATTAAAATCAAGGTGAGATCTTCTCACTCAAATGAAAGTGGATTTTCTTTTACAGTTATTGATTGATTGATTGACTGCTTGGATGTGATATTAGATATAGTAGGATATATCTATATATATAGCAATATATACATATTGGCATATGTATATATTGGATTGATTGATTTCCCGCCTCGTATAGCGGATGAGACCCTATTGCGCCGTTAGTAAGCGGATATTTTATGAAACCCATATACCGCGATAATTCCGTACTGGAGTGGAATTGGTATTGTGCTAACATCTTTGGATGCAGGGAAACAGGTTGGAGGGATCCAACTGGATTCCTCAACTGTATTTACTTATTTACAGATATTGATATATATTCTGTTATCATATTGATATATGATATTGACTGTTGTGATTGACTAATTGATGCTGTTGCATCATCGGATTCAGTTTTGAAATGTAAAAATAACGACTTTTACTTTAAAAAGGTTTTTAAAGTGATTTTTGAAAATATACGTTTTATGGAATTTTTGAATCGATTTATAAACGTAAAATTTTAAAGTTATAAAAGTTATAATTTTTAGTGAAATATAACCGAAGTGTCGTTTTTGAAATAAAAGTCAATTTATTTATAAAATGATTAAAGTTGGGATTTTTGAATAACTATAAACGATTTGTATAAAAGATTTATAAAATTTATATTTTGTAAATCAAAATATTGGACTTATAAAACGAATTTTATAAGTGTTAAAAAGAAGTATAAATGGATTTCATAAGTGAATGAAATTAATAGATTTATATTGTGAAGTTAAAAATGAATGAAGTTGTAGAATAAAGGATTTATAAGTAATTTACTTATAACTTGGATTGTTGCCTTTAAATGGAATATTGATCGAATTTGTTCATAAATGATTCTTTTAAAAGTTGAAAACGTTATAAAGTACAAATGCGATTTATAAACGTTGTTTATAAATCCGAAATCACTTATTCTTATAAGTGAATTTTAGAAGTTAATAAAATGAGATTTATAAACCGGAGTTGTTATAGAAAATAGAAAATGGAATTTATAAACGTTGTTTTTATAAATTCGAAAATAAATCAAATTTGATTGATTTTAAATATAGAGATTATTAAGGGAATTTTATCCACGATTTTGGACAGTGGATAATTCTTGAAATAAATGTGTAAAAAAAAAAGGGATTGAAACTTGGTTATTGAAGTATATTCACGATTTTGGACAGTGAATATATTATTGAAGAAAAAAATGGTTATGTTTGGAAAAGTGACATTTAAAATGAAGTTAATAGTTTTAAAGGATGTTTTAAAACGTGATAAGTATCGAATACATAGATTTCAACTTTTATTGTTGAAATAGACGTTTTCGAGGAATTTAAGGAAATGGTGGACTATAACACTGTTGTTATAGTAAATGATTTCCAAAAGGAAATGTTGTGATGTAGTATTGGAAATTATATATCTATTTTAAATTCGAATCCCTATACTAGTGATTTTTGAGTCGTCGTAATGATGTTTTACGTAACATTCGTTTTGACTCAAATAAAATGTGTTTAAAGAATGATTTCCTTAAAGAATGAATATATACTTAATTTGATTTAAGTATATCGAATATTTTCCAAGTGTTGAAAATAAATGATTTGTGAAATACTTGTTATTAAATAAGTATGGAATTGCTTTTCCAATATGAAATGAAACGTTTTGAGATTTATCTTTGTAAAGATAAATTGAAAAGTGAATATTTGAAATTTGTTTTCAAATGGTTAAAGTGTGAAAATTTTATATCTAGCAAAGATATTTTTGGAAATTTAATAATTTGGAAAATTATTTGGAATCTGATGATGTTGCGCACCTTTATTGATAGTTAAATAACCGACTATCGATAATTACCTTTAGATAGGTATTTGTTGTGAATTGGATGAATTTGAATGCCACACTTATTTTTGAATAATCGCTCACTATTCGGGTTAGCTGGGAAAGGACCATGGGGTCGTATAACCCATTCCGAATATGTGATACGTCGTTATGAATTGCATTCGAAGACCGGTGTTGAAGACCGGATATTTTTGAAAACGGAAGGATTACCGTCGAGTTACTCTATATCGGCTGATCTCTGATTTAGAGGTTTTTATCACCCTTAGTGACGGGAAGTCCGGACGTGATTAGAAAATTATCCGGAAATGCAAGGGCTTCATGAGAAGTGCCTTCGGTTCTGTTCGATCCCGGAACAGACTTGTATGGATTGTGTGTCTGACGTTACAATTTGAGATATAAAGCTGATTTCTTTCAAATACATTTCTGTTGGTGGCGGAGAATTTATTCTCTTAGCTTAACACCCTTCTCTGAGACGTACGAGCTCAGAGGTTATGTAGTTGAAATTTATCAGCGATATATCCCAATTTGGTAACGTGGCATACTGAGTGTTGCTGTGAAATGATCAGTGTTTGATCATTTGTGATATGATCATTTGTTTGACCCGAAGCAGGGCTTTTTGTAGAAAGCGTAGCTTTATGGACGAGACTTCGTCGAGCCTCACACCCCGGAAATGGTCGAAACAGGAAGGATGCGGCAAGGTTCTAGGGAGTAGCGCCCCTTAGTGTATGTCATTCCTTCTGGATAGAGGTGGTATCATGGTATGGAGCCCAGATACTTAACCTATGTGGTTGCTGCATTATTATCTATGTGGTTTGTTGGAAATCGGGGATCCTCGGGAAGATCGGTTACGATCGGGGGATGGCATACGCGTGTCAGTAGTTACCTATTTTTGCAGAGGTAACCCGGCCTTGTGTTGGTAGAGATCTAACCGTAATGTTAGGTTATTTCTCGGGTCGTCTATTCCAGGGACGTACCCATCGTGGAAAAGGAAGTTCCTTAGCCTGACCATTTGTTGGAAATCCAAAGAAACAATACGAGCCTTGTACGGTTTTAGTTGTAGAACCTGCCATTTAATATGGTAGCTATAGCAAGCATACTATAATGGTACCTATGCTGGCTAAGATTAATATTCTACTTTCGAAATGTTTTCTACACTATGCACTAATAATAATATAAAAAAGAATTTGATTTTCGTGTAGTAAGCATCTTTGACTATCATAAGAAGAAATCTCCTCCAAGTCTGCGTTTGCATTGTGTGTGTGGCGGGAGGTCTTATGGTAGTTTCATTTTCCAAAAGCATTGCGAATTGACTTTAAAATTTTCTGCTATTTATTTTAAAGAATAACTGTTTTACGATCTCACACCAGTCACCATGACTGACCTGGAGTTTATTGTTTCCCTTCTAAACTCTGGGTGCCCACAAATTTCCACACGGACAGTCTAGAGTTATATTATCAGGATATTCTGGATATTCTGGAGCTTTGGAAGCAAGCTGGATGGCGAGACGTAGTATTTGTATCTGATAGTATTTATTCCGCTGTGTATTCTGTATGAGGACAAGTTTATATAACTGTCCATTGTTGTATATTAACTCTGATTGATGTATGTATAAAACTGATATAGTTCTTTGTTTTAAAAGACTAGTGATTATCTATTATATATTGTTCCGCTGCGATGTGTAAGATTCTGATATTGTTTTCTGTTCTGATGTTGTTCTGTTGTTCTTCTTCTTTCTTTCTTCTCTTTTTCTTCTATCTTCTTTTTCTTCTACTTTTTCCTTTTCTTAAAACCTTCACTATTGGAGTTTCCGGCACTCGATTGCTCGGCAGTCGATAAAGTGAGTATCGATGTCGAATTTTCGAAAGTCGAAAATTCTGGTACGTGACAGCGTGGTATCAGAGCATATGGTTAAGAGACAACCCTGCTCTGTTGGGTGTTACTCATTAGAGATAGAGTCAGTAGTACTCTAGAATGAGTTGAGTGTAATAATAGATACGAGTGCGTATTTGTTAGTGAATATAAAATTGTTTTATATTGTGATGATTGGTTTGTTGAGTGGTATATGGATTCTGGTCGGTATTGTCCGTACAACTCTATCGATAGGGATCTCTAAACACTTATATAGAACAATTCGACACGATATTGTTTTAAATAGGGTAAATGAGATAATTTTACCCAAAACTATTTTTGTATAGAAAAGAAATGTTTTTCTATAAAGTACTATAGTATATGGTTGCATGGATGTTAGGAAGTAATAATAGTGAATTATCATCACTGAAATTGAATAAGAAATTGAAATTTTAACTCCAAAGTTAAGAAATAAATTCACATGCAAATGAAATTTGAGAATATACATTATAAATGTGAATTGTAATTTAAAACGGAGTTCCAGAAAAGTTTTTGGAAATGTTTGAAAAGAATTTGAAAATTTTGGAGATTTGGAAAGTTTAAATCCTTTTGATTTGAAAATGAATTTCAAAGGTTTTGGAAAGTATTTTGACGGAATGAAAGGCTCTAAACTCTTTTCGGTCGCTGGAAAATAATCCTGATGATGATGGCCACATCATTAGAATTCATTTTCGGGTTTCCAGAAAAGGAATTGCTGCCAAATTGTTTAAATGGAGGTTGTTTGAAAAATTTGGGTTTTGTTTTAGAAAATTCAAAGGATAATTTGAACTGTTTTCAAAAATGGTTTTGAAAAGATTGAAAAGACTCTGGAATTCTATTTAAAATATTTATGAAATAAGAAATAAGTTGATAACTTATACCATTTGAATTTTTGATATAATAAATTTAACTTAAAGAATGAAGTTAAATCAAAGTAAGTATAAGTGAATCAATTAAATAAAGTGAAAAGATCACTTAAAGAAAATTTATTAAGTTGAAAATAAATTTGAATAAATGAAAGTGAGATTGAATGTTGAAATTCATTTCGAATTTGTAAGCAAATAAATTGAATTGAATAATTATCAATGAAAGATAAATTAAAATTCGTATGGAATTGAAACGGAATGTTGAAAATGAATTGGAATTTGTGATGAATTAGTAAATAAAACTAATTTAAAATAGTGCGGTTATGAATGAAAGTTAATTGATAAAAATTCAATATTCAAAATAGAAGATGAATTGAATTCAAATAGATTGGAATTGCGAATTGAATTCCAATGAAATTTGGAAAGTAAAATTGAATCATAATAGATATGTAACTTCAATAGTGAAGTAAAAATGTATAAGAAGTAAGTATTGAAAATTTTGTAATAGAATTTGCAAATTGGTTTGAATATATGTAACTAGATATTATGGCTAGTAGGATATACAGGTGTAAATGAATTGGATTTGATTTCAAAGATAAATTTGAATTGCTCGACAAAAGGTATGTATTTGAATTATAATATGAGATTTGCTGATTTCTGGTCTAGCCGCTTGGCATTTTCTTTTCTTTTTGAAATCTGAGAGTCCGTAGGGACGTTTTGTAGTCGTACCGTATTAGCCACGCAAAGGAGACGCTGGCAAAATTTTTCGAAAATTTCGAGTGTTAGAAAATTTTGAGAAAATTTTGGAAGTTTAAAATTTGAATTTAAACTCGAATTTGAATTTTTAAGTAAACAATGTTGTTTGGAACTTATAATTGAAGTTGGAAACGAGTTGAATGATAAAGAATCTTTAGTAGAAGGATTTGTTTTGAAATTAGATAAAACTATTTGGATGTTGAAAAATAGTAGACGAGTTAGGGATCATTTTTCTTAACTTGTAATTTCGAGGACGAAATTCTTTTAAGGGGGGAAGTCTGTAACGACCCAGAATTTTTGATAATTAAAATTTGAATATTTAATTAATTTAAAATATTAATAAGTGGAATTAAGAAGTCGAATGATTTATTTTTCGAATATTGGGTTTTAATTTGATAATTTAATCGATAAATTTAAATAGTGAAATTCCAGAGATAATTGAAAATCGAGTTTAAAATGATTGAAAATGATTTGTAAAATTTTATTTAATCATACTGGAGTTATAGAAAGGTTATAGAACTTTTAAAATTGAATTTGGAGTTAATCTGTGAAAATTGAATATTTTAATATTTAATTATCGACTGTAATAATAGCCAATTTTCGAACAGTCTCAGGATTTAACGAAACTAGTTTCATTAGATCCGTAATAGTTAGTTATTATCGGATTTCAATTTTCGTAGCAATCGAAGTTATCGTTTGACCGTGGCAGCTCGAAACGCATCGATATCGTTTTAATTTTAAATCGTCGAGTTAAATTAGTCATTTTTCAAAAGGTCTCAGATTTTGACGAAACCAGTTTCATCGGATCCGTAATGTGAGATTATTGCAAGGTTTCAAATTTCGTAATTTTTGGATTTAACGTTTGTCCGGGGCAAGCCAAAACGCCTCGAAATCGATTTAAATCGGTTTAATTTAAATTGATCGTTTATCGCCATATCTCACACATACGATCGAATTAGCTTTCGAAACCTGTTCCATTGTGTCCGGAGCGCGGGGTAAACCCCGGAAACGCCAGTCACCGCGCGTAAATCGGAGTTTGGAAATTCCGGATGAATAGTGATTTGTGAATTTTTCTATATAAACCCCTCCACTTTTTCATTTGCAAAGCAATTCAACCCTAACCCTAATTTTAGTTCAGCCACCACTAAGGAAATGAATGGCCGGCGTCTTCCACCGTTCCCCCTCGATTATCTCCTCATCCACTCCCCGATAGACTTCGATTCCAACTAGAAGATTGTAGAGCACAGAGCGAACTGCAAATCCAACGGTTGAATTTTGTTGTAGTGGCTTAGATCGATGGCAATTTGCAGTCAAAGGGGGTGCGTTCGAGCTCGTTTTTCGAGCACAGGGGTTGACCGAGCTTCTCGCCGTTCGAGGCATGGGTCGAGCTCGAGACGGGCTTTCGAAGGGTGCCGTTGTGATGGAGTTTCGTCAACGTTGGAGGGGGGTGCGACGTCGAAGTTCGAAAGTGAGTGATGGGTTCACATACGCGTGAACAACCTGGGAAGATGATAATTGCGTTTGGCGGCCTGATGTCTCAGTTAGAAAATCAACGGCAGGGATAAACTTTGGGTATAAAAATAAAAGAATTTGTAAATGATATTAAGATTTAAATTGTATAAAGTTTAAAATATCGTAACTTTGTCATATATTGTCAGAAAATTACGAAACCAGTGGCGTTGTCTTCGTATTGACAAGCACTACGCGATGCAATTGGATTGAAGTCGTTTGGAGCTAGTTTGAATTTTGGGTAAAATTAAACGCGCGTTTAATTTTATTCGAAATAAACGCTGAAATCAGAATTAAAATCAAGGTGAGATCTTCTCACTCAAATGAAAGTGGATTTTCTTTTACAGTTATTGATTGATTGATTGACTGCTTGGATGTGATATTAGATATAGTAGGATATATCTATATATATAGCAATATATACATATTGGCATATGTATATATTGGATTGATTGATTTCCCGCCTCGTATAGCGGATGAGACCCTATTGCGCCGTTAGTTAGCGGATATTTTATTAAACCCATATACCGCGATAATTCCGTACTGGAGCGGAATTGGTATTGTGCTAACATCTTTGGATGCAGGGAAACAGGTTGGAGGGATCCAACTGGATTCCTCAACTGTATTTACTTATTTACAGATATTGATATATATTCTGTTATCATATTGATATATGATATTGACTGTTGTGATTGACTAATTGATGCTGTTGCATCATCGGATTCAGTTTTGAAATGTAAAAATAACGACTTTTACTTTAAAAAGGTTTTTAAAGTGATTTTTGAAAATATACGTTTTATGGAATTTTTGAATCGATTTATAAACGTAAAATTTTAAAGTTATAAAAGTTATAATTTTTAGTGAAATATAACCGAAGTGTCGTTTTTGAAATAAAAGTCAATTTATTTATAAAATGATTAAAGTTGGGATTTTTGAATAACTATAAACGATTTGTATAAAAGATTTATAAAATTTATATTTTGTAAATCAAAATATTGGACTTATAAAACGAATTTTATAAGTGTTAAAAAGAAGTATAAATGGATTTCATAAGTGAATGAAATTAATAGATTTATATTGTGAAGTTAAAAATGAATGAAGTTGTAGAATAAAGGATTTATAAGTAATTTACTTATAACTTGGATTGTTGCCTTTAAATGGAATATTGATCGAATTTGTTCATAAATGATTCTTTTAAAAGTTGAAAACGTTATAAAGTACAAATGCGATTTATAAACGTTGTTTATAAATCCGAAATCACTTATTCTTATAAGTGAATTTTAGAAGTTAATAAAATGAGATTTATAAACCGGAGTTGTTATAGAAAATAGAAAATGGAATTTATAAACGTTGTTTTTATAAATTCGAAAATAAATCAAATTTGATTGATTTTAAATATAGAGATTATTAAGGGAATTTTATCCATGATTTTGGACAGTGGATAATTCTTGAAATAAATGTGTAAAAAAAAAAAGGGATTGAAACTTGGTTATTGAAGTATATTCACGATTTTGGACAGTGAATATATTATTGAATAAAAAAATGGTTATGTTTGGAAAAGTGACATTTAAAATGAAGTTAATAGTTTTAAAGGATGTTTTAAAACGTGATAAGTATCGAATACATAGATTTCAACTTTTATTGTTGAAATAGACGTTTTCGAGGAATTTAAGGAAATGGTGGACTATAACACTGTTGTTATAGTAAATGATTTCCAAAAGGAAATGTTGTGATGTAGTATTGGAAATTATATATCTATTTTAAATTCGAATCCCTATACTAGTGATTTTTGAGTCGTCGTAACGATGTTTTACGTAACATTCGTTTTGACTCAAATAAAATGTGTTTAAAGAATGATTTCCTTAAAGAATGAATATATACTTAATTTGATTTAAGTATATCGAATATTTTCCAAGTGTTGAAAATAAATTATTTGTGAAATACTTGTTATTAAATAAGTATGGAATTGCTTTTCCAATATGAAATGAAACGTTTTGAGATTTATCTTTGTAAAGATAAATTGAAAAGTGAATATTTGAAATTTGTTTTCAAATGGTTAAAGTGTGAAAATTTTATATCTAGCAAAGATATTTTTGGAAATTTAATAATTTGGAAAATTATTTGGAATCTGATGATGTTGCGCACCTTTATTGATAGTTAAATAACCGACTATCGATAATTACCTTTAGATAGGTATTTGTTGTGAATTGGATGAATTTGAATGCCACACTTATTTTTGAATAATCGCTCACTATTCGGGTTAGCCGGGAAAGGACCATGGGGTCGTATAACCCATTCCGAATATGTGTTACGTCGTTATGAATTGCATTCGAAGACCGGTGTTGAAGACCGGATATTTTTGAAAACGGAAGGATTACCGTCGAGTTACTCTACATCGGCTGATCTCCGATTTAGAGGTTTTTATCACCCTTAGTGACGGGAAGTCCGGACGTGATTAGAAAATTATCCGGAAATGCAAGGGCTTCGTGAGAAGTGCCTTCGGTTCTGTTCGATCCCGGAACAGACTTGTATGGATTGTGTGTCTGACGTTACAATTTGAGATATAAAGCTGATTTCTTTCAAATACATTTCTGTTGGTGGCGGAGAATTTATTCTCTTAGCTTAACACCCTTCTCTGAGACGTACGAGCTCAGAGGTTATGTAGTTGAAATTTATCAGCGATATATCCCAATTTGGTAACGTGGCATACTGAGTGTTGCTGTGAAATGATCAGTGTTTGATCATTTGTGATATGATCATTTGTTTGACCCGAAGCAGGGCTTTTTGTAGAAAGCGTAGCTTTGTGGACGAGACTTCGTCGAGCCTCACACCTCGGAAATGGTCGAAACAGGAAGGATGCGGCAAGGTTCTAGGGAGTAGCGCCCCTTAGTGTATGTCATTCCTTCTGGATAGAGGTGGTATCATGGTATGGAGCCCAGATACTTAACCTATGTGGTTGCTGCATTATTATCTATGTGGTTTGTTGGAAATCGGGGATCCTCGGGAAGATCGGTTACGATCGGGGGATGGCATACGCGTGTCAGTAGTTACCTATTTTTGCAGAGGTAACCCGGCCTTGTGTTGGCAGAGATCTAACCGTAATGTTAGGTTATTTCTCGGGTCGTCTATTCCAGGGACGTATCCATCGTGGAAAAGGAAGTTCCTTAGCCTGACCATTTGTTGGAAATCCAAAGAAACAATACGAGCCTTGTACGGTTTTAGTTGTAGAACCTGCCATTTAATATGGTAGCTATAGCAAGCATACTATAATGGTACCTATGCTGGCTAAGATTAATATTCTACTTTCGAAATGTTTTCTACACTATGCACTAATAATAATATCAAAAAGAATTTGATTTTCACGTAGTAAGCATCTTTGACTATCATAAGAAGAAATCTCCTCCAAGTCTGCGTTTGCATTGTGTGTGTGGCGGGAGGTCTTATGGTAGTTTCATTTTCCAAAAGCATTGCGAATTGACTTTAAAATTTTCTGCTATTTATTTTAAAGAATAACTGTTTTACGATCTCACACCAGTCACCATGACTGACCTGGAGTTTATTGTTTCCCTTCTAAACTCTGGGTGCCCACAAATTTCCACACGGGCAGTCTAGAGTTATATTATCAGGATATTCTGGATATTCTGGAGCTTTGGAAGCAAGCTGGATGGCGAGACGTAGTATTTGTATCTGATAGTATTTATTCCGCTGTGTATTCTGTATGAGGACAAGTTTATATAACTGTCCATTGTTGTATATTAACTCTGATTGATATATGTATAAAACTGATATAGTTCTTTGTTTTAAAAGACTAGTAATTATCTATTATATATTGTTCCGCTGCGATGTGTAAGATTCTGATATTGTTTTCTATTCTGATGTTGTTCTGTTGTTCTTCTTCTTTCTTTCTTCTCTTTTTCTTCTATCTTCTTTTTCTTCTACTTTTTCCTTTTCTTAAAACCCTCACTATTGGAGTTTCCGGCACTCGATTGCTCGGCAATCGATAAAGTGAGTATCGATGTCGAATTTTCGAAAGTCGAAAATTCCGGTACGTGACAATGACTATTTAACTTATCTTGATATCTTTAATCTTTAAACTCATGAGTCTTCAATCTTCGACTCTTGAATCTCTATATTAGCCTCCTGATTCTGCTTTTGATACTGTATAGTCTTCTTAATCAACATCTGTCTAATATCATACTATATATATATATATCTTGATAAAAACTTTAGTATTTATATTTTATATAATGTCATATGGTTGTTGTCATCAAAATTAAGGCCTAAGGTACTAACAATCTCCCCCTTTTATGATGATGACAACCATGTATATAAAATATGATATAACTGCCGCTGAGTTACAAAACTCCCCTTTAATTTATACCTGGACATTTTATATATTTCTCCCCCTTTGTCATCAACAAAAATATAACTAAACTCACCCTAACTAAAGTACTACATGATATATAAGAGTGATATGTTGATAAATAAGAAAAACCAATATTATTAATCTAACCAATCCAATACGTACAAATCTATATGCAAACCAAATTAAAATCACACAAATAAAATAAAAAGTGCACCAAAATCAAATCCAAATCCTAACAAATCAAACTATTGCATACTAATCCTAAGTCCTAAGGTTTTCTCTTGATAATGGAGGACTTATGGATGGGATAGAAAGGATAGTAAAGACAGAAATTCCCATTTTATTCAACGAGATTTCCATCTCGATTGAAGCATATTTCACCAATGAATCTTTCTTCTTCATCATCATCTTTCTCTCCCTCTTCTTCCTCTTCTTCCTCTTATTCATTTATAGGATTAAGTTCATCCTTTTCAATTATGATTGGATTTGTTGGATTATCCAATAGATATTTCTGAAGATTTCACATAATTCGGCCTTGTTTCTCTTGTTCCTTCATCATTCTCAATTGAATGGCTTACATTTCAGAAATCATATTGAGAGTATGCTTCAGATCACTCTCAATCTTTGTCACTTAGGCCAATGTAGAGGTTTGGAGAGGGCCTAGCGTGGGAGAATCGAAGGAAAACAATGTGGATTCATGTCTTGGACATTTGGAATTAGTAGGATCCATTAATTTATTTTTATTGTGGATTCTAGGAAGAAGAAGATGGTGAAATGGGTTTATTTTCAAAATAAAGTGGTTATATATAGCCATTTCAAGTTTTGAATTAAGGAGAGAAATTTGAATTCTGAAAATAACTGCATATGTCGACATATAGGATGTAGATATGTCGACATATCTAGTATAATTTTGATGATTTGTTTTTCTTTTTGTTTTTAATTTATAAGCTATTATTTTTAAATTTTGAGAAAGAACATATTTCTAACTCTCTTCTTACCTTAATAAACGATGTTTGATTTAATGATTTTGTTAATATATCAGCTATTTGATTTTCAGTTTTTATAAATTTGACTGAAATTATTCCTTTATTTACATTATCTCTCAGAAAGTGATGTCATATATCTATACGTTAAGTTCTTGCATGATGAATTGGATTTTTAGATAAATTAACCGCACCAGCATTGTCATAGTATATTGGTGATTTAGTAAAATTTGAACCAAAATCATTTAATGTTTGCGTATAAATATCCTGAGAACGGGCTAATGCTGCTGAAACATATTCTGCTTATGTTATAGACAAAGATATAGAATTTTGTATTTTGCTAAACTAGGAAATTAGATAATGTCCTAAAAAGTGACAAGTACCACTCTTATACTTTTTCGATCTGATTAGCATCCAGCATAATCAACATCACTATATAAAATTAAATCAAAGGAATCTTCTTTTAGATAGAAAAGTCCATAGTCTAGTGTGTTATTTAAATATCTTAATATTTTTTTACAGATTTAAGATGAGTTTCCTTAGGTTGGGATCGGTATCTTGCATAGAAACAAACACTATGCATTATATCAGGTCTACTTGCAGTGATATAGAGTAAATATCCAATCATACCTCTATAAGTTTTTTGATCTACATCTTTTGAGTTATCTTCTTTATTTAACTTTTCATTGGTTGCCATAGAAGGTAGTATACCCTTGTAATAGAGATGCTAAATTTATTAACTAATTCTTTGCCATATGTTTCTTGAGTTATAAAGATTCTATTATCTAATTGTCTTATTTGTAATCCTAAAAAGATTGTTTGTTCTCCCATATGACTCATTTCAAATTCTTTTGCCATGATATCAGAAAATTCTTTGTTTAGTTATTTATTTGTTGATCCAAATATAATATCATCTACATATATTTGTATTAGTTGAATGTCATTGTTATTTCTTTAATAAATAGAGTACCATCTACTTTCCCAATTTCAAATTTAGATTTTAATAAATATGGTTTAAATCTATCATACCATGCTCTAGGAGCTTGTTTTGAACCATGTAGAGCTTTCTTTAATTTATAAACATAATTTGAAAAAAATTCATCTTCAAATAAAGGGGGTTGTTCTACATAAACATCTTCTTTAATAAACCATTTAAAAAAGCACTTTTAACATCCATTTGAAATAATCTAAAATTGTTATGATTTGCAAAGGCAAGTAAGATTCTTATGATTTTGGCTTTCTTATATGGATATATATTTTCAGTATTATTATTACTTTCATCATTTATTTCGTTAACTATGACTTCATTATTGCTATTTTCTTCCTCACCACAATTGTTATTATCGATTTTAACGTTTTCATCAAATGAAACATGCAATGTCTCTTCAATTATGTTAGTTCTGGTATTGAAAACTCTATAAGCTTTACTTATGTTTGAATATCCAACAAAATTCCTTTATCTTCTTTAGCATCAAATTTATCTAAATTTTCCTTAGTATTCAATATAAAGCATTTACTGCCAAAAACTTTAAAATATGATACTTTAGGCTTTTATTATAAAATAATTCATATGGTGTTTTCTTAGTCAAAGGTCTTATTAAAATTTGATTTAACATATAACATGCTGTAGAAACTGCTTTAGCCCCTAGGTAAATTACTATCATTTAACATAGTTCTAGCGCACTCTTGAATCGTTCAATTTTTACATTCTACTAATCCATTTTGTTGAGGTGTTCTTGAAAATGAAAATTTATGTGTAATACCTTTCTTATTACAAAAATTTTCAAAATTTTCATTTTCGAATTCTCTATTATGACCACTTCAAATTGTTTTAAATTTTATAAGACATTTGATTTTGAATTCTTTTAACAAAGATTTTAAACATTTCAAAAGCATCTACTTTTAAGTTTAGGAAAATCGTCCACGTAAACCTAGAGAAATTATTACGATTACAAAGACATATCTATTATGATTTATAGATTGTATTTGCGAAGGATCGAAAAGATCTAAATGAAGAAGTTCAACGGGTTGAGAGGTAGAAATAATTTCTTTTGACTTAAAAGAAATTTTTCTAAGCTTTCCTAATTAACACGCATCACAAAGAATTATAACATCAAAATTCATTTTAGGAAGACCTCTAACTAGATCATATTTGGCAATTTTAGATAGGTGTTTGAAATTCAAATGACCAAATCTTTTATGCTAAATCCAAGAGTCACTTGATTCGACCAAAAGATATAAGTTATCATTTGACACTTTTATACTTAGTATATAGATATCTCTTTTTCTAATGCCTTCAAAGATAATGTTTGACTCATTATCTTCAATATGATGACTAATACTTAGCAAGTTATGTTTTAAATTCCTAATTAACAAAACATAAAAAACAGTACAAGTTTTAAAATTACCGACATTGCCGATGTCAATCACATATCCTTTAGAGTGGTTTCCAAAATTGACCAATCCACCATCTTTGTAAATAATATCCGTCAAGATCTTCGGATTTCCAATCATGTGCCTTGAGCATCCATTATCCACTATCCACATATCCTTTTTGATATGTAAAGTTTGATCATCGGTGTCTTTTCATCAAAAGCCATGTAACACATTTGAACCTGCAAATTATACCTTTTCAAAAGATCAAGTGCCTTTTCGTAATGAATGGATGCAAATTTATGAAACAATGTCATGTTGATTGTGCAAAATTGCTTTTCACAAATAGTGTTAAAAATATTATCAATAACTTTTGTCATCAAAACTTTTCAAAAATCAAATTACGATTTTTGAAAACCAATGGTCCGATACCAAGTTTGGAGGCTATACCCGAAGAAACTTCAAAAGATAGGGATGAGTTGAAAACAAAACGTGTGAAGCGCAAAGAAGATGGTTTCCTGTGTAGAGGATACATATCCAACGCACTGTCTACTTCTGTATATAATGCACATAGAAATATGGAAACAGATCGTTGGAACTTTTACAAAGATTCGAGTATGATGATGAGGAGATTGCTATACTTCTGACTTCAAGGATCTACTGTGTAGACTCTTTTAGACAATAATTCAACCTAATAGGTATAAACGGATTGAATAACTATTGACTTCAGGATTCAATGAAGCCTTGAAATAGCGTAATCGGATTCAAAGTTTGTACGACTTTGATCCAGCCAAGAATCACTCTTTTGTTATTTTCTGATGCTGCAAAATTAGAGAAGAGAGTAAAGAAGAAGAAGAGAAGATTTGCAACACCTTTTAGGTGTTTTTCATTTGCAACGCCTTTCAGGCTTGACTGATTTTCAGGATGAAGTAGCGCTCTGAAACAGTTTTCACGTGTAGCAAATTTCAGTGAAAAGAAAGTGTTCCAAAATAGTTTTCAGATGTTGCTATTTGTAGTTGTGAAAGAGTTGTCTTTTCGTTTGAAACGTTCCGTCCCTACGAAACGACGCTTCTTTTTGTTTGAATACAAACGTACCGCCATTTTAAATGGTTGGGTTTTCCACCAATTCTATCCATTCAATTTGAATTTAAATCAGGCCCGTTTGAAGAAAAATAATTTTGTCCAAGAATGTTATTTTGACCCTGACCCAAACCCAAACCCAATCCAATTGGTGGCGGCATGCACGCGTGGTGATTGTACATAGCTTCTCTATGCATAATAGAACAAACATTTTGAGCGCCCAAAGGGTTGAACCTGCTCTTGAAGAACCCTATTTAAATAAATACAGTTCTTTATATTCCAAGTTGTGGGACTAAACTTTCTTTCCACTTCTTTAAAACAAAACCCCAATGCCTAAATTACTTTGAAAATTTTCAATAAGTTTCGAAACCGACATTCCTTATAAAATGTCTATGTTCATGAAAGTTGAAAATAATTTAAATACTTGTTAAAAAATTAAATTGTTGTATTAACAAGAATGCCAATTCAAGGCCAGACAAACTTAACCTCCTTTTGTTTTGGAGGTTCAATTAATGCTAGTTGTAATGAAGGTCCAAGGGTATTCTGAACAACAAGTTCCTAGTTTAGGAATTTTGAAAGTGCTTTATGACTTGCTTTCAGTTTTTCCTTTCGGTTAGATAAAGCCACTCCCATAGCATGTTGGAGGAGATCCTTATTTTCTTTGAAACACAATACAGACATCTATAATTTGTGTATTCGTCTTTTAGTTCCTTGATTTGTAACTTGGAGTAACACTTAGCTTTGTAATCTTCTAGGCTCACTAAATCAGAATCGCTTGAAACTCCGATGAATTTGAACTATAATCCATCATATGTGGATAACTAACTAAATAAGCAAAGAAATGATATGAGTATAGCTTGCTTCATTATAGAAAAGGCCCTGATGTATCGGAATTTAGAACGTTTTTATGCTATATCTTCTACTAAATAAAATTTACTAAGGTGAATGGTAACATTATATGCAGTGCAATTTGATTATGGTGACCATTCCACTACAAAAGAAGCACTGTTTAGCGACAGCTATTAGCCGTTGGCGGCCGTCGCTAGCCGTCGCTAAATGTCGTTGCAAATTATATCGTTGCAACAAAAGAAAGTGACGGCACCGTCGTTCTTTTTACAACGGCTTGTAACGGCTAAGTGTCCACGTGGTAGCAACCATTGGGGTTGTTGGTTTCCCGGGTTGTAGTGTTCTTCTTTATTCTGTACAAATAATATATAATGTTTGCTTCGTCTATTCGTATCTTTTTATTCTGTAACATAACATACAATAGAAAATGTTGATATTGACATAGCTAATCAATTAGCATGTTTGATACAGCTAGCATATTGTATAGAAAAGTGTATATTTGGCATATGTTTTCCTTAATCATGCCTACTATCTATAATGCTGCACGCACTTATACTCATCTGTGCATGATGAAGTATGTAATAGTGCCATAATATTTTTTTATTATGTTTTTCTTTTTAAACTTCTAGGTAATGATAAACAATATTTTTTTATATATGTACTAAATGCAAGATTGTTGTTAGCTTTTTATTTCTAACTTTTGTATTTCTAAAGGATTTATATTAAAATGGTTTTTGGCGAATATATATTGGTAGTCTATACTATATGGCTTTTCAAAGTTGCAACTAGATTAATGTTAGGGTAACCCAAAATATTTGTAACCATTGCTTAAAGTAGGTTAATCAATTTCTACAAATAACAACTAAAGTCTAAAGTTATCAAATTTGCCAATGAGCATGTCTGTTTAAACCTGCAGATTATTCTGCAAGTATATTTGCCCATGATCTTTGCTATCATTACTTCTTGTCATGTTCTTCTTCACTTGCTCCTCCATCCTCGTGCCTTTTCATCGTTCAACAAATCTAAGTAATCATGTGCATCATATTACTTTATATCAATTAAATTAACCATATACATGTCATCACAAAAGAAATGATTTAATAACTTCAATACCAGCTAGAGGAAGCCACGGAGGTATGTTCAGTGTTCTCATGGTTACATCGTGTTGCATGGTTCAGCTTGTCGCTAACAATGTCAATTGACAGTATCTACTAACTTTCAAACCACCATACTTTAAATATGTTTTCTAACCCATGCATATTGTTGGTACTGAAGTTGATCATCAAACACTATTTTAAGGTGAAACTGGTAGCCCGGCCATGAATAACATATAAAATCACAAGATACAAGATAGTGATTCTGCTTTTCTGGTAAAATACACGAGCGTGTGAGTGTATCTTTGTATTGTGTGTTTGTGTGTACGGTTGAATAAACTAGAACTGTTTCACATAAGAAGCTTTGTCTCAAAAAAGAACAAACCCATAGGAGCGGGTATGGTTTTAAAATTTTGTAATGACTGTTGGAATATAAACTTGATTTATTAGTTTCTAGAGAATTCTTGTATTATGTTTAAAGGGGGGTGAGAGTTCTAGAATTATGTTTTCTTTGTAATCAAGTAAAAGTCTTTCTAGAATTATTTTTTCTTTGTAACCAAGTAAAAGTATTTCTAGAATTATGTTTTCTTTGTAATCAAGCAAAAGTAATTCTCGAATGATCTATTAGGGACTATAAATAGAGAAGCTCTCCCCTCATTTGTAATCAAGCAATCAAGCAAAGGAAAAATAATAATAAAGCATTATTTGTGAGAACAAGTTTCTTCTCTTTGTGTGTGAGTTGTGTGGATTAGTGAGAACAAGTTTCTTCTCTCTAGTCTCCAACCTTTTTTTTAATATATATATTCCAACAAAATGGTATTGGAGCGAGGTTTAGGGATGACTTCCAACAATATGTTGCAACCTCAACTTCCTCGTTTGACGGGAAAGAATTACAATCAATGGAGCATTCAAATGCAGTTCTTGTATGGCTCTCAAGATCTTTGGGAGATTGTTGAAAATGGATATGAAGAACCGGAGAATCAAGCAACACAACAATTGAATAGTTTGAAAGAGATTCGAAAGAAGGACAAGAAGGCTCTTTATTTTATCTATCAAGCGGTGGATGAAGCAATTTTTGAAAGGATCTCTTCGGCATCAACATCAAAGGAGGCATGGGACATCCTCAACAAGGCGTACAAAGGTGAAGAAAAGGTAAAGATGGTAAGACTTCAAGCTCTAAGAGGTGAGTTTGATTTACTCAAAATGAAAGAAAGTGAATCGGTAGAGGAATTTTATAATAGAACTATTTCTATTGCTAATCAAATTCGAGTCAATGGTGAAGAAATTTCAGATAAAAGAATTATTGAAAAAATTCTTCGAAGTATGACAAGGAAATTTGAGCATGTTATTGTTGCTATTGAAGAATCAAAAGATTTGAATACTTTCTCTCTTGAAGAATTGTTGGCTCACTACAATCTCATGAGATTCGCATCAAACAATTTGATTCCTCTCCTTCCGAGCAAGTTTTTCAAATTCGAGACACCAACCGTGGTGGTTTTAGAGGAAGAGGTGGAAGATCAGCCCGTGGTAGAGGACAAGGAAGAGGCCAAATTCAAAGTGAAAATTCAAGCCCATCTCAAGAAGGAAGAGGAAGAGGTCGTGGAGGATACAGTGGAAGAGGAAGAGGTAACTCTTATAATATTCAATGTCATTATTGTCATAAATATGGGCATATGAAAAAGGATTGTTTTAAAATAATTAATGATGAAAAAGATAATTCTAATTTTCTACATGAGAATTTGGAGACACAAGATGAAAGTATGCTTCTTGCTTGTAATGTTCAAGAAGTTTCTTTTGATGATATATGGTATATTGATAGTGGTTGTAGTAACCACATGACCGGAAATAAAAGTTGCTTTGTGAATTTTGATGAAAGTGTCCAACGAGAAGTCAAGACAGGTGATAACAAAAGGCTCATTGTCAAAGGCAGTGATGATATTCCGATACGGACAAAGCAAGGTACAAATTATATTTCTAATGTTTATTATGTTCCTGATCTTAAACACAATCTTTTGAGTGTTGGGCAACTTTTAAAGAAGGGACATAATGTGAATTTCAAAAATGATTTATGTGAGATCAAAGACAAAACTGGTGTTCTTATTGCAAAAGTGAAGATGACACCAACAAAAATGTTTCCGTTGCAAATTAAAAATGAAGCATTTCCATGTTTTGCTAATATTGTTAATGACAAGTCATGGCTTTGGCATCTTCGTTATAATCACTTGATTTTTAGCACTCTATCCAAGATTTGCAAAGATCATATGGTGAGAGGCATCCTAAATATTAGCAAACAAGATCAAGTATGTGAAAGTTGTGTTTTTGGCAAGTACCATCGAGATCCATTTCAAAAAGAAAAGGCATGGCGAGCAAAGAATCCTTTGGAGCTAGTGCATTCGGATTTATGTGGACCTATGTGCACAAACTCTCTTAGAGGTAATCGGTATTTTCTCACTTTTATTGATGACTATAGTCGCAAGATGTGGATTTACTTTCTCAAAGAAAAATCTCAAGTATTTGAAGTGTTCAAGATTTTTAAAGCACTTGTGGAGAAGCAAAGTGGTTTTTCTATAAAGACACTCCGATCCGATCGTGGTGGAGAATATATGGCGGAAGAATTCGGAAATTTCTTAAAGGATCATGGCATCCATCATCAACTAACGGTCCGCTCAACCCCTCAACAAAATGGGGTGGGCAAAAGAAAGAACCGTATCATCATGGAACTTGTTCGAAGTATGTTGAAGACAAAAGGATTGCCTAAAATATTTTGGGCCGAAGCTGTAGCATGTGCATGCTATGTTCTCAACCGTGCGACAACTAAAAGTGTTCAAGGAAAGACTCCACAAGAAGCATGGAGTGGTCACAAGCCATGTGTCTCCCACTTCCGAATTTTTGAAAGCATTTGTTACTCTCATGTGCCAGATGAAAAGAGAGGAAAACTTGATGACAAATCTGAAAAGTGCATCTTTGTTGGTTATAGTGAAAGATCCAAGGCATATAAATTATATAACCCCATCACAAAGAAGACTATTATTAGTCATGATGTAATTTTCAATGAGGAAGAAGCATGGGAATGGAAAAATGAGAAAAAGTGTACAAGTATCTTACTTGATAATGATGCATTTAAGCCAATTGAAGAAGAAGGATCGACTCCACCTACTCCACCATCTAATTCTCCTCCAAGCTCATCATCTTCAAGTTCAGAATCAACACCTAGAAGGACAAGACCTCTTGCGGAGATTTATGGATAAACAAGAAGAATTTTAGAAGATGAATTTGTTGATTTTGCTTGATATGCAACTGCGGATCCGGTTGATTTTGAAGAATCCGCCAAGGAAGACAAATGGAGACAAGCCATGGATCAAGAAATTGATGCAATTAAAAGGAACCAAACATGGGAGTTGGTTGAAGTACCTGAAGGGAAGAAACCCATTGGAGTCAAATGGGTTTACAAGACAAAGTTGAATTCACAAGGTGAAGTTGAAAAACATAAGGCACGATTAGTTGTGAAAGGCTACAAGCAAAAGTATGGTGTTGATTACAAAGAAGTTTTTGCTCCCGTGGCACGTCTTGAAACAATTCGTTTGATAATTTCATTGGCCGCTCAAAATAAGTGGCAAGTTTATCAAATGGATGTTAAATTTGCTTTCTTGAATGGAGTACTACAAGAAGAGGTGTACATTGATCAACCTTCCGGCTATGTGATAAAGGATGAAGAGCATATAGTCTATCGGTTGAAGAAGGCATTGTATGGCCTTAAGCAAGTCCCTCGTGCATGATATAGTCGCATAGATGACTATTTTGTGAAGATGGGATTCAAGAGGTGTCCATTTGAACATACTCTTTACATCAAGGAGAACAAAGGTAACATTCTCATCATTGGTTTATATGTGGATGATTTGATTTTTACGGGAAATAGTCTTGATAATATTGAAGAATTTAAGAGAAGTATGATGCAAGAATTTGAGATGACCGACTTGGGTCTACTTCATTACTTTCTTGGTATTGAAGTAAAGCAAGGTAATGATGGTATATTTATCTCTCAAGAAAAGTATGCAAAAGATTTGATGAATTAGTTTAGAATGGAAGAGGCAAAGCCAATTAGCACTCCAGTTGAAGTTGGCTTGAAACAAGTAAGGATGACAACTCTAAATATGTTGATCCAACATTGTTTAGAAGTCTTGTTGGGAGTTTGATGTATTTGACAGCCACTCGGCCGGACATTACATATGGTGTGAGCTTGATTAGTAGGTTCATGGAGCAACCAAAGAAGACACATTGGGATGCCGGAAAAAGAATTTTGAGATATGTGCGTGGAACACTTGGGGATGGAATTTATTATCAAAAGATAAATGATCCTAAGGTGCTTGGATATTGTGATAGTGATTGGGCCGGAAGTGTTGATGATAGTAAAAGTACTTTGGGAAATGTTTTCTACTTTGGATCAAGTGCAATCACGTGGATGTCAAAGAAACAACAAGTTGTGGCTCTCTCAACCGCCGAGGCAGAATATATTTCACTATCTTTAGCTAGTTGTCAAGCTTTATGGATTAAATGGGTGCTAGAAGAACTTAAGCATACTCCAAAAGAAAGTCCACTTATATATTGTGATAGCAATTCAGCTATAGCACTCATCGAAAATCCAGTTTTTCATGGGAGGAGCAAGCATATAAGAATCAAGTATCATTTCATTCGAGACTTGGTTGGGAAAGGAGAAGTAGTTGTCAAGCATTGCAAGACGCAAGATCAAATTGCCGATATTTTAACGAAGCCTTTGAAGTTGGAGATTTTCAAGGAGTTAAAGAAGAAACTTGGTATGCGTAAAAGTTTAGCTCAAAGGGGGCCAAATCAAGTTTAAAGGGGGGTGTTGGAATATAAACTTGATTTATTAGTTTCTAGAGAATTCTTGTATTATGTTTAAAGGGGGATGAGAGTTCTAGAATTATGTTTTCTTTGTAATCAAGTAAAAGTCTTTCTAGAATTATGTTTTCTTTGTAACCAAGTAAAAGTATTTCTAGAATTATGTTTTCTTTGTAATCAAGCAAAAGTAATTCTAGAATGACCTATTAGGGAATATAAATAGAGGAGTTCTCCCCTCATTTGTAATCAAACAATCAAGCAAAGGAAAAATAATGATAAATCATTATTTGTGAGAACAAGTTTCTTCTCTTTGTGTGTGAGTTGTGTGGATTAGTGAGAAAAAGTTTCTTCTCTCTAGTCTCCAACCTTTTTTTAATATATATATTCCAACAATGGCAACAACTAATAAAAACAGATGATACCATAGATCATAACTAAATCAATTTTGGAACATATTTGAAACAAACCTAAACATTCATGATATTTATGGTCTAAGAGGGACAGGGGGAGAGAAGATTCCACCTAGAGAAGAGGGACAGAAGATTCCGCCAGGAGATTTATATATCAAAACAATCTTCTTTTTGTTTTTATTCAAGTTGATTGAGGAAAATGCTTGATGTGTGCGAAACGGGACAAGTGTTACAACATGGGATAAATAAAACTCCCATTGTTCCTAAGATGTTCATATGAATTATTGATATTGTTTCTCATCTATTATCATCAAACTCCCTCGAATCATTTATTAGTTTAATAACTTTACAATGCAATAACATCAAGATTTCTGATTTCCTAAACGGTATTTTGTCATGCATGTAGCATCATACTCCATTTTATATCTTGCATTTAGTTATTACTCTATTATTCATTACCATGAAACCATTCATTCTTTTATTATAGAATTAATTACAATTAATTCCCTTGGGTTCTAATTGTAATTAATTTGACTACTGTTGGTTTGATTACTGTTAGCATGAGATATATATGAAGGAATGTAACCAAGGACAAAGCTAAAAAGGGGCAAGTAGGGGCCATGGTGATATGATGCTAGGAGTAACAAACAGGGGAGGAAGAAGATATGAAGAATTGAGAGAGGAAATGTAGATCTGAAATATTTCTTGTTACTTACTCCAACCTTTTACATACATATATAGCTATGATTTGTAACCACCTTCCTATGTGTCCACATGGGGACCATACTCTATGTAACAACTTTTGCAGGAAAAAGAAAATATGCAATAACAGAAATATGCAATAATAGAAATATGCAATAACAGAATACAATAGGAAACCATTGACAGCTTTTATTTTCCTAACCAACTTGCTGTAACCCATCGTGCTGCTTTTAGTCTAAGAATCTTTTAGGTGGCCGAATTACTCTTTTGGGTCTGATATTGTTATCCTGTCGTGCTGGCGAGTTAATATGCGTATCACATGGCCTCCCATTGATTTTCAGAATTATATACATAGAACAGATTTTTTCTTTTTATTCTGTTGATCTGCTATTTTGGTTGTAGCTTAGAAAGAAAAAAACAATAAATTGACTATTTTATGGTACTATATATGTTCTATATGAGTAGAGTTGTAATTAAATATATACTTGGTTCGTTGGCCAATTGATTTGCTTTTTCGGTTGTTCATTTCATTTTCAAATATTGCAGACAAATTAGTAAAAAAAATAGTAAATCATTGCGCAGCTGTAGTTTAGGGTTAGGAGATGTACCTACGCGCAGCTGGTTGATCCACGATTGGGCTTTGCTGTCAATGGCCAAGGTTGTTCGGATGTCTGTCAGTAGCGGAAAAGTCAGGCCAGAGATTGCAGACATGGTGGCTGCTTTGGTAAATCTGGATAAAGCATCAGCAACTTCATTTTGCCTTCTAGGTTAGTAGTGGATCGTGAAATCAAATCCGAGCAGTTTCGTTAGCCATTTTTGTTGCTCTGGTGTTTGAATTGATTGTGAGGCGAGTTCCCGGAGGCTCTTATGGTCAGTATAAATCTGGAAGGTTCTGCCCAATAGATAGTGGCACCATTTTTTTACCGCGGACGTGATGGCAAACATCTCGCGTGAATAGGTGGAGCCTTTTTGGAGGTGGTGGGGTAATTTGAGGCTGAAGAAAGCAATTGGGTGTTTAGATTGAGAGAGAACAGCTCCTACTGCCATGGATGAAGCATCGGTGGTAACAGAGAAAGGTAGCGTGAAATTTGGGAGAGAGAGAGTTGGTGTATGTGATACAACCCATTTTAAAGATTCGAATGCTTCTTGGGCTTTTTCAGTCCACGCAAATGCATTATTTTTCAACAAGTCCGTCAATGGTGCAGCAAGGAGAGCATATTGCTTAATAAAACGGCGATAGTACCCTGTTAGCCCCAAAAATGCTCAGACGGCTGTGATTGAAATAGGGATCAGCCATTGGATCATAGCTTCAATTTTTGATGGGTCTACTTGAATGCCTCTAGCAGAAATAATATGGCCCAAATAATTGAGCTCGCTAAGTCCAAAAGCACATTTGGTGAGATTGGCAAAAAATTTGTGTTGGTCTAAAATGTGTAACGTCGTTTGGAGATGGTTTAAGTGGGTAGCCCATGATGGGCTATAGACGAGGATGTCGTCAAAGAAAACAAGTACAAATTTTCTCAAGTACGGTTTGAAGATGTTGTTCATTGTGGCTTGAAACGTGGATGGGGCGTTTGTTAATCCAAACGGCATGACCAAGAATTCATAGTGTCCCTCGTGCGTGCGAAATGCTTTTTTTGGAATATCCGGTGGATGTACACGTATTTGAAAATATCCGCTTCGAAGATCGAGTTTAGAGAAGAAGGTTGCACCATATAGTTCATCTAATAGTTCATCGACCGTCGAAATGGAAAAACGATCTTTTATAGTGATTGTATTAAGGGCTCTATAATCTACACAAAATCTCCATGAGCCATCCTTTTTTTTGACTAAAAGCACTGGCGAAGAAAATGGGCTAGTTGACGGTTGAATAAGTTTGGAGTGGAGAATTTCTTGAACTTGTCGCTCGATCTCATTTTTTTGAAAGTAAAGGTAGCGGTATGGTTTTGAGTTTACGGGTTGTGAATTGGAAGTGAGATTGATGTGGTGGTTGAAATCGCGGTTTGGTAGAAGTTCGGTGGGTTGGTTGAATACGTGGCTAAATGTGGATAGTAGTTGTTGGAGTTGTGGGTCATTAACGGTTGGTTGGTGTGGTTTTGGTGTCGGGTCAGTGGGCTGTAGCTGTAAATAGAGGAAATTAGATATAGAAGAAGTTTGTTCCATCCGTTTAAGCTGCTGAACTGATATGGGTGCAGGCTGTAAATTTGGGCCCAGCCCAGTTAAACAGATGGGCTTATTATCAATATTAAAAGCCATAGTTAACTTCTTATGATCTACTGTGATTGGCCCCAACGTTTCTAACCAATGGATGCCGCAAACCGCATCTGAACCCGCTATCTCCAGTAGATGAAAATCAATAAAGAATCGGTTACCCTGTATGTCGACTTGGACGGCGGCACACTTGCCAGAGCTTCTCAATTTTTCTCCGTTCCCTACGGTGACGGTGAACGAATCTGAGCAGTTTGGTTTAAGGCCAAGGAATTTCGCATCTTTTGGGTGGATGTAATTGTGTGTAGATCCGGTATCGACAAGGATAGATATGGGGTTACCATGGATTGTCGCCGGAAGTCTTATAGAACGTGGGTGAGAGGATCCGGTTAAAGCATGGAATGAAATTTCCTGAGGTTGATTTGGACTTGGGTCTATGTAGTCTTGTTCTATAGGTAGTGGTGGCGGTGGGTCGGGTTGTGGTGTGGATGTGTAGTCGAAGCTTGGGTTTGTTTCTTCGTGGTGAATTTCTGGTACAATCATTAGGACGTGTGTTGGTTTACAGTGATGACCGAAGTGGTATTTTTCATCGCAATTATAGCACAGCCCTTGTTGTTTGCGAATCTGCATCTCGGAATTGGTTAATTGTTTGATTGGTATAGGTGGTTTGGATGTTTGCATGTGTAGTGTTTGTGGAATTGACTAAGTGGAGTTTTGGTTATGTGGTTGTTTTAGAGGATACTGGGAAGTTTTCTGGAAGGGAAACTTTGCTTGGTCAGTGTATTTGCATTCAATTAGCTTGGCGCCATCGAATGCATCAGAAATAGTGGTTGGTTTGAGAAGGTTGAGTTCATTTTGTATATGTGTTTTTAGGCCGGATATGAAACATTGGAGGATGGATTCGTTGGGTAGTATAGTTATTCGGTTGCAAAGGTTTTCGAAGGTGGCTTGGTAATTTTCGACGGTGGTGATTTGTTTGAGTTTGAATAATGTAGCTTGTGGGTTTAGGAAAGTGGGTGGTCCGAAGCGTTGTTCGATTGCTTTTGTTAATGCCGTCCAAGTGGGGATTTGCTTGTTACGATGCATCCATTGAAACCATGAAAGTGCTTGGCCTTGCATATGAAAGCTTGCAAGATCAACTCGTTGATCTTCCGGTGTGGAATATTAAGCGAAAAACCGATCGGCTTGAAATATCCAATCGTGTGGGTTGGATCCATCGAACAAGGTTAAGAAACATTTGGGGGTTCGAGTTGTTTGTGGAGTTGATAAAATAGGTGGTTGCCTGTTGTGGGAGGTTGGTGGATATGTGGTTGATGTTTGGTTAGTTGGGGAATGAGGTGGTTGGCTGTCTAGTTTCCGGTGAAGATCGGTCATTTGGTTGGCGAGGGCTTGAAGTGTTGCTTTGATGTCGATATTATCAGCGGTTAGGTTTTCGAGCAAGAAGCTATGTGTGGTTTGGTTGGTTTGGATGGTGTCTATGGTGTCTTGGTGATCGGCCAGTTGTTGGAAAGCATCGTCGAGTCGTGGCATTTTGATAGGAGTAGATTAGATGTTTGTGAGGAGGAGGGAAGATCAAGAAGTGAAAGCACCAAAATGATATGATGCTAGGAGTAACAGACAGGGGAGGAAGAAGATATGAAGAATTGAGAGAGGAAATGTAGATCTGAAATATTTCTTGTTACTTACTCCAACCTTTTACATACATATATAGCTATGATTTGTAACCACCTTCCTACGTGTCCACATGGGGACCATACTCTATGTAACAACTTTTGCAGGAAAAAGAAAATATGCAATAACAGAAATACGCAATAACAGAATACAATAGGAAACCAGTGACAGCTTTTATTTTCCTAACCAACTTGTTGTAACCCATCGTGCTGCTTTTAGTCTAAGAATCTTTTAGGTGGCCGAATTACTCTTTTGGGTCTGATATTGTTATCCTGTGGTGCTGGCGAGTTAATATGCGTATCACATGGCCTCCCATTGATTTTCAGAATTATATACATAGAACAGATTTTTTCTTTTTATTCTGTTGATCTGCTATTTTGGTTGTAGCTTAGAAAGAAAAAAACAATAAATTGACTATTTTATGGTACTATATATGTTCTATAAGAGTAGAGTTGTACTTAAATATATACTTGGTTCGTTGGCCAATTGATTTGCTTTTTCGGTTGTTCATTTCATTTTCAAATATTGCAGACAAGTTAGTAAAAAAAATTGCCCCCCTGCTGTTAAATTCCTGGCTTCGTCCATGAATGTGACACCAATCTTCTCATGTAGCTTATTGTGGAAAAAAAGTAAGCTTCCTACAAGGCACTCTGGAATTGTTCTACTGCAAGTAAGTGATATTTTTTTATTTAACTTATGTTATTAGGCAACAATTAATTAGTTTATATTGCTTATTTAATATTAGGATTGCTTTAAGAGGTTCTATAAGTAACACTTGGTTTGATTTGTTGAATTGTCCAGCATATAGCGGTGGGGCCACTCATCTTGATACTCAGGTAACATAGTTTTCACAATTGAGTTAGATATACAAATATCTATGAAATTGTTTCAGTTTCTTGCTAACATAAGTACGCTCCATCTGTTACCGTTTAAGTTTTAACGAATGTTTTACTTGCAGCACAAACATTACAGTGGATAATATATCATAATAAACTTGCATTTTCAGTTTCTTTACCTTTTTCCAGTACCTGTATGATTTAGAACTTACATTTGTATAAACTTGCATTGGAATTTTTATTCAAATTAATATGTTAAATACGATTAAGTTCTTGAAATTTCAAGTAGCAAGGAAAAAAAAAATCTATAGAAAGTCAGTTTGTTACAGAGTCGAGAAGTTTAGAAGCATTTGTTGCTCTTTGTTTGCTTATGGTTTCTTTTGCATCACTCCTCACCCAGAAACTCAGATCGAAGCTGATATAACACCCTTTAGAAGACTACTTCTTGGTTTATTCTTTGTAACCACGGGAATCTCTATTGATATGCAGGTGAACTTGTTTTAAATTATTTTGCCTTTTGTAGCATATAGTGCCTGCTATCTCACTAGTTTGATGTCGTTTAGCCATCTATAACCAATAGTCTCAAGTTTGATTCTAGAATGCCAGTTACAACCATGAGTTCTCAGAATCCTTCTTTTTATTTTTTATTTTATTATTTATAACATAAGGTGTTCAAAGTTACAATATGAGCTCATATTTATAATGCTACTTAAGTCGGTTACCTTCCCTTGTAAACTAAATTATAATTTAATTACCTGGATTAGCTTTAATGATTAACTTACATTTTATAATTTATTACAGTATCCCAAGGATGGAAATGTATCTTTGCAAAAATTGATGAGGTAACATCATATTTTGCTCCAACCATAATGGACGTAGCAAGTAAAATCACTTAGTTGAGTTTCAGTAACTCAAATAAATCTGTAGGCACTAATTATTTGTTTATTTATGCATATATGTGTGTAGATAAACCTTAATGGTAGCTTTTTTGAACCCTTTTAAGTAAATTCAAAAGGCTTTTATAAAAAAAAATGTAACCTAATAATTTTACTGAAAATGGTAATTCAAGATGTAAAAGATTATTCTACCCGAAGCAGTTTAGCACACGTGCTCCGTTTGAGCATGTTGCTATAGGTCATTGCACATTTCAGTAGGAAATTCTTGTTATGTTGCTGTTGTGGTCAGCCTGAAGCCTCTATTATGTTGTTTTGCTCAACTAATCAGTTCGAAAGCCTTATTCTGCCTCAGCCAACTTGTTTCAGTGAAATGTAGCTTCATTTAACAAAAACGCTAATGCTAATTAGGGATTTTAATTATTAGTTTGTTGGATAAAGCGGTTGTCTTCGGTAACATAGACGTTTTAATTTACAAGTTCAAATTGTTGGTGGCTAAACTTGTTCACATGTAATTAAGCATTTTCGAAAAAAATATTAGCTACAATAAACCAATGGTACATGGCTCTAATCATCATTTATATTATAACATTTTGTCAGTAGTGTAAACTTGTCTATGAATATTTAAGGACTTTATGTGAACTTGTCAATTTTGTCTAAAGGCTTTTGTATTGGAATGATTATGGATATCGTGTTTTGTTATGTGATTAATGTGTAGTCAGTTGTTTGGGTATTAAGATTATTTGGTTGATACTTTTTTATACCAAAATATCTTAATTACTACTGTATAGTATATGCGTAGAGAAAAATGCAATCGAAACTGAACAAACAACCTATAGAGAAAAGTAGCATGTAAAAAGTGTAGAGGAATAATTAACAAATTTTAGCATTGTTTACTAAACGCTACAAAAATTATATAGTAGTAAAACCAAACGCTACAAAATATATAGTAGCATTTTAAAAACGCAACCACGGTCTTTAATAGCGTTTTATTGGAGGTTACAAAAGAAGTTTTTTGCTGCGCACATCAAACGCTACAATTTATTGCTTTTACGATAGCGTTTATGAAACACACGTAAAAGTTCTACACATTTAGTTACACCTTCTATAGCGAGGTTTAGTAAAAAGCTACTGTAGGCTTTGGTAGCATTTTCTAGACGCTAGCATAGCCTTTTTTGGTGTAGTGTTTGTTTTATATGCAGACCACGAGTCGATGAAATATTTATTTTCTAAAAAAGACTTAAATGTGAGACGAAAGCAATGACTTGAATTTCTAGCTTGCATATGACCTGGAAATTAGTATACTTCGAGTAAAGAAAATAAAGTGGCAGATGTTCCTAGCAGGAAGCATCAAGCAATCGTAGCAATGATGTTAGTAAAAGTGAAGGAGTTAGAAGTATTATCTTCCTATGATCTTCAGTTTAGAAGACTAAAGGATGCAATGGCTATGTTAGTAAGTTTAGATATTCGACCAAGTTTGCTTGATCGAATAAAGACGGGCCAAAGTAAAGATCAAAATTTAGCTAATCGAATTAATAAGTTGTGAAGTGGTGTTAATTCAGAAGATCTTAGCAACTTCGAGTCAGACTTGAATGAAAATTTGAGATTTAAAGGAAGGTTGTGTGTTCCTAATAGAGACGATTTGAAGATCGAGATTCTTGATGAATTTCATATTCTTGGTATATCCAAGAAGAATAATGATGTATAAAGAAAAGAATTTATCATTGGGAAGGCATGAAATGAGACTTTGGAGGATATGCAAAATGATGTGTCATGTGCCAATTGGTGAAGGACGAGGATCAGAAGTCTAGCATATTACTTTTCCCTTTAGAAGTACTGCAGCGGAAATGAGAACAATTCTCGATGTATTTCATAGATGGAGTTCCTAGATCGAGATAAGGAAATAAGAATACTTGGGTAATAGTTGACCGACTCACTAAAAGTGCTTATTCCATTTAGGTTAGAGTGAATAGAACTGTATAAAGTTCAACAAGTGTTAGCCGGTATTTTGACTCGGTTATATCCGAACCGACTGGACAAGTTAGACTCGACTGTCATCAAGGCCAAAAACCCAGAGTGATGATTCTAGGGTCCAAAAATCAAGTACATATGATAATATGAAGCCATGATCGAACGAAATCAAGAGATATGCTATGCAGAATGTTCTAAGTATGGAATATAGTCTAATCTAGAAAAGGGATCGGGTATGATCCCTCTCAACTAAAGGGATCGGATTACTTCAGCTAAATAAGTGCAACCCAATGGAAAATGATCGATATTTCGAAATCCACAAGTCCAATACACATGAAACTTTTGAAACAAGAAGAGTGGACTTAGGGATTCCATACAAGGGATCGCACCCTAAAAGGAACAAGTAAGAGGGATCGGCCCTCTTCCCTCTAGTGGGATCGGCCAGAGTCAGATTACACAACACATTGCAACAAAGGTTGATCAATAACTCAACATCTATAGATCCAATTGACATGAAACATAAAGGACAAGTGCATCACCACATGAAAACCCCCTCATAGGGATCGCACCCATTAATCCACCAAGATAGGGATCATCCCTGAACCCTCTTCCTTGGGATTTGGGCCATGCGATCCCTCCTATGGGCCCTTACGGATCTGGAAAGCACTTCTGCTGAATTTTCAGGGAGATATTTTTTCGTCTTCCCCTATAAATACAGACTTAACTGTTCGTTTTGGGGATCTTTACGCTGCTGGTTACTTTGTATTCTTTTGTAATTAAGGATTTTCATCCGGTCCCTCTTATACTCAATTTACAAAGTGATTAATAAAGCTATCTCTTCAATATGGACATAGGCAAACAACACCGAACCACTATAAACTGCTGTGTTTCTATTATTTGCTTATTTCTTATTTCTTATTTCTTTATTGCTATATTCTATCTTTTTACATTTAATATTCTTCATTTATTCCTCTACTACAAATCTCTTGGGTGTTTGTGCCAATTTCTAGTGCAAACATTTTGGTGCTTTCTTTGAGAATTATGATTCTCAACTTTATTTGGATCCCTTTGCCGCTATTGGATTGCACAAATCCAAGGTAGAGATCTAGAATTATCTTCAAATAGTTTATCCGTTCTATTCAGATTTGCAAAAGTCTAAGGAAAACTATCAATAATGGTTTGGAACATCAGATCTACCACTCAAAACGCAGATGGAAACGAGAACGCCAACATTCAGCAATGAGGCTAGAGTAATCTACCAGTAGATGATAATGCTACCAATCTAGTTGATGTCTAGAATCCAACTGATTCCATCACAAGAGCTGATTTCCAGAACCTGATGAGAGAGCTCATAGATAGCCGCCGACAGTCGAACCAGCAGATTCAAGCCAATATCGATCTAGTGAATCAACTCAGGGATCAACAGTGTGGGAAAACTAGGAGGGAGCCAACTCCCTATTCTGCATCGGAAAGCTCAACTTCATCGGATGACCATCACAGGCGCAGACGCTGTAGAACCAACAGATATCACGCAGAAGCATCTAGATATCAACACACAACAATACCCGGGCTGCCAGGATCGATCGGACCCAATCCCCTTATAGGGACCGGGGCCGATCCCTCCTCCAAGGGAGGAGCTTACCTTTTTTTGATGGAACTTGAACTGGAGCCACTGCAGTTGATCTGGATGTTGGAGTTCAAGTTAATGCAGATCGGTTACCTCTCCAGAATGATGATGATGTGAACACAGGTCAACAGGACGTTGAGCCAAGAAGGCGTGGAACACACTTGGACATCGACTGGACCATTCATGTAAGGTGGAGCACGACCACTACTTGGCTCCAACTATCCAATCGTCGGACTTGACGGATATGATCATACAGTTATTAAGGGAGAGCGAAGGCTTGACCAATGATGATTAAGGGATCTCGAGAAGCCATACCTCGTTCATCGACAGTATCCTACATGCGGAGTATCCAAAAAGATTCAACATGTCATTGATGCCTACCTACGATGAAAACACCGACCCCAAGCAACATATCATGAGATATGAATGGCTGATGGATTCCGCTTGAGCTAATGATGCCACAAAATGCAAATGTTTTCTATTACTCTCTCCGGCATAGCAACGATGTGGTTTACAAGATTACATCCAAGGTCAATCTCTAGATTTGATGATTTAGCAACAAATTTGTGGAGCAGTTCTATATACATGCAACTCACCTCAAAGATGTGATGTCCCTTTCATGCGTGGTCCAGGCTTCAGGAGAATCGCTAAATGACTACATAGAGATATTTCATACAGCCGTCATAGAAGTCAATAATCCGAATGACCGTTCAATATTGATGGCGGTAACAAGAGGGATTGACCCAGAATTTGACTTTGGCGATTGGTTAGCTGGAAAACCACTTGTGACGCTTGAGCATTTTTATGCAAAAACGGCCCAGTATTTGAGGAAAGAGGAAGCTAAATGCTCTAGGAAGAAGAATGTTGTGGAACCAAATGGAGAGAGAGTGCAAAGTAACATTGTCGTGAAATAGTCCGAGGAGAGTTGCAGAGAAGTTTAAGTAAATGTCCAAAATAAACCGAATCAGCAAAAGAAAGGTAGTGATAGGAACCGTGAATGAAAGAGGGATTCTAGAAGAGGAAAGTCAAGGATTCCAATGTACGATACCTACACACCACTGAATACATCTCTAGAGAACGTCTGCTCTTCTACATGCAATACCATGCAGTATAGGAAGCCACCTCTAAAGGAATCGATGGAGAAACAAAAGCAAACTGGAAAATATTGTCATTTCCGTGAATACTATGGTTACAACACTAATGAATGTAGGCATCTCCAATATGTTATCAAGACACTGATTCGAGAAAGAAAACTACAGCAGTTTGTTAAAGCCCCACAGGATGGCAGGCAAGGACATCCGTTCCAATCGAGGACAAGCGCCGCACAGAGCTGAGGAGCCTGTGTGGATTGGTAAAAGTTTAGTGAATAATACAATAGCCAGAGGACCACATCCAGCTGATAAGAGCTGGCATGGGATGGAGTGCTATGCTAGTGCAATCAAGCTTATGAATTTTGAGTGCTATTCAAATACATCAGATGGGGCCTCGATCAAACAGCAGCGTACAATGGCATACGACATTGTATTCAGAAACAGAGTTGCAAATAAGGTGGAGGCACTGACTATCGACCCTATGGTCATTTCGGCCGTGATCGGCCCCACCTTAGTGAGGAAAGTCTTGATTTACTGTGGTAGTTCCATGAATATGATTTTCAAAAAGGCTTACGGTCAAATGAGGATGGAAGCGAAGGACTTGAAATCATCTAAAGCCCGCATTCATGGTTTTAACGGTGTTGCGACCGAAGTTGTCGGTTATGTTGAATTACCCGTGGATTTGGGAGAAGGCAACCCCAGGAGAGTGCGGATGTTGCCATTTGTCGTCTTGAATGTTGACTCTCCATACAATGCCTTCTTGGGCCGACCGGCCCTAGCTGAATTCTAGGCAGCCATTTCCCCATGGTGTTTGAGTTTGAAGTTCCAAGCTGATAATAGTATTGGAGTTGTACATGGTGATCAGGCAACCAGATGTGCCTGCTATGTGGCTGAGTGGAGGGATGCTCAGCGGAAGGAGAAAGGTAAGGGGGTGGACAAGTCTCTCTGCCTCCAAGCCACCAAAGATTGACAATCAGCACATGGGCCTTGGCTCGGGCGCCATAGTCGGTTATATAAAAACATAAATCCATGGAATGATGAGGAAGGGCCCAAAGAAACCAAGGCTGCACCGGCTGAGCCGATGATTGACATCATGGTCATCCACAATGACCCGTCGCAGGTCCTAAAGATCGGATCATAGCTCAGCCCCCTGATAATGAAGGAACTTGCTGGTTTTCTCCGAGCAAGCCTCGATGTGTTTGCTTGGAACCACTCTGACATGTGTGGGATTTCGCCCGCCATTGCAAGCCACACATTAAATATCGACTCGAGGCATATCCCGGTAAAACAGAAAAGGTGCGACATGGATCTGGAGAGATCTGCCGCCCTTAAAGAGGAGGTGGATATACTAAAAAGCAACGGGTTTATCCACGACGCCCTCTACCCTAAATGGGTATCCAATCCTGAACTTGTGAGAAAGACGAATGGAAAGTGGCGAATGTGCGTTGACTATTTGGACTTAAACAAGGCGTGTCTGAAAGATATTTTTTCCCTTCCAAGGATCGACCAGCAAGTGGGCTCAACCGTATGACACAAGTTTCTATCTTTCATGAATGCGTACTACGGATATAATCAAATTCAGATGCATATCCCCGACCAGGAACACACCAGCTTTGTTGCCAACGTGGGATTGTATTGCTATGTGGTAATGCCATTTGGATTGAAGAATGATGGAGCAACTTATCAGTGCTTGGTCAACCGAATTTTTAAAGATCAGATTGGAAAGACGATGGAGGTATATGTGGATGATAGGCTCGTGAAGTCATGTCAATCAAGCGACCACATTAAAGAGTTAGCAAAAATGTTCGATATCCTCCGATATTACAAAATGAAGATCAATCCTCTAAAATGTTCCTTTGGCATTACATCAGGAAAATTCTTGGGTTCCATTCTCAATGCTCGCGGAATCGAAGCGTATCCCGAGAAGATTCGACCAATTTGCAACATTCAAGCGCTAAAGAATATCAAACAGGTGCATAGGCTAAATGGGAAGGTTACCGCCCTAAGCCGGTTTATTTCCAGAGCTACTGATAAATGTATTCCTTTCTTCGACCGGATAAGAAGAGGGAAGAGGAACTTTGAATGGACACAGGAGTGTGAAGACGCATTCCAAGCTCTAGTTAACCACTTAGAGAGACCTTCCAACTTGACAAAGCCAGTGGATCACGAAGACTTGTATATCAACTAGGCCATGTCGGTACACCCTATAAGTCCCGCACTGCTTCGTGAGGAGAATCAAATCCAAAGACCGGTCTATTGTGTAAGAAAGCGATTAATAGGAGCTGAAAGGAACAATCTAAAGATGGAGAAATTGGCATATTGCCTGTTGATTGCATTATGACCGGTGCGCCCTTATTTTCTGGCTCATCCCATCAATGTTTACACCAATCAACCATTACGACAGGTCCTACAACGACTTGAGACGTCTGGAAGGTTACTCAAGTGGAACATCGAGTTGAACCAATTTGACATTACCTATCTCCCTTGGAGGGCCATCCAAGGATAGGCACTGGCGGACTTTATAGCTGAATTTACTACACAGGACGATCTCCCAAAGAGCAGCGAATCCCCTAACATCCAGTGAAAAATGTATATGGATAGTGCATCAAATGATCATTGTTCTAGGGCCAGAGTCATACTAGTAACTCTGGAGGATCGATCAATTTGCTACACTTTAAAGCTGGACTTCCCTGCAACAAATAACGAAGCCAAATATGAAACTCTGATTGGTGGACTCAAACTTGCCCGAGAACTGGAAATAAAATCTTTTGAAATCTTTTGCGATTCCCAGATGGTGGTATACCAAGTTAGGGAAGATTACCAGGCTAAAAGACAACGACTCGCTCCATACTTATGCGAGTCCAAGAGCTACTGGCTGACTTTGAGTATTATGACACCACGCACATTCCCCAAGATCAAAACATAGAGGCCGACTCATTAGCAAAGTTTGCTAGCACCGGGGATGCAAACAAATGGGCTTGGTTCCAGTGGAAGTACTAGATGCTTCGAGCATGACCCAGATGGAAATCGACTGGGTACTAGAGACAGAACCTGAGAAGGAGTCGTGGATGACTCCGATTAAAGATTATTTGCTACAGGAAGTCCTTCCCGAACGGAGGAATGAAAGATGGTAAATTCTCCGCAAAGTTTTACGATATATCATTCAGGAAGGAGTCATGTATAGAAAGGGTTTTTTTGTTCTTCTTCCCCAGTGTATCACTCATGATGAAATAAATCGAGTCCTAAGGGAAGTTCATGAAGGGGAATATGGAGATCACACTAGGGGCAAATCCTAGTAAAGAAAATACTCAGTTATGTGTATTACTGGCCAACTGTCAACCGAGATGCTGCAGATTACGCTAAGCGATGCGACAAGTGCCAGATGTATGCAAACGTTCTGAGAGCTCCACCAACATAAATTACACAAATAGTCATTCTATGGCCGTTTGCCACTTGGGACATAGATATTATCGGTTCCTTACCAATCTCTAAAGGTGGTGCGAAGTACGCCATCTTAGAAGTTGATTACTTCACCAAATGGGTCGAAGTAGAACTCTAACCACAATCACGACAAAGAAAGTAATCAACTTCATTGTCTGGAACATCATCTGTCATTTTGGCATTCCACGAACCACTGAACTGATAATGGAACCTAATTCGACAGCGCTGCATTCAAAGACTTCTGCCTTCAGCATCATATTGAAAAGAGATTTGTGGTAGTTTCACACCCTCAAGCAAATGGACAAGTTGAAGCTGTAAACAAAATCACAAAGTCCATTTTAAAGAAGCATTGGGAAAAGGCTAGAGGCAAGTGGGTGGATGAACTCCCAACAGCATTATGGGCTTATAGAACAACCCACAAGTCTGCGACTGGCCATACTCGGTTCGTCCTTGCTTGCTGCTCCGAAGCCATCATCCATGTTGAACTCGAAGTCCCTTCTCATCAAATGACCTACTACGACCCCAGAACGAATAGAGATCGCCTCTTAGTATTTCTAGACTTGATAGATAAGAAGTGCGAAGAAGCTGATTTGACGGCAGCTGCACATCGACACCAAGTCGCCCGATAGTACAACACTAAAGTCCAACCTAGGACCTTTGAAATTGGCTATCTTGTCTTGAAACGAGTTTTTCTTGTCCCGTCACACATGAATCCTATTTAGGAGGGACTGTACGTCATCAAACAAAGGCTTGGAGAAGGAACTTTCAAGCTAGCGACTATTGATGGCGTCACACTCCCAAGGGCGCGGAATAGCGAGCATTTACGATGCTATTTCACTTAGTTTATTCTTTTTTATTCAGTTGTATTTAATTTTCGAATTTGCTTTAGCATTTGATTTTCCAGATATGTAATAAGACAAATTATGTCATTTCTTTCCATTTGGAAAATAAAGTTTGAAATTTCCTTCATATTTGTGATTGGTGTAGCATTACATATTAGTTATGATAACCGACTAACTAATATTGACATGTCCGAGCAGGTTCCTAGAGTTTGGAGCTAGCCGATTACAGAAGTTAACAATTAGGCTAAACAAATGAACGTGGTCTGACCATTCATTCAATGATTTTCGCTCGCAACCCGATGGGCAGAGTACCTAACGAGAAATGGATGTGACTTAACCATCCGATAATCAAATTAATCCCACCAAGCAATAGGATAGACATGAATCAAAAAGCGGTCGTAACATGATCGATCGCTCTCCAAGTTAAACGTCGGACTTGGGAGCAAATCAATCGATTAAGGAAAGTACGGTTCGACTATTTTCCAAAATAACTTTAAGTCCTCAAAGTGTGGACTGGAGTATAAATACAAATTGGATGTATTCGACCACTCGCCAACTAACTCTTATCCCCAGAGTGCAGATATTAGTATAAACAAATAGATGAGTGTGGTTCAACCACTCACTATTCCATAAATTCCAACCTGAAATCGATAGGAGGGGTATAAATTCGCTAAGGATTGAATTCGACCATCCACTATCTAACTCCTCTGACCCGAGACTGGGGGTCGGAGTATAATCACTTAAGCCGTTGAATCCGACAGCATAACACTAGGGCATGAGCCCAGTGTTGGTATGACTTAAGGCCGCGACTGCATGGAGGCCTTGGGATAGAATTAACAGATTACCATTTGAATCAACAAGTAATAAATTACAAGTACATTGAATGGAAAAGTAATAGCTCGGCTACTCAAACAAAATTCAAATAAGAGTTCAACAGAAAATAAAGAACTTTTATTTAGACATTAAACTTGGAAATCGTAGTATTATCCAAAAGCGAGGACCTTACCGCACAAAAAGGGCCAACAAAATGAAAATAGTTGCATAAGCTATATACAAACTAAGTCAACATGACGGCTACTTATTTTGCTTCTTCTTCCTTTTAAGTCTCTTGGGAGTGAACCCACCTAAGCCTCCACCTGTTCCTCACTTTGATCCCTTACCACTGCCTTCACCACCTTTTGCAAGAGAGCTTTCAGATGTTGGAGGGAGTCCTTTGGGAACCGACCCGCCGGGTGGAATGACTTGCAGTGGGATGAGGTTTGGATCATCGACGTCAACATCAACAGGCTCGGTTTCTTCTTTAATAACTCCTCCCACTCGATGCGCTTCTTCAAGCTAAGCCATCAGTGTGTTTGTAGGCACCAATGATCATAACATCATCAGATTCATCATGTGGATGCTGATCATCGGCCCTTTCATCAGTAAGACCTCCAATAACTAGAGCATCGGGTCCTGGAATGTCAGTAGCCGCTGGAATGTCAGTAAGTGTCGGTTGTTGCTCCACAGTAGCACCACTTCTCAAAATTTGATTGGGAGCCCAAAGACCTGCAGATTCCCGGGAATAAGCGAATAAGCCCATAATTATTGGGCATGAAGAATAAAACCTCTCAAGCAATGGAGAATAGAGCGGGATACCTGCATCTGGCTGACTTTCAGTTTTTGCCGGAGTGCTCCCTTCTTGAATAAAAGTCAGCACCTTTGATTTATAAATGGGTCTATCTAGCTCATAGCTCGGATCTTGTCCCAGGCCATGAGAAACTGATGGGCCGGCTGGTTGAAGTGAAGAGAAACCTTTGGGATCGGACCATGAAGCTTCTTTGCCAGAGGGTGCCAAAATATCAAAATATTGGAGCCTTTCAGCGACAAGATCTAAAGGTTCATTCCCATGAAGATCTCTCACACCAGTTTTCCTCATCCAAATTGGCTTCGCCGAGGGCTTTCTTCCTTATTTTAACAATATATTCCCAAGCTTTAGCAAGCAGTTCGAGGTAGCTCTCTCTAGTAAAACTTAAGTCACGGTGGATTATGACCGTGGCGTTGTATTCAACAATCAGAGGATCAAACATGTCCTTAATTTCATTTTGGCCAGCCTCTTTAGCATCCTCCAACTGGGCCTCAATGTGCCCTCTAACTTCATTACAGCCAGCTTCCATTGCCTCTTCCTCGAGGGCTTCGATTTGAGTGAGTTGCTCGTCAATTTAATTTTCAGCTCCCAAGCCTCAACGGCCTCTTCACAATACCTTTGGGACTCCTCCTGAGCCTTTAGTATTTCTTTCCTTCTCTTTCTTAAGAAGCTCTTCAAGTTCCTTAATGCGGTGGGCTAGAGCATCTTTCTCTTTTTGCAGTGTGTTCTTCTCCAGGGCAAGCACGTCGTTGCGGCTAAGGGCAGCATCCAGCTCCTTTTTGTAGGATCGATTTCATCCTAGAGGGGGGTGAATAAGGTGATACTAATAATAACAAAAATTAATGCAGAAATATATAAAATAATTGCAGCATAGATAATAGTAGAATAATAAAAGTAGAAATCGAACAACACAGATTTACCCAGCTTCGGCAAAACCCTGCCTACGTGCGGCCCCCAAGGTTTCTACTAGAAATTAAGGAGTCAAACGCTTACACACGTAAACTTACGACACCCGCTAACGACTAACCTAACTATACGCTTAAAACCCTGCCACAACTCAGCCACTGAGTTGCAAATTCTTAAACTATGCCCCGTAGTTTGTCGCTAGTCACACGACTAGAATATTACACAATTTTAAAAGGAATTCAAAATAAAAATTAAAACTAAAAACAGTAAAACCCTTAGTTAAAAAATAGGCCCAAAATAAAATATAAAAAGACCGGCCCAATTGAAAATAAAATAAGATGTCTCCCTTTTTCCTTCTTATTTTTATCTACCGACCCCTTTTGCTTGTGTTCAGTCCTTCGGTCGTTCGTTCCTCTTTCTCTTTTATCTGAAATTTAGAGTTTCTGAAATTGAGCTGCCGCTTGTAAGAATTGAGGCTCGAATCGTCTGATGCTTTCGTTCCTGCTTCGCTCCTTCTTTTATCCGTGAAATTCAATTACTTTGCGGCCGCTTCTCAATCGAGTTCCAATACTGGTATGTGATTTTCCTCTTTGGTTTATGATTAAGCTTGACTCGATTTTGCTTTCGAACTCAATGCTTTAAGTCGATGATGATATGGGGTAATTTATAGGGATAAAATCCCTAAAGTTACGTTCGTATATTTTTCTTTGAATCTCTCTATTATTTTGCTCGGCCATACGATTATTACATGAATGCTTGTGATAGTTCTTGACTTGTTCATCTCTGATAGATTTGAATTTTACTTGAATCGGTTCCATTATTTTTGGCATTTGAATTTTTTTCGTTCTTTTCCTCTATGACTTCGGAGAGTAGCGTGTTATTACCTCTGTTCCAATCTTAGCTGGCACCATGACTTCTTCAATTCATGTTATCGGCTTTGACTTTGGCATTTTTAATTTTTCTGATAAACTTGACTTTTCATTTCATTTCCCACGGTTTTGAATTTTTATATTTCTTGTTTATCACCTGAATGCCTGCACTTGGTTACACTGTCCACTTGCATTGACTTGCACTGCTTTGTACTTGGGGTGTTGATACACTTGGTTGAACATATGCTTGGTTGGAGTCTATAACTGAACTGTACTACATGTCTATATATGTATACATGTGTGCAAACATACGTATATATGTATGTGGTCATGTTGTTCAACTGGGTTGTGTTGTTTAGTTGCTTTGTGTAGTTCCTACCACTTTATCCAAGTCTGTTTGCATCCCTTGTTTCTGAACCTGGTGCACCTTTCTCTGGTTCATGCTTGAACTGTTGTTGGTGCACCTTGTTCCCTACTGCCTTCATACCTGAACTGATATGTGTATGCATATATGCATACATGCTCTAATGCATATGCTCTGGTCTGGTTGCATTTGCTTCCTTCCTTGACTTGTGCCTGCACCTGACCATGCCATTTTAAAATCCGGATGCAGCTGTGCAGTTGTACAGCTGCTTCATTAATGCATGTGTGTGTGTATGTATACATGTGTTTATGTACTGTCATGATGTTGGTTTGTATGATTGTTTTTGAAGTATGAATGCCACTATGCACTCTGCTCTTGTAGACTTCTCTGATGCATGTTGTTCTGGTCGCACTTCATTTCGATTGCACTTGAGTCATGTTGAGTCTGCTGTGTGTTTTTTAGCATTGCCTTGACCATCAATGCTTGACCTTGTTTGATTTCTTTGTATTGTTGTTTGCATTTTGTTATTTCTGTATGGAGCTTTGAATTTGATCCTTGTTCCATTTATTTTTGGCATTCATTGTCTGAATGCATGTTGAATCTAGTTTTGGTTGATTTGGTCGAGACTCTATGCACTTGAGTTGAATCCAGCCTTTGGCTTGGGTTTGACCTTGTGCTCACCTGTCCCTGCAGTTTTATCAAGTGTATATCGGTGTGCACGGCCTTGTGACATGTACAGTGATACACTGTGCATGTTACAAGCAGTTCGTGTAAGATGAATTCAAAAGAAATAAATGACGAACAACCCAAATAACTGAGGCAAATAACATTTTCAAAAACACACTTCATTGTACACTACAAAAATATTTCTTTTTCAATTTTACTGCGTCGGTATTTATTTTGCAGATAATTCAGATGCTAGATTCAAGCTAGATAGAGTTGAAGATAAATACGAGTGAATGAGTGATATGTAGTGAGGTGAACATTGTAAATTGAAATTTGTGATGTCATCGAAATTGTAATGTAATTGAAATTGTGTATATACAGTGAGAGTTCAAATTTGTACTATTCAAAATTGCAATAAAATATTTGTTTGAATTTAAATTCTGTGTTATTTATTTTATTCAACAAATATTTATTTAATTATGTGAAAAATAAAATAGTACAATAATAAATACATTTAAATGAATATATATATATATATATATGTTTATTATCATCAAACAAAAATCATATGCTAGCATATTCAACAATCTCCCCCTTTTGATGATAACAAACGTATATTTAAGATTTTGAATTTATTAAATATATTTTGTCATTGATGAACTCTATTTGCTCCCCCTATTTGAATGCATAGATAAAAATATGCAAATGAACCTAGATGGGAATATGCAAATAAAAATAAAATATTTGACCTTTATTTGCCAAAATCTTAACTTTTCTCTCCCCCTTTTGTTATCAGCAAAATAGTAATAGTATTAGAAAAATAGAGATAAAGTGATAGATATTAATACAACATCAATTCCCAATCGAGTATAAATATTAAATTTCAAAAAAAATCAAACAAAAATCATAACTAATTTGTTAGACGCGTATTCCACTTTAGAGTGATAGGGATAATGTCGGCATATAAAACCATGTAGTTGTGTCTATTTATGGTATATTTAAATCAGGAATTTCTAGGTATAGCTTAGGAAGAAGCTACCTATTACCAGTGTTATTACGATACCAGTTTTTCAGTAGCTGTTGATTAATTTTAACTCCTGGTTTCTTATGGTTTTTCTATTGAATATCTACTAACCATGCATAACCGTTAGTACTTTTAAATGAGATTAGCAGTATTCCCAATTTTTATATATAAATAAAATGAATTTCAAGTATCTTCTAACCACGCATAATCGTGAGGACTTTTAAATGGAATTAGAATCAACTTGTCCATTTAATAATCAATTTTGATATGTGTTCCATACATGCATAACCGTAAGGACTTTTAAATGAGCATGAAAGCACATATACAAATATTCCAAGTAATTCACCGATACATAACCGTGAGAACTTTTAAATGAGAGTGAATACTTTGGATGTTTTTTATAAAAACAATAAAATAAAAACGAATAACTTCCTATTTAAAATACCGCATTTTGACATACTATATTTGATTCTGATGAGTGATGGTCGTTAGAAATATGATAGAAATATAGATGGTCATGGAATTTCTACCAACAAAAGTTATTATACATCTTGTTTAAATTTTTAAAGAAATTTTCTAAATATACTGTCTCAAGTTGTAATATATGATTAATATCAACACTCATCACTTTTTCAGTCACTATTTATCTTTTCGATAATCAATAGGGTGTCAGATTGGTCAAAATAGGCAAAAAAAATCAAATCAAATTTCTAAAATACCTAAACTGAGACGAAGTTGACAAAAACTATTTTCTGGAAGAGGTTTTGTAAAAATGTCTGCCAATTGAGAATCAGTTGGAATGAATTTTATGCAGATATTTTCTTTGGAGATGTGATCTCTAATTAAATGATGTCTAACATCTATATGCTTGGTGCGAGAATGATGTACAGGATTATTTGTGAGATCAATTGCACTTTTGCTATCACACATTAGTGGGACTCGTTTAAAATTTAGGCCATAGTCTTGCAAAGTTTGTATCATCCATAAAATTTGAGCAGAGCAACCACTTAGAGCAATATACTCTGCCTCAGTGGTAGATAATGCAATACAATTTTGTTTTCGACTTGCCCACGCAACTAATGAATGTCCAAATATAAAACATGTTCCACTAGTACTTTTTCTATCAACTAGACTACCAGCATAATTCACATCTGAATATCCTTTTAACTCAAAGTTGTCATTAGTTGGATACCATAGACCAAACCATGGGGTGTGCAACGAATATCTAAAAATTCTTTTTACAGCTTTTAAATGATATTCTTTTGGGTTTGATTGAAACCGTGCACATAAACAAACAGCAAACATAATGTTAGGTCTAGAAGCAGTAAGATAAAGAAGTGATCCAATCATACCTCTATATTTCTTTTGATCAACCGCCTTACCTTTTTCATCCTTGTCAAGTTTAATAGTTGTGCTTATGGGGGTTTTTGCAGGTTTAGCATCTTTCAATCCAAATTTGTTAACAAGTTCTCTAATATATTTCGTTTGAGAGATGAAAGTACCTTTATCACTTTGTTTGATTTGAAATCCTAAAAAGAATTTTAACTCTCCAACCAAGCTCATTTCAAACTTCTCCTACATGACTTTTTCAAATTTCTCATACAATAAGTTGTTAGTGGCACCATAAATAATGTCATCAACATATATTTGAACAATCAAAAGATCATCATTTTCATGCAATAGAAATAATATGGTGTCTACACAGCCCTTTTTGAACCCATTTTCAAGGAGATAAGTGCTAAGACATTCATACCAAGCTCTAGAGGCTTGTTTTAATCCATATAGTGCTTTCTTAAGTTTATATGCATGGTTAGGGAATTCATGACTTTCAAAACCTTCTGGTTGTTCAACAAATACATCTTCTTTCAAAATTCCGTTAAGAAAAGCACTTTTAATATCCATTTGTCTTAGTTTAAATCCTTTATAGCAAGCAAAAGACAACAATATCCTAATGGATTATAGCCTTGCTACTGGTGCAAAAGTTTCATCAAAATCAATTCCTTCAATTTGATTATAACCTTTAGCAACTAACCTAGCTTTATTCCTAACCGCATTTCCAGATTCATCAAATTTATTTTTAAAAAATCCATTTTGTTCCTACAACTGGATAATCATTAGGTCTAGGTGCTAGAGTCCAAACATCATTTCGCTCAAATTGATTTAGCTCTTCTTGCATAGCCATAAACCAATTTTCATCATTAAGAGTTGTATCTATGTCTTTGGGTTCAATTTCTGAAATAAATCCACTTTATAGACATAAAGCACACAAATTTCTATAGGAGGAACGAGTTTGAATACCTGTGATAGGATATCCTATTATCAATTCTGGAGGATGATCTGCTTTGAATTTCAATCTTTCTGGATCCAGATTTCTTTGGACTTCTTTCGTGGTTGTAGTTTCTTTTGGTTTTTCATTTTCATTTTTTTCGTTCTCCTCTTCAACATTACTTTTGATTGTTTCCTTGTTTTGATCATCAATACCTTCATCAAATTCACATTAATTGACTCCATGATTGTTCTCGTCCTTTTGTTGTATACTTTATAGGCTTTACTTCTGGACGAGTATCCCATGAACATGACTTCGTCAGCTTTAGGCTCAAATTTTCCCAGTTGATCACCTGTATTAAGAATAAAAACGCGGACAGCCAAAAACCTTGAAATATGCAATGTTTGGCTTTTTGTCGAACCATAGTTCATATGGTGTTTTCTTAAGAATCGGCCTACTCATGACTCTATTCATTACGTAACAAGCTGTATTTACTGCCTCTGTCCAAAAGGACAAAGGTAGTTCATACTCGTTTATCATAGATCTAGCCAACTCTTGTAAGGTTCGATTCTTTCTCTCGACCACTCCATTTTGTTGTGGAGTACGTGGGGCAAAGAATTCATGTTTAAATCCATTTTCATCACAATAATTTTCAAATTCTCCACCATGATCACTTCTTAGTGAAATAATAGAAACTTCTTTTTCGTTTTGAACTAATTTAGTGAATTTAGTGAAGTAAGAGAAAGTTTCTGATTTTTTAGCTAAGAAGTATACCCACGTGTATCTAGAGTAATCATCAACCAATACGAAACAATATTTATTACCACCTAGCCTTGCAATATTGTTAGGTCCAAAAAAATCCATATGAACTAGTTCAAGGATTCTAGAAGCACTTATAGTGTTCTTGGCATGAAAAGATGATTTTTTTAGTTTTCCCATAGTACATGCTTTACATAGATTTTCTGTTTTGAAATCATGAGATGGTAAACCTCTTACCAAGTCTTTTCTTTTCAATTTGTTTTACATATTCATACTAGCATGTCCTAAACGTCTATGCCATAAGTTTACTTCTACATCCTTAGCTATCAGACATTTTGAAAGAGTGAGATCATCAAAAGATAGAGAGTATATATTACCTTTCCTTTTACCTGAAAACAATATTTCTTTTGACGATTGGTCAACAATTTTGCACAAGTCAGAGTCAAAAATAACATTCATTCTCTTATCACATAACTGGCTGATTGAAATCAGATTATGGTGCAGATTTTCAACATATAATACGTCATTTAAGGTAACTGCACTGTTACCTACTTTACCTTTACCGATAATTTTACATTTGTCATTGTTACCCATTGTGACTCTGCCACGTTTGTACTTCTCTGGGCTAAGGAATTTTGATTTGTCTTCTGTCATGTGCCTGGAACAGCCAGAATCCAGATACCATTGTTGTTGTTCCTTAGCCTGCCAACATACCTACGCAAGAAAAGAATTTAGTGACCTTTTTTTTATAGGTCCATGATTGTTAGTGACGGAAGATTTTGAAAAATATGTTTGTGTAGACCGTAGACAAACTATATTTATTTCTTTTGGCACCCAAATTTGTTTAACTTTAAGTGATTTTATATTCGTGCCTTTTGGAACCCAAATTGGTATGGTTTTCGCGTGTTTGGGTCTATACCAACAATTATTGTGATTGTGTCCAGTTTTTCCACAAATTGTGCACTTGGAATTGACTTGATTAATTTTGCTACCAATACGTTTAGATTGAGTATACCCAAGTCCTTGTCTAACAATATTAACTGGTTGTTTCCCTATTAGCATATTTAGTGATTTTTCTCCTCTGGAGAATTTTCCTAAAGTTGTAAACAATTGTTGGACTTGTGTTTTGAGTGATTCATTTTCATTTAATAACAAGGTGCACTTTTTAATAGAATTTTCTCTCCTAGTGTTTTCACTTTCTTTTAAAATCAGAATTTCATTTTCAAGTGATTTTATTTTAATTTCTGGTTTTTAATTTCTTCTTCAAGTAATGGACACTTATCACACTTAGGGCTCTTGATTTGATAGTTTTTAACCAATTGATCAAGTTGTTTATTTAATTATAACAAACTATCTCTTTTTGATTCAATTTTAGCATACTTTTCCCTAAGTCGTTCAAAACAGCCATTTACTTCATGAAAATATATAAGTAATTCCGAATGAGTAAGTTTTGATACCTCGCTTGGCTCGTCATCACTGTCAGTTATTTCTCCTTGAAGACACAGATTTGCTTTTTCACTCTCACTGCCAGTGCTTTCATTTTCATCTTCATCACTTTCATCCCAAGTTGCTGCTAAACTTCTCCTTTTTGGTTTCTTTCCTTGGCTGAGTTGATTCTGAGGACAATTTGGCTGATATGACCTGGTTTATTACACTTGTGGCAAATGATCTCTTGTTTTTCTGAGTTGTCTAGAACTTTGTTGATTATGCTCTTCAGTTGATGATTTTTGTCTGAATTTCAATATTGCGGTTCCACTTTTTGAATCTCTTTATTAGTAGTGCAAGTTCTGCTTCACCATCATCATCATCTTCACTTTCAGTTGTTTCTTTAAGAGCTATTGATTTCTTTCGAGTATCACTCCCTTCATGTTCTTCCTTGAATTTCATTTCTAGCTCATAAGTGGTGAGATTTTCAATGAGTTCTTCAACTTTAACTTGTTTCAAATCCTTTGATTCTTGAATGGAAGTAACTTTCACTTCCAAATTTCATGGAAGGACTCTGAGGATTTTTCGGACGATTTCCAATTCTGTGTATGGTTTTCCAAGAGCTTTTGATTTGTATACGAGATTAGAAAGTCGTCCATACATCTCTTTGACATTTTCATCCTTGGCCATTGTGAAGTTTTCATATTTTCTACTAAGCATAGCAAGGCGAGATTCATTGACTTAGGAGGTTCCTTCGTGAATCACTTCAAGTGTGTGCCAAATTTCCTGCGCAGTTGGACAATGTGAGACACGATTAAATTCAATTTGATCCAATGAACATATAATAGAATTCATAGCTTTAGCATTAGCATTTTGTAGTTTATTTTCAAGATCTGTCCATTGATCCATCGGTTTTTCAATTTCCTGATTACATACCACTATAGTTGGTGTCCTATATCCTGTCTCAACAATATTCCAAGCATCAATGGTTTTTCAGAAAAAATTTCATTCTATTTTTCCAATATGCATATTCACCATTGAACATGGGTGGCCTAACTATGGACTGACTCTCAGCAAAAGCATTATTAAAAGAAGCCATTTAAAAAATCAAATTTTTAACAAAAAAAATTGGTTTGCCTCGATACCACTTGTAGGATCGATTTCACCCTAGAGGGGGGGTGAATAAGGTAATACTAATAATAATAAAAATTAGTGCATAAATATATAAGATAATTGCAGCATAGATAATAGCAGAATAATAAAAGCAGAAATAGAACAACACAGATTTACCCAGCTTCGGCAAAACACTGCCTACGTGCTACTCCCAAGGTTTCTGATAGAAATTAAGTAGTCAAACGCTTACATACGTAAACTTGCGACACCCGCTAATGACTAATCTAACTCTACGCTCAAAATCCTGCCACAACTCAGCCACTGAGTTGCGAATTCTCAAACTACGCCTCGTAGTTTGTCCCTAGTCACACGACTAGAAATTACACAATTTTAAAAGGAATTCAAAATAAAAATTAAAACTAAATACAATAAAACCCTTAGTTAAAAATTAGGCCCAAAATAAAATATAAAGAGGCCGGCCCAATTGAAAATAAAAGAAGATGTCTCCCTTTTTCCTTTTAATTTTTATCTGCCGACCCCTTATGCTTTGTTCAGTCCTTCGGTCGTTCTTTCCTCTTTCTCTTTTATCTGAAATTTAGGGTTTCTGAAATTGAGCTGCCGCTTGTAAGAATTGAGGCTCGAATCGTCTGATGCTTTCATTCCTCCTTCGCTCCTTCTTCTATCGGTGAAATTCAATTACTTTGCGGTCGCTTCTCGATCGAGTTCCAATACTGGTATGCGATTTTCCTGTTTGGTTTATGATTAAGCTTGACTCGATTTTGCTTTCGAACTCAATGCTTTAAGCTGATGATGATATGGGGTAATCTATAGGGATAAAATCCCTAAAGTTACGTTCGTATATTTTGCTTTGAATCTGTCAATTATTTTGCTCGGCCATACGATTATTACTTGAATGCTTGTGATAGTACTCGACTTGTTCATCTCAGATAGATTTGAATTTTACTTGAATCGGTTCCATTATTATTGCCATTTGAATTTTTTTCGTCGTTCTTTTCCTATGTAACTTCGGAGAGTAACATGTTATTACCTCTGTTCCAATCTTAGCTGGCACCGTGACTTCTTCAATTCATGTTATCGGCTTTGACTTTGGCATTTTTAATTTTTGTGATAAACTTGACTTTTCATTTCCCACAGTTTTGAATTTTTATATTTCTTGTTTATCACTCGAATGCTTGCACTTGGTTACACTGTCCACTTGCATTGACTTGCACTGCTTTGTACTTGGGGTGTTGATACACTTGGTTGAACATATGCTTGGTTGGAGTCTGTAACTCAACTGTTTTGCATGTATATATATGTATACATATATGCAAACATATGTATATATGTATGTGGTCAAGTTGTTCTACTGGGTTGTGTAATTGAAATTGTGTATATATAGTGAGAGTTCAAATTTGTACTATTCAAAATTGTAATAAAATATTTGTTTGAATTTAAATTCTGTGTTATTTATTTTATTCAACAAATATTTATTTAATTATGTGAAAAATAAAATAGTACAATAACAAATACATTTAAATGAATATATATATATATATATGTTTATTATCATCAAACAAAAATCATATAATAGCATATTCAACACTTTTTGCTAGCCATTTCCAGATGATTAACCGTTGTGGATGTTTCTTTATCACTCTTCTCTGCTGTGGCTAACTTCGTGGTCAACTCCGTGATCTCAACATCATAGTGTTTGATTATGTCTTTATCATGAGATCGCCTCCATCTTAAGGTGATCGATTTAATGTTGCCTTTCAGTAGACACCTCAAAGATTGTCTCGGCTAAGTGCTGGAATACTTTATGCTGCATAAAAACATCATTCACATACGCAAGCGAACTCGCTTTAATATTTTCTAGGATTGTGTGGATAGAAGGAAGAAACTTTAGTCCATCAAAGCAGGTTTTTGGAAATTTGACCTTAAGTTTGGCCAATTGTTCTGTTGTAGAGGCCTCAGGAGCTATAGTAGTTAAAGCTGGATCAGAAGTAATAATAGGAGGTTCGCTTGACCAATGATCGCGTGGCTATTGAGAACCAAATAAACCCGAATGATGCTCGATGGCACAGCAGTTTGGGGAACATGAGAAGATGTCTGATCGCCACTATATACAGAAGGATTGGGATAAAATTCTTGGCGATGAGATGATTGTGACTTTGAATTATGCTTAGAGGATTAAGATTCCATTGAATGATGGCTCCTTTCCCAACTGTCACCTCTTTCTCGACGCTTGCCTAAGTCCGAACCATGACTGGATCCATAATCTATTGAGGATCCCCTCAAGCGATCAAAGGCACAAGAATGAGACATAGCACCTGAAAACCAAACGAAGATTTATAAGTGACCATCAAATAAAAGATAGACAAAAAACGTGCAGTGAAGGGCGCGTGATTGTGCGTGCCCTAGTGTCCCTCCGACGGGCCAGTTCTGTGGCCTTGCTCATGGGAGTAATTTCTCCTCAGCCAGTATGAGGAATGTCGTTATTGGTACTGGTGGGAGAAGAAAGACCCCGACACTAATGTTGGAAAGTTAAAAGTCTCAATGAAGCCTGGGGTCGATAGACTCGAAAATCCTTCCATCGAACTCTCTAGGGGCTGGAAGGAAGACTCTTCTTCAACAGAGGTGATGGTGAACTTGGGTTTTTTAGCAGTCTTTCTCCTATGGAGTTTATACGTGAGCTTTTTCTCTTTTTCTATCAATGCATGAGATTGCATGCCTTGCGATGATTCGGCCACAGGCACGTTACTCGAACCTATATCATCGTACCAGGCTCATTGGCGTCATCACCTCTAATTTCGCCTTCTTCGGCATCATCCTGAACCTCCTCGACTGGGGGCACGACAGGGCTATCAGTGCCACCTTCTTGTTCCACAACATTTCTTTGCAATGCAACACTTCCTGATAGCCCAATAATGCGACCTTCTTCTAGCAACCCAAAAGGAGATAACCACTTGTCAGTTTCGAGTGATCTAATGTCCCTGTCTTCGACTGGGGTAGCGTGGACCATAGAGATGGCCCTTGAATAGTTATCGCTATCGGGTCAAGGATGGACACCTGCAAATTTTTAAAGTATTTGTTAGTTCAGGATAAGACTTGGACTTAAGAATTTGAAAGTAAAGGCAACACTTATGTCCTTCCAACAATTGCCTTGCGAAGCTAGGTGAACAATGAAAGTAGAACCATTCATGCTTAAAGACATTGAGCTTGTTCCAAGCACTAGTCAGAACTTTACGGTTAGGCGTGGTCTCGAGGAAAGTATAAGAAAGATTTCCCATCCGTCGCTTAAAATTGTGGATGAACTTGATGTCTTCAGGAGATGGCGGGTAGAACAAAACATCCATAAATAGCAAGAAGGTGCCATGGAGGAAAGCGTAGCTGTTTGGATGCAGCTGAGTAGGAGCTATTCCCAGATAATTTAGCATCTCTCGGATAAATGAATTAAAAGCAGCACACATCCGGCCCAGCACATAAATTTATTACTAGCCATATACCTCTCTGGGGGTAAGTGGGCACTATCATTCCCTGAAGGGACTAGAACATCTCCAAACGAGATCTCATGTTTAGGGTACACCTACGGAGAGTGGCTTCACCAATTCTGGAGGCCTAGGAATCCACCGGGTTATCCAAAAATTCAACGCCCTCTAAAGTGTCGGGGGTAGGATTTATCTCTTCCACCGAAAGGATGATAACGTCAGAGAAAAGGTTAACTAATGTACCAGGACTCTTCGGTTGCTCAGTTTGGTGTTCAGGAGAAAGTCTACCAGATACAGTCGCAGAACTCAACTCGGCACCTGAATTGTTGTGCTGTGAAGCTTGTCTGGAAGACATTGTGTATAACACCCCTTTAAAACGGGAATAATAGTCCCACATCGTGGATAATACTATAAAGTGGGTGCTTATATACCAAAGCCTTCACCTCATAACAACGTCGAGGCCTTTTGAGGAACAAAACCCCACACCTTGGCTTGGCCCATGAGGCGGAGGTGACTAAGTTGGGAATAATATCTGCGTTAAGTGAGGTGCGGACTGTTACATTGTGGCTAAACACCCTGAACGTCTGGAGCCCATGTCAACTAAACTCAGTAGATAATCAAGATTAGAAAATTTTACCTATCCCCCCGTGCTAAGTGTAAACTAGTGTGGTGCAGTGTCGTGCAGTGCAGAGATAAACAATTCAGAATTAAAAGCAAAAATAGTGATGAGACTTTGGATTCCAAGCAGAATGACCGTCATTGCTGATCTTCTCAACTAGCGTTTAAATTGATCGGTTGTGTAAGCTTTGGGATTAATCATCAACATATCGAAGTGTGAAGTTCATTATTGAAGTCCATATGTTAAGTTTTAATTCATATTCAAGTCCCAGAAACTTAGTCGTTCAATTTCAAATTCAAAGGTGGATATGCAAGTCCTATTGTCCGTTATAGTCATATGTTCAAGTTCATTAAGACTAGATTGGTTTTGATTGTTCATACAAGTTTAGATGGATTGGTTTGCTCAAGTGTTCATACAAGTCCCTATAGCCGACCCTTTATCACAACATAGCCGATCCCTCTCACATTGCCAACACAACTGATCCCTTAGCCAAACACTCCATCACCGATCCCTCCATATTATTTATGAAAATAACCGACCCCTCCCCTCATCAGTACACAACTGATCCCTTCCTACACCTAACCATGACTGATCCCTCTCATAGCCATTGCACTGGTCCATATACTTAGCCTTTCTCGTTCTCCACTTTAACCTTTTACACTGACCCCTCCAAACTCGAGTAATATCGATCCCTCCACTTAATACATTTCCATGCCTCATTTCCACAAATCTCCTCACTCCTTAACTTCTCCTCTTCTACCACCTTACTGAGCCCTATATCGCCACCATTCGCCACCGTCCATCTCGTATCCTCCTAATACAACCCATGCTCGAAACAAGTAGCACGACCAAACCCATCATCTCATTACGAATCAAAGTTAAATGCAAATTGAAAACCTACCTGAATGTATAAAATATAATTGTTACTCAAGGGAAGATGTTGGATTTCGATTCAAATCAAAGGCGGAGTGGTGGTCCAGAACAAGAGAGGATGGTGGGTCTAAGGATGGAGGCGGTGATTGATTTGAAGGGAAGGGTTTGGAGTTCAAACTAGAAAGAGAGGGTTAGGAGGTGAGCTTGGAGGAAACGAAAAAGTAAAGTGAAGAGATGGAGGAGTGGAGTATCGGTTTATATATGAAGGTTCATAGGGATCGACTTGCCTTAGCTTCTCCATGAAGCTGAAAATGTTAAGTCCTCAACGTTGAAAGGGATCGAGCACGATCCCTATCCAAGAGGGATCCATCCGATCCCTATATTAAACAAATGGGGGGATGTGAGAGAAAGGGATCGGCTAGAGGAATTCCGATCCCTATTTTGAAAAATATATATAATAAATAAATAAACACAAATGCAATGAAATTACATCTAATTCAACAGAAATTGGCGACGACCCGTGAGCGTGCAAACACATCCAGGAGCCAAAGATAAGAACATGTACCTAAACGTGCACGTGTATATTTTAGAATTTCAATTTTTGAAATCGATAGAAATTGAATTCTCACCTGAAGCTTTCAAAGACCAAACTGGATCAGATAGCCAAAGCCTACTAGCTCCGTAGAACCAGGCATATATATCAACTAATGGAATACAACCCAGAATTTATACTATTGGAAATCGACCAAGTGTCATGACGGTCAAAGAGAGATACGACACATTGAGAAAATAATTCAATGGAAGGATAGTGACTATTTGGAAAACTGGATGGATTTCATTCCGGCGATTCTAACTTGCTTCGATTCAAAACAAGTCATGTTCAATAAAAGACGTACTTTAGGAGGCAAAAGCTATCCAGTATTTTGACCCGGCTATATCTGAACTGATTGGACAATTTAGACTCGACTGTCATCAAGGCCAAAAACCAAGAGTAATGACGGTGGGGTCCAGAAATCAAGTACAGATGATAATATGAAGTCGAGATTGAATAGAATCAAGGGATATGCTATATAGAATGTCCTAAGTATGGAATATAGTCTAATCTAGAAAAGGAATCGGGTATGATCCCTCTTAACCAAAGGGATTGGATTACTTCAGCTAAACAAGTGCAACTCAATGGAAAACAACCGATATCTCAAAATACACAAGTCCAATATGCATGAAACTTTTGGAACAAGAAGAGGGGACCCTAGGGAGTCCACCCAAGGGATCGCACCCCAAAAGGAACAAGTAAGAGGGATCGGCCCTCTTCCCTCTAGAGGGATTGACCAGAATCAGATTATGCAACACATTGCAACAAAGATCGATCAATAACTTAACATCTATAGATCCAATTGACATAAAACTTGGAGGACAAGTGCATCACAACATGACCAAACCCTCATAGAGATTGTAGCCCCTAAGTCCACCAAGATAGGGATCGGCCTCGAACCATCTTCCTTGAGATTTGGACCAACTATGCTGGAACGTGAGATGCAAGCATTTCAGCTATTTGAATAAGTATTTGTACTTAGACACTATTATAATATCAGAGGATTTTGATATAAAATGTTTTGGTTATCGTAAGGTAAAAACCCGGCATGTTTATTTGTGGCGTGGTCTTAAGAGATACCTTTGATTTTCGAAGGATTTTGAAACTTTAATAATTCAATTGAGTGTGTTTTCTCACGCTAGTTTTCCAGACTGACTCGGGTGTTGTTTTATTATAATGCTCGGGTCAGACCGAGTATTACAGCTACAGGATAGGATGCTATGGAGCTCAGGAGACGAGCTGGATGTCGAGACGTATCACATGTACTTGGTGTATATTCCGCTGTGCATTGTAAGCTGTATAGTCAGCTTTTGTGAGGACAAGTTATTATAACTGTCCAGTATTTTATTATTGGTTGTGTTGTACTCTGAGGATATAATGTATAAAAACAGTTATAGATCCTTTTGAAATAAAGAATTGTTGTTATCTATTATATATTGTTCCGCTGCAATTGTGATATTCTGTGTTGTTGTTTTCTATTTTCTTCTTCTACCTCTTTCTTCTTTCCCTTACGGTCTGGTATTTTCGGCATTCGATTGTCCGGCATGTAATACAGTAAACGTATTGATGTTGCTTTTTGGAGGTCGAAAAACTGGGTCGTGTCATTGTGGTATCAGAGCTGAAGGTTAAGCGAGAACCATGGCTCTAGTGGGGATTACTCATTAGAAATAGAGTAAGTAGTACTATAGAATGAGTTTGAGAGTATTAATAGAGATGAGTGTGTATTTGTTAGTGAATATAAAATCGTTTTATATTGTGTTGATTGGTTTGTTAAGTGGCTTATTGATTCTGGTCAATACGAGTAATTAACGTCATTGATAGGGATCTCTAAACACTTGAATAGAACAATTCGACATGGTATTGTTTTAAAATGGGGTAAATGAAATAATTTTACCCAAATTATTTTTGTATATAAAAGAAATAATTTTCGTAAATTATTATAGTATATGACATGCTTGGTTGTTAGGGAATGATAATATTAAATTATTATCATTGTTGTCTGGAAATTGAAATAGAAATTGATGTTATAACCAAAATCTAAGAAATAAATTCATATACAAAATGGAATTTGTAAATGTGAGTTATAAGTGTAATTTATAATTTGAAATGGGATAAAATTCCAGAGAAGTATATAAATACAGGTTTAAAGGGATTTTAAAAGGGTGAAAATTTGGGAATTCAAATCCCATTGGTTTTGGAAATGTTTTTTCAAAGTTGGAAAATAAAGGTGATATTATTTGGGAAATAAATTTGAATCGAAAATATTTAAAAATGTTTTAAAAGAAGTAAGAGCACTGAACTCACTTCGGTCGTTGGGAATTATTCCGATGATGATCGCGACATCATCGGTGTTCATTTTCGAGTTTCCAAGGGAGGAATTGCTATCTGAATATTTGGAAGTGGGATTTGTTTGCAAAATTGGTTTTGGAATGAAAAAGGGATAATTTGATATAAAAATGAATTATGTATATGTAGTTGATTCAAAAAGGATTTTGAAATACTTAAGAAATTGTTTAAACTCTAGAAGTTATTTAAAATGTTTAGGGAATATAAATGAGTTTGGGAACTTATAAAACTTGAAATTTATTAGAATAAAATTTAACTTAAGAAGAGTCAAATTAAAGTAAGTGTGAAAACGAAATAAGTTAGAAAAGTAAACCAATTAAATGAAGTGAATTAAAGAAAATTGGTGGACAAAATATTAGTAAGTTGATAACTTAAGAAATTTTGAAATCTGATTTTGTGGAGTGAGATTTAACTTGGATTAAGTTAAATAAAAGCGAATTTTGAGGAAAAAGTCTAAGTAGACTAAATGAAATGGACATTGAAATAAAATTCATCAAGTTGGGAATAAATTTGTGAATGAACAAATTAATTTAATTTGTAAGTAAATAGAATTGAAATTGAAAATTTGAAATGATGTTTAATTTAAATCATATGAATAAGGTGAGATTGAAAAATTAGTTTGAGTTGGGCTAAGTAAAACCAAAAGTTGGGAATAAGATTTGATTGAGAAAGGAAATAAATTAGTGAATTAAATATAAAAATTCAATATTGAATTTGATTGGAAATAAATTATTTAATGGAAGGTAAATTGAATTCAAATGAAGTTTAAATTTGAATAAAAATGGATGTAAGAATTTAGTGATGAAGTGAGAATGAATATAAGGAGTTATATAAATGTTTATAATAAACTTAAGAAAATTAAGGGAGAAATTCTTAAGTAAAATTGGTATTGGGGAAATATATTGAGAAGTATGTGAATGAAGATTTAATGAAAGTTGTGGAAAAAGGATAGTTGTGAATAAGTGAATGGAAATCAAAATAAATGTGAATAAAAAGGAAATTGATATGAATAATAATCAATTGGAAATTAATACGTAAGTTGTACGTCTATTATTTTATTCGCATAATGATTTGATCCAGATTCGAGCACAGAATTTCGAGATAGTAATATCGATCCGAGTTGGGATTTTTCACTCGATTTTCGACGGCGAACCCTGGATATGGATTTTTGATTGATCCTGAAATTCTCTATCATAGTATATGGCTATGCAAGGAGATTGACGGTTTCTGATCAAGGAACCAGATTTAAGTCCACACTAGGAAGTCCTGTGAATGATACTAGTTCGGAATTGGAATTGTGTGATCGAGTGAGCGATCGGATTTGATATTGCGTACGGATGATATATGTACATCGTACGGGCTTACGTAAATCAAATATTGAAAATTAAAAAAAAATGTTTTTGGGATTAAATGATTGGATATCATTGGTAAGTAGGGTGCAGGTAATTAAAAGCAAAGGATAAATTGATGTTTTCAATTTCAGAAGATAAATTAGATGGCCCGACAAAAGGTATGTGTTTAAAATGCTATATGAAATTTGATGATTTATATGATTTAGCCACTTGGCCTTTTGTTTTTCTTTTGATGATTTGGGGGCCATAGAGGCAATTTTGTAGTTGTTCCGATCTAGCCGCGCAAAGGAGACGCAGGTGAAATTTTTCGATAATTTAAGGAGTTAGAAAAATTTGAAGAAAATTTTGATAGTTTAAAATTTGGTTTTAAACTATAACTTGAATTATTGAGGGGATAATATTATTTGGAACCTATGGATGAGTTTGGAATTGGAAAGTTAGTAAGAGTAATAGGGTGTCTTTAATAAAAAGATTGTTTTGGAGTGTTGTTAAAAACTGTTTGGTTTCGAAAAATAGTTAACGGGTGGTGGACCATTCTTCTTAACTAGCAATTTCAGGGACGAAATTCTTATAAGGGGGAAGGAATGTAATGACCCGGTATTTTTGGATATTTGAAATTGGAATATTTAATTAGTTTTAAATATTTAAAGGTTAATTTTTAACTTGAATTTCAAATATAACTATTTACTTGATAATTGAATTATTGAATTAATAATTGGAAATTGGGTAAAATATTGAATCTTGATTTTTAAGCTTGCTAAAAATAATTGAAAGCTTATAAAATTTATATTGATAATACTGAAGATAAGAAACGTTTTAAAATTGAATCTAATAGTGATTTGTTCAGTTTTGAAAATATATGTTTAAATTGATATTTAAAAATAGCCTACCGAGGCACAGTCTCGGAATTTGACGAAACCAGTTCCATTGGATCTGTAATAGTGTATTATTATCGGATTTCAAATTTCGTAGTGTTTGGAGTTGTTGTTTTTCCGTACGAGATACAAACGCTCTGAAATTTATATCGAAAATTCAATATTATAATAGGGTCCAAAAAGCTATCTTCTCCATACGATCGAATTAGGACTCGAAACATTTTCCACTACGTTCAGAATAGGGGTATAACATTATAAATGCTTGGCGGCATGCCTCGACAGGATGTCAAAAATTTGAGCTTCGATTTCGGCACGATCTAAAATTTAAATAAAATTATATATATTGATTGACGTTTATTTTCTCGTCAGTGCTTTTTTGCTTTCATCTCATAATCACTATAGCCCTGCTTGTATACGCTACCTTCCCCTCAATCACTTCTCTCTTCTTTATATTAGCAGCCAACAGTTCAAAAAAAAATTAAAACAGAAGAAAGAAAAGAAATGGCCGAGCATTTTAAAACTAAACCAATCTTTCCTCTTCTAAAAACGAGTATAGCCTACAATTCTTTTTCATCCTTCTTCAAAATCAAGTCCCATCTCCTCCCTTCTCTGTTCAAAAATCAAAATTGATAAGAAAGAAAAAATGGCTTCTCCCGTTAAAACTTCGACTTCATTTCCTCCCTTCCCAGACAAAACTCGAATCAAAAATCAAATTAATTCAATTGAAAAAAATAGGAAGAAGGAGATTTCGCGTGCTCAAACATGTGACTAGATCACGATTAAATCGATCAGCATTAGGAAGGTTCGCGAGTGGCGTTGACAAGAGCGGTGGCACGTGGGGTTGGCTTCGGCATGGGAAGAGGCGCGACTGGTGGGTGTCGCGAGGGAAACTGTTGGAGTTCGATGAAACCGATCTCGAGACAGAGTTTGGTCGCGGAGACGTTGAAGCTGCTGCCTGTACTTGGAGATATTCGCGAACGTAGGGGACGAGAGTGATACAGTGGGTGGTTTTTGCTCGAACGATGGTTGGGTTTTTCTCTGGCAAAGGACGGTGGGGCGAGCAGGGTCGGCAGTGGCTGAAGGTTAAGGTTAAATTATTTTAAACATTTTTAATCTAATGATATTCAAGTTTAAACCCTTAATTTAATCTGTTAATTTTTATTTCATTTATCAGAAAATTTTTATAATAAAGAAAAAATAATATTTTTGTTATTTAAAGAAAAAGAAAAAATATATAAATATAAATATATCTATATCTATATAAAAATATACATACATATTTTCACTTACTAGTTTATTTTAAAAATAATGGATTATGGTGATTAACTTGTTTAATTAACTTATTCAATTATTTTAGTTACTAAAAATTATTTATCATAGGGAAATTAGTTTAAGTTAAATTATTAGTTAATTAAATTTATTAAAAGAGATGATTGATTGTTCGATTATTTAAAATGTTAATAAACCGTATAATGTTTATACAAGGTCTAAAATCGTGGAGAGACAAGTCGGGTTTGGATCGGATTGCAAATTAAAAATCAAAGGTGAGATTTTCTCACTCATTTGGATTACCCTGTTTAAAATTAAATGTTAAATTTAAATTATTGCATGCCTGACTTGATTGATAAATTTATAATTTATCTGTTGGATGTTAGATATATATATATATAGTTGTATATATATTAGTATTGGAGTGATATTCCTGCATATTATAGCGAATGAGACCCTATGCGCCCCGCATAATAACGGATGACCCTATATACCGCGATATCCCCCTCGAAGTGGGATCGGTATTTTTATATTGTGCTAACATATGTGAATGCAGGGAAACAGGTTGGAGGGATCCAACTGGATTCCTCAAAAATGTTGAATTTATTTTCATTTTAGTGATATATGAAATGTTGAATAATCTATGATAGATTATGTTGAAAAAATTAATTTATTGGATGCTATGATATTGCTGGATATATTTTTGACATTTTGAAATATCAGAAATATTGAATTTTTAAAGGGAAAATAAAAAGGGAAAATTTAAAGCAAGAAATTTATAGTAAAGATGGATAAATTTAAAAGCAATGAATTTGGGAAAAATGAATAGTTTGATTTTAAATTTTATAATTAATAATTTCTAAATGTGGAAAGTTGGAGATTTTTAAATAATTGAATAAAAGGATTTAATAATGGGACTTAAGCGATTTGGTTAAGTATAAAAGTATTTATTTTTAAATCCGAGGTTTAAAACGGATTTGAGAAAAATAAAGAGGAAATTTGGGAAAAATGTAAAATATGAAATTAATGTTTCAGATTTAAATAAGGTTTTAGATCATGATAAAGGAGTGAATCTGGGAATTATGGATTTTGGAATAAACTTGAGTAAATCAAGAAATAAACTATAAAATGGAATTTAATTCAAGAAAATCGATTTGGAGATCGATTAAATGTTTTGAAACAGTGATTAAAAAGGAGAATGAGACTACGGAATTTATAAACTGGGTTTGTAAATAAAGTGAAATATTTATCTGTGGATAATTTGAAATTATAAATTCACGATGGAAATTTATAAGGAGATGGTAATTCGTTTTAAAAATGAATAGGGGTTTTATTTTTAAAAGTGTGGAAAAGGAAATTTACGGAGTTGGAACGTAAATTTAAACTAGAGATAAATCGAGAAGGATTTATAAATGACAAGACCGGTTTTATTGGAGTGGAAAGTGTATTTTCCTGAAAAGCTAAGTATATTTTCAAAGAAAGATTTTTAAGTATAAATTAGAAGTTTTAAAAGTGTTTTAAAGGAATGTTTTAGAAAAATTTATTATTTAGTTGTTTTAAAATTATTAAAGTAAATATTAATTAAGTTAATTATAGTAGTTAATTATTTTTAAAGGTTAAATAGGTATTATGATTTAAAGGATAATTATTAAATATTTATACTTTATGTAATAGCTTTATTTTAAAACTAGTTTTTGGCTAAAGTTTAACTTGGAAAGTTATTATAGAATTCCATAACTATTATTTTGAACAAAGTAATTTAAGTAGCTTTATTTTAAATATTTTAAGCGTATAGTTTAGATAAAGTGATTTAATTTATTTAAAATCTAAATTTAATAAGACTTGGTGTTTTCAGTGAAAATAAAATATTTGGTTGAATGATTTTTTATTTGATAGTTAAACAACCGACTATCAAAATCTGGACCCTAATATAACTTTGGGAATATCTAGAAGAAGTACGGAAATTATGTGGTACAGTTACCGTTCGAGGTGTTATACTCTACGTATAAACTCATTTCGTTTTTCTAGGATGTTTATAAGGAAATCCGTCCATAGAAACGGTTAGGAGGTGATCTCCGGTCTTATTTCTGTCTGTTTATTTTCTAAAGAACCGGGGTTGAGTTTACCGAGAATAGCGAATGTTGTTTCGAAGAGATCGGGATCGGATTTGTGATCCGAAAACCACTTCGATCCAACGAGTACGTTTTCAAAATGAAGACAAGAGCTTGGAGTCGAAGATGGAGCAGTGAAGTGCAAGGGCTAATCGCTACTAATCCTGAGGGTGATTCCAAAATGGATGTAGTAGGAATAGTGTCTTCGGTTCCGTTCGGACCGGGAATGGACTTATATGGATGAAGGCTATTAGAACATTTTCATTGGAGGACAATGAGCATTTTAAGTGAATCATTCTAAAAAGGTAATCGTGGCTTCAAGCCTCATCAACCGGGAATGGCTAAAACAGGGGAGGTGCAGCATGGCTAAGTGGGTAGCTCCCAAGTAGGGTAAGGTTACCCCTGTCTAGAGTCCCTTTCTTTTATTTCGACTGTGTGGGCGGTTGCTGATCCCAACCGCGGGGTGATCTTACTCGGGCTATCCAGTAAAGGATAGTTCCGGTCTTATGTTGCAGGGGATCGGGAGTGGTCCTCGGTACGCTGATCTAGGCCAGGTACTATGACGGGCGGTACCCCAGTAGTCGTGCCATTGTATAGAACCCAATCTCCAATAAGCGCCGTACGGTTTTGATTGTGCCCAACTATGTAGGAACATGAGATGCAAGCATTTCAGCTATTTGAATAAGTATTTGTACTTAGACACTACTATAATATCAGAGGATTTTGATATAAAATGTTTTGGTTATCGTAAGGTAAAAACCCGGCATGTTTATTTGTGGCGTGGTCTTACGAGATACCTTTGATTTTCAAAGGATTTTGAAACTTTAATAATTCAATTGAGTGTGTTTTCTCACACTGGTTTTCCAGATTTACTCGGGTGTTGTTTTATTATAATGCTCGGGTCAGACCGAGTATTACAGCTACAGGATAGGATGCTATGGAGCTCAGGAGACGAGCTGGATGTCGAGACGTATCATACGTACTTGGTGCATATTCCGCTGTGCATTGTAAGTTATATAGTCAGCTTTTGTGAGGACAAGTTATTATAACTGTCCAGTATTTTGTTATTGATTGTGTTGTACTCTGAGGATGTAATGTATAAAAACAGTTATAGATCCTTTTGAAATATAGATCTGTTGTTATCTATTATATATTGTTCCGCTGCGATTGTGAGATTCTGTGTTGTTGTTTTCTATTTTCTTCTTCTACCTCTTTCTTCTTTCCCTTACGGTCTGGTATTTCCAGCATTCAATTGTGCGGCATGTAATACAGTAGACGTACTGATGTCGCTTTTCGGAGGTCGAAAAACCGGGTAGTGTCAAAACCTGTCGTGCTCTACTTAACCATCACAAATAATAGATTTGAAAGTGAAGCACTATGAAAAAGCAAGTTCCATTAGTTAAAGTTCAATATTCAAGTAATCCTAAGGATTTCACTTGGGAGAACGAAGAACAAATGCATAGAACGCATCCCAAGTTATTTGAAGCTCGATAGGTGTGTGTTTAGGTTTTTTTTGTATTTTAATTATTTGGTTTTTATTATTTTGAATGCTTTATTGATATGGATGTTGTGATTGTATTTGATTTGTTGCATGATGCAATTCTTGTGCTAATTCGATTAATAAAGAATTATAATTATTGTAGGTACTTTTTCGGTAAATTGCACTGACACGATTTCATTGTGGGAAATTTGTAACATCTTGGCATTAAAAAATAATAAATAAATTGAAGTGTATTTTGATATTTAATTTGAAATGTTAAAGAAGAAATTCTATTCTTGGATTTGTTTGAGAATAATATAAGATAAATTGATTTAAAATTCAAATTTGGGGATTTGAATTGAGTTTTAGGAATTTAAAAGTTGTTATAAATTTATATTTGAGAAATAAATAATTTTTTTGATAACAAGAGTGGTACTTATATTCAAGCAAAACACTCATTATGATGTCTTAGGGTCTCGAACATATGACCTTTATTACTTGTCTAAAGAGCCATACCTCTAACCACAGGAGCCAGAGGTCCTTGACATAGAGAAATAAATAATTGAAAGACCGAAAGGCGACATATTGGAAATTTTAAAATTTATTTCAAGTGAGTATAAAATTGAGATAGTTTTGGTAAAAACCCAAGTAATATTTTTACAACAGTAGCGTAACTTGTTCGGGATTGAAGTAGGATCCTAATATTGAAAAACTAATGAAGTAAAAAATTGTTTTATTTGGGCATAAAGAACAAAAGTCTATCTTCATTAAAACTTATCCTATTTTTACCAGCATTTTATTCTAACATATCCTATTTTTAACTCATGCCTAAAAATTATCCATCCAACCCAAGCTTCACTCTAATCTTAGGAACCGAGCCTATAAAAGCATCACTGCCTTTATCATTTTACTTCATTCACAACCTAAAGCTAGAAACCAAACTTCATAAGCTTCCATCTTCATCTTCAAGGCAACTAGAGTATCTATTTTCTTCATAAAATGAAAGGATTTCAAGCTTAAAAGGTGTAAAGACCTGGAATTTCACCAGTTTGATTTGTGAATATTTAATTAATTTTAAATATTCAAATAATAGATTTTATAATTAAAATAAAACTCTTTTATATAATAAATAAGGATGATAAATTTTTCTCAAAGTTTGTTTACAAAAATAATTAGTTCGAAAAAGAATCGAAAATGTGACCGAAATTCGTTTTTCGAATTTTCGAATTTTTGTTGGCTCAAAGTTGTTGGGAACATTGCAAACTATTTAGTATAAATATACACTTTATTTATATAACAAGTTAGGGTTATATGATGTATATATGTATATGTATGTAATTAGATATATATATATATATTAAAGAAATGTGACCATTTAATATGAATTAAAATTAAGTGAATAAGATAAAGTGTAGAACAACCCTGGTATTGGTGATTACCGATGATATTAAATTATAACGATAGTTATAATTTAATATTGAGAATAAAATGAAATAGAGGAGTTAAAATATATTAAAGATTGTTTATTTCCAATAAACAATGTGTTTGAGAATAAAATTGGGTTTAAAATTAGATTGGATAAGTATTTGGTTAAATAAATTGCAAATATTGGGTTTTTATTAGTTTGGAGCTAATAAATTAAATAAGTGATGTATTTCAACATTTAATTGTTGAAATAAATATAAATTGATAAAAAATAAAGTTTTAAAAACTTTATTTTGTTAAGTTTGGATAGGAAATGATCAATTATATATTTTTGTTTGAGTAAAGCAATAATATTGTAAGTTATTGCTTTGTATTAGCCTTTTATTGAATTTAAAAGGTGAAATGTGAAGTAATTATGTAATTTATTAATATAAAAGATGAAATATTGTTTAAAATGTTATTTTGATGATTAAATCATGTTAGAATGATTTATTGTAATTTATTTGACAAGAAAACAATTTTTGTATAAATGGATATGTTAAAAATGGTGTTATGAGATAAAAATGTGTAAATTGTGTTATTTTGATAAAAATAAGGTTTTATGGATAAAAATAAATTTTTATAGTTAAAATACATTTTATTATGTTGAGAAACAATTTTTGTTTATATACACTTTTGTGTATAAATTTAACTTGGCTTCAAAATAAGAAAAAAAAGAGTACCAAATCGACATACTTAGCTCTTATTTAATGCAAGACTATGATGGTCGCCCTTAACTAGCCTTATTCTCCGCATTAGCAGACAGAATTACTCAGTAATTCTCTTTGTTAATGTGGGCCTCGGGGTGGGGCGTCACAGCTTGGTATTAGAGCAGGATTCAGAACAAAATGTAATTAACACATAACGGTATACACAATCATCATACATCAAGTATAATACACTTGTAAACATCATCCTCAATCATATTCAGTTCCGACCTTGTCCTTAACCTTTTGAGTCCTTTGTGGGTAGATAGAAAGGAATATGTCTAGGAATGTTAATTTTAATTCCGTAGTATTCCTTATTTAATTTGAATTGCTAATATCTACCCTTGTGAATAATCCTATATTATCTTAACTTTCAGCAATGGCTGGAAGAGGAAGAGGTCGCACTTCGGTGGCGGGACCGTCCAGTGGTTCTCGTCCCGAAGGAGTTTATATGTCGACCGATCAGATTATTGAGCTGCTTAGGAACACTCAGCCTCCAACTCCAGCCCGTTCTTCCCCTCCATGCAAATCTGTATTTGCGCGCATGAGTAGCGATTATACTAAACTTGGAGGAAAACCATTCAAAGGTATGGAGTTAGTCTTAGAGGTCCAGGCATGGCTCTGTACATGCGAGCGCTTATTTACTCGCATGGAGATTTCTAGCCACCATCGCGTTCTTGTCGCATCTAGTATGTTGCAACAACATGCATTGGATTGGTATGAATTGCTCATTGTTGAGATTGATGAGTCTACCTTAGAATAGGAGAATTTCAGAGAGAGATTCGAGCTTATGTTTGTCCCAGAATCCGAGAAGGCTATCTTGGCTCGACGTTTCCTTAATCTTAAGCAAGAGAAGTCGACAGTTTCAGAGTATGTGGCTTCGTTCGAGGCTTTGTCCAAATATGGTCTTGAGCATATTAGCACTCCTTACAAGAAGAATCTTAAGTTCGTTTTTGGCCTTAAGAAGTATCTGAAGAAATCCCTTATGATCCAACTCAAATTGTCTTTTGAGGAACTTGTTGATGCAGCCCTTCACCCTGAAGCGGTTGAGAAGGAGAAAGATAGTGATGGTGAGGCAGAGGTTCGGAGAAATCCGAACTAGAAGAGGTTTCCTTTCCGCAAATCTTAGCCATTTCAGCCTAGTAAGAAGAAAAAGCAAGGTGGTTCTACTTCTCATCCTCATGCTACACCTCCTTCAGCCAAGGTTGTGGCATGTTATAATTGTGGTTCTCGTGGTCATCTTGTGAGGGAATGTCCTAATCCTAAGAGGTGCTTATATTGTAAGAAGAAAGGGCATTTGATTTCTGCTTGTTCTAAGAGGGAGGGAGGTCCTAGTTTGGGGAATCTCAATGTTGCAAAGGCTTCTGGTAGTGCCTCTCAGTCTCAAGGTATATCTCCTACTATTTTAAAAGGTTCCATTCTTTTCCATGATCGATCTATTAGAGTTTTATTCGATACGGGTGCGTCGCATTCATTCGTATCGAAGGAACTCGTTGATGCTTTGCTATTGGATGTTTCTTGCTTGATTACTTCTTTGAGGATTGCGAATCCTATCGGGGGATTAGCAACCCTTAGTATGCTTTGTGATGATGTTGAGATTCTTATTTGTGGCTTTTCTTTCCGTGCGAATCTGCATGTAAAATTCCTTGTCTTGGATTCGATATGATATTGGGTATGGACTGGCTAGTTCGATACGATGCCAGGATTCTATGTTTAGAGAGAGTCTTATTTCTTCGACATCCTGATTCTCCAGCTCAGTTGTCTCTTATTCTTCGGAATATCGAGCGTGATTCCGAAGCTTCTCTATTCTCTCTTGAATCTCGAGATGATGATGATGATGTGTCTCGGATTCCTGTTGTTTGTGACTTTCCAGATTTATTTGAGCCTGTTTCGGGATTACCACCCAAGCGGGCTATCAAGTTCCGCATCGACCTTATCCTAGGTGTGCAGCCAGTTAGTCGTCCTCCCACAAGGATGTCTATAAAAAAGAGAATAAGGAACTCAAGAAGCAACTCCTTGAGCTTGAAGCCAAGCATTTCATTCGATCTAGTTCGTCACCGTGGGGAGCCGCGGTGGTATTCGTGAGGAAGCCCGATGGTACTCTTAGGTTATGCGTGGATTATCGCAAACTTAATGAGTTAACCATCAAGAATCGTTATCCCTGCTTAGGATTGACGATATGTTCGATCAGTTGAGTGGCGCTAAGGTCTTCTCGCAGCTTGACCTCGCCACCGGATTTCATCAGCTCCAAGTTGCGGAAGACAGCATTCCACTTACACCATTCCGCACTCGATATGGATCATATGAGTGGCTCATCATGCCGTTCGGTTTGACGAATGCTCCTACTTACTTCATCGACCTAATGAATCAAGTATTCCGGGAATATATCGATAAGTTTGTTCTTGTTTTCATCGATGACATTCTTGTGTATTCTAAGTCCGAAGCTGATCATGCTCGACATCTTAGAATTGTTTTGAGTACTCTTTGCCAGCATCAACTCAAAGCAAAGCTTTCTAAGTGTCATTTCTGGGAAAAACAAGTTAAGTTCTTAGGTCATGTTGATTTTTCTAAAGGCATTTCGGTCGATCCGTCGAAGATCGAAGCCATCCAGAATTGGAAGAGGCCTGAGAATGTTCATGAGATTCGTAGCTTTTTGGGTTTGGCGGGTTATTACCGTCATTTCATCAAAGACATTTCCCATATTGTGCTACCCTTGACTACTCTTATGAGGAAAGGTGTTCACTTCTTATCTACTGATAAGTGTGAGGCTTCCTTTCAGAGATTGAAGGAGCTTCTCACTGATGCTCCTGTTCTTGTGGTTCCCGAAGGGAATCATGATCTTATAGTTTATACCGATGCTTGTCACAATGGCCTCGGTGCTATTCTTATTCAGAAGGATAGGTGGTTGCCTACGCCTCAAGGAAATTACGTCCGAACGAGGTTCGGTACACTACCCACGATTTAGAGCTTGCCACCATCGTCTTTGTTTTGAAGTTATGGCATTATTATCTGTTGGGTGAACATTTTACTCTCTTCACCGATCACAACTCTCTCAAATATTTGTTTACCCAGAAGGAGCTCAACATGCAACAGCAACGTTGGCTCGAGTTTCTAGCTTCTTATGATGTTGATATTTGGTATGCTCTAGGCAAAGGGAATCGAGTAGTTGATGCTTTGAGCCGAAAGCATTCAGCTATTGTTTCCATGATGATTGTAGAATGGAAAGCTCTTGAGACTCTTTCCATATGTCATTTTCAGGATCGTGCTCCCACTTCCAATTCTCTATTCTATCATATAGCATGGAAGCTCGTCCTACTCTCCTAGATCAAATTGCCGAGAAGCTGCGGAAAGATTCCAAGATATCTGCTCTTATTCAGAAGTGTAAGTCTGAATCCCAATATGATATCGAGATAAGGGATTTCAGCATCGATATTCATGGGTGTCTTCGAGAGAAGAACCGTGTTGTCGTGCCTTCTATTCCAGAACTTAGGCGGGACATTCTAAATGAGTGTCACTGTTCTAAGTATACTATTCATCCAGGCAGTAGCAAGATGTATGCTGATATGCATCGTCTCTATTACTGGGAAGGCATGAAGCATGATGTTGCAAGTTATTTAAGCAATTGCATGACTTGTTAGCTTATTAAGGCCGAGCATCAGCGGCCCAGTGGTCTCCTTTAGCCTTTGGAGGTTCCATTGTGGAAATGGGACCAAGTTTCTATGGATTTCATCGATGGCTTACCTCGTTCGAGGTCAGGCCATAGCAGTATTTGGGTTGTTGTGGACCGTCTTACCAAGTCTGCACATTTCATTCCTATTAAATCTAATAGGACGGCATCTCTCTTATCGAAGCTATATATTAAAGAGATCGTGCGATTGCTTGGTGTTCCTTCATCTATTGTATGTGATCGTGATCCTCTTTTCACGAGTCGCTTCTGGCAAAGTCTCCATCAAGCTTTGGGCATAAAGCTTAATCTTAGCACAGCCTATCACCCACAGTCTGATGGACAAACTGGACGGGTGAATCATATCTTAGAAGATCTGCTACGCGTTTGTATCTTAGATTTTGGAGGTAGCTGGGAGGATCATCTTCCTCTAGTTGAATTTGCTTAAAATAATAGCTACCAATCTTCAATCGGCATGGCTCCTTTCGAAGCTTTATATGGAAGGCCGTGTCGTTCTCTATCTTGTTGGCTTGGGTCGGGGAAAATCTCATTCTAGGCCCCGAGTCTATTCGTGAATCATCTGAGAAGATCCATCTTATCCGAGAGAGAATGAAAGAGGCTCAGAGTCGACAGAAATTCTACATGGACAACCGTAAGAGGCCTCTTGAATTCTCAGTGGGCGATCTTGTTTATATCCGAGCTTCTCCTCTGAAGGGAGTGATACGCTTTAGCCAGACGGGGAAATTGGCACCACGCTATATTGGGCCATTTCCTATTACATAGTGTATCAGTTCTGTTGCATATTGTGTAGCACTTCCCGATCAGTTTTCTGGAGTTCATGACGTATTCCACGTTTCTCAGTTGAGGAAGTGTCTACGAGATTCTGATTATGTGCTTGATTCTCGTGCTTTGGAGAAGTTGGAGGTCTCTCTTGATCTATCTTTTGTGCAGCACCCTTTAAGAGTTCTTGCTTCGGAGACTAGACATCTTCGAAACAAGAGTGTTCCGCTCGTGAAGATTCAATGGTCCGATAATCCCAATGATTGCACTTGAGAAACCAGAGAATTTATCGAGCGATCGTATCCTGGATTCTTATCTTCTCACGACGAAGGTAAGAATTTTCCATTTTAATCTATCTATATTTCCTTTGTTTGATGAAATAAAGTGTGTTAAATATAGATTTCCTCTAGAAATTGCGAGGACACAATTTTTATAAAGAGGGAGTCTGTAACAACCCTGGTATTGGTGATTACCGATGATATTAAATTGTAACGATGGTTATAATTTAATATTGAGAATAAAATGAAATAGAGAAGTTAAAATATGTTAAAGATTGTTTATTTCCAATAAGCAATGTGTTTGAGAATAAATATTAGGTTTAAAATTAGAGTGGATAAGTATTTAGTTAAATAAATTGCAAATATTGGATTTTTATTAGTTTGGAGCTAATAAATTAAATAAGTGTTGTATTCTAACATTTAATTGTTGAAATAAATATAAATTGATGAAAATAAAGTTTTAAAAACTTTATTTTGTTAAGTTTGGATAGAAAATGATCAATTATATATTTTTGTTTGAGTAAAGCAATAATATTGTAAGTTATTGCTTTGTATTAGCCTTTTATTGAATTTAAAAGAAGAAATTTGAAGTAATTATGTAATTTATTAATATAAAAGATGAAATATTGTTTAAAAATGTTATTTCGATGATTAAATAATGCTAGAATGATTTATTGTAATTTATTTGACAAGAAAACAATTTTCGTATAAAATTTTATGTTAAAAATGGTGTTTTATAAGATAAAAAGTGTAAATTGTCATATTTAAGTAAAAATATGATTTTATTATTAGAAACTAAATTTTATAGCTAAAATCTTTTAATTTGGTGATAAAAACATTTTTGTTTATATAAGAATGAGTTATAGAAATTTATTTGGGTTTTATAAGCATGAATATATGTGTTATATTAAGAAGAGAAGAGAAGCATTTGTACTTAGGAATTTTTCTAAGCATTTACAATTGGGCTTGGTTGACAAAGAAGAGGATCCAAACCCATTTTCTAGAGACATCAGGAAACATGTACGTAGATTTCCTTTGTTTCTTCTCAACCAAAAGAAAGAAAAGAATAATACTTACAGTAAAACAATAATGGCCATCCCTCTTTCAAATTAAGTTCCATCAAAATTTGCTGAAACTAAAGAGAAATTCAAGCTAATAAAAGAGTAATACAGGTAATCAAAGCCAAACTCTCAACAATTTCATCAATTAGTGATTTTGAATTGGCACAGTCTGTAACTTTTTGTTTTTGTTCTGCATGCTTCTTTTCTAGTTTTTACAGGGTCTTGAAGCTTCTCTTCTTCACCAAAGCTCTCATCTTGCTATAGAATTCTTGCCAAATTGCTAAGGTGAGTAAAATACTTACAAATGCTAACTATGATCTTGAGCTTCTATAAGAAACTACTCTGTGAAAGCTTCAGTTTACGTATATATCTCTGTCTCTTGTTTTATTTGAATTTCTTGTTTCTGGTTGCCACTTTGAGTGGCCATAACTTCCTGATTTTAACTCGAATTGCAGCTGGATCTTTTCGGATTGTAGTTTAGATGTTAAACTCTATGTTTGTCAATTTTCGTTGCAAAACTTGATCGTTTGATAGTCCAATTTGTTGTTCAAAGTTCAGTACGAAGCAGAAAATACCCAGGGAAGATAATCCATAGCCTGGGTCGACCCAGCAGTCTCCAGGTCAACCTATCGGTCGACCTAGGGGTTGACCTGGCCACTACTCTGGGTCGACCCCTGTCGCCCAGGTATGTGACTGTTCTGCTTTTTGATCTGAGCCCTTTTGCTTTGTTTGCTTACCTATTTCTATGGTTTTTGTGGCCAATTTTTATACAAATTTCGAGATGTTTTTTATGATGATTATGGGCTATAGTATCCATCAATGGATTAGCCGAGTTTTGGAGGAATTTAAAATTTAAATATTTGAATTTAAATTCGATTTGAATTTGAATATTGATTGGGTGTATTTTCAATGTTTTTCTCAATTTTCAAGCACTATTTCTTCCAAATAAATTTTGAGAAATTTTCTAAATAATTTGGTTTCTGAAATCATTATTATTAAATATTTTCAAATCATTTATAAATTATTTTGAAATATTATATATATATTTATTTACTATAATAAGAAGAAATTTCAAATAAATGTCTTCAAAAATGATTTCAGAAAATTATTTAAAAATCCCGTTTTCTAAAGTAAAATATTTTATATATAAAATATATTATTTTTACCCTTTTCGGACATATGAGAAAGAGAATTAAACGATTTAGTAAAACACGTTGTATGGGACACGTGAGTTTAATTTATCGACTAGTTCCGGACTTGTATCGATCGAAACCTCTCGAGTATATTGATTTGAGATGATTTATGGGAATGGCCATATTATGGCGTATTTTAAGGATTTTAATTCCTATATTTAGGAATCTTCTGAGATGGCCAATATTTGGCGAACTTTATGGTTCAAGATCTTCTATTTAGGATTATAATCGATAAGAACCATCATGATATATTTTATTGGTCGATTAGATGAGACAAGTATGATGTTTTTTACTACTCGCCAATGAGATAAGGTGAGATATGATTCTTCTGAGGACTTTGATTTAATGATGTTTTCTAGTGTGGCATCGACTAGTAGTTAGTGAACCGCTAAGTGCGAGCATGTGGTACGGGAAGCACATTAACACTTTTTGGGTTCCTGTCTGAGAGTTTGTGACGCATTCACGATGTTTACCAGCACTATAGACCTTCGGGTCATCACGATGTTCTACGACTTCGGTCATCACGATGTTTTACGACTTCGGTCGTCACGATGTTCTGGACTTCGGTCGTCATGATGTATTATGAATTTGGTCGTCACAGTGTATTACGACTACGATCGTCTGAGATGGGTACCTATAATATATATAGTACTGGTCTGAGTTTGGCACGTGCAACATTGCTTCGGCATGCAATCGGGGATTTGTCCAATCCGGGGATTTTTATAAGTTTTAAATTGCTTCAATTTCACCATTTTGAAATGATAATTTTATTGTAGCCTTGAGTTATAGATAGGCTTATAGATATATGCATTTTTATGGTGATTTCGATAATGAGGTTTTGAACTCGTTTTAGAGTTCCATGATATTTGATTTTGAGGATTTTGATGCTTCTTCTATGGCTCATGAATTTGCTAGGTTCGCTTATTTTGAATTCTAGTGAACATGAACCATTTATGACATGTTAAACCTTTTTATGAGTTAACTATGGGTTCTACGAAGCTTCCACCCTTGTATGTATAACTAGACATTACTTATACTATTCCTTTAGAATTAAAGGAATACTTCCCTTATGCATTCATATCACTTTATCTTATGCTAATATCAAGTCCTAGTTAGCCTGACCCGTGTATTCATTACTCGGGTCAGACCGAGTTGTAGGTTAGGATGTTAGACCCCTTTTGCTGGCTATGTCTTTTGGATTTCTCCTTCGCCTTTGGATAGATGGCTTTGTTTTGTGTTGTAGTCTTTTTGTTGGGAACTTGTGATGTATATATTCTTTTATGGAGATGTATGTATATATTGTGGCTGAATACCACTTGTGACGGGTTATATTACATTTGATGTATGTGTATGTATATTATCTGTGTTGCTGTTCTGTGACTTGTGATTAATGTTGTAATTGCGTTTTGTTTTTGAATCGATCTTGTAGCCACCATAGTAATGTATTAGATAGGAATTGAGTATGTCGAATACTTAAGCCAAAAGAGAGAAAAAAAATGAGTACCAAATCGACATACTTAGCTCTTATTTAATGCAAGACTATGATGGTCGTCGCCCTTAACCAGCCCTATTCTCCGCATTAGCAGACAGAATTACTCAGTAATTCTCTTTGTTAATGTGGGTCTCGGGGTAGGGTGTCACAAAGTGAAACATGTTTAAACAACAAGAACACATGCAATTAATGCATGTTAGCATAAACCAAGAAAGAGGGACAAAATTTCGTGGGAAAATGAGATGGATGGAGGCAAGGGTGGTGATGTGGAAAGCTTGTGTGGAGGGTAATGTGCTTTAGGCCTTTTTGGTAATTTAACTTAAGGCATTTTATATAAAAGTTTTTCTTCTTACATACTCCTTTCATTTTTCATTTCTAAACATTTATTCTCTCTTTAACAAACTCCATCTCCTTCCTTAACTCTTTCATAGCTTCAAAGAAATTCTAAAGTTTAAAATCCTATTATTTCTCCACCTTTAAGTTAGTAAAAAGCTAGTTAATACTCCTTCCTTTCTACAACTCCACCTCTTCAAAACACAGCCATACACTCACCTTTCTCAAGCATGGTCGAATGTATTACCCCCTTAGCCAAACTACCTTACCAGTTTAAGTCCTCAAAATCTCATTTTCACAAAAGCTAAGCATGGATCTAGGCTCGGTTCAAGTTTTAGTGAAGTTCGATGGAGTTAGTTAGAGTTTGGATAGCTTAAAGTGAGTAAAGCTTACTACTTTTCATAAAGTTTTTAACTTTAAATTTTTATGCTACTTGGTTCTAAGTTAGATGCTTGTTTAGATGAATTTGATGATGGTTGTATGTGTATGCATGTGTTTGGATGTGATATGTGTAAACTTGAAAAATAGTAAGTAAAAGTTAGTAAGAAAAGTTAGAAGTTAAAGTCAGTAAGAAGTTTCAAGTTAGGACCTTGGCTTATATTATGATGGCATGTTCTATATTTATGTTTGTAAACATACATACCAAGTTGTGGGTTAAAGTTAAGTTGGCATTTAAGTTTGTCGTATGTTGCGGCATTGAGATCCTTGGATTTAACTTGATTTCACTTAGGTGTTTTATGAAAAAGTTTATAAAGTTTCTAACTTTATGTGTTTGGTTTTCAGAAATTTTATTTAAAGTTATAAAGTAATTAAAAAGTAAAAATATAGTATTTTGGAAATGATTTGGAAAATAAATCAAGTTTTGACATTTACTAGTCATATAGTGATAGTCGCCAACGAGTGCAGTTCGTAAAAACGAACTATTTCTGAAATCTAAGTGTTTAACTTAAGAATTTTTTGGAGAAGTGTTTTCAAAACTTATATTAAGTAAATTATTATTATTATTTAATTATTTATCTAATTATTTATTAAGTAAGGTAATTAGTACCTAATCATTAGATAATAAAGGAAATTTGTACTTAATTATATAATTAGTAAGTTAATCACAATTTGTTAGTTAATTTCAAATCAATTTTTAATTAATAATTTATTAAAGGATTTATTATTATTTAATTATTATTTTAAAGAGTAATTATTATTTTAATAATTAAGAAAAGGTTTAGTTATTAATTAAGTACTGATTAAGTAAAGATTTAATTAAAGACTTAACTAAGATTTAAAATTATTAATTGATAAAGTTTTAATTTATTATTTAATTTTTTAATTAAGGATTAAGTATTATTTAATTAATTAATTGGGATTAATTATTATTTAAAGGTTTAAACTAATATTTGATTATTAATTAAAGATTGATTATAATTTAATTATTTATTTAAAGACTAACTACTTTTTAATTATTTATTTAAAGGATAATTAATATCTAATTATTTATTTAATATTTAATTTTTGTTTAATCATTAATTAAGTGTTTAATTAATATTAAATTTTAGGTTTAAAAGTATTTAATAAGAGTTTAAGTTTAAACCACCTTAGTTCTGAAGATCGGTTTTGTTCTAAAGCAACTCATTTTAAAAAAAATTGTTTTAGTTTAAGAGATTTCTTTGTCGATTACCTTTAAGTAACCTCACTAAATATAAAACCAAATGACATCGGTTAGCAGAACAAAACACCATTCTATTATTATATTAACTTGGACATGTGTTTAGCAGAACAAATCCCCACCTGCTAGTATAGTCATTTGGACATCTCACATATATGTTGATTTGATTATTGTTGGTTGATTCCCTTTAGATACCTATTTGTTATGTAAATACCCATGATATAACTTGGATAAGTTAAACTGAATTAAAATATAATTATTATGGTCACAAAGCCTTTTTCTAATTTTGTGAAGTCAAATGTTTTATTTTATCCTTTTTAAAAATGGGTTAAAGTTTATTACCATTTTAAATAAGATATTTAAAGGATGATTACGTAGTGTTCTTATTAAAGGTGTTTTGAAGTAATTTAATACTTTTAAAAGGATTGTTAGAAAATCTTTTTTTCGTTAATATGGTCTAAAGGTAAATTAAATGAAGGATATTTTAAATAATAAATTGTTCAGTTAAAAGTTGTCTTAAATAATTTATTTTATCAAAAGAACTTTATTGATTTAAGTTTATTAAAGAAGTTTTGTTTTAAAATAAGGAAAGTGTATAAAGAAGTCTTATAAAGGGTTTTGAATATTTATAAAGAAGTTTGATAAAGGGTTTTGAATATTTATAAAGAAGTTTTATAAATGATTTTGGAGATTTTTGAAAGTTTTATAGATGATTTTTGATAATTATAAAAGAGTTCATAAATGGGTTTGGAATTTTAGTAAATGGGATTTTCATAAATAATGAAATTTATTAAAAGGATTTATTGAAAAAAAATATAAAAAATTGAGATTGGATTTCCTTTAACTGTCCTTCTTAATTTTGGTGGTATGGACATTCGCTCCACACCTAACACTGAAGGAATATTGTTTGAGGTTATCTTTATCTCCAATTTAAATAGCATTTGTTTGATCATGTTAATATGATTTTGTAATAAGAAATATTTCACAATTTTTTTGTAAATATACTTATGTCAGTAAGATAAGTATATGAATGTTTTGATAAACGCTTTGAAAAGAGATTTAATAAATGAAAGATCTATTTTGAGGTTTAATGGATTCTATTTGTAATTAAATCTCTAAATTGTTGTTGTTTGATTATTTGATAGTTCTATAATCGACTATCAAATCTTGTCCAATTTGACTTAGGAAGTATGATTGTATATTCGAGTTCCTCGGTGAGGACTTGAATACTTGTTGCATACTTCCAAAGAACAGGAATTGAGTTAGCCAGAAATTATCATAGTTTGGAGACATTGATTTTCTAGATTTATCCAAACCACTCCAAACTAATAACGTTCGTGATGAAGTATGTTATGGAGCTATACTATTCTCCCTGAGGATGATTCCAAAATCGAAGATAGTAAACGTTAAATGTTTGATTGATCTCGGAACAACTTACATGGATGAATGCTGGCACTGAATTTCTACCTGGAAGTTAGTGTTAGTATTCCAAGATGGACTGCTAAAAGGAAAATTAAAAATGTAATATTAAGCCTCATACTCCGAGAATGGCTAAAATAGGCGATGTTCACAGAGTTATGTGGTTAGCTGCCACTGAGAGCTACCATCCATTCTAAATTGTCCCCTTAGAGTGGTTTGCATGCAGGCATCAAGTGGAAAATTAAAGGAGCCTTGGTGTCAAAGGATGAGGTAATCCGGCTTGTCATTTTAAAGGGACAGGCCGACTTTGTGCTCACAAGGGGTCCATGTGTGGCCCTCAGGTACATTTTCTAGAGGTGTACCATCGAAAGGTAGTCCTTACCAAGTCATAGGTAGAATCCATTTTTCAATACCCTTCAAAATTAATTGTATATATATTATGCTGGAATTTAATTGATGTAACAATTTCGTCTATGATTCAATAATTACTTTAATCCTAGACATTATTATAATATCATTGGATTTTTTATAGAAAATGTTTTGGTTATCGTAAGGTAAAAACCAATTCGTGTTTATGTGCAGTGTGGTCTTACGAGATACCTTTGATTTTAAAGGGTTTTACAAGTTAAATAAATAAAATTTCTTGTGACTGAGTTTCTCATGCTGGTTTTACCAGACTGACCCGGGCGTTGCTTTCCTGTAATGCTCAGGTTAGCCCAAGCATATTTTCTAGATTTAGCTGGATCCTTTGGCGCTTTCAAGAGACGAGCTGGATTCTCTAAAACGTATTCACGTATCTTATATTCTTCCATTGTTTTTGTTGCTTTGATTTCTGTTTGTGTTAATCAACATTTGTAACGATAGGGTATTATAACTGTCTAGGTTGATAATAGGTTAGTGTACTTTGATGTTGTGTATATAATAAAGTTTATTTCTTTTTGTAAAGATCATTTGCCATATTATATATTACTCGTCACATTTTATGAGATTCTATTCTATCTTTTCTTTCTTTCCCCTCAAATGACCTGTTTTTCGGAAACTTAAATGATCGGGACATGAATACCGGTGATGTATTAAGTGTCGTCTTAAGGTATAAGAAAGGCAGATCATTATAGAAGGTAAGTATACGATCTCCTACTTTTATTCTAATTGATTTTATTTGATTTTTAATACAAGTTTCATTTTTGGATAGAAATTGATTTAAGTTGATTTGAGTTTTTTCATGATGCTAGATGGTAGAACACTTAGATTTAAGTTTGGAAATATATACTATATTCATATGGATTGTTTATGATATAATTTGTGATAAATCATGAAGTTTGATATTGTTTTTTGATCTAGTTTGTACCAGAAAGTAAATAGAGATGTTGCTATTATGGATTAATTGGTTGGTATGAAACAAAATTGATGATATGAGTAGAAATATATAACTATATGATGATACACTTGATCATGTTGATAATTTGGTTTCATAAGTGAATATAATTGATGTTAATTGCTATTACAAACATGGTTTCACTTAATAATGATTTCTTTCATTAGTATAAGTTGACTATAATAAAGAGAATAGATTGAGTAATTGAATTGCAGTTTGAAACTATTAAACCATAAATGAAAAAAAAATCAAAATCAAAAGTATATCAATGAGTTAATTGAACTAAGTAGTAGTGTCAAGAGTACCCCAAACCAGTGCCGAGATTATGGTTGCGGCTGCTTCTTGTCGAGAGTTCTTCGATTAATATTGGTGCGATTTCCACCCCTTTTGATTTATTTTGTTCTCGACTTCTATGTCTAAAGCCAATGATGATTTGGGTATATTTATAGGGTTTCATTCCACATATTTTTGGTTTTGAAAATTTCATGCTTTGATTTCCGTTGTTCCATGTCCACACTCGTGTATGTTGCTTGTACTTGCTGTATAATGTTGTATTTCTTGCTTAGTTGATGATGAAGTCAGTTTGGTTGGTTCTTGGTTCTTTCTTTGATGCTTATGTTAGCTATTGTTTGAGTTGTTTGCTATGTTGAATTCCATTTTCCTGGAGCTTGCTTGTGTATGAGTGCATTTAATTATGTTTATGCTTATGTTGGCTGTCGTTTGGGTATATTTATAGGATCTTTCTCGGCTGTGGATTGCTCTACTGTTTAAATTTTCTTGTTCATCTTGGTATGATTTGTGGCACTGCCTTATTTTAATTTGTGGCACTGCCTTGTTCAATTTATGGCATTTGCTATTATAATTTATGTCACTTGCTATTTTAATTTGTGTCCCTTGCTGTTTCAATTTGTGATAAGGTAGTGCACGCTAGTGATGTCGTGTTTGTGCACTTTGATGGTCCATGTTGCTTTGTTGTCTTGGTTCATCCGTACATGTTGTTGAGTTGCCTTTCTACTCACTATGTACATATATACATGTATAAACATATGTGTATATATGTATTTTATTGTGCCTGGTTATGTCGAAATGTGTGTGCTTGGTTATATCCAAACTGTCCCTTGTTTACTGCATTTGCACTGGCACTTGTACATACATATGTGTATATATGTATATGTATGTTTATATTTGCATATCACTACATATTTATATATCACTACATATGTGTGTGTTTGTACCAAAATTGGGCACAACACTCTTCGGAAGAGTTTGAAGAGATAAAAATGAAGAAATTAAATGGAAAAGGAGGATTATCTAACAAACACTTCAAAAATAAATGATAAAAATGCCCGAAAACACAAGAATTTATAGTGGTTCGACGTGTTGCCTACGTCCACTATGAAGTTGATCACTTTATTGATGTTTCTTTAATGATTACAATTGATTGCAGTGGATTACAGCGAATTAGAGTTATGAAATTCAAATACAACAGCAGTAATGGAGATTAGAATTGAATCCGACAGAATCTGGGCATTGGAGCTTCAAAAGATCCTTCTTCTGTAGGCCCTAGGGCTCTATTTATAGGCTTAGGAGGCTGATATTTCGCTCAGATCTCGGGAGACTTCTTTTGGCACGTGAGTGGGCCCACGCGACCGAGCCCATAAAGTTTCGGCTCGATCCGTGATCGATACGAACGAATTTCATATCGATCAAGATTTCGTCCAATGGAGTCGAAACTTTGTGTGAACATTCTTTAGCTTGTACGTAAGCTCCTGTGAAAAATTCATAGCATTTGGACCAGTGGATCGCGAGATATGATCGATACGAATTGGCATTCTTCGGTAGGCTGTTTGGTTCGAATCGATGGTTTCGAATCGATCTCTTCGAATCGATGGATGCATGTGCCCCGGTGATGACATGGCACGCACTCTTTGGATCGATCCACTTTTTATGCCGAGTTGATCGAGTCGCCCCAAGATTCTCGCCTTGTTCGTATCAATGTAGTTGTCTTGTCTGAATCGATCAATAGCGTGCTCTTCGTATCGATCAGTAGTGTGCTCTGTTCACATCGATTGTGTTGGCTTGTTCGTATCGATCCGGGTTGTCCCAACTTGATGGATGCGAAAGACTGATGCCCTGATGGATTCGAATAGCAGTTCCACGATGGATTCGAAAAAGCGTGAGTCGATGGATACGAACAAAGGTTATATGATGGATACAAAGTGGCGTGTCCTGATGGATACGAACAGGTGTGAGTCGATGGATGCGAACAAGGCCGATGCGAAGGAGGCCGCCTCTAGATGGATATGAAGTAAACCTCCGTGTTATAGTTGATGGATGCGAAATAGGCAATGGCCGACCGGTTCGAAATGAGCCTATCTGCTGATGGATTTGAAACTGACCGATGCAAAATGATTCGATCGATTCGAAACTATGGATACGAATGGATTGAACTCCTTGGTCTGCATCGATCATAACTCGAGCATACAAACTCGGATTGACTTGAAATTTGGAACGTTGGCTTTCATGGCATCGCTTGTCATGTCTTGTCAATTGTAGCTTGATTCAGACTCGGGCAAAATTCATCGACATCCATAATGAACATGTGCGTGCTCGATATTCAAGATGAGCGATCCTTGGTCTTCAATCAATCCCTTGATATCTCGGCCTTCCCAAAAGGCGGGATAACAGTGTGTATATGTAAGAACTTCCATGTCTATACATACGTATGTATATATGTATGAATGTTTTTATATCTGCATATATATGTTTTAATTTGTGGCACTTGGTTTTGCACTATGATTTCTTGTTACACTTTCAATTTGTTGTTTTAATGTGTGAACTTCCACTCTTGAACAATTTTGAGGTTTAGTTGAACTTGTTTTCAATTCTGAACCATTTTGAATTGCATTTGAATCAATGTGTTGCTTGGTTTTGCTGCTTGGTTCAAGGCAGTGTTGAGATACTTTTGATACTTTTGAGCTGAACCAATTTTGAATTGCTTGAGCTTGAACCATTTTGAGTATGTACATATATACATGTATATACATATGTGTATATGTGTATATTACTTGAGCTTTAAAGCTTGCTGTTTGGTTTGCTTGTACTTGTAATTGTATATGTGCCTAGTTTGTTTTGATTAACTCCCTGGTGCTTGCTGTTGATTGAATCTCTGAACATGTGTTGCAAATATACATGTATATACATATATGAATATGTGTATATGTGTATTGCTACAACACTCATTGTTTTGCTTGAGCTTGTTTATGTGCACTGTAATTTCTTGTTACACTTTCAATTGCAAATCGGTTTATGTTCGGTTCCTTTTTCAATTTGTGGCATTTGCTATTTTAATTTGTGTCACTTGCTATTTTAAGTTGTGTCCCTTGCTGTTTCAATTTGTGACAAGGCAGTGCACACTAGTGATGCCTTGTTTGTGCACTTTGATGGTCCATGTTGCTTTTGCTGTCTTGGTTCATCCCTACATGTTGTTGAGTTGCCTTTCTACTCATTATGTACATATATACATGTACGTACATATACGTATATATGTATATTAGTGTGCCTGGTTATGTTGAAATGTGTGTGCTTGGTTATATCGAAACTGTCCCTTGTTTACTGCATTTGCACTGGCACTTGTATATACATATGTGAATATATGTATAAGTATGTTTATATCTGCATATCACTAAATATTTATATATCACTACATGTGTGTGTGTGTATGAACTTCCATGCATATACATACATACGTATACATATATGTATGAATGTTCTTATATCTGCAGATATATGTTTTAATTTGTGGCACTTGGTTTTGCACTGTGATTTCTTGTTACACTTTCAATTTTTTGTTCTAATGTGTGAACTTCCATGCTTGAACCATTTTGAGGTTTAGTTGAACTTACTTTCAATTTTGAACCATTTTGAATTGCATTTGAGTCAATGTGTGCTTGGTTTTGCTGGCTGGTTCAAGGCAGTGTTGAGATACTTTTGATACTTTTGAGCTAAACCAATTTTGAATTGCTTAAGCTTGAACCATTTTGAGTATGTACATATATACATGTATATACATATGTGTATATATGTATATTACTTGAGCTCTAAAGCTTGCTGTTTTGTTTACTTGTACTTGTACTTGTATACATGCCTGGTTTGTTTTGAGCTGTTGAATTGCTGAAACTATTTTTATTATACGTGCACCTGAGTTGAGCCCGAGGAGGCTTAGGCTTGAACTTATACAGTTTGCACTGTGTTGAGCCTTCTGGCTTGACCTTTGCAATAATCTATGAGATTTAATTGATGCCTGGCCTTATGATATTCACAGTGATACATTGCGCATATCATAAGTTGTCTATGCACATATATATTTATCCCTATCTAAAACATGAAAAGAAAACAAACCCATAAACTGAGGCAGTATTAATATTCAAATTTTAATTTTGCAATTTAGGTTTGTTTCCTTTTCCATTTTACTGCATTGTTTATTTGACAAGTATAGGAGATGGCTAGACACAAGCTAGAGCAAGCAAATCAAGATTAACATCAAAAATAAACTTGAGTGAGAGTGAGTGAGTGAGTGCTTGTAAAAAAACGTTATTGAGTGAGTGATAGTAAAAAAACGTTATATATGAGAGAGTAGAGAAAAGTTGTATATATGAAAGTGATAGTGAAAGTTGTATTGTATTTGAAAATGTAAGTATAGTGAAAGTTGTATTGTATCTGAATTTGATTTGAAATTAAATATTTGTTTAAAAAATTGTGATTCATTATTTCATTCTGCAAATATAACATAAGTGTAATTGGTATGCATATTAGTCAATATATATATATATATATGTTGTCTCATAGGAAATTCTAGAAATGATACTATAACATCAAACAGAATATGATTTTTTTTATTTTTGTTGTGTTAGTGCATATCAGACGATGGGGAATACCTGTGGTCTGATGTGTAATGAGACGGCACGGGATTTAACGACAGATGGATATGCAATCAGACAATGGAGCATATCTGTCGTCTGATGCATTTTTTCCTATAGTGTTTATTGATGAGTTATATGCTATTTTTAAATACATACCAGTGTTAGCCCAAGGGAATATCCATGTGTGTACCCCATATCTCCTCATTCTCCATATTATTTGACAATGTAACTCAATAATACTCTTGGATATATAGGTATAAAGGTGGGGTTATTTGTAGTTGGTATCAGAGCTAGTTCAAAACAATACACCATATATAAGAGACACGAGTCTTGACCCCAGAGAGACTGAGAGTCTCTGCATGTAAAACTCCATAATTTGACGTTAGTTATTTAATTAGTCAGTAAATTAATTAATTAGGCTTCGAAAATGGAATTTGTGCAAACGATGGAATTTGACCATGAAACTTACACCATTGCATTCGTGGCAAAATTCTGAACAACTTTCATGTTTGGAGTTTGGAGATCGGAGTCCAAACGAAGAAGTTACGGACAAAAAACGAATTCGAAACGAAAATAAATAAATAAAATTAATGTTTAATTCATCCAGGCCCACAGGCCGACAATTCACTACGACCGTTCGACATGTAGCGGTCGACCGGGCATACAAGGTGGTCGACCGGTTGGGTAACTGCGGGCGCAATAAACCTAGGCCACAACAGCCCTGATTCAATATATTTCGATCCAACGGTTCCGGTTGATTCTATCACCTATAAATTCAATCCTAGCCCTTCTGTAATATCCCGGAATTTTGGGGCAATATCAATTTAATAATCTGTATTTAAAATTAAATTGGATTGATAATTTTCTTATATAATTTTAATTTAAATTGGTAAATTTAATCATTTAAAGGCTAATAAATATTTAATCTGGCTTATATCTTTTCTAACAATTTAAAATTGGTAAGATTTACCTTTCAAAGCTTATATAAATGTTTTCTATTTATAATGTATATATATTGGTGTATATATTATAAATAGGAAGTCTTTTGGTTAATAAAAGATGTATTTTCAAATTGCAATATATATGTATGTATATATTATGATTTGAAGGTTGTTTTAAAATTCAATATAATAATTCTCAAAACTAATGTTGAAATTATTTTCTATTTAAATGTATATATATATATATATATATATTTGTATATATTGAAAATAGGAAAAGTTTTGGTTTGAGGTTAATAAAAGTGCTATCGAATTTTAATATATATAAATTGTAATTTGGAAGTATAATTTAATATAATACTTTTAAAAAGGGTATTTGGAATCTTAATTTATATTTCTTAAACAATAAAAGACAATTATTTTGGATTTTAAAAATATGTGTATAAGATTTTATTTGTATATAATTGGTTTTATAATATTTTCTCTAAAGTAATTATATATATATACATATATTAAGATAAGTGTTTATTAATTAATAAGTTAAGTATGAAAAGCTTTTATATTAACATTTAAGATAAATAAAATACTTAAGGACATGTGTTAATACCTTAAGACATGTTAGTAACATGTGTAGTATAATTAAATGGCATAGTTGACAAATGTAAGGTTTTAAAACAAGTGTCATCTTTTAAATTTTATTTTCTTTAATTTTAAATAAATCATAACTAAATTTATAAAAGTATACTTTTCATCTCTTCAATCTTCTTTTCCTATTCTCAGCTGAAAACAAAGTAAATTCCAAGCGTGCAAACAATTCCTCAAAACCAAAAATCAATACACTGTAAACATCTTCTAAAATCAAAAGCCAAATCCTATAACCAATTCTCTAAAACAATCTGATCATCAAAACTCCTCAAACCAGAGATTTATCAAATCTAAAACCTGTAATTTGTTTTCAAATCAAAGCCTGTAAATCAAATCCTTCAAACTGGAAATTCAAAAGACTGCATTTCTTCAACCTGGAGCATATTCCAGCAACTTAAATTCTGTTTGAAAGCAAGCAACTCAAGTCTTTAAATCAAGGAGCAATAACATTTTAGCAACTCAAGCATTTTAAAGCAAAAGCATTCAGGATTCTAAAGTTTAAAAGCAGTTCAAATATTAAGTGCACTACTCTCTGTTCCATGAAAAGCTGGTGAGTAACATTTTTACTTAAATAAAATTAGGAAATCATGATGCATGTTTAACCCGGTGATAAATATTGTTTGGATGTGAATGTTTGTTGATGATTTTGTATATACATGAATGTATATAAGTGTGCATGTATGATATTGTTCTCTGATCTGTTTATTGCCAGACTCCAGAATTCTCCTTTAAATCTCTTTCTACTTGATTTAGTTTTTATTAAGATTTAACTTATAAGTAAGTATTGTTTAATTATCATATACTAAGGTTTAAAAAGCCTAGTTAAGTCAAAATTCATACCTGGTTGCCCCTGTAATCTAAAACAACAGAGGCATGTTATAATAAAGTGAAAATTTGAACTTTATAATTTATATATTCAGACTTATAAATCGAAAACATAAATGATAATATGATTTTTAGCATGAATATCATAGTTTTTAGTCTAGTATAATAAGAGCAGTTCTGGTTTGAACAAAAAGGGGAAAACTTGTAAATTCTGGTGATCTATTGCTAGTGAAGGGCCGGGATTGTTCTTGTGGGTAAAGGAGCCATCAGAGAAGCTTGGAAAAATAGTTGATGGTGATGCAAATTCTTTTGGTAGCCGTGGTGATGGTTTCTTTCCTGTAGCCCTAGTTTTAAGTTAGGATACGAATTTGTTTCGTTTGTCTTCGTTGATGGATCGAGCTTTGAGATATTTTGGGAAATTGAAGCTCTGAGGTAGTCGTAGTCATGACCGGAGTTGGAGGAGTTCTGGTGGACGGGTTTGCGAAGACGAGGCGATGACAGGTGGTTGGTTGGTCGCGAGTCAGTGTTGCCAGGTTTTGATTTAGTCGGGTTCGAGTTCGAGAGGGATCGGAGGGGAACTGATGGATGGGATCGAAGCTGGAGGTGATGTTCGACTTGTTCGTCGATGCGGTGATGGCCGGAGTTGCCGTAGGTGACCGTGCACGTGCACGAGATCGAAGGTATCTGGGTTTTAACAGAGAGGCCACTCGAGTTTTTCTCGGGTTTTGTTCGTGAGAGTCTCGGAGGAATTAGGGATGCGACTCGAAGTAATTTTGTAGGTCTCGAGTACTTTTGTGTTGACAGGTTATTAAACTGTCTGGGTTTTAAAACTTTAAACTGGTTTTAAATTTGTAAATTTTAAATTAGAATTCAAATCAAAGTTTAACTACATAGATTCAAGTTGGTTTTGAATCTTAAAGATTTGAAATAAATAAGTTTATAAATATATATATGTTTTAAATAGGTTTTAAATGGTAGTTAGATTTAAATTGTTTGAAATTAAAAAGGAAATTTGTTTAAACTCTTCTTAAATTTCTTTTATAAGAGATAAGGATTTTAGTAAGTAAAAGTTTTTAAATTGGTTTTAAAAACTCTGTTAAAAATAAATTGAAATTTCATTTTAAATATAGAATTTAAAATGAAATTTAAAAGTAGATTTGAAATGGAGGTTTCAAATATGAATTGTAAATGATAACTTGTTTATCAATAAGAATAAAGTTTATCTTAAAGTAGTTAGAGATTTATATTCATTAAATTAATTAGAAAATTTATTGGATAATTAAATTGTTTGATTAATTAATCATTTGGATTAATTAAATAAATAATTAATGGTTTAAACTAATTAATTAGTGATTAAGATTAATTAATTAGAATAATTAATTTGTAATTAAGAATTATAATTAGAATATTAATTAATGGTTAGGAATTAATTAATAAGAAATTAAATATTAATTAAGTATGGTTGACACTTAATTAATTTAGTAATTAGAGATTAATATATTGGTTATTAAGATTTATTAATTTAGAATTAATAATAATTAATATAAGTTAATTACTTAAGGAAAGTAATTAAATAATTGTTAATGAAGATCATTAACTAAGGATTATTAAATAATTAAATAATGTGATTAATTTTAATAATTAATTAGATTAATTAATTTAAAGATAATCATTTGTGAAAATTTGTTTAAATGTAATTACTTATTGGAAGTAATTAAGAATTAATTACTTATTGTAATTAATTGAAGTTAATTTGATTTAGTTAAGTTAATTAATTAAGTTTAATTAATTTAGGATAATCAAGAGATGATTTGATAATAATTACTTAATGTAATTATTAAGGTAAGATTATTTAGGGAAGTAAATAATATTACTGGAAGTAATTAGTTGAATAATGATTTTATTAATAAAAGTAATTTGAGTTAATTACTTTGAATAATTAATCAAGGGATTAATTAAGAAATTAATTAAGGAAGTAATTAATTTAGTTAGTGAAAGTAATTAAGGGTAGTTAATTACCGATTAAAGATTAATCAAGGTGATTAATAAATGTTGTTTAATTAAAGATTAATTACTTAATGTAATTAATTTAATTGAGTAATTAATAATTAAGTTGTAAGTAAGGATCATAAATTAATATAATTAATGATGTAACTAAGATTGATTAATTAAGTAATAATTAATAAATGAAGTAATTAATCAATGTAATTAATTAAGGATTAATGTAATTAATTATAGTTGATTAACTTAATTAATTTTAGTTAATTAATTAATGATGTAATTAAAGGTTAATTACAATAAGTGGTTAAGGATAATTAATTTGAGTAATTAATTAAGGATAAATTACTTGAAGGTAATTAAAAGATAATTAATCAAAGATGATTAATTGAAAAAAAGTAATTAGAGGATAATTAATTGATTATAATTAATTAATGGTTAAGTAAGAAGGATTTATAGAATGAAGTAATTAATTTAATTCACTTTAAATTAATTAGAGATAATATAAATCATTACTTATGGATGGATGATAATACTGAATGCTTTGCATTGATTGATATCTCTGATGAGATATATGCTGTGTGATATGGATGTTTAATTGTGATGATAATATGGATTATCTGATAATGTTAATTATCTATTGTGAATTATCTTTCTATGTGTATAAAGATAATGAATTGAATTTGTTTTAACCTTTAAAACAACTTGGCCTTAAAAGATACGCTTTGGATTTCGATGAGACCGGGATCGGGTTTGCTACATTACAGCGTGATAGGGGGTTCTCGCTTTGCGTTAGGTGGCGAACGGGAGACTCTTACCCCTACATGTCCCCGGGGGTAGTATAAGGCCTTTTGGGGTTGGTTGCGACTCGAGAGGGTGGCCGTAAAAGCAAACCCGAGGTATCACTGTGAGCCACAACGGGGCTGGGATGGTTGAAAAGCCTACCGGTCGTGAACCGTTGTTGAAGGTTGAAAAGCCTAGGACGTTACAGTGGTATCATAGCATAGGTTGAGTGAATACCTAGGTTCGGAAGGATTGTTCATTAGAGATAGGATCTGTAGCAACCTGTTTGAGTCCGAGTGTATATATATATATATGAGAGCGCGTATTTGTTAGTTATATAAAATGGTTTTATATTGTGTTAATTGATCGGTTGAGTGGTATATGGATTCTGGTCAATACGAGTAGCTAACGTTATTGATAGGGATCTCTAAACACTTGAACCAGGCCAACGGACACAATATTGTTTTAAAAGAGGTAGATGAAATAATTTTACCCAGAAATAATTTCTATATAAAAAAAATATATATCATTTTAAATATATATATTTATGTATTTCTACCTATTTATTGGGTTACCTGTTCGGGTTTTCCAATATAAGTTATAAAGGTAGATAAGGTGGTAGTGTGTGTAACACAATTACCAATAGTTGAAGTTTGAATGTTTGAGGTTGGAAGTATATATCGAGACTGTAAACCCAATACCGTCTCGAGTAAGCTTTGCTGTGGTGAAGGATTTCATCGATCTCCGAAGGAAACTGTAATGGTTCGGAGTTTATCTTTGAAGTGTGGATGAGTAGAGTTCGATCTGTCGATGAGGCAGAAGTGAGTGATGGTACCTTGATACCTCAGGTAATAGTAGCTGTATGATGAGATGCAGTGACTATGGATGTTCCTGAAGATGTTTTCTTTGGAACAAGATTAAGGAAGTGTGTCTGTTTCGGTGTTGTGGCCGAGTTCAGCATGAAGTTTCTGCTTTGGTTTGGAGTTCGAGTTTCTCGAAGAGCTTTGGATAAGGAAATCCTTGGCATCAGTGTCAGCAGTGCAGCTCGGAGTATTCTGTGATGGCAGGAAGTTTTCTGGATGAGCAGTTTTTCTGGAAGTGAAGTTCAGAAGCAGCAGAGTGGATCCATTTCTTAGATGGATTGGATAGTTAAGTTGAGCTGTTCTGATTGATAAAAAGAGGAACTGTTTTCTTTGGAATTAGGATTGGTTGATCGCAAAAGTGACTTGCGATTGTCTGAGTGTTCTCTTGGGTTGTCAGAATTTTTCTGGATGTCTTCAGAGAAGTTAGAGATTTGTCCGCATCTGAAGGTTGAGTTTTCTTATCGACTGGATTCCATGAGTGATACCGGTGGTTCAGTCTAGTGGAAGGATGTTTCCTAGAGATGGAGTTGGTGAAGCAGCTCAAGTTTTGATGGAGTATCTGAGTTTTCTTTATGGATCAGTGAACCTTATTTCTGGAGTGAGTTGTCCAGTCTGTGTTTGTGTTCTACCTCAGATCAGAATTGAGCAGCGAAAGCAGTTTGGAGTGTATCTCTGGATAGAAGAAGTAAGTTTGGAATCTACTGATGTTGTGAAGTAGAGTTGTGTTTGGATCTCGTCTGTGTTCTGATTTGGATAAGTAATTGGTCTACTTGGTTGAATTGTCAGTTTGGATAACTGGAATTCATTGAGTTGTACGTATCTCTGAGGGAGTACGTATTTGATCTATCTCTGGTTTTAGAATCTGCAGTTTTGGGAAGTTTGGTTGTTGAGTCAGACTCGTCTGTAGTCTGATATTCTGTTTAGTTCTGTAGATCTAGATGAGTAGGAGATCTATAGCTTAGTAGTTTAGATTGTTTGTAGAGCGAGTATTCCGGTATATATATATATACTTGGGGAAACTCGAGGAATTTTATCTAGAATTTAGTCTAGATAGTTAAATTGTTTGATTGGATGATTTGGTTGCTATGGTTGTTAGAATATGGATGATAGAATATGAATTAAAATTAAAATCTTAAATAGATTATTAAATTACCTTTGTTTAAATTTCGGGGACGAAATTATTTTAAGGGGGGAGGAATGTAATATCTCGGAATTTTGGGGCAATATCAATTTAATAATCTGTATTTAAAATTAAATTGGATTGATAATTTTCTTATATAATTTTAATTTAAATTGGTAAATTTAATCATTTAAAGGCTAATAAATATTTAATCTGGCTTATATCTTTTCTAACAATTTAAAATTGGTAAGATTTACCTTTCAAAGCTTATATAAATGTTTTCTATTTATAATGTATATATATATTGGTGTATATATTATAAATAGGAAGTCTTTTGGTTAATAAAAGATGTATTTTCAAATTGCAATATATATGTATGTATATATTATGATTTGAAGGTTGTTTTAAAATTCAATATAATAATTCTCAAAACTAATGTTGAAATTATTTTCTATTTAAATGTATATATATATATATATATATGTATGTATATATTGAAAATAGGAAAAGTTTTGGTTTGAGGTTAATAAAAGTGCTATCGAATTTTAATATATATAAATTGTAATTTGGAAGTATAATTTAATATAATACTTTTAAAAAGGGTATTTGGAATCTTAATTTATATTTCTTAAACAATAAAAGACAATTATTTTGGATTTTAAAAATATGTGTATAAGATTTTATTTGTATATAATTGGTTTTATAATATTTTCTCTAAAGTAATTATATATATACATATATTAAGATAAGTGTTTATTAATTAATAAGTTAAGTATTAAAAGCTTTTATATTAACATTTAAGATAAATAAAATACTTAAGGACATGTGTTAATACCTTAAGACATGTTAGTAACATGTGTAGTATAATTAAATGGCATAGTTGACAAATGTAAGTTTTTAAAACAAGTGTCATCTTTTAAATTTTATTTTCTTTAATTTTAAATAAATCATAACTAAATTTATAAAAGTATACTTTTCATCTCTTCAATCTTCTTTTCCTATTCTCAGCTGAAAACAAAGTAAATTCCAAGCGTGCAAACAATTCCTCAAAACCAAAAATCAATACACTGTAAACATCTTCTAAAATCAAAAGCCAAATCCTATAACCAATTCTCTAAAACAATCTGATCATCAAAACTCCTCAAACCAGAGATTTATCAAATCTAAAACCTGTAATTTGTTTTCAAATCAAAGCCTGTAAATCAAATCCTTCAAACTGGAAATTCAAAAGACTGCATTTCTTCAACCTGGAGCATATTCCAGCAACTTAAATTCTGTTTGAAAGCAAGCAACTCAAGTCTTTAAATCAAGGAGCAATAACATTTTAGCAACTCAAGCATTTTAAAGCAAAAGCATTCAGGATTCTAAAGTTTAAAAGCAGTTCAAATATTAAGTGCACTGCTCTCTGTTCCATGAAAAGCTGGTAAGTAACATTTTTACTTAAATAAAATTAGGAAATCATGATGCATGTTTAACCCGGTGATAAATATTGTTTGGATGTGAATGTTTGTTGATGATTTTGTATATACATGAATGTATATAAGTGTGCATGTATGATATTGTTCTCTGATCTGTTTATTGCCAGACTCCAGAATTCTCCTTTAAATCTCTTTCTACTTGATTTAGTTTTTATTAAGATTTAACTTATAAGTAAGTATTGTTTAATTATCATATACTAAGGTTTAAAAAGCCTAGTTAAGTCAAAATTCATACCTGGTTGCCCCTGTAATCTAAAACAACAGAGGCATGTTATAATAAAGTGAAAATTTGAACTTTATAATTTATATATTCAGACTTATAAATCGAAAACATAAATGATAATATGATTTTTAGCATGAATATCATAGTTTTTAGTCTAGTATAATAAGAGCAGTTCTGGTTTTAACAAAAAGGGGAAAACTTGTAAATTCTGGTGATCTATTGATAGTGAAGGGCCGGGATTGTTCTTGTGGGTAGAGGAGCCATCAGAGAAGCTTGGAAAAATAGTTGATGGTGATGCAAATTCTTTTGGTAGCCGTGGTGATGGTTTCTTTCCTGTAGCCCTAGTTTTAAGTTAGGATACGAATTTGTTTCGTTTGTCTTCGTTGATGGATCGAGCTTTGAGATATTTTGGGAAATTGAAGCTCTGAGGTAGTCGTAGTCATGACCGGAGTTGGAGGAGTTCTGGTGGACGGGTTTGCGAAGACGAGGCGATGACAGGTGGTTGGTTGGTCGCGAGTCAGTGTTGCCAGGTTTTGATTTAGTCGGGTTCGAGTTCGAGAGGGATCGGAGGGGAACTGATGGATGGGATCGAAGCTGGAGGTGATGTTCGACTTGTTCGTCGATGCGGTGATGGCCGGAGTTGCCGTAGGTGACCGTGCACGTGCACGAGATCGAAGGTATCTGGGTTTTAACAGAGAGGCCACTCGAGTTTTTCTCGGGTTTTGTTCGTGAGAGTCTCGGAGGAATTAGGGATGCGACTCGAAGTAATTTTGTAGGTCTCGAGTACTTTTGTGTTGACAGGTTATTAAACTGTCTGGGTTTTAAAACTTTAAACTGGTTTTAAATTTGTAAATTTTAAATTAGAATTCAAATCAAAGTTTAACTACATAGATTCAAGTTGGTTTTGAATCTTAAAGATTTGAAATAAATAAGTTTATAAATATATATATGTTTTAAATAGGTTTTAAATGGTAGTTAGATTTAAATTGTTTGAAATTAAAAAGGAAATTTGTTTAAACTCTTCTTAAATTTCTTTTATAAGAGATAAGGATTTTAGTAAGTAAAAGTTTTTAAATTGGTTTTAAAAACTCTGTTAAAAATAAATTGAAATTTCATTTTAAATACAGAATTTAAAATGAAATTTAAAAGTAGATTTGAAATGGAGGTTTCAAATATGAATTGTAAATGATAACTTGTTTATCAATAAGAATAAAGTTTATCTTAAAGTAGTTAGAGATTTATATTCATTAAATTAATTAGAAAATTTATTGGATAATTAAATTGTTTGATTAATTAATCATTTGGATTAATTAAATAAATAATTAATGGTTTAAACTAATTAATTAGTGATTAAGATTAATTAATTAGAATAATTAATTTGTAATTAAGAATTATAATTAGAATATTAATTAATGGTTAGGAATTAATTAATAAGAAATTAAATATTAATTAAGTATGGTTGACACTTAATTAATTTAGTAATTAGAGATTAATAAATTGGTTATTAAGATTTATTAATTTAGAATTAATAATAATTAATATAAGTTAATTACTTAAGGAAAGTAATTAAATAATTGTTAATGAAGATCATTAACTAAGGATTATTAAATAATTAAATAATATGATTAATTTTAATAATTAATTAGATTAATTAATTTAAAGATAATCATTTGTGAAAATTTGTTTAAATGTAATTACTTATTGGAAGTAATTAAGAATTAATTACTTATTGTAATTAATTGAAGTTAATTTGATTTAGTTAAGTTAATTAATTAAGTTTAATTAATTTAGGATAATCAAGAGATGATTTGATAATAATTACTTAATGTAATTATTAAGGTAAGATTATTTAGGGAAGTAAATAATATTACTGGAAGTAATTAGTTGAATAATGATTTTATTAATAAAAGTAATTTGAGTTAATTACTTTGAATAATTAATCAAGGGATTAATTAAGAAATTAATTAAGGAAGTAATTAATTTAGTTAGTGAAAGTAATTAAGGGTAGTTAATTACTGATTAAAGATTAATCAAGGTGATTAATAAATGTTGTTTAATTAAAGATTAATTACTTAATGTAATTAATTTAATTGAGTAATTAATAATTAAGTTGTAAGTAAGGATCATAAATTAATATAATTAATGATGTAACTAAGATTGATTAATTAAGTAATAATTAATAAATGAAGTAATTAATCAATGTAATTAATTAAGGATTAATGTAATTAATTATAGTTGATTAACTTAATTAATTTTAGTTAATTAATTAATGATGTAATTAAAGGTTAATTACAATAAGTGGTTAAGGATAATTAATTTGAGTAATTAATTAAGGATAAATTACTTGAAGGTAATTAAAAGATAATTAATCAAAGATGATTAATTGAAAAAAAGTAATTAGAGGATAATTAATTGATTATAATTAATTAATGGTTAAGTAAGAAGGATTTATAGAATGAAGTAATTAATTTAATTCACTTTAAATTAATTAGAGATAATATAAATCATTACTTATGGATGGATGATAATACTGAATGCTTTGCATTGATTGATATCTCTGATGAGATATATGCTGTGTGATATGGATGTTTAATTGTGATGATAATATGGATTATCTGATAATGTTAATTATCTATTGTGAATTATCTTTCTATGTGTATAAAGATAATGAATTGAATTTGTTTTAACCTTTAAAACAACTTGGCCTTAAAAGATACGCTTTGGATTTCGATGAGACCGGGATCGGGTTTCCGTATACCGGATTTCCAGGTCTGGAGACCCGAATACCACATCGATCCAAATTAACGATAGGTCGTGAATCAAGTGAAGATGAAGATTCAGAGTGCAAGGGTTATTGTCGTTAACTCTGAGGGTGATTCCAAAACGAGTGTAACGAGATAATGCCTTCGGTTTCGTTCGAACCCGGAACGAACTTGTATGGATTGAATGCTTTCAGAACATCGTCAGGTGGACGATGAGCATTCTAAGTGATGTGTTCTTTTCTAAGGTAATCGTGACCTCAAGCCTCACAAACCGGGAATGGCTAAAACAGGGGAGGTGCAGCAAGGTTAGTGGGTAGCACCCAAGTAGGACAAGATTACCTCTGTCTAGAAGTCCCTTCTTATTTCGGCTTAGTGTGTGCGGTTGCTGATCCCAACCGTGAGGTATCTTGTGCGGGAATTATCCAGTAAGGGATGTTCCGGCCTTGTGTTGCAGGGGATTGGGAGTGATCCTCGGTACGGTGATCTAGGCCACGTACTGTGACGGGCGGTACCCCGGTAGCCCTACCATTGTATGGAATCCAAAATCCAATAAGTGCCAACGGACTTGATTGTATAACCCACTTTGTGGCTAGTATGCTGGAATTTAATAATGTAACAATTTCAGCTATTTCTTATTTATTTGAAAACCCTAGACCCTATTATAATACAATCGAATTTCCTATCAAATGTTTTGGTTAGCGTAAGGTAAAAACTTACCCATGTTTATTTGTGGGAAGTCTTACGTGATACCTTTTCTTTCAAAAAGGTTTTGAAGTTAAACAAGTTTAACCTGTTACTCACACCAGACCCATGTCTGACCCAAGTTGTTTATTTCTGTTTTATAAACTCTTGGGTACTCAAATTTTTACGAGTAGCCAAGGGATTCAGGTTAGCTTTGACGAATAATCTGGAGGAGCAATGGAGCAGGAGGCTTCAGCGTTGTAGATATATATAGTAGTTTCCGCTGTGTTGATCTTGTTTAGATCTTTGTTTTGTATTGAGATGTAATAACTAGACAGATGTTTATAACTGTCTAGTATATGATATGTAATCTGTGTAACTCTGATAAGTGTTGTATATGATACTATGTAATATTTATGTGATATAATATATTTTGTTCGTTTCCGCTGTGAGTATTTGTGTTTGTTTCTTTTCTCTTCTTCTCTTTTCTACTTCTCACCCCTTTCTTTCTTATTAGCGATACGACTTTCTAAGGAGAGAAAGCCGTGGTCGTTACACCTTCCTTCTCTCCTCATATTTTTATAAAGGCAGTAGCGAAGCTCTACCATTTCTACTTTTCCACTTTCTTTATAATTATAAAGATAAGATATTTGTATCCATATTCATACAAATCGGAGAAGAGTAGAAGTTCATTAAAAAGGAGAAGAGAATCAACCATATGCATATTTGAGGTAATTTATATATATATATATATATATATATATATTTGTATCTATTTTCTCTCCCTATCCCAGATCTCTTCTCAGATCAGTAATTCTAATGTATGTATATACCCTTTTATACATATTTCTTAGATTAAAAAGTATTTGGAGAAGAATCAAAGGTTCTACTTCAGATCTGGAGATTTGGATCACTTTTAAAATGTGAGTGGGAAATTTTATTGATTGTTATAATATGAAAATTATCCCATTGTTGTTTATTTAATTTTTATGCCTAATTGGGTAATTGTTTATGAGTTGTAGGCAACGAATTGAATATGATCTGAATACAATAAATATCGCCTACATATCATTGTTTATGAATTGATTTAGAATTGATCACAACTTGATCTGGAAATCAATCCCAAAAGCATGAATTTAGAGTATTGATTTGAATGAAATTTATTCCAGATCTTAAATAGGTTATATAATAATGTTATAAATTTGGATTATTACCCTATTCTTGTTGGAATGTAAACTTTTCTATGTTTGGAATTGTTGGAATTTTGATCCGTTTAATATTTCTAAACTAGTTTGATTTCTTTCCCTTTTAGAAAAATACAGCGTTTGATCTAACAAGGAACATATGCAAATAGAAAGGGATAGATATGTGTAAAGCATGAATTCATTGTAGTTTACACTATCTATTTTAGTAATAAAAAGAAATGATTATTCCCTATAATTCAAAACAATGTAATCTTTCAAAGTAAAATCTTTTTTTAGGGCCAATTTATGAAAATTATGGCAGATGACCTTTTAAATATGATTCCAACAATTTAACATGGAAAAGAACATTCTAGTGAAGATATATAACTAGAATATATTTGATAAAAGTAGATAATTGTACGTAATTTACTACGCTTATAATAATTAAATAAAAACCTAATAAGGATGCTTGCACGAATATTCGCATTTAGGATAATTAACTAATGGAAAAGGAATTTAAATGGTTGTAACTCCAATAAATAGGGAACAAATGGTAATAAATATGGGAGTTACAATAATTTGATAGGTTAAATGGATTATGGGACTGATAAAAATGGAATAGATATAAAAGGTTACTAATTTAAATTAGTAATCATAAATAAATGACTTAGGAAATGTCCATTAGGATTTTATGAACATTAAACAGGGATTTATGGGTAGATAAATATTTAATGTAAACCTTATTGCCTTAAATAAAAAAAGGGAATTAGTAAGCTAAGTCCAATGTCTACCTAAGATAATATAAGAAAAGACTTAGGATGGTTAATTGGACTTAGTAGGTTAGTGATGCAAGGTCAGTAGAGTCATTAAATAGAAGACTGCCCTCCACTTTGAGGCTACCAGTAGTTGGGTGCACTTACTACTGATGTGAGATATCACTAATCCTAGGACCCGTGACGACATGAGAGAGTGGGCCTGCTTTTTTATTGGAAAGTATTAAATGGTCCAAATTTGGAATTATGAGCGGTGAGGAATATCTCCATAGGAGTTCGCTTCTGGTTTGAGGTCCAAAGTGGTTGTAGGGTCCGCCTCTCTCCTAAATGGAAGTATTAAGTAACCTAGTGAGATTCCAAATAAATAAGAATATCATTAAAAAGGGTTTACTTCAATGTTAAAGCAATAAGTGGTTGTAGGGTGCGCCTTCCTACCGAAAGAAGTAACCTAATAGGATTCCATATTTATAATTAAAGAGTGGTAGTGGATATTTTGGGAAGGGTTCGCTTCAGGTTTGGGGTCTTCAGTTACTGAAGGATTTGCCTCTTTCCTATAAAAGAAGCATTAAGTAGCCCAATGAAATTTCCAAGCAATGTCAGCTAGATAGTACCAGTGAGGAGTCTGCCTTGAGGTTAGGTATTAAATGACAAAGGCCTACCTATAAATGGATTAAAATGGTCAGGGGTCTACCTAGTCCTTATTAATAAGGTATTAAGTGGCTTGGATACAGTTTCTCACATTGCTTAGGCCGTAATAATGATAGTACCATTGGGAGCACGTCTTGGGAATAGGTCTTAAATGATGTGTTCTGCCTTAATTAAGGTCTTAAATGACCAGTGTCTGCCTATTTTCCAATAAAAGGTAATAAGTAGCTTGGGTACTGTTTATTACATGACTATGACTTTACCAGTGATAGATGCGGTGATAGTTGGACATTAAATGTCAGAAGCCTTAAATAGTGGTTAGAGGTCTTGTAGCTAGGACCCACCGACCATTGACAATATTGTTAGGAAACCACCTTGGGAATAGGTCTTAAATGACGGGCTCTACATTGATTAAGGTCTTAAATGGCAAAGTCTACCTATTTCTCTTTTCAAAGTATTATAGAAGCCCACTTCAATATTTAGAAGTATTAAGTGGCAAATGGGTTTGGAAGTGTTGGGTAGTTGATAAGGCTTCATTAGTATTTTATACCTTAGGAAGGGGTAGATAAGTAATCGTGTGTGTAATGCAAGGTTAGATTGAAATTGCTAATCCTGATGGACATAACTATTAAATGGAAACCAATCGGTATGAATTTATCCTATAGACAGTTTATAGATCTTCCAGTCACTAGAACGTTGTTCTGACCCCCCCCCCCTCCCCTCATTAAAATCCATATGATAGATTTAAAGGAACAGGTAACTGGAGCTGGATGTGCTTTGTTGTTGGAGAAGTCTTCTTTCTCTCATACTCGAGGCTGATGTGACAATCTGCTATCCAAGGAATAACATTAATTCCAAGGTAGTAGTCATAGTCAATACTCTTATCCTATTGTTGTTTCCCCTGTGAGTTTAGATTTCTATCAATCTCTGATAATGCTCATGCTTATTTGTAGGTACCAAATCCAACGATCTATGCTTTAATGGACTAGGGCTTCGATTTTTCTCAAAATTTAGGCCCATTAAGGTAGGGGTTATTACACTATCATGTTTGATGTGTTGGGTAGTTACCTTATAATATGGGATAGTAAGAATATATGATGATTACTGGAGTAATCATCTAGGAACGTACTTGTTATTTTTCCTATTATATATACTATTTTATCCCTTTCACTTTTGTGTTAAGTGGAAGTGTTTAGGGAGGTTGTGAAGTAGGGAATGGTTACCCCGTTGAGTAGTGTGGTATTAATGATGGTGAATAAACCTTCATGTGGATTGAATATGAATGAAGTGATCCAATAGTGATCAGAGTTGTGCAGTGGAAATTGATAGATAGTTTATTTGTTTGAAAATATATTTATTATTGTAATGATGCTTGGTTGATTTATGAAAGATGTAATGATTTTCATTGTTATTAATGATTGAAGAATTGGATGTATATGGATTTTTTAAAATAAATATTTTTGTATAAACAAGCAAATGATTTGGTAAAAAATATGAATTTGATTTTATAAATTAATTTGAAATTATTTTAGTAGATAATTTTTGGTGTTAATTTGTCTGTCAAGCGCTTTAAGAATTCTGGTCGATGCGTTTGGCCAACGATATCGATAGGGATTCCTAAACACTAGGACGAGACATTTCGACAAAATCTTTTGAAAAGAAAATAATATTTTGGAAGAAGTACAATAATTTGGAAAAGAATATAATGCCTCGCAAAGAATAAAATGTTTTGAAAGAACGTTATGCTTTGAAAAAAAATAGAGAAATCAAAATAATATTATGTGGTGATAAATATACAAGGATAAATAAATTAGGATTAGTAGACATGATTTGAATAAATGATATAAGTATATATTTGTAATGAAAAGAATATATATCGGGATATTAAATGCAAGTCCATGATTTCCCAAATCAAAACTAAGTTTTAAAATTGTGACGAACGGGTTTTTCGGACCCACCCCGGTAGGCTTTTCAACCATCCCGCTACCCTTCTGCTTTTCAACATGGGGGTACTCCTGCTTTTCAACATGGAGGTAACTACATGTGGTACCTCGGATCTGCTTTTACGGCAAGCCTCTCGACTATCAACCAACCCTTTCACACTAGGGACATGTAGGGGTAAGAGTCTAAGCTTCATCACTGTTCACAAAGCGAGAACCCCCTATCATGCTGAACATAATCAAGCAAATCTGATCCCTGTTCCTTCGTACCAATCATCGAATAAAAAATAAGTTAAGTGGTTAAATAACATTCAAAGAATCTGTTTCTTTTCTTTTATTTTGGAAAAACTTAAATTTGATCTTTTTAGAGCATCCGGGCTTTCCTTTTGATCTATTCCACCCCTCGCCTAAGAAAAGAAAACATAGGCTAGGTAAGTTCAGGGCATTGGTTGCTCCATCCCTAACCTTAGTTAAACACCTAGTTTTATCTTCCTAGATCTCACAGGTAGGACAAATGTACTAGTCGTTTCTGCATACTCAGTTATTAATCTTCATTTTAGAAATGATTTATTAAACTTCCAAATCATCATTTAAAACACTTAATTATTCTATTAAAATCATTCACAAAATATTTAGGAAAGGATTGTTAAGTTTAAAACTACATTCAAAAGGTTATAGAATTTACAACATAAAAGTGCTGCAGAAAGTGCTATATAAGCTTATTTGATTTAAACAACCTTTTAATATTTGAAAAATCATATTTTCCATTCCAAATCTCTTTTAAACCATTTTAATAGATTTATCAAATTTATTTCATATTTTTAATCATTTAAAAGTATCATTTATAAAGAAATCCTTTTTGGATTTCGAACTGCAAAACCGCGATGTTTTTAGAAAATTGTTTTGGACATATTTCAAAATATACAAGATGAAATCTTGATTTTCTTTTTTTATTTCTTTAAACATATTTAAATGTTTATAAAACATTTCTAACTCATTTTAAAACTATTTCCAAAAGGTTTAAGCATTCCATATACACCCTTTCATTTTCAAAAGGAAAGTGATTCCCTTTGTGCTTATCGACGTGTATTAACGTGACTTGGTAAAAGAATTTAAAAATCATATCAAACAATCAATACTTGATGATTAAATCATATATAAACATCCTTAGCAATCATAATACATCGTCAAACATGTATATATAAAAATAGAGATGTTGAATATAGTTTCTCACCATAAACCAGAGCGATAAACTTCCTACCAACATTCTAATCAATCAACACTTCACTAACTACTTTATACTCCATTAAACACTAGCAAAAAATATCCTCTTCCTTCCAATAGCTTAGTCAAGTCTTGGGATGGAGGTTGGCCGAAAGTATAAAGAAGAAGCGGTAGAGCTTTGAACTTGAATTTCCAAGATTTTGATTCGAAAAATAGGTCATCTTATCTCTTGTTTTTGACTCTCTTACCCTCAAAATTTAAAAAACTTTTTAACTGAAAACTTGTTGAAAATTATTTTCCCTTGAATTTAAAAAAAAAAGAATCACTTGATTTTGATTAGTTCTGAGGAAGATATGATAGAATGAAGAAGAGGTATTGTCGGATTGATAAAAATGAAGCTCAAAAATGCACTTCAAATAATTGAGTTTCAGGTATAGAAAACCTCAAAACTGGAAAAAGTGAGCAACATAAAAGTTGTAGACACTGGAATTTTATAAGGTTTGAAAAAAAGTATTTCCTAATTTGAATCGGTTAAGATTAAGTTATGATGAAAACAAAATGGCCTATTCTCTGGCTTAAAAACTGGGCCAGAGAATGCACTGGAAAGAAGTAGATTTTTGACATAGTTAAGTTTAGAATGAGACAAGGTGCTCAACATGAAATTTGTAGCCACTGGAAAAATACATGATTTGAAAAAAAAATTGTATTTTGGTTCGGTTTTGAAGAAGTTATGACCGATAGAAGAAGAGGTAAAATGTGGAGAAAAAATGAGTTTGATTTGAAGAGAATGGACATTGATTCTTTTGAATATTTTATAAAAATTTTGATCTCTTTATAATTTTTTCTATGGCTTGGAAGCTATTAAAGAGGAGAGGAAGAAGATGAAGAAGCCTGAGAAAAGAAGAAGAAGAAATGTGAATGAAAGTGAAGAAGGAGGTGCGTATTTATAGAAAAAGAAAGAAGTGGTAAATTTACCAAAATAACCTCTTACCAAATTACCAAACTAATCTTACTTCAACCTAAAGCAATCTCCACTTTTTCAATACTTAACATCATCTTTCGCATCCTTACTTTATGTCTTAGTCACTTAAAAATTAAGTAAAGAATATCATAATTATGTTGGCTTTGATTTGATATGATTTGATGTTTACTTTTTCTTACTTTTGTTAATTCTTACTTACTTTTCTTAATAACTTCTAGAAGTTTTCTAATCTTATTTAGTAAAAGTAAACTTGATTAGCATTAAAATGTGTACATTTATATGTTTCAAATATGTTAACAAAGGTGCAATAACGTTGTGACACTTTTAATCGATAAAACGTTGATTTTTGACAAAACGTTTTCCAATCACATTTTGACGTTTTTGTTAAACTATTTATTCATGTAAACCAAACTTTAAAATAAATTCGTATTATCTTTAAATAATTAAAACAAGCATACTTGACTTATAAAATAATATAAAACAATATCCAAATCTTCTTATAAAAATACGACATCGATTTATCGATATGCGACGAAATTTGTCAATTTTGTAAAACAGGTTTTATATATTTATCAAACCTTTATAAATTAAATTACTATTATTGTCAAATGAGTTTGATATTGATTATATATATATTTAAAAGGAATTATTTATCCTTTAAACAAATTTCTCGAATATTTATCATACTTCATCGAAATCTGACTTTTGTCAATTTTACAATGGAAATCCAAAATATTTATTCAATATCAAAAATAAGTTTACCATTCTTATTTATTATATAAAAAATGATTGTTTAAGTTTGAAAATTCTACATTTGAATATTTAAAATAATTAAATATCTCATTTTCAAAGTGTTAAAATTATGGGTCGTTACAAAAATAATATGTTATTGAAATGAAATATCACTTTTTAAAAAGAAATCTCGAATTGTAAACGTATTGAAAGAAAATATATAAATGAGAGAAAATAAATAATATGGATTTAATGTTGAGGAACAAAATGATTATTAAAGTAAAGAAGAGATTCTAGAAAACAAAATGAAGTATATATTTCATGAATTGATTTAGAAATTTATAGGACTTTTAAATGTCCTTTTAAAAATACATAAAGTTTGTGAAATAGGTATATTATTTGGTAATGTAATGATGTTTGAAATCATTTTGGAAAAAAATGAAGATGGATCCACAGGGAGAAAAATATATATATTATGTGATAAATGCATTTTCAAAATAAAGTTTAAGTTTTAGACGAGTGTAACAAGTGAAATTGATCGGTAAGCATATATTATTATACTTCAACTTATTTGGATAAATAAAATTTAATTATTCTTGGCTTTGCTTCTATATTAGGTAATTGCTAGAACTGAATGTATATATGGAATGCATCTCCAAGTGTTTAAATATGGTGGAACGTGTTTGATAGAGAGGTGGTGAAAGAAAAATTCAATTAAATTATTCATAAAGATATTAATTGGTTCGGTATATAGGTTCATAGGTGATAAATAAATTTCAATAGTAAGTTTGAAGTTATGCTTATCCTTTTATCACTTGAAAAAAAAAACCTATTGTATGTGATATAATAAGGAGGTACTATTTGAATGTTATCATTATTTAAACTATAAATTATAGGAAGCTAATAATATGAAGGTGCAAACCATGTTAGTTATGACATTTTGTTAGTAATGTCCTAGTTCAACAGGCTGTAATATGAACAAAAAAATTTGAGTTTGGTTATAATCATGGACATGCAAAAGTCTAACCTGTCTACATGAATAAATTTCTCCACATTTTGATGCCATTCACAACTTATGAGAGAAAATTGCATGGTTTACTATGAAAAGTATTTCATCCTAGCACAGGAGCACTACACCACAGATAGGATTTTGGCGCAACCTTAGGCGGCACATTTGATACGGCTATAAGCCGTATCAAATTTTAATACGGCTTATAGCCGTATCTATATTTTTTAATACGGCTGTATGCCGTATTAACATTTGATACGGCTTATAGCCATATCAAAATCTGTGCCTCTTTTCGTGGGAAAATTTTCCCCAAAACGCACACCCTCCCTTCTTTTTTTTTATTTCCAGCTTTCATTTTTTCATGGGTTAAATCGCCAGAGCCTTCCACCTCGATCGATCGAACGTTGCTTTGACGTCGTCCATCAAAGCCTTCCAAGTCTTCTCGAATTCGATCACTGCTCTTAGGTAATTTTGTTATGAAATTGCGTGCTTAATTCCGTTGTTTTTGAATTATGAAATTGCATGCTTAATTTTGACGAGTACTGTTATGATAGCAGAAGGGATTGATATGTATAGTTTAGACTAAACCTCAATCTTCTCTATGTTGAAAACTTGGTGCTTGTTGAAATGTTGCTTTACAGTATTTTTCATACTATGTTGAAATTGAATGTAATTTCTTATATTTTACTCTTTCTTTTGTCTTTAATTTTGTTACCTTTTCAAATTAAGATGGTATTATTGTAGGCTATCTGGTTTCATTTTCTATCATGTGCTTTATCACATGTTTTAGCAATGGTTTTCTGATGCCGTTTCATTTTCTTAGTTTTTTACTTAGCATCTTCCTTTTACTTGTTCGCATTTTTGGACATTGCACATTATACTGTTTCCATCCATGCGACATTTTTCTTCATTTTCATAGTTTTCTTCATCTATTATATTGGTTGTATAAACCTTCTGCAACTTTCTACAATATAATGAGTTGGGGTATGCACAGGATATTATAATTTGCTTAAGTTCAATGCTAGTGCAATAAGTAATAGATACCATGTTTTGTTCATGGCTAATGCTCGATTACTCTTGGTGAATTTGGAACACTTCTACACTATCATAGGCTCATAGCAGCTGATACACCTTTTTCTTTGCAGCAAACATTTACAAATAGAAGGATAACTTTGATTATTTTTTATTGCCTCTCTAGTGTCCTCCTATGCTGTACTCCTTCCGTTTTGCCATCCATTTTTACCTTGATGGTCTTTTACTAATAATAATCTTTACAAACTGTATTTTGTTCTTGCATTTTCAGTAATTATTCAATAGCGTTTTTAAATAGCGTTCTAATTACGGAATACACATGACTTGTTTCAATCTACTATGTGTACTGCCATAAAACCATAAAATCTACTCTGTACTGTCGATACTTGGAGTTGCTGACCGTTATGACTGCCATAAAACCCTAAATACTACCATTAAGTATAGTTATCTATAAAATTATAAAGCTTAGTATAGTTAACTATATTAGATTAGCTTCACAAAAGATTTTTTTAACTAGGCTTGCTGACTGCTGTGAAGTTGTTATGGAGTTGTTGTTCACTGGTCAGGTTAGACTGCTAGTTGCTAAACTGAAGTATGAAGTATGCTTTAGTATCATAGTATCTGTATGTTATCGTACAATGACATTTTAACTTTGAACTTGCGTGTTGTTTTGTACTTTTGTTGGTAATGCTGGCTAATGTTATCTTGTAAGATGTAGTACGTTAGTAGTGCGGTTAACTGGACTGATTGATTTTGACAATTTAAACTTGACGGTTAACCACGGTTATTTTTGAGCAGTTCAATCGGTCTTGGTTAACCAAACCGCCGATGTTAAATGGTTAACCATTCAAAATTAACTGTTTGGACCGGCTAACCGACCGTGTCCAACCATAGGTGGAGCTTTATCTCGTGAAGTTGATTAAAAATCTATGGTGAATAACAACCCCTTCCTTGAGAACATTTACCCACTCAAAATATAGTAAAAAATAGTGCTTGAAACAACGGAATACAATAACTGGCCCTGTTCATGGCATGGCAAGAGCACCATGTACACAGAGTCTACTTGGTCTTTATTTTCTCTAGGCAAATTCTATTTGAACTCGTGAATTTGTTGAGTAACCCCATGTAATTTGAAAAAAATGAAGAAACCCAGTTTTTTTGCTGAGTAGACCCATGTCTAATTAAAAAAAAACAATAATACCATGTCTAATACAATAGTCAATCTTATGCTATTTTGTATTATTTTGATCTCCTTGCATAATTTACAGCTTGGTGCTAATGTTGTATATGGTTCTGACATTGTATATGATTTTGACATTGTTGTATAAGTGGATAAAATTATTGTTAATGGCACAAGCCAAGTATCAGGAGAGGGGTAATGCATAGACATTACTCCGGTGCTACAAAATAGCGCCGTTGTAATGGCAAATTTTTTGGAAACATTTCACATTAGCAAGTTTTACAAGTACAAATACTGGTAGCAAAACAAGATAGCACTAGAAAAACAGTAGAAACTCCATCAATCTAGGCAATTTACTACTCACGATTTTTCCTTCTCTTAAAGCGGTTGTTTTTCTTCAACATCCTGTAAGTATAGGATAATTTTAAGTTGGGTCTATTATCAAATAAAGATTATGTATAAAGTTAATCACCATCCTATTATAATCAAGCAAAAATATACGCATTCACCTGATTTTACATGCAATATTGAATGTGTTATGCATAAAACAAGACTGAAGGAGACCATGTCATGTCTTGCAACTAACAAGATACCGTTTTGTACAAGATTAACAAAATAAAGGACACAAATACTTTTTCAAATGGCCTATGTGAATCATACATGAACAAACCCATTTACAAAATGCATCCTGTGCTAGTTGCTTCAATTTTGGCTGCACTAAATAATAGTGTGAAGATCTTAGCCCAAGTCATCTTAAATTCAAATCAAAGCTACCATTTGCCCTATACAATTTCCTAATTCACTGGAGGCACCCACCTTAATTAACATTATAAAAACGGTTAAAAATATTTTGAAACATTTAAGTAATAAAAGTTAGATAGATTTTCTATAAGGGTAACATTGATTACCCACTAACTCAATGTAGTTAGTAGTACAATATTTTTCGTACCTCATCGATGACAGATGAAACAATAGTCTTCAATGTTGCTTCAAAATGTGATTTCTGATTACCCAACAGTGATCGAGTAGACTAGTACTACTGCACGAGCTTAGATTATGTAGGTCTGTAGATTAGGTGATACAGCATTAGCAATGTTATACAAGAAAGAAGATGAAAGCAACGTGAAAAAGATGAATGATTCAAGAGAGAAAGGCATTGCCATTATATGTGATTTAGTTTTGTTGTCTACATATAGAATTTATATAATGGTATAATTGTTAGTGGAGAAAGAATGGGTAAATAGATCTTTCGAATCTTGGGTTCATGAGTTGTTCCGCCTCTTTCCATCATTATCCCAAGTAACTGTTTTTTTCTTTTGAAATCTAAATCTATGTTTTTATTACTATATACCTAGATTATCCTAAATATTAAAATGAGCGATGATAATTTACGGTTTTCTTTACCTTTTATAACTTATTATGTTTCATGGCTTAATGTATCTGTTATAGATTTATTGTCTTAGTGGCTTCAATATTTATTATTCGGTATAGTTTGATATATTTGATATTTCTAGAGTTTAGAGGTCCTTCATTTTATAAGTTATGTATAGATGAGTGGCTTCTTCATATGTCTGTAGAGTATGTGAAATCTAATCATGAGGAGCAATAACAGTAATATATAGATGAAAATTTCATTTTTATTGATGCTCGGTTCTTTCTTACAGCAATTTTCAAGTAGTTGTATTTATCTAAATCATAGTTTATTTGTGCATGTCAAGAGGGCAGCCAATTTGTATTTTATTACTATAACATGAGTTGCTAGATATGATCTTGTAATTCTTTGTAGAAGTAGACTACTTAATGACTTGTATACAAGATTGATATTTAAGTTATCAGCTGTTTCTTGAATGCTATATTTGTGCATGTGATAATGTCAGAACAATATACAACATTAGCACCAAACTGTTTTATGATGTGGTTTGACATGGTATGAGAGCTAAATGACATTTATGCACTTTAATGATCAAAGAATTCTATATATTCAATTTTTCTGATATTAACAGCAGTTTTGAATTTATATTTAATTTTAGTTAATATCTAGTGTCGCAAGAGCAACATATACATTTCAATCGAGAAAGAGACAAATATGCTTTTGGGCAGTGCGCCTTAAAGAAAGAATTAGTGTTGGGTAGAAAGCTAGTAACCATACTGCGTAAATTTCCCCGCGTTCTTTCCTAATTGGTGCATATTTAGACAGCATAAACTGATTCATTTCTGAATTTATATTTTCGCCTTCATGCTAATTAGAAAAATCGTTGACAGATAAAATGAAAATTCAACCCTATGCTAATTATATTTTTGTCAATCATAGTCACTTTAATCTCAAGTAATGGCAAATTTTTTGGAAACAGATTGGGTGGGGATATTTTGCTGGTGGGGTGTTTGGCAGAAGTAATAGTGCAGTGTTGTGGGAGGGAATGAAAGATGAAATGTAGAAATAAAAAATGTAAAGTAGTGAACTAGGAAATACAGAGAATGCAATGTAGCAATGGAAATGCATAAACAAAGAATGAAACTTAAATGCAAACGAATTTGAGTATTTGGTTCTTAATAAAACAACTTAAAAAGTATAGTCCTCTCAACAGCAATTAACATTAACCATTAACACGTCTATTAATCTTTGAAGCAAAATTCAAATTTAAAAAGTTAGAAATGAATTACTTTTAGCCCAATTTGACAGAGTAAGTCTTTTAAATTTTATTTTAAAGTTTTATTTCACGATTATTTTATAACTACAAACTTTGGGGGTTAGTATTTACTATTTACTCTCACATTAGCTGAACTATCAAAGAGAACGTGCACACAAAAAAATGGCCCAACCAATGGTAATCGGTCAATACAATTAATTTTCATCAATTATTTGCGTTCACGGTTCACTTATTGTTTCATTCACATAAACTCTAATAAGTATAATGAATGAACCTGAATAATATCTTAGGTTTCACCCTAAAATCTCAAACTGTAGAAATGAAATGGTTGTTGATACTGATGTTCACTTTAAATACATTATGCTTGGGACATCTTGAAAATAGAGGTTATATGGAATCTGTACATACAAGAATAGAGATATTTCGATGTACAAATGAATGGCAGATTGTCATAGTTTAAAAGCATAATGAGAATTAGAAAATGAATATGTGTTGTATATAGAAAAGAAGTAATTTACTATAGTAACATCTTTTCCATCCAAAAAAGAAAGAAAAAGAAAAAGCTTCTTCAGATAATAAACGGAAATAAATAAGAATTGGTTTGTAAACATATGTACATAGTTACTACAATGTGATAGCACTATCTTGTTCTCATAAGAGGATCCAAATTCTTGAAGAAAAAGGTAAGAATTTGATTCAATAAGCAATTGGTTCCATTTTAGTTGAGGATAAAGAACTCAGGCCAACAAAATTTCAAAGGCTGAACTATGCTGAACTGTATAGTTTGGACTTCTTAATAAACTGACTATGCTGAACTAGCAAAACGGCAATAGAAAAAAAAATAACTATTATATTTAACAAGAACAATATAATTTAGTAAAGTTAAATATGTAGAATTAATCTTACAACAATTTTCTCAATATAATTTCAAAAATATTCTTTTTGAGCAGTTGGAACGAGAACCCATTGAAGGGCAAGTCTCATGTTCTGTTAAATATGATATAGGAGGGCAGTATGTCTTTCAGCATAGACAAACAATGGATAAATGAATCAGATCTAAGATCTACATACTATATAGACGGGGTGTAGAAGTTCATTAGTTTTGTTGAAGAAAACGGTGGTAAGAAAGGATTGTATTTATGCCCTTGCACCCGGTGCAAAAATATGAAGACGAACAAATTAGACGACATTCATTTTCATTTGCTAGATGGGGTATTATCCAATCGTATAAAGCGTGGTATTTTCATGGGGAAAAAAGGGTGGAGATGGAAAAACAGCAACCAGTTAGTCATGGCAGAACTACTACTGAGTCTGAACATATTAGGATGGAAGACCTGGTCAATGATGCAGATAGATTTCATCATTTTCAACCTACAAATTCGTTGCTTGATCATGCTAATGTTGGAGAGCATTCTATTGATTATCCAGATTGGCAGGCCAATGAAAGTAAGAAGTATAAATCGCTTTTTGGTAGCGTAAAAGAGCCACTGTATCCTTCATGTTCAAAAGGGATTACGAAGTTGTATGCCATTGTGAAACTGAATAGCTTGAAGACCCAATACAACTTTTCAGATAATGGTATGACTGCACTTCTCGAACTAATAAATGAGTTACTCCCCGAAGGTAACACGCTGCCGACAAAGTACTCCGACGTGAAGAAGATCATTAAGCAAGTTGGGATGAATTACAAAACTTATGATGCATGCATCAATGATTGCATATTGTACTGGAAAGATGATGCGAACAAAGTTTCTTGTACAAATTGCAATGAACCAAGATATATGACATCATTAAACGAAGAGAGAAAATGCACCAAAGTACCTCGAAAGACATTAATACATTTTCCTTTAATTTCTAGATTGAAGAGACTGTATACTATACCATGGATGGCAGATGCAATGACCTGGCATGGTCGTGCCAAGTCTGATCCAACCGTAATGCGTCATCCATGTGACACTTCTCAATGGAAAGTCGCAGATTCATTTGATCAAACTTTTGCTGCCGAGCCACGAAATGTCACACTTGGAATAGCAACAGATGGTTTCTGTCCACATGCTTCTCTCTCTAACCCTTACAGTTGTTGGCCAGTAATTGTAGTACCATATAATCTTCCTCCGTCTATATGCATGAAAAGGGAGTTCTCAATGTTAACATTGTTGATTTCTGGGCCAAAACAACCAGGAAGGATATTGATATTTATTTACAGCCGTTGATAGACTAGTTAAAGCAGTTATGGGAAGGAGTAGTTACATTTGACTCGTTAAATAAATCTGAGTTCACAATGAGAGCTAGGGTGCTGTGGGCAATCCATGATCACCCTGCTTTTGGGACTTTATCGGGATGTACAACTCACGGTTACTTTGCATGTCCTATTTGTGGGGAAAACACTTGTTCTTATTATCTTCCTAAAAGTAAGAAGATGTGTTACATGGGACATCGAATGTTTCTTCCTAACGAACACAAGTTTCGATACGATAAGATAAATTTCAACAACGAACAAGAACTTCGTCATCCTAAATGGCCATTGACTGGTTTTCAAGTTGAAAAGAAAGTAGCGAATATCAAAATGAAAGTTGGTAAACAAAAAGAAGAAATTGGTCGAAAACGGAAAAAGTCAACAAATGAAGATGTTGACAATATTTCTGGATGGTATAGGAGGTCTATCTTTTTTGATTTACCATATTGGAAAGAAAATTTGGTCCGACATAATATTGATGTTATGCATACGGAGAAGAATGTCACGGAGCACCTCATCAGCACCATTATGGACCATAAAGATAAGTCAAAAGATGGCATCAATGCACGCAAGGATTTGAAAATCATGGGTATAAAACAAAAGTTGTGGGTGATGGAAGATCCTGAAACAAATAAAACAATCATACCAAAGACAACTTTCGCTTTGAGCAAAGAAGAAAAGATACGGTTTTGCACCGTTTTGAAAAATCTGAAAGTGCCTAACAAATTTTCTTCTAACTTTCACAACAATGTGAGCATCAATCCTCCTGAACTAAGAAATATGAAGTCACATGATTACCATGTCATAATGCAGCATTTGCTTCTGGTATTGCTTCAACATTCTTATCCACAACATAAGGATCTATGAAATGCTGTTCATCGTATTAGTTTATTCTTTAACATTTTGTGTTCAAAGGTGATCAATAGGGAACATCTTTTAAAAGCAAAGGCTAGCTTAGTAGAAGCAATGTGTGTTTTTGAAAAACATTTTCCACCTGCATTTTTTGATATCAGTGTCCACCTTATGGTTCATTTAGCCGATGAAGCATTGATTTGTGGCCCTGTCAGATATAGATGGATGTATCCATTTGAACGGTAAATTTCTAATTTCAGTTATACACATCATTATTTAATATAAATAGCTACCGTCTACAGTATATAATTGATCACATTTATAGGTTGATGAAAACATATAAAGGATATGTGCGCAACAAAAGATACATTGAAGGGTGTATTGCAAAAGGATATATCGTACAAGCCGCTAGTCTTTACTACATGGAATATATGCCAAACGGAGGTGATGGCAATCATAAACATACCCGCGAAGCGTTTTTAGACGAGGACGATGAGTTTGCTGGTGAGATACCTCTGGATAATGGTAAAGACATAATGTTAACCCAAGTGCAGTTTGAACAGGTGCGTAGATGGGTCCTTAATAAGTACGATGGATTGGATGAATGGAAGAAGTAAGTTCACGAACTTGTTTGGAATTTTAATTTTTTTAATTCAATTTATATATACATTTTGATATGTGTTTTTCGTAGGAGGTATAACTCCTATGTGAAAAGTACTAGATTTCAACCTAGAGGCAGGGCTACCACCGTGGAAGTAGTTCAAAGTTTTAATCTATGGTTACGTAATGAGGTTTAACTTCGTCTTAAGTATTTCATGTGTTTATAAGTGTGCAATACACCTTTGTGACCATGTTTTTTTACTTATTAAAATTTATGTAGTTGTTAAAGACCATCGATGTTGATCCAACTCTGTGGCGGTTAGTGCACGGTCCGAAGTTCATAACGCGTAGTTATATGAAGTACCAAGTGAATGGATTTTCATTTTCCACGAAAAAGTACGAAGACCGTATGGTAACACAAAATAGCGGTGTATGCATGAGAGCAATTACAAAATTTAGAGCGAGTGGCAAGGATAAAAATTATAAGGAAGCAGAAACAACGTATAACGGAGTCATTCAGCAGATACTTGAGTTGGATTACACTGACTTCAAACAAACAGTTTTTTATTGTGATTGGGTAAAAGTCGAGGATAAGGTCAATGGTTGCAAAATAGATCCCATTTCAAACCTCATCATGGTAAATTTAGGGAAATTGAAGAACAAAAATAACGTGAATGACGAGCCATTTATTCTTGCATCAGAAGCGAGTCAAGTTTTCTACTCAAAAGATTTAAAAAATAACGGATGGTCTGTGGTCTTGCATACACCAAAACGGTTGACTACAAATGTGGATGACATTGAGTTCCCTACCGTCTATCAATCAGCTTTTGAAGACAATGAAAAATTAGAAGACCTTACCAAATCCATATGTTAACTTATTAGTATTCGTACATCACATGATTGCGTGTCTGTATATTTTTAATTGCACGATTGTGTGTATGTATGGTTTTGAATATTTTATACATTCCAATGCAATTCCAGGTGTTGTCACTTAATAATTTTGCAGGAAACTATGTCAGAAAATCCACCATCTTCACATTCGTCATGTTCAGAGGCGAAGAAAGTTGATCAAAACTTACTTGGTATTCCGGTCTCAGATAACGCTGGAAAAATCGCTACTATGCTCGGTAAACTAGTAAGAGCTCATGTGCCAATATCATATATAAGTTGGAATAAAGTACCTGGAATATACAAGGACAACGTTTGGAACGAATTGGTGGTAAGTATCCTTATCTGTTTGACAACAACTATTTCATTCAATAGCCTTATGGTTTCAACTCTTTGCACAACACATAATTTAATATATTTTTTGCAGAAAATTTATGAGCTCGATCCGCTTTCAAAGGAAATGTTTTTAAAGAGAATGGCCGAGGCTTTTAGGAGATATAAGAAAAACTTGAGAGTAGTTTATTATGACACTTTCAACAATGACGAAGAACGGTTGAAAAATTGCCCACCTACAGTTGCTCAAGAAGATTGGGCAGAGTTCGTAAAAAATGAAGCAACGCTTGAAGCGAGCGGAAGAAGGGAGGTAGGCAAAAAGAACAGAGCATTGCTCAGTTATGCTCATCATGCAGGACATAAAAGTCATGCTAAAATAGAACAAGAAATGGTAATTTATATTCATTTTCATTCAAATGATTTACACATTGTGATTGGATATTCATGTCGTTGCATCAACTTGTATTGCAGATCGTTGCTAGTCCATCAACAAATATCAGTCGTCGTCAAGTATGGGAGAAGACACACAGGAAAAAAGATGGTAGCATAACAGATGCCACTTCTTCATACTTTGTAAGTTAAACAAATATTAACTTGCATATTCTTTAAAATTCCTTATTCATGTAAGTATTATCATATTACAGGATCAAATTGCGAAAGCGAAGGAAAAGATCACTAATAGTGATGAAGAAAAATTGACAGTGGATGAAGACATCTTATCACAAGTGCTTGGTAAGGATGCAAGGGGTAGGAGCCGCGGTGTTGGGACCGTTATACCAAAGACTAAAGTTAAGGCTTGTGCCATTGCACAGAAACGACTCCGACATGTTCATGGCGAGCAGGATGAGTTGAAAATGAGGGTGGGAAGTTTGGAGGGTACAGTGGGAAATTTGTCTGGGCAAATGGAGGTTTTGATCAACATGGTGGGAAATATTGAACAGGGAATTCGTGCATCGGTCAATTCTTCTGATGGAGGACGCGTCACACAATTCAATGCTCCTGAATTCATTGCTTCGCAGTTCCAGGATTCGACCAATGTTACGAACAATCAAAAATGTGAAATCCTCAACTCTGATTTAGAAGTAATAGGAACAGGTATTTTTAACATTTACACATTTATGACATAATAAGTAGAAAACTTAAATAATAATAAATATTCCCTTTTATTGCAACAGGTACTATATGCCGAGATTCTACATTGTCCAACATCCATGGGAAATATGTACCATCCACACATGACAAAATGGTGTTGGACAGTATACTGCTACCAGATGAGAGAACCAGCAAAATGAATCATCAATTTGCAGAGACCTTTGCTGATGTTGGAGTGGGTGGATATGTATGCCATCCGAAGTGTCTTATTCGATATCTCTAGATGATGGAGCAGGTATATTTTCTGTTTATGTGGTCGATATTTCAAGTCCCATTAAATTGATTTGAATTTAATTCCAATTCAGATTAATATATTTTAAGTTGTTAATATACCATAAAACATATTTTTAGATAAATGAATTATAAAATTAAAAACATCTAGCGAGTTGAATAACGTTAGTTCATAGGAAACTACCATATTTTTTAAATCGTCGTATGCGTAATCGCATCAAAACAAGTAAAGTTTACAAACAAACATCTAGCTTGGTGCTTGATAAGTGATTCATCATAAATTGGTTGTCCATTTTGGTTGCATAGAGTTGATATATTATTTCTACATTTTCTTTTTGACATTATGGCATAATAAAACCTAGAATTGTTATCCCCCTCTGTTAGCCATTGGACTTTTGATTGCTGGAGATTGAAAATGTATTTCTCATGCATTCTTTTTTTAGTAAATTGCCAGTATGCAGAAGTACATCATAATCATATGCATCTTCAGAGTGACTATCAACAGCTAATAGTTTGTTATTGAATTGTTTTTTAGTAAATTTGGATGTAACATTGCCATCGTTCGAACATTCCCCTTCTTCTCTGTCTTTTTTAGTTGCAGGAATTTCTTTAGAGTACTTGTTTTTAGCATCCATTGTGGTATGTTTTTAGCAAGAAAAGAATCTCTATGGTAAAAGTACCGCGTATTGAACATCTGAGATGAACTGAGTCATAAGTAGTGTTGTAATTTTTTTTTAATTCCATTGTGTAATAAAACTGGGACTACTGCGCAAATTGTGTAATGCTGAGGTTTCAATTAACATCTTTGCACACTTTGTATTGCTTTTCTGTGTTGTTTCTTTTCCTAATCAGATAGGAACTCCTATACTACTTGCTATACAAGATAAAGCAGCATTACTCCAATGTTCCATACTTCCATATCCAATTCATGCATGTTAAACCAAATATTTACTTTTTCAAACTTCTTTTCTTCGTAACCGAATCCCAGTATCCATTTTGCACTATGATAAGATTTCCAATGTAAGAAAAAGTTCCCTTGTCTAATATGTTTTGAAATTATGCATTCTTTTCAATTTAAACAGCATAAAATCCATCCTTTTGAGTGTGCGTATACATATTTCCCATAATAAATTAACATGGTAGATAACTGTCCCACTAAAGGCCTAGGTGTGTGGCGATTGTAGAAGCAAAGCCGACGTCCGCATTCACCGACAGTTCATGTTTTTTTATCGTCAAACAAGATCTGCAGGCTTTTATGGATACCCCTGTCTTCTACATGTTCACTTTATACACACGTATACGGGATTTTATGGCACACACAATGAGGGGTGCATATAAAAAAATTTAAATTTAAATTTATTTAATTTTTGAAATAATACTTAATTTTTTTTACTTAAACAGAATTTTGAATAATCCTATTTACATTTCAAAATTTAAAGACGAATGATAATATTTGTTTTATGTACGATTCGAATCTTTGACATTTTGTTTGCACATAAGAATATATTTGATACTCTACGTTCGAATCAAATAATTGTGTTTCTATTTCAACTAATATACAATGGTGTAAATTGTTCATTGAATATATTATTCACCACACCACTTCATTTTTTATCCTTAGATTGAAACCAATGATGCCTCCCTTTGGTTCGACACATGATCTATCCTTCTGTTGTTGTTTTTTTTAAACAAATACTGTTGTGGAGCATAGATCCCCACTGGCAAGTCTGTATGCCCCTTTGAGAACGACACAACTTTTTCCATTTTTTTTATGTACATATATTTCCATTTTTCTTGCACTATTGTGTCAACAGCAACAATCAAACAAATAATATGAAAAGAAAAATGCATTTAGATTATCTACTGTTCTTCTGACCTGCATACCGAATTTTGTTTCTCACAAAAATCCAGATGCCAACATCAAAAGTTTTACTTTCACAAGCATAAAATTATAGAATTCTATCTATATTATAGTTAAACAAACCTTATACGTTAAAAAAAATAGTATGCAGTTGTTAAAGAACGAGTAACGAGGCCAACATCAGAATACCAACTACAATAGTACAAAGTTCTTTAGTCAACTGGAAAACCAAGGTAGCATCGACACATATTCTACAAATACAATCCAAGTCCAAATAAAAGAAATCAACCAGAAAATGGATGAGCATGAAGAGTTCTGCCATTGTTGTTGGATGTCATGTTCAAAAAACAAAGTCAAATATGGGCAACAGCCAGTGAGAATGTATGCTGAAGTTTTTTAGTCTTTAATTCTTTATGGTGTATTGAGTCTGTGTTTGGGTATTTACTAGTTGCATCCAGATGCATTTTCTAAATCTGATTTTTCACATAACCAAATGGAAAAAAATGTAGTTGCAATGAACCGTAATATAGAGTTAACTCCTAAAACTAAAGATGTACTAATATTTTGTAATGCTTATGTAGATGTTTTGGGCTGGAGGAGTTAGCTCTTTGGCTTTGAACTGTGCAGTGGTTGCCGTAACAACACAGTATAACAGAGGCTTGTTGTGTATTTGTATTATGTAGTAATGTGATACATTTGTATTATTGTTGTGTATTTGGATCTTGGTACTGGAGCGATATTGTTTTCTAGTATCTGCTACTGCGATATATTAATGTGCTAAATTCTAGTATTATGTAATGAAATTGTTAAGTTATTACGCACTGCAATGCGGATTATTGAATCATTTGAATGTGCACTGTCTATAATATTATTTGTTTTGATGTCTCGGAATGATTATTGATTATATATTGGATATGAATAGGTCTATAATATTATATATTGGATATGAATAGGTCTATAATATTATATATTGGATATTGATTATTGATTATATATCTATATCTAATTGACTAATTAGATATGGCTTTTAGCTGTATCTAATTGGTTCATTAGACGCTGCCTATTTGTCAATTAGATACGGCTTCTGGCCATATCTAATGTGTCAATTAGATACGGCTAATGGCCGTATCTAATTGATACATTAGATACGGCTGAAAGCCGTATCAAAATATTAAGCTCGGCATATTTTGATACGGCTAAAAATATTTTGATACGGCTTTTAGCCGTATCAAAATATCGTTTATGGTGTAGTGGAGCCAATTGAATAATAAATTAAGAAACATAAAAATATTTTCTTTCCTTATGTTATGATTTATGACATACATTTGGACATGTTAAGTTGGTTGGTTGCATGGTTAAGTTGGTAGAACTCATGTTAAATTGGAAGTACATGACCAGTTTAACAATAGGATAAATGGGCTAGGTAAGAAACTGATAGGCCTTAATGAAGCAATTGAAATATGCAATGGTGCATGGAAGAAATGTTCACAGTCAAAGATAAATAAACATACACTATCACTTGTCTTGGAACTTTATGAGATTTTAGATGTAAAATAAATAAAGAAATAAGGATTAGATAGCCAATACATTATTCTACAATTTCGTATTTGATAAGCATGAGTAACTTTGTGATTTTGTTAGTTGAAAATTGGTTAAAAAGTTGCAAATTAAAATGTGAAGTTTGTTTGATTTTATGAATGCGAATGCAATGCTTCTATATTTGTACATGTATGATCTTATATTGTTTGTTTGAGTTAAGCAGAGGTATATACAAAGCATGCTTGGACTTTTTGGCGAAGATGACATGTTTTGGCTCACTTAATAATAAGCAAATTCGCTTAAAATGCTAAATAAAGGTACGTTTTTACGATATATCGAAATTTGATGTGTTGTTTTCCCATGTTTCGGGATGCCTCGTGTAGGGATGCCTCTTCAGAGATGTATATAATGAAATTATATTATGTTTTGATTTTTCAGAACGTTCTCCATACAAAGAGACTCTACCAAAAAATTTCAGAAAATCCGACACCTAGAATATTTTCAGAAAATTTATCGTATGCGGGGAATAAAAAGTCGTTATTTGAATCTATTCAAATTATAGCATACGATAAGTGAATTAGTAAGTGCCATATGGAGGATTGAGTAGTTTAAGTTTGATAAATGATTGTGGTTACAAAGAAAGTCATGATATAAATCGTATGGGGTCTCTCTATGAGAAAATGCGAAGATGCAATTTTCATAAGGGGGAGTTTATAATAGCCCTACTTTCTACGCCATATAAATTAATAAATTGGATTAAAATAAAATTGTTCGAATTCAATATTCGATAATTTATATTTTAAAAATAAATTTTAATTAATTAAAATTTATTTAATATAAGAGTTTAGCTTAATGAATTGAATTAAATTAATAAATTATTTTTGGATGATAAATTGACATTGAATAAAATGTTTTAATAAATATAAAATACTTTTGATGTGGAAATAATATTACATATCATTGAAATAATCGAAAAGTAAATTTATTTTATAACAATACAATGAATTATTAAATAAATTAAATAAGTATTGAATTGAGGGAAATTGTGTGATTACCGAAATATATTATGTAGAACAAAGTGTAAATCAAATAAAAGTATATTGGAAATTTATTTATAAATAAATAATATGAATTTTTAAAAAAAGAAGAAAAGAAGGAAAAATTGATTTAAATTGAATTAGGGCCCAAAAATAAATTCAAGCCCAAGCCACCTTCATTTCTAGAAAATTCCTCTCCCTTCCCAACATACTAAAACCTGAACCCCTGCTCTTTTGGACCCATCCTTCAACCCTAACTCTTCAATTCACAAAACACGTAATAAAGGAAAAAAAGAAATTGACTGAAGTCGTGATGGGGTTATGGTGACGACAAATGTTGCTGACGAATGGAAGATGTCATGCATTGTGGTCGCGATGTTGACATCGTTCACTGGTCGAGGGAAACCTGAGAAGCATGCGATTGATCTTTGGGAGTAGGACGTCGCGACAGGTGGAGATGATTGTGGGCGACTGGCGATTGTAGGTGGTAGGCGGCTTTCAGGTGGAGACGTGGAGTGATGCACGAAGGATGGAAGTCAGACTGAGGTATATGTGAATTAATGGTGGTTGGCGATTTACGACAGGTATTGGCCCGTGTGGTGCTGGTGAACGACATCGGCTAGGGGAAGCTATGAATTGCTATATACGGCGGTTGAGGATGTTGGGCAGTTTTGATAAGGTTGAAGGAAATAAGTTAGAGCAGGCGATTTTGTGAAGTGTCATTGGTGATGGCCTGGTCGGGCAGCACCAGTGATTATGAACAGGAGGTTGAAGGAGTTATTTCGGTGTGCGTGCAACTTTAGGGCAGCAAGGAAGGAGGAGTGAGCACTTCAATTTTAGTTGTACAACGTTGCCTAGGACAGTAAATCCTAGTTCGTTAACACAGTGAGTTATCTCTATAACTCATAACTATTTTTATATCCCATTATTTATATAATTATCCCAATCGTTGCTCGAATTATTTGGATGAATGAATTGCTTGATATATTAGTTGGGATGAATTTGGTTGATACGGATGTTATTGATTGAAATAGCATGACATATCCTTGTATGGTTTGATTGTTTGTTTGTAATTGATAGTTGTATGGATGTTGGTTGATAGTATTAGTTGGAAGTATTAATTTTGCAAATGTAACTCTGTTTGTTTAAAAATTGAACTAAATATTTATTTATATGTCGATGTGTGTATTTATGGTTGATCAGAGTTTCGATGAAACTCGACTCTGGTCAAATAATGTATATTTATAGTGATATTTGGTTGATATGTTCATCGGTAAATTTATTCCATATATTTTAAATTTAGGCAAACATTTACTTCCTTTTTTAAAAAAGATGTTTGAAGTGTTTTGAAAATTTATTTAATGGTTTTGGAATTTTATTAAAAGTATTTTATAAATAATTTACCAAATTTTCTTCAGTTAGCTATCTTTATATACTTATAAATATGACTTGAATTATAAATATAAATATAGCTTTCTATTGGCTATAAAACTCTTTTAAAATCAATATTGTAATATATCATAAGTTTAGGATTGTTTTAAAGGAAAAATAAAATATATTGCTATTTATAAAATATATTACGAAAATAATAATATCACTTTTAAATGATTCGTAACATGAAGGTCATTTAAATATTTTTGGAAAGAGCTTTCGAATCATGGAATAAAATATACATAGAATTCTTTTTATAAAGTATATATATGGTTTTGAATTATAAATTATGGTTTGAAATGGAAAGAAATTATTTTTGAAGATTTATAATTTTTTTAAAAGTAGTATTTAATTATAAAAGATTATGAAATAGCTTCTATAATTCTTTTTAACTTGTAAAGTGAATTTGGAATTTTTGAAAATATGTATAAAAGGATTTCGAAATGAATAATAGTCTTTGAATTTTATATTGGGTTTATATAAATAAAGTGAATGAATTATTCAATATATAGTATATATTTTAAACGTTCTTATTTTTTTCAAAACATAAAATTGATTTAAGAAGTTTTATCTAAATTTATTGAAAATAAATTTATAATTGGTATTAAATTATAATCTTCCAATTGATATTTTAAACATTTTAATGTGTAATTTACAACTTATATCATTACTTATAAATTATTAAATCGTGTTTTATATATATTTGAATATATGATTCAAATGTTTAAAGAAAGGTTTTGTTGAACTTATTTATTGTTTCCTTTCTTTGAATTAAATTGGAATTTTTATGTATGATTACTATATTTCTGATTTCTTATTTTCTTATATTAATTTCAATATCATGTATGATTCACCGTTGATATTCATTTGATTTGTAATTTTGATATGATACGGTGATGACACTCTTTTTATGATTTCTAGATATTTGATTTTGTGTGATGAGAAATCTAAATAAATAGAGTTATAATACTGTTTGGGATGGGGCATTCGGTAATATGTCTTCGGTTATTCTTTAGACTCATTATATAAAATATTGTGGTAACTGAGTAGTGTTTATAAGCAGTGAATAAACGTTTGAGTATCACGCGGTGGTATAGACGTTGTTGTGATATTTATTTGGTTATTCATTGTAAGTAGATGACACTCACGTGACGGCAGTGTTATGCGTGTAAGATGATACACGTAGAGATGAGTATGGATTTTTGCCTACATTCAGAGAGCATGGCTATGCCTAACAATGAGCAATACTTCGTGTCTTTATGTATTTGTTCTACATGCCACTATTATGATGTACTCCTTTTATTTGCATTGGAGAGGAACAGAAGGCTAGAATCCACCCTAGCAGCCTGATCGTAAGGGTCGCGTCCCAGAGATCTGTGACGCTATATATTTATGTAGCTTTGTGCTCATGCTTCATGCAGTTTCCTCTATTTCACATAGGCCAGTAGTCTATTAACTATATGGGCTAGAGTCGGATGTGACTATTGAGTCCACGCATTGACGGGCACAACGGTGGATACGTGTCATGATCCTGTCATGGTAACTAAGAGTGACTTTGTGTCTCTGGAGCTTGCTTTGTGCTATCAATCTCCCTTCTGGTATTGAAGGAGTAGTAGTTTGGCATATATTATTGATACACCCCACTGTAGTATAGAGATGGGTTATGTGACCTATATATTGTTAAATTTATATGGCTTTACTTGGGACTTCGTGTCTATCGTACAGTCATTTCCCATCACGATGTATTAAAATAGTTGTATCTATGAGAATATGAGATTATACCTAAGATAGTCATCTTGAGTATAATAGACTCTCATATTACTATTCATATTGACAGGGCACCCTATCCTATCTATCATATATTGGTGATGATGTCCTATTTATCGAGATTGAGAGATATATTTGGGCAATGCTACGTGTCAGCCTAATTATACTTGATGATATCTCCCTTATTGATGATTTTAGATTTTGACGATGATTTCTGAATATGGATGATTCACCCATTTGATGTTGATTTCATAATTTCTAATTTGATGTGATTTTATATGGGTGATGAAATTTTATGTTGGGTTTTGGGGTATTCTACGTATATGATATTTGGGATTGTTGAGATGACATTATTATAATTATTTATACCCAGCATTTACTATGATCTATATGTTTAATGACCTTGGATTTAGATATAGTCTGACTCGTTTATTATTTATATAATATTCAGGTTAGTCCAAGACATTTCAGGTACAGGAACTTTGAGCCGGCTTGTGTTATTTGGGCATAGAGGAGACTAGATATTTGGTATTATAGATTATTATCTTGTATTGCAAAGACTCTTATATGTATATCATTGTGATATGTATTGGACATAATTTGTATATTGTATATTATACATTATTGCTGAGATTGGCTCTGTGATTTCTGATATTTGTTGTATATTATGTATTATTCAATCCTGGAGACACACATGTTTACTGTTTTGTGTTGATACTGTGTACGTTTGTTAGTGAGATATATACGATGTTTAAATACGTACTAGTGTCAATCCAGGGAATATTCACGTATGTATCTCATATCGCTTCATTCTTCGTATTATCTGACAATATTACTCAGTAGTACTCCTGGAATGTATAGGTATATAGGTGGGGGTGTTTACTTTGATTATTTTTTATAGAATTTGGTGGAAATTTTAGTTTTTGTTTTAGATCTAAGGGTGTTTACTCAGTAATATTCTTTTCTTTTAGTTAGGATGATTTATATAGCTTCTTAGGGATAATAATAGGGTACAATCCTTGTTAGTCTATTTCTTTTAATTTACCTTTTTAATCGTAAATTCTTATCCGTATATTTTTTTGCAACATAATTATAGTGAAACTTGATGAGAAAAATGCGCTCTATTTAATGTGTAAGTTTCATTACTTAATTTCTTTATTAATAGAAATCCATATAATGACCTTTTTAGTAAAATTACCATTTTACCCATTAATTAATGTGAATATTAGGCACACATCCTTAAAACGGAACTTAATTCAAAGTGGATCCATGTGATAAAAAATATATTTTCTACGTCCCTGTTTTTGTTTTCCGCCAATTTTCCCCCCAAATTACCCCTGCGCTTCACTGTCGAGCTCTGATTCTTCTTCTTATTTTTCGATTTAAATGGAAAACTGCAATTAAATTGAAGACGAATCAAGTTTTTTATGAAATATGATATTCTTAATATTTGCAGTTATGAATAATCGTAATAAATTTCTGCAAATATATACAATAGTTGTAGAAATTTCTGCAACTATATGCAATAGTTGCAGACATTTCTACAACTATATGCAATAGTTGCATTTCTGCAACTATATGCAATAGTTGTATTTCTGCAACTATATGCAATAGTTGCAGATATGTCTGCAACTATAAGCAATAGTTGTATAAATGTCTGCAACTATATGCAATAGTTGCAGATATTTCTGCAACTATACCATAAAGTTGCATAAATTTCTGCAACTATACCCAATAGTTGCAGACTTTTCTGCAACTATACCATATAGCTGCAGAAATATCTGCAATTATTTGCAAATTTTGTAAATTTGAAAAAAAAAATCGAAAATGTTCAAAATTTACTGAATTGTCTGCAAATATTTGAAATAATTTCACCTTTACTACAAATATGAATTTTTGGTATCAACAATGGATCTCATTTCAAAGATCATAAAATTTGTGATTTTTTGGTGAAAACGGTATGTTGATCCGGTTTTTGTACATAAAGTTATACGCATTTGAAATGTTAAAAACATAAAGGGTATTTGTGTATTTTTTGCGTGCGCGGATTTGAAAATAGGGAGCAAAAATGTAAGTTTTGTTTGTGAAGGATGTTTTCTCTATTTTGAAACTTACTAGGTATGTGAGCCAAACTTACCCTTAATTAATATTTTAATTTTATATTAAAATTGGTAGGGTGATATAAAAATTAGGAATAAATTTTTTATGCATACAAAATCTTTTCTCTGCGACTAACATTCCAATTTCCTTGCATGTTTCAATGCCTATGAATTATCATCTTCACTGAATTTACCCTAAATTGATTAGATCCCAAAGGAATTTAAAATGAAGTTGTAGGAGTCGGAACCAAAAGGATTTTAAAATCCTTGATGTCTTACTTCTTCTCATTTCATTGATTTCTTGTCTGCATCATTGTCTTAATTGTTGCTAGTTTCTTCCTCTCTCAATCCTTTTTGAAAATAGGTTCATTACAAGTTCTAAGAGGATACACATGTTTGAAGAATTTGTCATTTATTAGACTCTATAATGATGTTTTCATGTATATCACCAATCTCATATTTGTACACCAAATATTGATAAGCATCATTATATTCAGCATATCCTATAAATATGCGGTCAATCGTTTTAGGACCTATTTTAACCTTTTATTGGTTTATGAATTTCGTAAAGAAACCCATAACTTTAAGTATTTATATGATGGAAGTCTACTTTTCCATAGTTCATAAGGAGTTTTAGAAGTTTTCGTACTGGGAATTTTGTTTACAATTTAAGTGGTTGAGAGTATAGCCTTACCCCAAAAGTTATCTGGTAGAACTTAGGAGCAGGTCATTCATCATATCCTTAAAGAGATTCATTTTTTACATTCGACAATGTCGTTAGATTGAGGTGAGTATAATGTTGTAGTTTGGTGTATCATATCATGGTTAACATATAATTCATAAATATAAACTCATATTCACCTCCTTCGTCGCTTCTTAAGGCTTTATATTTTCTGTTCAGTTGGTTTTCGACTTAGGCCTTGTACTTCTTAAAAATTTCAAATGCTTTGTCTTTGCTTCTTATTAAGTGCACATAATAGGATCTCTCACAATCATCAACAAAGGAAACAAGGTACCTTTTTTCCTCCCTTGGTTTGACACATCTTTAATTCATGTACATTTGTTAATATTAAATCCAGAGGTTCTGTGTTCTTTCAACTAAGAGAGTCAAGGATATGCGCTAGGGGAAATTATATAATTTGTTACATATATCTAACTCTATAACTAATCTAGTTCATAACAAAGGTGTTTAGTTTCTATTATATACTTTTTAATATTATGATATAAATAATTAAGTAATTAATTTAATGTATATTAACAAGAAAATCTTTGAATAAAACGTTATGTGATTGTAATTGCAAATAGTTGTAGTCATGAGTATTTAATCATAATATAAAAATAAATTTTGGTTTAAATATTCCTCGTCAAGATATTTCAAGATAGGATATCGATTCAAATGTTGAGATTGGAGCACTTATTGCTCTCTAAATGTTAGACAACGTATTACTCATGGTTGCTGTAGGCACAAAGGGGTTACATACTCGTTATTGGATAACTATGGAATAACTCATTCGAGAATTTCCTATTAGTAGTTAACAACTGTATCAAACAAGAAATTGTAATGTGACGATGTTACACAGTTCCCTCGATTTGAGAATACCTTGGAGCATCAACATGGACACTCCAATTTGATTATGGTTAAATCATAGCATCGAGTGACTTAAGCAGGATCTGAGCTGAAGCAATGGAAGTAAAGCAATATTCAATAGAGTATTCATCTCCTCAATTGTATGAGGTTAGTATCACGATCGATGTAGTCAATTCAAAGTCAAAATCTATGGAAAGAGTGGAATGGTTAATAATAAATATTATTATTGAACCAGGAACTTTGTTTATGGATAGATCAAGTTAAATGTGGATGATATAGGAGTTTTGACGAGTACCAGACTTCATATATCATATAGTGATAAACTGATGCCACTTAAGGCGATGTGAAATATGATTTTATCGAAAAGATATATAAGTGAGGAATTCGGCCAAACTATCACACCACTAGCTAGGGTGATGTATTGATTTTAATATTTGAATTGTTCAATATTAAATGATGATTGAATTCACACCTCCGTGTCACATAGTTGTATTTGTGAATTCTCTGAAATACCAAATGATTTGATTAGTTTATAGTGTTAATAATGTATTTTATGTTTGGGGTGTTATTAATAGGTGGGTAGCTCCTAGAAAGTTTTTGGGTGCTATTAATAATTATTTGGATGTATATATAAACGTTATATGTACACATGTCGATATTTGATATCGATGTATATTTAAACGGATTTAAACATCAATAATTATTTAAATGGATTTTGAGAATTTCGGTCCATATGGGAGACCAAGTATGGCCGACCATGGGGGGAGAAACAGTCCAGATATTGGATCTAGATCTAAATGGAATCAAAGAGAGGAAGGTTTGATAGAGAAGAAGTTGGAAGGCCTTTTTCTCTCCATAAATACCATACCTTCCACATTCATTCAACTTCGATATTTTCCCTCTTCTTGCATCTCTCTTCCTTAGTCGTCATCATCTTGCTCCTTCCTCTAGGTCGAACTCAATTTTCCACCCAAATAACATCAAATGGACTTAATTTAAAGTGGTTCAGTTGTAACGAACTAGAATTTCAATCATTTGAATTTGGAATATTTAACTGATTTTAAAATATTGAAAAGTAATTTTATATGTTAAATAACTAGAATTTCAAATATAGCAATTTATTTGATAATTAAATTATTGAATTTAATATTTGGAATTGTTTAAATAATTAAATCCTGAATTTAATGTGAATAAAAATGAATTTGAAAGTTGATTTAAATTCTATTTAAATAAGAATGAGGATAATAAACTTTTAATTTAAATTTAAAAGTGATTAATTTAGTTTTTATAATAAATTGTTTTAATTAACATGTAAAAATAGCCTTCCGAGAGACTGTCTCGGATTTGGACGAAACCAATGTCATTAGATTCGTAATAGTGAGTTATTGTATGCCGTCGAATTTCATGGTGATTGGACGTATCGTTTGGTCCTACGAGTTTGAAATGCTTGTAAATTAATTTTAGAAATTAATATAATAATTGGTTTTGAAAAGCTATCTTCTCTATATGATTAAATTAGGCCTCGAGACTGTTTTCTTTGTGTTCGGAATAGGGGTATTACATATTGAACGCTAGGCGGCACGCCTCATTTGGAGTTCGAGATTTTCGGACGTTTGAAACTTGATATTTTTTATTATTAAAATAATATATATACTATTTCTTGGCCATACCCTATGCAATGGCTGCCCATACCTCCACGTACAAGACCATACCCGATCTCAACTTTATAATTCTACATCTTTCCCCCACTCTTCATTTTCAAACCTACAGAAGAAGAAAAAAAATGGCTGCTAACTTTAAAAATCAATACATATATATATATATATATATTCATCTATAAATCGCAAAAAAAATTGCATTGGACTCGTTTGAGCTAGATCTTTCTCTTGGCATATAGTTTATGGTGTTCGATTTTGTAGTGGGGAGCTCAGCTAGCCATGGCCGATGCATAGTAGACTAGGGCTTAAGTTTTTGGAAATCGTGCTCATCGATTTGCAAATTGATGGTTGGATTTGAGATCGGCATAAAAATTAGCATGGTTTCCCTAAATTTCATGGACATCGGTTGAGGATTGTGAAATGCATCGTTACAGGGTTGGAAGCCTTGGCTACTCGATCGCGATTTGGAGGGATTGCGCGGAGGGGAATTCGAGGTGTCAGGCAAGTCGAGTTCAATGAGAAAAGTTGATCGGCGACTTCGGTTTGTGGTTTCGTCGAGCCAATGGCCATATCAGTGGGGACATGCACATTGCGTACACTATGCATGTACAGAAGGAAGGGAAAAGAGTTTGGGAAGAAAGAAGGTTAAAGTTGTAATCATAGTTAATTATGTTATTAGTTTATTAATTATTAATTTAAATATCGATAACTTAAAATTTTAATAACTCTCTCATACGAGGTCCAATCGAGGCGCAGATTTTTGCGCTGTGTTCGTAATGACGGAAGCTTCGCAATGGAACTGGTTTGGATGAATTTGGAGAAAGTTGAAATTTAGGCTAAAATCAGACGTCGTTAGTTCCAAACCGGAACGCCTCGGCAACAACAGAAATTCCAGGTGAGTTAAACTCACCTTTTTGGTTAACTGGTAATATTATATAATTGATAAAAATTATTGATTGAATGTTTGGATGATTTCCTGTTTTATCGGTTGGTTTGGATTTATTCTCGGCCCTGGAGTGGATGACCCATATTATATAATTATATATATAAGTTGTGATGTAGGGAAAAAGGTTAGAGGGATCCAACAGGATTCCTCACCACCATTGAATTAATTTGCACATACATGTGTTGATATATATACGAGTTGTGATACGGGTGGAAACAAGTTAGAGGAATCCAACGGTAACGACCCACTTTTCAGTATAGTTTAAGCAGTCAATAAACCATACATGACACACTCAAATTAAATGGAAAAAAGGATAGTTAGGGGAAAGAAAGAAGAAAGAAGAAACTAAACAACACAGAATCTTACAGTGGAATGAATAATCTATAATATACAACAAACCTTTACACAAAAACAAAACTGTAATATATGTATATACAGTCATCAATTAGAGTAAACTGAACTATTTCAGCCCGAACGGTTATAACAACTTGTTCTCACAGTTTCTGATAATACAACAATGAATGCAACGGAAAAATAACCATATACGTGAATACGTCTCTGGGCCTCAGCTTGTCTCCCAAAGCTCCAAAACATCCAACTAAACTTAGAAATATGCTCGGTCGGATCCGAGCATTATATGAAAACAACGCCCAGGTTAGTTTTGTAAAACCAGAGTGAGAAACTCAAACCACAAGGAATTTTTTAATTATAGCCTGTAAAATCCTTTAAGATCAAAGGTATCTCGTAAGACCATGCCGCATATAAACACGAACGGGTTTTTACCTTACAATAACCAAAACCTTTATAACAGAAAATCCAGTGATATTATTACAACGTCTAAGAGTGAAAATAATAATAATCAAGTAGTTGTGATGCTTGTGAGTGTACATCACAACAATACTAGGTATATAATCGAAAACCGATAAGGCACGTTCGCTAATTGTGTAGGATTTCCATGGAGGTGCCCTTAGTACTTTGAGGAACGGTCCTCCTGTATCATACATATCCTTCCGAAGCAGCATACATCCCTAGTGATGTACCATAGGAAAAACATAGCTGGTCTTGCTAAGACCGAGTGCAATTCCTCATGCAGGCATAACAACTGTAAGTAACATCTAGGAGGAGCGACTACACCCTATGAGTTTGCCAACCCTACTGGCCATGCCTCCTATCTCTGATTTTAGTCATTACCACTGGTAAGGCTATGTCCTGCGTTCCAGCTCATGTACAAACACCCGAAATAGATCACGGAATCCCACATGGATTCCAATACTCCAACGGGTCTCGGAACCACACATGAATTCCCATATCTCAAATAGATCTTGAAATCACCCGTGGATTCCCATACCCAAACGGGTTCCGGAACCACACATGGATTCCAACATCTAAATATATCAACAAACTCCTCTGTAGAACCGTATATGGTTTAGAAGAGGTAATGGTTTTTGAGTCATCTCTTACGAGTACACTCTTCCGCTTCCCGGGTGCTCCAAAAACCAATCGTCGACTTTTCGGAATGTTCAATATCAGTTCTTTAGGAAATAATCAAATAATACATAAGAACGGGGATCACCCCCTAACCGTTTAAGTGGGTGGATCTCCTTATCATTTGTCCAGAAGAACAAAACGAGTTTATACGTACAGTATAGCACCATCGATGGTAACTATACCAAGTAATTCTCATGTTTCTCCTAGATATTTCGCGAGTTAAAATCTTTCGGTGTTAAGTTGGGAATATTTTCCTACCACCAAAATCAAGAAGGATTACATATTTAGGCCAAGATTTGATAGTCGGTTATTTAACTATCAAATAATCAAACATTAAAAACAAAGATCACATTTTCCATGGAAATCACTAAGCCTCGTTTAATTAAGTTTCCATTATTTTAAAATCACCTTTTAAATACTTTGGAAATCACTTCAATATACTTATCTCAACAGGATAAGTATATTCACAAAATACTATATTTTGATACTTAGAAAATATAGCCATATACTTATCTCAATGGTATAAGTATATTCACAAACCATTTCACTTCCAAAACTTAGAAACTTGAAAAACTTTTTAAAATAGATTTTGGAAAGTATCGTTCAATATCAATCATGGATTGCAGTTTACTCAATGGTTACTCGCTATACCAGCGAATCCATAGTAAAATGTAGGCAATTCCTGCCCCTTGAATTACGCCATGAAGGTCAACCATTTCTTTCCAAATTTCTTTATTTTATAAATATCTCCAAATCTATTTATAAATTTTCTTTATAAATCTTCAATCTACTTATAAAACATTCTTTATAACTCTCAAAACCCCATTTATAAAACTTCACCCTTTCGGATCTTTAAAACTCATTTATAAATTCTTTTACAAATGTCCAAAGCCATTTATAAAACTCTTCCCATATTTAAACAAACTTATTTAATAAACTCTTTAAGTTAGTAAGGTTTCCTTGATAAACCATAAATTATTTAAAATAACTTTAAATAATAAGTTATTATTTAAAACATCCTTCTATTTCACTTAAATTAAATCTCATTCAAAATAATAATTTCTGAATCTCATTAATAATATATTAAATTAATTTTAAGCACTATTATGGTAATAACAAGTTAACTTCAAAACAATATTAATAGAATAATTAATTAACCTTAAAACGTTACTAAAGCAATAATTAATTAACTTTAAACTAATATTAATATGATAATTAATTAACCTATAAATATAATTAAATAACTTAAATCAATATAATTAATTAACTTTAATTATAAATTAAAGTATAGTTAAATCACTTTAAATAAATAATTGAATTAAAACATTTTAAAACAATAATTAAATAACTTAAAATAATAATTAAACATTCATGAATAAATAACTTTTAAGAATCATATTAATAAAATAATTAACTTTAAATCATAATTGAAACATTTATTAATTACAGGTAAAATATTATTAATAAATAAATAATTATTACTTTTAAAAAAAATCTTATTACTAAATAATAATTAACTTTAAAACTTTATAATTAATAATGATTATTCTCAAAATAACTTCAAATCCATAATTAACTTTTCAAATTTGAGAGAGGCTTAACGATCACAATGGTACTTAAATAAGCTACCATATTATTCAATTTAACTTCCCAAGTTAATAACATTTCAACGACTATGTAAATAAATTCAACACTTAACCATCATTGGTTAACATATCAATTATTCAAAGCGGGATATCAATAAACAATATATAATTAAATGTCCAAATCTATAAAATAACAGAACAGGGATTTATTTTGCTAATTAATTGCCAAATTAACTTAATTACCGGAACGGTGATTTATTCCGCTAACAGGTGTTCGGGATACCGTATTAAATCCAGTCTAACTCAACAATATTTTATTTGGCTAAATAAACATCAATAATTGAGGTGTATAAATTTTAAACGACTAAAATAACGTAATTTAAATCATGTCCGTTTAAATATGTCATAAATTTTTACATGTCCAAAGCTACCAACTGGTTACACTAAAATGTTGTACTCGTTTATACGAGTGCAACGCAAAAATCCGTGTGTAAATCGGATCTAAAACGAAAACGTTATGGCATTTCAAAGATTTGAGCATAATAATATAATCAAATGTATATTTTAAACAAGAATTCTCACCAAAACAAATGGGCCGAAGCCCATTGCCATCCACCCAAAATGAATAGGGTTGTCTTCCCCAAATTTAAATTTCCAAAACGCTATAGCCAAATCGTCCACGCACCATCCCTGCTACCTACATTGCATCTAAGACCACTAATACGACCGCCATCACCTCCTCACCAAGATATACCCATCCAATGCCACCGCGTTCCACTTCCTCCTCTTGTGACCATTAGGCCGAATCCAATCGTGAGCTACAGGACTTCAAACGTGCGACCATTTGTAACGACCCAGAATTTCTATCATTTGAAATTTGTATATTTGATTGATTTTAAATATTCACAAGTAAAGTTTATAAGCTGAATAACTTATATTTGAAATATCAGGATTTAATTGGATAATTAAATGGTTAATTTAATTATTTGAAATTGTGTAAATAATTGAAAATTGAAATTAATGTGAATAAAAATGATTTGTAAAGTTGTAATAAATCATATTTGAATTAGAATGATGTTAGAGAACTTTTAAAATTGATTTAAAAGTTAAATTACAGAAATTGAATATTTTAATATTTAATTGACTAGTGAAAATAGTCATTTTTCTAACAGTCTCAGATTTTGACGAAACTAGTTTCATTGGATCCATTATGTTATATTATTATAAGATTACAAATTTCGTGTCAATCGGATTTACGGTTTGTCCGTGGGAAGCTAAAACGCGTAGAAATTCGTTTAAGTGAATTTTTAAATTTAAATAAGTCAATTCGAAAACCTATCTTCCAAATATGATCGAATTGGCTCCCGATATATATTCCATTGCATTTGGAATAGGGATAAAACATTATAAACGCCAAGTGGCACGCTTCGTTTCGAGTTCGAAAACAATTCGGGTGAATAGTGTCGTCAAATTTTCTATAAAAGGCCACGTTTTATTTCATTTTGCATCAAACCCTAGTAGAGTTAGGGCAAGCCGCCACTTTTAATTTCAATGGTCTAGAATACTCGATTCTTTCTTCCTCATTTTCTCCAAATCCATCAATCGATTTGAGAAACTTCCTTCAGCAATATTGTAGAGCACGTCGTGATCTTCGCATCCAACGGTTATGATGGGGTTTCGTGGGATAGATCGCCAGAAATTCAACCGAGATGTCCACGCATTCTTACGTTTTTTCGAAGCATATAGTTGACCGAGCTTGACCGGTCCTTGGCCGGAGGTGGAGTCGAGTACGAGATACGTGGTTATGAAGCTTGATCGTGTTTTCGATGATCATTGGAGGCGCGATAATTGATTGTTGTTCGGCGGCTACTTGGGTTTCTTCGAACGTGACCAGCTTGGGGGAGAAAAAGTACAGCGTGCGGCCTAGATTGGTGAAGGCAAAAACATACGGCCGAGATCTATCTAAGGGTTTGAAAATAAAAAATTGCAAATTATTTTTATTTAAAATCGTACAAACTTATAAATTGTATAACTTCTTCATACGAGGTCCGTTTTCGACGAAACAAATTGCGTTGGGTCCGTATTGACAAGCACTACACTGTAGAGCTGGTTTGGAGTTGATTGGTGCTAGTGTAAATTTTGGGTAAAATTAAACGGTCGTTTAATTTTACTCGGAATAAAACATGGTTGTTTAATCTTATTTTCGAATCCCTATACTGTTGATTTTGGGTTGTCGTAGCGATGTTTTACGCAACATTCGTTTTGACCCAAATAAATGTGTTTAAAGAGAATGTTTTCCTTAAAGAATAAAATATATACTTAATCCTGATTTAAGTATATGTAATATTTTCTAAGTGTTGAAAATAATGAGAATTTTGAATTACTTATTTTTACATAAGTATATGGAAATATTTTCCAAAGTTGAAATGGTTTTGAGATTATATCTTTTTAAAGGATTCTCGTATTCAAAGTGAATATTTGGCAAGTGATTTAATTAATAAAAGATTAATTAAAGGGCCTAGTGATTGTATATGGTGCTAAATATTTGTTTGTTTGCTTTGACAGTTAAATAACCGACTATCAAATTTGGCCATTTTAGTTCCTCGACTTGATGTGGGAATTATTTAGTCGTACACTTAGTACGTAGCCTTCTGTGTAGGCTTGGTTATTGTTTGTGTTGAGGATGTTGATTCGTTAGTGCGGAGTATTACTCCAATCTATCGAGCTTCCTTCTTGGCCCGAAGGATAGCAAGTTGAAAGTTGGAGACGTGATAAGTCTATGAGACTTAGTTTCTGTGTGAGGTTGAGAAACGCTTTTGCGTTGTTGGTGCGAAGAGACCGGGATCAGATTTATCTGAAAACAACTTCGGACCAATGTATATGCGACGATTGTGCTAGTTGCTTATGATGATATTGATATTCCGGATTTTCATAGTGGAGGACTGCTTGTTGATCGTTTGGGGTTAAAATCCCAATATACATCCAGTAGCAGTAGTCTCTTCGTTATGAAATATCCAATGCAAGGACTATTCGCTACTAATCCTAGGGATTTCCCGACAGGATGTGGTAGGAAAGTGCCTTGGGTTTGTCCTGTTCCTGGACAACTTGTATGAATGTTTGTCTGACATTGCATTTCTTAAGATTATGTACATTGGTTTTTACAAACGTACATCTATTTGGTGGCGGAGAAGGCAACTTCTCTTAGCTTAACACCCTTCCTTGAGACGTACGAGCTCAAGGGTTGTATTTTTGTGGAAGGCAATTAATAGTTAACGGAAATGGACATGTGGCATTCATAGTGATGTGATTGTGAAAGGTAATCGTTACCTTAGGCCTCATCAACCGGAAATGACCAAAACAGGGTTAGATGCGGTAAGGCTAAGTGGGTCGCTCCCAAGTAGGATATGATCATCCTCTTCTAGATATATCTTTACATGTTATGACGTCGTGTATCTGATTATTGTGGTTTGTATGCTATGAGGGCCCTCGGTAAAGGTCGGTAACGACCGGAGGATGACATATTCGGTACCATCTAGTGATAGAGGTGGGTCGGTCTTGTGTTGGTAGAGGGCAGATGTTCTGTGCCTCGGGACATCCATCTAGAGGTGTACCCATTCGGAAGGTAGTCCCTTCACCTGGTCATTTGTATGGAAATCCAAACTCCACTACGTACCTGCCATTTTGATTGTATTACCCATTTTGGGCTATATGCTGGAATTTAATCAATGTAACAATTTCGGCGATGATTAATATTATTTGTATACTAGACACTAGTATAATATTAGATGATTTGATATGAAATGTTTTAGTTATCGTAAGGTAAAAACATGTCTGTGTTTATGTGTGGACTTGTTTTACGAGATACTTTTGTTTTGATAAAGGAAAAGTTTAGTAATTTAATAAATTCAGTTGAGTGTGTTTCTCACGCTGGTTTACAAGATTGATCCGGGCGTTCTTCCCTTTCAATGCTCGGGTCAAACCGAGTATATTTACAGGTTTAGATTTGGTGCTTTTGGAGCTTCAGCAGGAGAGCTGGAGATCTTCATTCTCGTATACTCGTACATATTTTGCTTGATTATCCGCTGTGCTTTGTTGGTTGTTGTATATTATCAGCAAATGTAAGGACAGGTTATTATAACTGTCCAGGCTGATAACTATTGATTGATTGTTGAACTCTGATTAATGTATGTATATACAGTTTCTGTTTTGTAAAGATCATTGATATGATATTATATGTTTTCCGCTGTGATGTGAGATTCTGTATTGTTCTGTTGGTTCTATCTTCTCTCTTTCTTCTCCTCTCTTTCTTCTCTCTTCTTTTCATTCTCTTGACTTTCCGTCAGTCTGTGCTTTTTGGGTTGGACATGTGTGGTTCATTGTCGATTCAAAGGGTACGGATTTGCGGGTCGTCACACCATTTTTGACACTGAAACCAACCAAAATTTCACCATTCGAAGCTCTCTCCTCCACCAACGTCACGCCAAGCTCCTTTCAATCCTCGCTGGTTGAATTGGAAGCTAACCCAAAACCTAATATTCGATGATCGTCGATCATCATCATCAAAACGTCATCGAAATCTCCCTAAAAATACTACAACACTATACGAACCCAACGGCGCCTACGGCGTCAATCCATTCGAGGCGTAACTCGAGAATTTGATTTTTAAAGTTTAAGAACATTTTTATCCCTATACTATCACTAGACGATTTCTCGCTCGATTCTCGATGAAATCAAACGCGGTTAATTTTTAAAAAAACACTAGAGTCGACGACAAACAACTTTGCAATTGAGAGTTTTGGCTAATATCGAACAGATTGGAGGAATTTGATTTTTGAAGTAAAAGGAAGGAGTTTATTTTTATGGCTTTGAGATTTACAGAGAAAACAAAAAACGAAGAACAAGCAGAATACTCTGCTTCTTGAACATATCCATATATACACATGCTTACATGCTCAAATCAAAATAAAAATCTATTTTCATATCATATCAAGGACAAGGGTGGCTGGTAGGGTGGAAGAGTAGCATAAAGGTAGCTGTGGGGAAAAATGGTGGCTGGGTTGAAAATACATGTACTGCGATTTGAAGAAAAGGGGCAGTGTGTACTATGTATGATTTTTAAATAAATTCTGATACCTCGCCACACCGGATCGCATCCGATTACGAGCCGCAATTAACAAAAAATGATATATGATCGTGTATATAATTGGACCGCGATCACAAAACAACAATAAAATAGACAAGTTATTAAATTCTGTGAAGTTTTAAAATGCCAACGTTTGCCGTAAAATACATCAAACGAAAATTTACTTATTTTTTCAAATTAAAAATTATGGAAAAATTCTATGAATTAAATTAAAAATATGTCATTAAAATCAAGTCTAAAATTTGAAACATAGATTTTATTACATTTTAAACAGAACCCCAAATCGAATATTAAAACTAATTAAATACTCCTAAAATCAATGTGATAAAATTCTGGGTCATTACACCCTCCCTCCTTAAAAAGAATTTCATCCCCGAAATTTCACCACATGAACATCCAATATTATTCATATACTAAATTTGATCCGATCACTACTCGAATACATAACTCCACTTCCAAACTAGTATTACTTACTCAATTTTCTAGTGCGGACTCTGATCAGGCTCCTTGATTAGAAACCTCTCCTCACGTTACATAGCTGTAGCTATGATAGAAAACCTTGGTTCCATATCAAGAACCTTCATCAAGAGCTCACCGTCAAAAATGGAATAATAACACCTTATTTGGAACAGTGTGAAACACCTCAAAGCCTTATACTCGAATATTAGATCAAAACTATATGGAAAGGGAAATGATCTACATCTGTTCTACGTACTTACTTAGTTGGTTATTCCTAATACCAATTCCATTTCATATTTGTGAAAACATTTCATAAAACATAATTTAAGTTGTAAAACTTATAAAATTCCCTATCATTCCCTAAGGGTATACAAAACTATAATTCAAACTTTTATTTTGAATTCACTTAAGAATTTTTAAACACCTGGGTTTTTAATCAAAACACTTTTTGAAATGATACTATATATTTCAATCCATAGAATATATATATAGCTTGAGTAACCCCAAAATTATACCAAGGAACTGGGTACTACCAATAGTATCATACAATCCTTTACAAGAAAGATAATACTCAAGAGAAACGTTTACCATCTGAACGTATCCCTTATCCATTTTTTGTTATTTTCGAGCCACTCGAACTAGTTAACTTAAAACTACTTCTTTATTTTCAAATCCATTATGAAACAATACTAAATATATTTCCAAATAAATAATTTTTATCAAACTATCAATTTCCAACTTACTTTGGATTCGAACTCGCCCCAACCGAACAATGACAAAAAGAATAATTTACTAAGTGCACAATACCGTTTGTCTAAGAAATATCCGATCGTCACTTAGAAGATATTCTGATCACCACAAAACAAATCGGGACTTATTCCCCGGACCAACCAAAGAAAACACGCCTTTTTATAAAATTCCTTTTCAAAGATATTTATACTTAAATGTATTTCTAAGCAAACTATTTCCAAGATATTGATACACCAAAAACCCCTTTAAAAAAACTATTATTACCATTTCCAAAATCATTCATGCTCCAATACTATCTCAAATAAAACTATCATTTCTCTTTCCAAAAATTATTTAAAATGGTTATATACATATTTATTCTATGGTAAATCAAATCATACTTCAGAATCAAATCAACATTTGTTTTATCAAAATAATTATATAGCGAGATCCCAATGGTAGCAATTCCCCACTTAAAAAATCGAAAATGAACACCGACAATGTTGCAATCATTGTCGGAATTATTTTCCAAAGACCGAAGCAAGTTTGGTGCTTTATATCTCCTTGAAAATTCTTAGAAATATTTATATCCCAAAAATATTATCATTAACCAGTAAAACTTGAAAACCATTTTCCAAAATCACCAGGATTTATTTCTCATATTCCTTGTATTTATAAAATGCATTTTTATAACTCAAATTTATAAAATATATCCTTTTAAAGGAAATCATTTTCAAATATTTATTGCGGAAATATTCTAGCTTCCTTATATAAATCATTTTTCAACTATCTATTTCAAATTTAAGTTTTTCTTTTAATAACTTCTTTTATAAAATCTTGATTTAATACAACAAACTTTTATATTCAATTATTTCTAAAATATTCTGAATTCCTTTTAATAAAACAACATTTGTTAAAACTTAATTTTATCAAATCAACACTTATATAAAATCCTTTTTATAATATTGATTCCAAAATATTCAAATAAACAACCTTTAGAAATCAAATTTTAACCCAACATTATCAACGAACGCCTTGTATTCAAATTGTGAAACTTAATTTACAAGGTATTCATTTCAATGTTCTCAAATTCCTCTCTATCCAACTGAGGTTTCAAAAAGGAAGATTCAAGATAGATTAACCGATAATAGTCAATGCTCAGAAATGGGCAAGCATGACCGATCAAATCCTATATGATAATGATGAAATATTATCATTTTCTATCAAACAAGCACAACCAAGAATAACTAAATTAAATTTTGAAAAATTATTCTTATATATATATATATAATATATTTCCAGGTAAAATTATTTCATTTACCTATATTTTTAAAATAATACTATGTCGGTTGGCCTTATTCGACTATTTAGGGAATTTTCTATCAATAACGTTAGCCAAACGCATCGACTAGAATTCTTAAGCCACTCAACAGATCAAACAACACAATATAAAATATTTTCATATCACTAACAAATACGCACTCTTATATATATACACACACACGCTCTTAAACTCATCCTAGGGTCTTACTGACCCTATCTCAAATGAGTCAACCCCACCACAGCCTAGGTGTTCACTCAACCTAAGCTCTAAAACAACCTGCAACGACCCACTTTTCAGTACAGTTTAAGCGGTCAATAAACCACACATGACACATTCAAATTGAATGGAAAAGCGGATAGTTAGGGGAAAGAAAGAAGAAAGAAGACAAGAAGAAACTAAACAACACAGAATCTTACAGCGGAACGAATAATCTATAATATACGATGAACCTTTACAAAAAAATTGTAATATATGTATATACAGTCATCAATCAGAGTATACTAACATATTTCAGCCCAGACAATTATAACAACATGTCCTTACAGTTTTTGATAATACAACAATGGATGCAACGGAAAAATAACCATGTATGTGAATACGTCTTTAGGCCTCCAGCTCATCTCCTAAAGCTCCAAAACATCCAACTAAACCTGAAAATATGCTCGGTTTGACCCGAGCATTTTAGGAAAACAACGCCCGGGTCAGTCTGGTAAAACCAGCGCGAGAAACTCAAATCATAAAGAATTTTGTTTATTATAGCTTGTAAGATCCTTTAAAATCAAAGGTATCTCATAAGACCACGCCGCACATAAATATGTACGGATTTTTACATTACGATAACAAAAACCTTTATATCAGAAAATCCAATGCTTCGAGAATGGAAGGTATTAAGTGGTTGTTTGAGGGCCCACCTCCTTTCCTTATATGAAGTATTAAATGGTTTCAAAATGCGTGAGACATGTTCTTGTTTTGAAATACATTGCCCAAGTACTTGAATAGTAAGGCCCAAGGTTTTTATTCACCACACTTGTTGTTCTGACTCCCTTCTCATTATAACATAAGTTAGAGAAGGAGTTGAAGATGCTTGAAGATGGCGAGAGTGAAGCTTGTGGCAGTTGTTATCAATCTTTTCAAGTTTTTTTCTATTGTATCCATAAAATGTATTTTTGAATGAAATATTATAACGGTTGTTGTTATGTATTGTGACATTTGAAATGATTTGAAATAAATAGGTTATTATATTTTATTCCTTCTTTTGTGAGTTCTGAAAGATTAGATAGATAGTTCAATATTGTTTTTCTTTTTACCAACCAATTGCTGAAATGGATCTAAGTTTCGATGGGCCTTTTCTAAGTTGGAATTTAGGCCTATTTCGAGGTGGGTTGTTACAATATAATTTTTGCATATAAAATCGAGGTTGTTCCATATAGCAACGACTTCAATCTAATTTGCATAAGTTTTGTATTCCCCTATATTAGGAGCATCTTCAAGAAGGAATTTTGCCAGACCTGAAGTAGTCAAGTGAAATGGCAACTTTTGTGGCCGACGTTTAAGGTCCATGTCATTAAACTTTACTAGTCTTTCATTATGGAACAACGCAAAAGTAGCATAAACCATTGATCCATTCTTACTGTTGGTTATAGTCGCAGTGGGTACCGAACGGTTGCTTTCTTGAGACATCGTTTAGAAAAAGCACTGAATATCGATGGTTCATAAATTAATTTGAAGTTTAATCTTGTTTCAAGATTGTTATTCACTTTTATTGCTGAAATGATATACAAATAAATAGAATTTAAATTTAAAATAAACACTAATAGTAAATTGATTTCCTTATATTTGAAGTTGATGAATCAAATTTTTTTCAAGTCCAGTAAATATTGTTTTCTTGAAACAAGCTTGCTCCCTTTATGGCGTTGATGGTAATCGAGCAATTGTTTCTGAGAGGAAATGAACACTTCACTGCAAAGTAGCATTTACAGTCGTAGTAAAACGACGAACTCAAGCGAAGTATTCTACAGAACAATGGAAGGAAAGAGAAGATGGCAAGGTAAGAGATTTTAAATTTTTCTGATCTTCTCTATCTACCTTCTCCTCTGTTTATAATTTAGAGGAGGCATTTATTCTTGTATAACAGTTACATCTGTCGAAAAGACTATGATCCTTTTACGAATAGGTGTGACCGTTAGCAAAAAGAAATATATCGAAAAAAACAAAAATAAGAATTTCGAAGCCCATCATAATCAAGCCCGCCCAGTACCAGTGTACAGTGCCAAGTGCACCATCAAAACGTCTCAAACGTCCATTTGCCCATACCACGTGCGCATGCGTGCTTTTCAGGACCTTATGGTCGTCATTATTGTTTCAATAATCTATTTAACTAATCACAAGTTGGTACATATACATATAATCTGTATAATTTTCTTATGATGTAAGGCTAACTCTAAACTTGTGGTGTGAATATCTCATCATATATCATTTTGTTAGTCTCGTCGAGGTCTACGAGATGGACATATGATTCGGCACATTTGGAGTAATAAATTAGACCGTTTCTAGCAATTCTTACAATATCTTCTTTTCATTAAAAAGTCATTATTTCCATGTAATATATTAGACCATTACCAACGATCGTTTGTTCACTTGCAAATTTTCACTCATTTTTAATTGAACGAACAATCTTTACGCCCATAAGAAGAAGAACCAACCATGTAACTAGTTTTTTTTTTAAAATTCATAAGCAAATTAAATGACGAAGTGCTTTTCTTTTTATTGAATTTGCAATAAAACGTAAACACTTCGCCTTTTTATTGCAAAAATGGAATAAAAAGGCTAAGTGTTTGCCTTTTTATCAAATTTGCAATAAAAAGGCAAATACTTTGTTGTTCATTTTTTGTTTTAATCCAATTTTGCAATAAAACATTGAACTCTTTATCGTTTTATTCACCGATCTGCTTATTCAATTAACCTGCCATGGAGATTGTTTGAACCAACCACATAAAGAAGTGAAGAAGACATATCTGGTTACGTTGTGCCTAATTTAGTTTATATTTTTCAGTGAACAAACTAGTGCTAGTTGTGCTTTACTTAAACGAGAGGAAGTGGAAGTTCTCAATGATGAATTGTGAAATGATGGATGTGTTTTTAACAAATGAAAACGGAGAATCTGAGCGGCACATTTGAACGAAGCATTTAAATGGGGAAGTTGAGCGAATGGTGAATGCATTTGGTTGCGAATAGGGTATTTGAGCGGAGTATTTGAAATATATATTTTAAAATTATAAATTGCTCGGATTCAGTTCAAACCAACTCCATAGTATATAGCGCTTTGATACGATTGCAACGTAAAAAAACACGCATAAAATAGATCTCATTTGCAAAAGTTATTAATTTTAGAAATTTGTAAAAATATTATTTTTATTAATTGACGTTATTAAATTGGTCAAACGGACCAAAAAATAGCATTCATCTCAACAGGTTATTTACCCATTACTGTTCGCTCTTCGTCGGACGCGTTGTAAACGGTAACGGGACAAAAATTCACTATGAACACATCCAATGTGCAATGTTTAAAGCGTTACATACCTTATAACCAAATCATTTGATTTCATATCATCTATCGATTTCCAACAAAGATTATCAACATGAATTTCTACCTTATTCCCATAGGATAAAAATAAATAAGAGAACTTTGTAAAACACGCTCTTTAAATATTAAAATACACAACCGGCTCTCATACAAAGGCTGTTACTGAAGCGCCATTGTTTTTTAATTCAGCTAAACTGCAGATATTTATATCAGTTTCTAACTTTCTTGATTAGAAATATTTGTAGTAAAAGTATAAATATCCACGGTTTGGCTAAATAAATTTGAAATAAAATAAAAAGGAGATATTATTAATATTCATAGAAATTTGTGATTAAGTAGAGATTTGATTTTCAAATAAAAATAAAGAAAAGAAAATATATCAGGAGCAATTTATAAATGTAATTTAAAACATTTAAAAACAAGTTACAGATTCAAATTTTCATAACAAAAAAAAATGGGTAACACGCAAGTTATATGTGGAGGAAGCTTACCGTGAGCTTAGCCTTAGGTTTTGCGAAAGGCTTAATATCCTTGAACTAAATGTATTCGATCAAAGCAGAAGCATGGGGTTGTCGTGGAGGAGTAATTTCATGGTTGAGACAAGAATCATTTTTTATTTCAGCTTAAATTGCAATTAATTAACAAGCTTGGTATTGTTGTGGAGGGGTAATTTGAATTCTGGTTTTTAAACTCTGAAGTTTGAATGATTTATTTTTTTTGAAATGGTATTTATATACAACATGTCATTAGAACAACATATTACATGTCAATAAACGTTCGAATCACACTATGCAAGTTTCGAATTTGTGACCTATCGCACCAAAGTCAAATCACTTAACCACTGCGACAATGGTGCTTGTCGTGAAGTTTGAATGATTATTGCTGAATTCTAAATTCTAAATAATCACTTGCTGGTTTGTTTGCATTCAGCCTTCGTAACAAAAAAATATTATTCAGTATTCAAAACAAAAAATAAGCAGAAAAACGTTTCAAATAATCGTTTGAATTGATGGCTTTTTTTAAAACACTGACAGCAAAAAAAAAACAAAATGAAAAGTTTTGATTTATAAATCAAAAGTTAGATTTACAACTTCCGATGAAAACCGAACAGACATTTTCTTGTTATTCCTTTTTTGTCCCTTGTCTTTATTGATTTATGATTGTTCAGTTTGAGAAGAGGAAGAGATAAGAGCATCTCCAACAGCCCCAGAATTCTCAAATCCGCACCCAAATTCGTCCTCAACAGAGCGCGAGAAAATGTAATAGTGCAGATTGGGGGGCCTTCGGGCTGAGAATTGGAGATGCGTTGAGGCGCTTGTTGAACAGGCGCCTGTTGCCAGGCGCCTGTTGAACAGGCGCCTACTATCCTCAACGGTCATTTCCCAACGGTCGTTTTCCCTCTTTAAATAACACTCCCCCCTCTTCTTTCATTTCAAACCAATTTCCATTTTTGCAATTTTTTTCTGCCACTGATCTCAACTGAAAATGTACTCCGATTTCGACGATGTAGCTGCAAGGGCCAGTTTTGAAGAATACGACTTGCAAGACGCTACGATTCCTATTGGGGGGGAAGTAACTAATGCAAGTTGGAGCGTCGCGGAAGACTACGATCTTTGCTACATTTACTATGCACTATCAGTCGATCCTATTCGAGGGACCGATCAAAGTGGTGAATCTTTTTGGGGCAAAATTACTAATTGCTACAATCGGAAGAACATTAATCGAAAAAGAACGCTATCTTCGGTCAAAGGTCATTATGGAAAAATAAATCGTCAAACGCAAACGTTCGATTCTCAAATGTTCAAATTGAAGCAAACGAATCCTAGTGGCTTTGGGAATGAAACGCATTTAGTAAGCTTCAATGTAATTTCATTGTATTTTTTTTATCTTAGTTCCTTAAGTTTACCAGTTTTTTTTTTGAACAGAGAATGGCCGCAAACAAGTTGTTCAAACAAATCTATAAACCTGATAGTAAACAAGCACCACATTTTTATCAGTTCATGCACGTGTATGACATGTTGGTCGAGCATGTTAAATGGAAATCATCGCTTCAGAAGACCGTTCAACAAGTTCAATCAAACAGCGGTAGGGGTAAAACGCCTAGAGTTGGAGAAACCTCCAGTCCTATGGAATCCCAAGGAAGCTTCGGTTTAGGATCAGAAGAAGGCCCATCCCCAAATGAAGATCATTTTGTTAGGCCACAGGGAGCAAAAGCGGCCAAAAAGAAGTAGACTGCGGCAGCGGATCAAGATGAAATTAAAAAACTCATGCTTGAATCTGAGGAAAGATTTAACCGGGCAATGGACACTCGAGCACTGCAACACCAAGAAAAGTTATCAAGAATGGATCAACTTATTGCTGGAAACCGCCAAAGAGATGAAGATGCAATCATGTTTATGGATACGTCACATATGTCTGCAGAACAACTGCAGTATACGGAGCAAAGAAGGAGAGAAATTATGAGGCGTAGACTTGAAGAGGATCATTAAATGAATTACCGTTTCTACAACCATTGTATCTTTAAGTACCGTTATTTGTATTGTGTTCTTAATGCAAGCAATTAGTAATATAAGTTTTTCATTTAAATTGCATTACACTAAAAAATGATTTTAACAACCTTAGCTTAATTATACAGAAACAGATTACAATAACCTTAATACGAAACAACATAAACAATAGTAGAAAACGTAAGAATAGAAATAGAGTTTCACTGATTTCCAGAAAACCCCCAAAGATGATCTATGAGATCATTTTGTAGTCTTCGATGAAGTTGAGCACTACGGTATGAAATCTAGACTGAAGAACCCCAAATGCTCTTTCAACATCCTTCCTCTGGCCTTCTTGCATCGCTGCAAACTTTGCTTGTTTATTGTTTTGTGGGTTAGAAATTGTCTTGACAATGGTACTCCATTTCGGATATATACCATCACCTAGATAATATCCATGATCGTACGTGTTACCTCCCAAAGTAAATGTACAAGGAGTAGATCTTCCGTTTGCTAAATCATTGAACAACGTAGATCGTTCGACTACGTTAAGATCATTGTTCGAGCCTGGCATTCCAAAAAATGCATGCCATATCCATAAGTCATAAGACGCTACAGCTTCAAGAATAATAGAGGACCTATGAGATTTACCCTGATAAGCTCCAGCATACGCCTTTGGACAATTCTTCCACTCTCAATGCATGCAGTCTATACTGCCTAACATTCCGGGCCAACCTCTACTACCATGCATATTTAATAAGTTAATTATATCGGCCTCGTTCGGTCGGCGTAAGTATTGATCACCGTAAATGTCCACGATAGCTTGACAGAAATGTTCCAAACACTCTAATATCGTGCTTTCCGTCACTTTCAAATTTTCATCAAGTGCGTCCGCCGGTCCTGCATATGCAAGCATTTTGAGTGCAGCTGTCATTTTTTGAATTCCTGTCAAACCCATTGTACGAGATGCATTGGGTTTGAAGATAAAGTATTTGTCATGCTGCTTGATACATTGGAGGATTCTAAGAAATAGAGGACGCCGCATGCGGAATCTTCTTCTAAAATCGGCATCTGTGTAAGTAGGATTCGGAACAAAGTAGTCTTCCATCAGTCTGTCGTTGTGCCATGAATGTCTACGATTTTTATACCGACGACCAACAACTGATCCACCGTGTTGCCTGCTCGATTGATCAACCTGTAGCGCAGCCATACTTAGTAGTTCCTTTTCGCGGCGAAAATGATCTTCCATCATTTCATCAAATTCGTCGTCGCTATCATCAAAAAATATATAATCTTCGGCCGCCATTTGTTATATTTGAAATTGTATGAAATAAGACTGAGCAATAATACTTCTCAACATCTAGCAAGCCTTTTATAGCTTAATTCCCGGTACTGTTGCCATCCCATCATACAACTGTAGCCATCCCAGCATACAACTGTAGCCATCCCATCATACAACTGTAGCCATCCCATGTTTAAGCAACTATTGTATGTAGGAGTAGTGTTGAATGGTTCTTATCGTACAACTGTAGCAATATTACTTTATCTTATCATACAACTGTAGCCATCCCATCAAACAACTGTATCATCACATCATTCAACTGTAGCCATTTTCTTAACGCAATAATACAGAAAGAAACAAGCCAATGTTACTGAAACAGCCAACAGTAATACAACCAACAAAAAAATACCACTACAACCAACAAATAACAAACTCAACGAGAATACACTCAACTTAAGGATATCCAAATCGTTCTAGCCAATTTTGACGTACGATATAAGCCTCATGTCCAGTGAATGTGCTGTGATATTTGAGAAAGTAACGACCTTCAAAGGTGGAACGGGTTGGTTCGAATACATTTTCAAATATAACTTCATTGATAACTGTACTGTACCGCGTACAGGCGTTGCAGAAGTTCCCATACGTAGTCCTCAACTCTACCTTCGTACGTCTAGTTCTACACTCAACGTTGTTATTGTATAGTTCAGCAATTTTGTCCCAAAACTGAGTTGCCATTATCTCTTCATCGTCGCACATCTGATCAGTTTGTATAAAAACATTTACTAACTGTTTCAATTCCGTAGCCGAAAATATTATGTTACTCGTTGATTGAATTTACCGAACTTTTAAATGCTGTGACATAAGAGTACAAAACTTTCTCTTAAATAAACAAGTCGTGATCCGCGTACAATAAAATGAAGCATGAGATTAAAGACCACGTGTCAAACATCCATAAACTGTTTGACAAACAAACACAAATGTGTTTGTTACATCAAAATCTTCACAATTCTAGTACATATACGCTCAATAATAACCAAGCATAAATTAGCATCATCACCACCATATAGACAGTCACATAATAACACAGTCTAAAACATCTAAATGGAGCACATCAGTCTATGTGATCAGAACCGCTATCAATCTCCTCATCGTCGTCACTATCGTCGTTGACGTCATCAAAGTCGTGCGGCTGAGGTCCCGCATGGAGCTGCTCTTGAAGCTGCTGAATCTGGGTCTGTAATCTCTGTATCTGCGCATCATACTGAGTCTGCTGTTGTTGGACCGCGGTCTGGTAACTCTGATACATCATCCCTGTATAATCGAGCGTCATACGCTCAAATGCAGCAATCATCCGTCTATCATAATCCATGTACTGAGAAAACTGATATGCGCACAAGAAAAATTATACACAAGTAGATAATATAATGACAAGTAATATAATGACAAGTAAATTAAGGAAAATTAAAAACTAATACAGACCTGATGAGGCTGGTACAATCCGGCGGATGGTATACCCGTAATAGCGTCGTCTGTAGGATACTGCAAGGGATACTCCACAACCTGACCGTGTACATCATACGCTCTAAACGAATGAGGTGGTGGGTCGAAAGTAGGAGACTGTGTGTACTGAGATGATGTAGGCTCAAAGGTGGCAGGCGGTAGTGGAACTCTACCAGAAGAGGTACGCGGCCCAATATGATCGGAGTTCAAACCCCGAATATAATCAGGTAAAGCGTAAGCACGTGGGGCTACTCGAGCCCAATATGAATCAAAGTCTCCCAAAACTGTAAATGGCTCACCATCCACCCAACCCGCACCCCTCATCGCATGAATATAAGTTGGTCCAACCCGAATATCACCATACATATCATCCCATGGTAGCGGATCTGATGGAATGCGAACTATACCATACAACTGTAGCCAACACCGATCCCCTAAATACCATATGAATGGACATGTAGCAACCTGAAAGCAAATCCTGCGTCGCGACATGGATACATGAAAAGTGAGTGGATGGTCAGGACCGGGCTCTAGGAACTGTAAGTACTGATCCCATGGACGAATGATAATGTTACCACGCCGCCTCATATCCATCTGCTGTCTAGCCTCCATCAACTCATTGTGCACCCCTTGTGCAACACGGGACAAATGCATAGGAGGACCCCAACGACGCAATCTGGGAAAGTAAATATAATGTGTGGCATTCGCCTCTACAATAAGTCGGGGGTGCATATTGGCAGTATACTCGTAGTACCAAAATGGAAGAATGTACCAAAAGCCATACATCTGTCTAGACTGCTGAAGCGCATATGTATCTAATTTTACGTACAAATAACCAATAATAGCAGTACCATAATTATATATATGGAGTCCATCCACATCTACTAACCCAGCCAGAAAACCAAGTCTAATAGTACCCTTATTGTTACTAAAAAATGTAGACCCAAAAAGGTATAGTATGAATGCACGGATAACGGGAGTGTGCATATCCTCAACAGCCATGTACTCTACTATATAACGCTGCAAACAAGGTAGAGTAACAGCTTCTCCTCTAACCTCCTCATCGGCCATAGTCGGTAAATAAGCTGAACATGACTCGAACTCCTCAAATGAACTATCAAATGGAACAGGGAGACGGTCAGGTCGACCAACCTCTATGCCAGTGAGCATATAAAAATCTAGGGGAGTCAGTCCTAACTCAAAATCAGGAAAATGAAATGTGTGAGTGGTCGGCCACCATCTCTCGGTAAGGGCCTCTACTAGACAACGATCTACATGTGCAAATCTAGGTAAAGCAAGAAATTCACCAAAAGGTGATGCATGTAGCCTATCCAAAATCGGCTCAGGTAACTGATCAAAATATTCAGACATACACCTATACCAACTACCTCGCATCGCTACGTGACGAACCTAAATATATGATTATTTAATGTTAAAGTAAATAAGGAATTATTATACATTTATATTTACATGGTCGTTTATTAAGCAATAAATAAATAAACGTATACCTGTGGCGTCGCTATAGCTGCAGTAAGTCGATGCGAAACAGTAGGAGGCAAGTCGTGCAAAGATCGGCTGGAGTCACGGTAGCATCGGGAGGGATATGAACAGGTCCGATATTAGCATCAGTCGTATATCGAACGGTGCATCTACCAGTTTTGATCGGACGGGGCGGCATTTGGACGTGAAGTTGGTTGGAAAATGGGGGGTGGGAAGAGTGTGGAATGAGAGGGAACATGGAAAATGCGCCTGATATAGGCGCATTAACCAGGCGCCTGTTGAACAGGCGCCTGATGTCCAGGCGCCTGTTCAACAGGCGCCTGCCCTCATTTCTGTTGTAGAAAGGAGGGCTCCAACATTTTGGAGTGTGGAAAATCGAATTTCCGCACTCCAAACTGTTGGAGATGATCTAACAATTGGGGATGGATTTGACATACTGATCATACTTTAGATTCCATGCTTGATGGATTTGACAAAATTTAATCAACTTTTTTAACAAGGCTAAATGAAGAAAAGCCACACCTACTACGCTTAACCTTTTCCATAAAATATGAAATACGACAAAGCATCACGTAAAAACAAATGAAATCTCTATCGCCACAATCAGGCATGACCTCACGTTTGAACAAAGTTAAAAGCATTCAACAAAAGTGACGTTGTAGGCTTGTTGCCGATGCAGTGAACTACCAACCGTCATGCTGATGTGTTTCAAACCCATTGGTCCAAATCTTCACGGACCTACTTTACTGAAAAAAGAAGAGAAAAAAATAAAGTAATTGAAACATGGCAAAAGAAAAAGAAAATGTTGAATATATAAGTTGCCACGTTCAACCTAAGAGTATGCACACGCGCTCCTCTTACCCACCTTCAACCACACCTACCACTACAATACTTTATTTTAATAAACGAACAAGGCTACATTGCCAACTATGTACTAGACCAAACGACGCAACGTTTTATGTGTATATATATCCCACCATTCTCTTAAAAATTAGCCAGGGATCGGTTCAACCATAAACCAATCTCTGTGCCATCAAAATGACCGTAATGAACCTGCAACCTCCGAACAACTTAAATGGTTATACATTTTTAAAGCAGCATCAAAAGGAGAGTGAAGTTACCAAACTGCCATTTCCTCTTCTTCCCGATCTTGATCTAAAGAGGGCAGACCTCGAGCAGCTCTTCCACAACCACGGCTCCCATCCTCCCCTACAGAAACCGGGACACCTCTCCCGGAGGCCGATCCGCGTGGCCTACCAGGGCGGACGCGGCTCCTACTGCCAGGAAGCTGCGGCGAAGGCGTTCAACGTGTCGCCGTTCGATTCCTTAATCCCCTGCACGAGCATGGAGGATGCGTTCCTCTCGCTCGAGAATTTATCGGCGGATCGGGCTGTGGTCCCGGCTGAAAATTCGTTGGACGGACCCATCGATCGGAATCTGGATCTGCTGCTTCGGCACGAGGATGTGAAGATTGTGGGGGAGGTGATCCTACCCGTTGATCACTGCTTGCTGTCGTTGCCAGATGCGTCTATCTCCGACATACGCAGGATCGTTAGTCATCCGCAGGCTTTGAGGCACTGCTCTGAACGAATACGGGAATTGGATGTTGACGTCGATGAAGTGGACAACGTGGCTGAAGCTGCTAGATTCGTGTCGGAGTACGGGATTTTTGATACGGCGGTTATAGGCAGTAGAATAGCGGCGAAGGAGTTTGGGCTTAGGGTTCTGGAACGTAATTTCCAGGACTTGGAAGTTAATTATAACCGGTACTTGCAACTGGGTTTTGGGTTGGATTCGGGTTGTTGGGCAGGAACCGTGATGAAGAAGACGACGGTGGCGTTTAGTTTGGATAATGGAGTGTCTGATTTGTTTAGGGCTATGTGCGTGTTTGAGGCGGGTGGGATTAAGGTCACGCGGGTCGAACAGAGACCTAATAAGAAGAATCCGATAAGGGTAGTGGAGAAGGAGAATGGAAAAGGTGGGTACTTGGATTATGTATTTTTGCTTGATTTGGAAGGATGCGGGTCGGAGATGAAAGTAAAGAAGGCGATAACGGGTTTGGAAAAGTTTGCGGGTTTTGTGCGGGTGCTAGGAAGTTACGCTTCTAGATATGGAAACATATGATCTCGATTGGAGAGAACAGATTGATTTAATCAGATAATCAATTTTGAAAGGGAAAAAAAAATATTTGTATATAACAGCATTTGTGAAGAAGATAATGGTATAGAGTAGATGCTAAAGAAGCTAAAGTTCTGATGACGAATGAATAAAAAATTCATTCATTGAAACATTGCGGAATGAATTTTTTGTGATTTAAATTAATGGTAGTTAATCAAATTTTTAATAATAGTTCTAATAGCTTTGGTGTCATACTTTTTTGGTATCAACGTGAAGTATCGAAAACGTCCCTTTATATATTATCAAATCTTAATTACTTAAAAATATAAATATGATCTAACATTAAACTTCTTTTACAAATTCAAATACCCCTAAAAGTAGGATCTAACAGTTAAACATGTTTTACAAATTTAAAGCGCTTCTAAAAATATGATCTAAATTAAAGTTCCTTTACAAATTCAAAATACTTTTTTACAAATATAAAAATCTTAATATTACTTGAAAATAAAAAATCATTTTTTTGATTGATTTATACATATATAATTTATAAGAAAAAAATTCAAGCACGAAGCGCATGCCGTAATACTCGTAGTAAGAAGTATCGTAAAATAAGTATTATAATAATTAGTAATTAGAATTGATATTACGAAAAATGAACTATGGATCATGGTGTTACAAGGCCATTAAAAACAATGGATCTGTTCAGATATCCTTCGTACTTTCAAACTGAGCGAATAAGTTCCGCACCCAGATAAAATATAAACTAGGTACCAGACCGGTTCAAAAATAAATGAAGACAGCATAAAACGGTGAATTCTTCGTCTTTTGAAAGTAAAACAACGAAAACTTCACCGTTTTAATTTTTCCTTTAAACAGACATCTCAATTTTATTTAAAACTTCAAAGTCTTCGCCGTTTTATATTTAAACGACAAAGTATTTTTCGTTTTAATTATCAGTCCTCTGCTCGGTTCATCAGCCATCAAAATGAGTAAAACCAGCTACAACCCACTGCACAAGTCATACCTAGCTGCGTTGTGTACATTCAATTCACTTTTTCCCTGAACAATCCCTCGTTGGTTGTGCTCTTAATCCATCTCTTTATAATATAATAACAAGTAGGTTGTTTCTATTAGCACATGAAAAATGGCCTTACAATCCCTACCAAACATATTCAAATTTAAACAATTAAATTCAAAAGTCCTAATCAAAATGAACTTATGACCTATAAATATAAAAAGTAGCAGTATCATAATATATTTCCATTTGAATTTTAAAACAAATTAATCTATTAATAGCAGTTGTAATTTTGAGTTACTATCATATACTACATTTATATCATGCTAAACCTGTAAAACAAACAGGAAATTAATAAATTTCCATTTGGATTTCTTTTTTCTCCGTATCATTTCTAGTTTTGATTAACATGAAGTATGATTTTTTTTTAACAAAATTATATTGGTTACTCAAAAGAGATGAAGTGAAGGAAGTTGAAGATCATGTTCCTATATTTGGATAAAGAACAGAGGAGGAAGAAGAGTATTAGTTGAATTATTAGGGGATAAAAATAATTACATGGGGTGTGAATTTTTTTTAAGGAAATGGCGGAGTGAGTAAGTCATTTTTTGCGGTGTTAGTTGATGCTTGTGTGGGATGTATAGATGATGCCTTAAAAAGTAAGGAAAATATGGATCCCTACTTTTTCTGTGGTTATGATAATAATGGTAACCGTTACCGATACAAGAAAACTGTTGCCGTATCGATACAATTGGTAAATCAAAAATTACTACTGATATTTTATCATTACCATTGGTAAGATGATCGTTAATATACCGATAAACTTGTATATTGTTGGCTGGTAATAGTAAATTTACTAGTACATAAAACATTAATTGTTAATGTATTAAAATTTTGATAATGATAAAAAAGGTAAACATTTTTTACCTCATTTTAACTCCATTAATATTTGTATCAACATTTTTATTTATTTTAGTTGTCGTGAAAAGTTTTCTTAATTCTCTTACAAATTATTTGCAACAATATAAAGTAACAACCCTTCTTATCTTACACTTTTGAACCTAATAAAACTTAATATACCTTCAAATGTGCCCTTGATTAGGATTAGTATAAATGGTGAAAATGCAAAATTAATATGGCTAGTAAATTTACCGTCAACGCTGGTTTTAACAATTTTAATTGTTATATTTACCATCAACAATGGTAAATTTACCGTTACCATACCGATAGCATCGGTATATCATACCAATGTAGCTCAAAATTGGCTGATAGTTGCTTGGTTTTGGCATAGTAACCATAACAGTCGTAACTTTTCACATGAACAATTTCATCAAATTACCTTTTTATTCATTTCAATCTTTCAAATATTTCATATATTAAAGATAAATACCAGAGAAAATATTTGATTAATCTATACTATATTATTATTAGTGAGTTGAATTTCAAGCTCACACATGCCCTCTTGAAATTTGGCAATTGAACAGTCGCATTTTTAATTTCTTTATATTCCAAACTTTAAAATATGATAACTTTTTCTACATTGATTGGATTTAAGAATCGTTTTCACTATTAAATCTCAAATTTAATTTGCTTTCCAATGATATCCATTATTGATAGCTAAAAATAAATTTTTTAAAATCATAATTTTATATAGCAGCTTTAATTGCAAAATTATTTTGTGTCACCGCTATGTACAGCGTTTCTGTAACAGCATTATTATGATGATCATAAACATTACATAGTAGTTTTAACTAGATTATTATAATGTATTTATTATCTTTTAACATATTTGAAAGGAATATTTTTTTTGAATTATACAATTATGGTTGCGTTTGAATATTGTAACTACATTATGTAATAAAGTAATAATCTTGATTGTGTTTGATAGTATTCAAACTTAGGGCAGTTATAATTTAACCCCATCAAAAAATGGTGTAATAATTTATAGGCATTTTTTGAATTAATTTAACTACGTTAGCATTTTTTTATTGCATTTACTATTGATGATTTTGACTATATTTGATAATTTTATTCAATTTTAAAACAGTTATAAATTAATGAAATTAAGAAAATGCAATTATAATTTACCAGCAAGTTTTGGGTAAATTTAACTATATTTGAAGATTTTTAACCACAACTATATTATTATTAGTGAGTTGAATTTCAAGCTCACACAGTCCCCTTTGAAATTTGGCAATTGAACAGTCGCATTTTTAATTTCTTTATATTCCAAACTTTAAAATGTGATAACTTTTTCTACATTGATTGGATTTAAGAATCGTTTTCACTATTAAATCTCAAATTTAATTTGCTTTCCAATGATATCCATTGTTGATAGCTAAAAATAAATTTTTTAAAATCATAATTTTATATAGCAGCTTTAATTGCACAATTATTTTGTGTCTCCGCTGTGTACCGTGTTTCTGTAACAGCATTATTATGATGATCATAAACATTACATAGTAGTTTTACCTAGATTATTATAATGTATTTATTATCTTTTAACATATTTGAAAGGAATATTTTTTTTGAATTATACAATTATGGTTGCCTTTGAATATTGTAACTACATTATGTAATAAACTAATAATCTTGATTGTGTTTGATAGTATTCAAACTTAGTGCAGTTATAATTTAACCCCATCAAAAAATGGTGTAATAATTTATAGGCATTTTTTGAATTAATTTAACTATGTTAGCATTTTTTTATTGCATTTACTATTGATGATTTTGACTATATTTGATAATTTTATTCAATTTTAAAACAGTTATAAATTAATGAAATTAAGAAAATGCAATTATAATTTACCAGCAAGTTTTGGGTAAATTTAACTATATTTGAAGATTTTTAACCACATTTATGTGATGAAGTAAAAAATTTGGCTACATTTCAGGAATTTATTCAATCTTAATACAATTAAAATTTAACTATATTAATAAAATGCAGTTATAATTTAATGACAATTTTGAATTATGCATGGTGGAAATTGAATATTTCAGCTATATTTATGTGATGCAGTAATAATTTTGGTTGTACACGATGATTTATTCAAGCTTACTGTAGTTAAAATTTAAATGCATTAAGCAAAAGCGGTTATTATTTTGCAGTATTTTTGGAATTAAGCAATTATTGTTTTTGAATATTTTAACTGCATTTGTGTGATGCAATACTAATTTAGCTGTAGTAATAATTTTGTTTGATGTTAACGATAGTTATTTAACCGCATTATGAAAATATAATTGAAAAATGAATTTTGATTTTTGATAGCTTGAGATGATTAAATAATGACTTCACATAATTAATGCTTGATTCAACCATGCAGCTCAGCGTTTAATACATTGCTTCCAGGTTTGATGACATAATTTGGCTAAGTTTACTCAATTTCGTTTACAATTACGATGATCAATAATACAATAAGCATATAAGTTGTTGTATTCGGGCTTAAGGTAGGTGCACAGTTTAAGTGCTGGGTCAAAACATGTGTTGTAGCTGTGCAGTTAAAGCGCTCGACAGACTCAATGCGGCGGAGGTGCAAAAAGTCATAGCGAGGATACAGCGAGGATATAGCGGGATATAGCGGATGACTCTAAAATAGCATATAAAACTCATACTTAATGTTTTTACAAATATATAAATGGTAATTAAGTGAAAAATTAACATTCAATTGAATTATAATTAGTACATAAATAATTTTAAATAAAAACATGTGCGAATATACTATAAATAAACGTAAAACTGTTATATAACATAATTGAATTTAGTATAATATTAGAGTATTTTCATTTCCGAAAATATATTGAAAAATAAATTAAATAAATTAATTTCATAATTTTTATAATGTATAAATATCATTTTTCAATTCATTTCTTTTAAAGAAGATATAGCGGAAACAGTGGAATATAGCGGAAATAACGGGATATAGCGGAAATAGCGGGGCTTAAAGCGGAAAGGCTATATTTGGGGCTATATGAAAATATCGTAGCGGTAGAAATCCGCTATGAGATATAGCAGGTTATAGCGGGGTAATAGCGGGGCATTAACTGCATAGTGTTGTAGTGAGAATAATGTTGATAAGCACCTAAAAGAGTTTATTTTTTATTTTTTGCAGTAAATTCTAAAATCACTTGCACCACCACCGTCGAAAAACTTCTAGAAAACAATTGATGAATATATCTTTGTATAGATGATTATGTAGTCATAGTTTGATTATTAGATATAGTTAATAGGTCAGACGAGCAGTGAGAGAATTTAGTAATAATACTGCATCAATGACACTTTTGCCTTTTTTGGCTGCAGTTACAAATACCATCAATGGTTAAAATAATTGATTGATGTAATGCATCTATTAAGGCCAAGAAAACATCACCTATTTGCGCTCAAGCCAATATCATACACGCGTTGCTAGTAGTTATTTCTGAGGCTAAAAAATGAATGGACTTCTCACAATTGTTCTCTTCTGTATGTTTTGGATATTTTCAAATATTGGTTACTGCGACGAGCTGTATGCCGTGTTTTGTACCCTGCATCGACATAGATCAGATTCGGTGAACAATAGTAATTTATATTGGAACCCATGTTATTTTCTTATTGCATCATCATTTCTATTTCAATTGAATCTTCTGTTTTACTACTTTTCCCCTGTACTACATCTGTTGCTTTCTTCTTTTTTCTTTTGCTCCCTTTTTTCAGCTGTTGACAAATACTTTTCCTGACTGTTTACAAATTTCATCCTATTACTATATTTCTCCCTATTGCAAAAAACTTTTGTTACTCTTATTTTATTGAATCGAACTGCACTGTGTCTTTGTGTCTGCGGTTCACAATGAATACTTCAACTATATCTATGCACATTGAAGCAGCTGTGTAATTGCAAAAGCAACAACATTGGCGTTATATGCCACAGTGAATATATCTATGCATTAGCGGATAAATTTTTAACACATTATCCTCTAAATAGTCTGTGAACTTTAACATATTCACTGTAATTGTTTTGTTCGATTTTAATTGTGATTATCATAAAATATATCTATGTATTCTTTATCCTACCAAATTGTTATTCATGATGTAACACTATCGTTCAACAATGTTTTTTCATTACCACTGTATTAAATTTCTTATACATTTGAATATGACCTATGCAACAACAATATTTTTTCAACATCTGTGTGCGAAGCACGGGTTCGCACTAGTTAATTAAAATACAGCGGTGTTAAGGAATGTTCAGAAACACAGATTAAATTTAGTCTGTGAATATAATTACGTTGATTAAAGAATCAAGATACAATTTAACATTGCCTCGTTATACTATGCTGAGTGAAGTTTTGTAAATACAATTGAACACTAATTTTCGGTACGATTCTTTTATTGAGTGATGTTGTCAACATTCATTTTTAATTCTGTTTGGCAACCTTAATGGATAAGTAATTTGTTAAAAGCAGATAGCGGTATACTTAAATGTTATTATCAAATAATAAGCAATGGTCACGTTGTTACATCAGCCTATCAGGTGCATGTACCCAATGAGGTAAAATTAACAATTTCAAAAAAAACCTATACACGAGACCTTTTATTGTTTTATTACAATGGCATATATATTTATCTGTGCACAGTTGCAATGACGGTTAGGGTTAACCCGAGCCCTAAGACAGATACAAATCCTAATGTCAGTACACACAAAACTAAATAACAACCACTATAAGAGCATCTTCAATGCAAATAGGATGTGATGTTAATTAAATCCTATGTGTCAAGGGATAAATCACAACGTTAACTCAATGTAATTTCTAAAAGTTAAACATCACATTAAAAACAAAAAAACTACTCCAATGCAAATATATTTATTAAGAAAAAATTGACTATGTGTTCCAATCAAAATTTAAATAAATAAAAATAATAGATAAAAATTACATCATTGTGAATATTTATTATCTCACATTGTGAAGTGCAATGTCTAAAACTAGACATTGCACTAGACAATGTCTAATAATTTTTTTGCCAAGTCATCATAACATTGTTATTAACATTGGCATTGGAGATGAAAAATTGAACTAAATTAAATGTTGATGATGTGTAATTGACATTACATCAAAAAAGTTCATGGGTTGGAAATGCTCTAAGGGTGAGACCTTCTTCTTCGTGTGGATTGTGATTGTTGGAAAAGGAGATGCGGTGGATGGACTGAAGGTGCAAGACAGAACCGGTCGAAAAAGTAAATCTGAGAGCAACCATAAACTGAAAACTGTAAATAATAATAATAATAATAATAAAGTAGCTACCGAATTATGACGTTCAAGGTGGCAAGTGGATTGAAATTAAATTCTTACATACCTCGTAAAAATTAATCGAAAATTTAATATTGAAAAATTAATTTAATTATAATAAGGGTAAAAGTGGAATATTCACAAACGTCCAACTTTGTCTGTGAAACATATACCGTTGCGTTCGTAGTGATTTTCTGCACAATTTTCATATGTAAAATTTTGTAATCCGAGCTCGTATGTAAATATTGTTAAAATTTGAAATTTCAGAATCGAAAATAATATATATATATATATATATATATATATATTTGTGTGTGTGTATATGTATACATACATAGTAATAAATTATAAAATAGGAATATTAATCCGTTGATACCTTGGTTGGGATCGGTCGACCCCTAGCGGTCGACCACCCCAAGCCAACCGGTCAAGTGTTGGCGATTAGGGTTAGGTTAGGCCGAATGGTCTAGATTTTATATAATTAAATCTAACGGCCGACGTCAATTTTCTGCACTTATAAATAGAACGTTAATTTGACAGTAATCTAATCCTATACACTCCAAAACGCCATCTCTTTCAAATCTCTCTACTTTTCTTCGAATCAACCTGTTCTTCAAAAACAAAATTTTAAAAATTAAAATCAATGATTAGAGAATGAGAAGATAATCAAATAGAGGAAGGAGAGAGATCGCCGAATAAAGCGGAGGTGACTCTAGGCGAATAAAAAGGGAAATAGCTTACTAGAGGCGAGTGAGTTCATTATTAACTATGATGGTTATATGTAATTAAATTTACCTATACCTATTTGATATAAAGTTTGCCCAATTAATTTGATGTATTGTTTATCTAGAAATTGTAACTAGTTGGGAATTTGATAGAAATCCATCCCTATTTAACTACTAAAGTAAATTGGAGATATAAGTTGGATTAGTTTGATTTTAATATGAACGCCCTTTTTGTTCACCTCAAATATTGAATTTGCAATTTAATGTGTATATAAATATACCATGTTGATGTTGTTTTACCCTGTAATAATTTAAGATATAAATATACCAAAATAATCACGGAATTTATAAAACTAAGGTAGTGAAAATGAAATAGGGTTCACCATTGAAATTATAGGGTAAAAAGTGTGATTAATTTGTCAAACAAAGAAATTTTAACAAAAATCAACGTTTTATAGCAATAAACATCGACCGGTCGACAGGCTTCATGTAACCGGTCGACAGCGAGCGATCCACCACTACAGTTACTGACGGTCGACCGGTCATCGAATTTCAAGCGCAGGTTGAATATCAACCTAAGGCTCGGGTTTATTGTTATACACACACACATATGCGTGTGAGTGTGTGTTTGTGTGTTAGTATATTAATAGGGAAAACAGTTCCCAAATTCTCGACTTTTGGATGTTACAGGACTTTATGGATGTGTACGTGGGCAATTAGCCTAGACACTATTTGTTCAGCGAACTTGACATTCGATACAAGGCGGTTCAAACGCAAAGGTGTGCTAAGCACATGGCACTAACATGAGGTTCCTTTGTGTATACGCGACATTGTTGGTGGATGCTTGGCACGGGGCATAGTCTGGCACTAACGGGGGTTCCTCCGTGGATACAGGACATTGTTGGTGGATGTCCGACCAGGTGCAATAAGTGGGGTTACCATTGAGCTTGGACACGAATGCAGTGGACCCTAAGACATCTTCGGCACGAATCAGCATTACGGGCTCCTCTCAATGCGTAAGTATGATACATTGTAGTCGTAGTTGGGGGAATGTAGTCTCGAGGGTAATATTGTATGTGATCCTATGTTAGAAGTATGCATGTTGATGGTATGGGTTTCGGCCCGAGGCCGACCCGAGCCCGGCTTGTTAATACGGGTATGGGTTTTGTCCTAATTACACAGGCCTGACCCAGACCCGACCCGATTACTATTAGGATCGAATACAGTTTTATCAAAACCCAACCCGGTTTTGGCCCGACCCAATTATTAGTTATCCGTAGTATCAAAACATGATTGTTTATGTTATTTGCTTACCATTTTGTTTGTTTATATGTAGATGTTTTTGCTTACTTTTGTTGTGAACTTGCCTACATCACCACCTAATTTGTATGTTAACATTGTATGTGTATAAATTTACAAAAGTCACAACTTTAAAGTACGATTTTAACATGAATATTATGAGTATGGTATATGAGTATTACCCAGCGGGATGAAAAACCCGACCTATTGACATGCCTAATTAGGAGTAGTCCCAAAGGTTACTAGTCCGATTTTTCGTTATTTTGAGGTTCGATTAGTTGTTCGACCCTAAGTATAAACCTTTACAAGATGTTGGGTATAGATGTATTTAGAGCTATATTCCTTAGGTTAATGAAACCAACCTTAGTAAGTGGTTCACAAACATAAATAGGACACCCTATGTCACATATATTATAAATGATATCAATTGCATGTGATCACCGTATATTAATGATGTAACTTATTCATCATACTTTTGTCTGACCCACTCCTTTCCTTTTCCCCCACTATAGAAGGACAGGGTAGTGGGAGATTGGCCCAGATCTAGTATGTTGCAGAGTGAACTTGGAGTTGGCACCGAATATTATTCTTCATCACTCTGAGTATAACTATTTATCGTATTTAGAACTTATCAGACTATATGACGTTATTTTGTAAACTTTGGATTTTAACTACGTATATTTTGAGACTGTGTTTTCTGAGATATTTTCTGAAATGATTATTTTCTGCATTTATATTTTACTGTCTTCCGCTGTGAGAACTAAAAGTGTAGAATGTCTTTTATTTAACCTTATAATCTTAGTGTCTGTAATATTTTAAAACCTAATAACGCATATTTCTTGGCACGACGCGTGTCTGAAAGTCATCCTAGGTTTTAGAATAGTGTGTCTGGAGGTGCAAGTTGTCACATCCGGTATTATAGCATAGTTTAAGATCCTTAGGAGATAGGCATGTTTTAAAAGAACTTACTTGAATATTTAAAAAAAAAAAAGAGTTTTCCCAAGTCTTCAAAATGGGTTTCCATAAAGTGTATATGTATATACAAATAAAAGTTTTTCAAAGGTTTTATATATGCAACTATAATACGAAAAATTCTATCACTTATTCTTGCCAATAATATCAATAGAAAAGTTTCTAATAATTCCTAAATCACATACAGAAAGAATGAGCAAGCTTGTTGGTTGCGGCTTAGGTGATGCAGATGAGATTCCGGGCATGAATGTCTTAATATGGATCCGCGGGTATCTACAAATAAGAGGACAAGCTAAGCATAACCCAAATAGGGGACCCATAAAGCAGGCGCCAGGTGTAGTTCCTGCTTACCCACATCCAACGATTTCGCCAAGTTATGTAAGGACTTTGCAAGTCTAGGAGGAATGCCATATTTGGGGACCAGATCTTATGTTGACTCAAAAGCGTGGATTCGTACTTGTGAGAGGAATTCTGAATTGATGGGCCTTAGAGATGACGTATGGACAGCTTGTCGCCTGACATTTACAATAAGAGACTATAAATTGGTAGGATGCGGTAGTGGCGGAGGCTAATAAGGAAGAGATAAATTAGGAAGAGTTTAGAAGGCATTTTGAGACAAAATTTCTTTCTATTGCAGAGCAGGGAGTACATTTGGAGAACTTCATACATTTGCGGTAAGAAAAAAATGTTGGTGAATGAAAATGTAAATTAGTTCAATGAGTTAGCTAGGTTTGGTCTAGATCCGATAAATACTCCTTATAAGAAAGCTTTGAAGTTTGCAAAGGGGTTGAATCAACCTCTTCAAGATTTGGCCCTTAGTTACATTCCCATATGGGCGACTTTCTAGGGTTTTGTGGAGATGGCTTTGTTAAATACTGATTCCAAGGAAGAGGTGAGGAATGAGCCCAAGAAGTCAGGTGGAAAGACACTGCAGCAGAATCAGCACAAGGGTGAAATAGGGACCCAAAGGAAGATAAAAAGTAGGAGATCAAATGCAAGAAATGTGGTAGGAAGGGGCATGTTGTGAAGGTGTGTAGGAAAAACATCTCAAAGATCAAATGTTACAACTGCAATCAACTTGGACATATGAGAAGGGAGTGTTTGGTACCACCGAAGACCTCTACCCAAGTGGTTTCAGCTTACACACTAGATGTTTTTCCCAACTTGAGTGTGCCTCTGGTAGTGGACAAAGGAAAGAAGGTCATAGTTGAAGGTGTGTTAACTTTTTCTGATTATCTGTTCATATCTTATTTGACACTAGGGAATCACACTCTTTTCTTTCGAGTAGACTTATAGATGAGTTACACTTAGAAACTAGCATAGTTACTGACCCAGTAGTTGTATCAAACACTGTTGGAGGATCAACTTATTTATTTATGATTTGTAATTGTTTGCAATTGTTTATTTTGGGGTTCAATTTTGATTGCGGTCCTTTTATCTTGGGGTTTTACGGATTTGTTTTGATTTTGGGTATGGACCGAATGACCATGTATAGGGCGATCCTAGATTGTGATAGGAAGGTCATTCACTTGGATACTTGTAGTGGATGCAGTCTAGAGGTTTGTTGCGATCTTAGAGGTTCAGTAATGTTAAGTTACCTATATTCTTTAGACCTTTCACACAATGAGTTAGCTTCAGTGCTAGTAGTTCGTGACTATCCAGATGCCTTTTTCGAAGTTATCGGTCTTCTATCTCAGAGAGAGATCAAGTTTTGGATTTATCTCGAGGAGAAGTCCAGACCTGTTGCCTTATCTTTGAGGCATATGGCTCCTAAATAAAGACACAAACTGAATAAGCAAGTGAATGAGCTATTGGAGATGAGGTTCATTAGGAGAAGTAATTTAAAGTGGAGAGCACCAGTTATCTTTGCCACCAAGGCATATGGTTCTCTAAGGCTTTGCGTCAATTATCGTGAGCTGAATAAGTCAAGACGAATAGTTACCCGTTGCCCCATATTAATGATCTCTTTGATCAGTTAGTTGGAGCGAAGGTGTTCTCTCAGCTTGACTTGACTACCGGGTTCCATCAGCTGTGTATAGCTGGGATGGTATTCAGAAGACTGCTTTTCGTACATCCGACGGACTTTATGAGTGCTTAGTCATGCTTTTGGACTAACCAATGCACCCGCCTATTTTGTTGATCTAATGAGTCGACTTTTTAGAGGGTTGCTTAATGAGTTCGTAGGGATATTTGTTGAAGACATGTTAGTATATTTGAACAGCGAGGAGGAGCATAGGTTGCATCTAGAAGAAGTGCTCAGAACTCTCCGTGGGCATAATTTGGAGGCAAAATTTTCTAAATTTCACTTTTAGCGCATGGAGGTTCACTTTTTGGGGCATGTTGTCTTTGAGCATGAGCTAGTGGTCGACCCTAGTAAAGTTGCTACAGTATAGGATTGGCATGTGCCAAAAAATGCAACATAAGTGAGAAGTTTCCTTGGTTTGGCGGGTTACTATAGAAAGTTCATTAAGGACTTTTCTAAAGTCCCTGCTCCTCTGACCTGCCTTACCAAGAAGAATTTGGTTTTATCGTAGGACTCAAAGTGTGAGGAGGCTTTTATCAAGCTAAATGAGTCGTTGACTAGTGCACCTACTCTAGTATTACCCGATGGTACGAAGGCATTCACAGTATATACCGATGCTTGCGGTACACGATTGGGCAGGGTTTTGATGCAGGAAAAGAGAGTGGTGAGCTATGTTAGTCGACAATCGAAAGTCCATGAGAGAAACTCCTACCCATGTCTTGAGTTGGCAGCCATTGTTTTTGCACTCAAGTCATGGAGACATTATTTATTAGGAGAGCGATTTGAGTTGTACATGGATCATCAGTCTCTGAAGTATTTGTTCTCTCAGAAGGATTTGAATCTAAGGCAACAAAGATGGATGGAGTTATTGGCATCATATGATTTCGATATCTCCTGTACTCTAGGATAGGAAAATGTTGTAGTTGATGCCTTAAGTAGAAAGCATGCGACGTTGAGTCCTATTTTCCTACAATGGAAGCACTTGGACTTTATCTCTACGATCAATTTTTGACCATCGTCGGACATCGCTCCAGAATTGTTAGCTGCTTTGGATATAGCCTACACTTATGGACCACACCGGGTTAAGTCAAAAGAAAGATATTGAGTTATTGGATATTTTCGAGAAGCTTGGTTTAGCAGAGCAGTCGAATCATTTGAGGCGCTACACCATTGACTCAAAATGGGTGCTTATAGAGAGATGGTAGATTGTGTTCCTCTTATTATGGATTTGATTGACATAATACTAGTTGATTCCCATCGTTCTAGCGTGAACATTCATCTCGATGGAGACAAAATGTGTCATGATATGAAGAGAGTTTTTTATTGGTCTGGTATGAAGAAGCATGTGGCAAAGTATATTTCAAGATATATGATTTGCCAAAGGGTAAAGGTGGAGCAAAAGAAGCCGGTGGGTTGTTATAGCCATTAGATATACCGCAGTGGAAGTGGGAGAGTGTTTTTATGGATTTCATTGATGGTTTACCTAGAAGTAGGAGGAGGAATGAGAGTACTTGGGTCATCGTCGACTGGCTGACCAAATGAGTTACACCCCATAAAATCAACCTAAATTAAATAAGTAAATTGAGAGAAATTCATTTAATTAGGGTGTGGATAAAAATGGAAATTTTATAGAAGTTGAAATTAGAGCACAAAAGTTATGTCGTTGCATTTGTGATGAAATTCTGATCAATTTCTATGTATAATATGCTGAGACGGAGCTCAAATGAAGAAGTTATGGGCATTTAAAGTTTTCATATTTAAAACATTTTAAATAAAATAATTTATTCCCAAATTTGAAATTTGAAATTAATTGTGATTAGACTTGGGGTTTAGGTAAATGTTAAAGTTAATTAACATTAAAAGTAATTAGGGAATTAAATAAACAACGGCTCAAAAATTAAATAACCCTCCTAAAATAGAGGAAGAGGTCGACCCCTAGAGGTCAACCGCTTGGAATGAAGAGATCGACCACTTTCGGTGAGGCGGCTAAGGTTTTGGTTGCTTTGTACACTCCAGATTTATCCGTTTTCAACCTAGTTTAATCCTACGGCTCTGGTGCATTTCAACCACTATAAATAAGACCTAGACCCCTCATTTTATTCACAAATATTTTGGGAATATCAGCGAAGATCTGTCAGTTCATCTCTTCGTAAATTCAGAGAATTCCATCAGGCTTTTAGATAAGAAATTCTATATACCTATCTTTGTTTATCATTTAAATTCTAAACATCTTCTCCTCTAACCTTTATGAATCTAATATATATACACACAAAAATCCCTTGTTGTATATATCAAAAAGAAGAGATCTAAAGGAGATTATAATGGACGTTGCAAATCCAAAAAGAAGCAAAGCTAAGGACCAACTATGAGTGAAAATCTTAGTTTTTCTATTTTAGTAGTTGAATAGTATAGTTTGGATTTGATATATGCCTTGGAGAGTTTTGGATTATGAAAACATCATATTAAAAATCCTCAAAATTCCCCCAAAGCGAAATGTCAATTCTTAGAATTGGAATCATAAATGTTTTATGTTAAAATAATGGATTTTTGTGAATTTTGCAGTTTATGTATTCTACCTTCTACTCCATTTCATATTCCTCTTCTCTAGATCTAATTGAGAAATGGTATGTAAAGGATGAATCGTTATTCATAGTTTACACCGCCCACTTCTATAAAATTTAATTGAATTTCCTTTATCTAAACTCAAGAAGTTGAATAGAGCGTAGAATTAATCAAATTGCAGGTTCCCATTTTTGGTCTATTCCATTGTTTTAATATGAGATAAATTGGATTTAGATTCTATATACAAGTCTAATTATTGTAATTTTGAATATTAGTATTGAATCCTTGTTATGAATATTAGAATCTCTTGTTATGGATATTGGAATTTAGACATTATTGGTAAATTGGAAGAAAAGGAAATACTTGTATTATTATGGTTAAAAGGAATTGACATTTAATGTTAGTTAGGGCGTAGTCTCCGCACGCATAGAATAATAAGTGCGTATTTATTTATATATGAATTAGTGTAATAAATGTGTAATTATAACATATAATTGCTTAGTTAATTAGGTAATATTGTCATTAAACCCCCCTTAGGAAAGTAATTGATGTTTTAAGGCGTAATAAGGAAGATTCCTTATAAGGCCTTAATTATGGAACGGTGAGATGAGTATTATATATATAGAGTATTTAAATTATGGCTAAGTCATAGGATGTGAGGTCATTCAAAAGGCACACAGAAGTCTGCACATCTAATCTGGCTACCAGCAGTGTGACTTTGGGGTTGGTGTGAGACATCTCCTATGATAAGTATTTATGATGATGCGAGGTTAGTCCCAAATTCTATAGTGTAAACTTGCACAACTAATCTGGCTACCATTTCCTACGAATAGTCGGATTAATGTGAGATCTTATTATGAGTATGGATCATAATATGAAGGACCTGCTTTGGGGTCTTGAGGTATTAAGCGGTTGTTTGAGGGCCTGCCTATTTTCCCTAAATGAAGTATTAAATAGCCAAGGAGCTAGTTATTAGGTACGTTAGGTGGTATCTCGATAGGGGTTCGCTGCGGATAAAGTATTAAGTGACTGATTGAGGGTCCGCCTTTCCATAAAGAAGTATTAAGTGGCCCAAGAGATTCCATGCAATGTCAGCTAGATAGTCACCATTGACGAGTCCGCCTTAGGAATAGATACTAATGATTGGGTCTGCCTCAATTGAGGTCTTAAATGGCCAAAATCTGCCTATTTTCTAATAAAATGAATATTGTTCATAAGGTAGTTTTTGACATTGAGGGGTTACCACCTGAAATTTCTGCCGTGGAGAAGAAGGTGATGGAAGAATTGGCATACCCTACTCTACATCTGGCCATGGGAGAAAATGTTATCTCGGAAATTAGCATGGAAACCACTGCTAAAGGAATTTGGACCAAGCTGGAGAATCCCTACCTAAAGAAATCACTCACTAATCGTTTGATTTTGCCAAAGACGCTTTTCACCATGAAGATGAGTGAGGGAGCTTCATTGAAGGCGCATCTTAGTTTCTTTGATGATCTTGTAATGAAGATGAAGACTCGGGATTTGAAGGTGGATAAAGAACAGAAGATGATGGTTCTTTTGTGCTCCCTTCCGGAGCATCACATAGGTTTCGCCAATAGTCTGATTTATGGAAGTGACACCTTGATTGTAGATGATGTAAAATCAGGTCTTTTATCTAAAGACTTGAGGGATCATATGAAGGAGATGAGTGAAGGAAGAGAAGCAAGTCGTAGTCAGGCCTATTTGTTGAGAGAGGAAGAGAGGTTAAGAAGAGTTGAAATCCTAGTAGGCATTCCAAGTCTAGGAAGCCCGGAAATGGTTGGAGAGAAAAGTATAGAGATGGAAAGTGTTATTATTGTGGGAAACCAGGCCATTGGAAGACAGACTGTCCGGATTTGAAGAAGAAAGGCGAGGATAGATCTTCATCAATTGTGGTAGAGAAGACTGTATCTGATGATGTATTGAGTGCAGTGGTATTTGATGTAACAAACCATTGAGTGCTTGATTCATGGGCATCATTCCATATGACGCCAAACAAGGATTATTTCAGCTCTTTTGTTGGAAATGAGGGAAGTGCAATCCTTATGGGAAATAATGCTACTTGTAGAGCCATGAGAGAGGGTACAGTTCGGATTGGATGTTTGACAGAGTGATACGCACTTTAATAAGTGTCCGCTATGTTCCAGGTCTTCGGAAGTCATTGATTTCTTTAGGGCAATTGGCATACATGAGATGCAAGGTGACTATGGAGAATAATGGTTTAAAGGTTTCTGCGGGTGCACTTGTTTTGATGAAGGAAGATGTGTTCCAAAATCTGTATCTACTGAAGGGAACCGCAGTTCTTGGAGATTCCTATGTTGGAGTGGATAGTTCTCATGCCTTGGATGCAACTAGACTTTGACATCTAAAATTGGGTCATATTTTAGAGGTCGTCTTAGAGTTGCTTCACAGTTGAAAGATGATCAAATGAGGAAGCTTTGACAAGTTGGAATTTTACCAGGAGTGTGTGCTGGGAAAGTAGACGAAGATATCTTTTGGAGTTAGACTTCATAGATTGGAGAGAGCGCTTGATTATGTGCATACAAGTGTTTGGGGACCAGTAGCTACTGCTTCCATTAGGGGAGCGAAGTATTTTATTTCCTTTATCGATGACTTTTCTCGAAAAGTTTGGGTGTATGTGACGAAGATGAAATCAGAAAGCTTTGGGAAGTTTAAAGCTTGGAAAGCGCTAGTTGAGAATCAATCTAATTGTAAGTTGAAGGTGCTTAGATCTGATAACGACAGTGAATTTTTTTTCTAAGAAGTTCCCCAATTTTTGTAAGCATCATGGCTTTTGAAGACATTTCACTACAATAGGAGATCCATAATACAATGGGGTTACTGAGAGGATGAATTGGACTTTACTTAAGAAGGCACGTTTTTTGAGATTGACAGCGGGCTTGTCTAGAGGATTTTGGGTTGAAGCTTTATCAACTATAGCGCATATTATAAATCGAATTCCATGCTCAACCATAAACGTGAGGATTCTAGAGGAGAAGTGGAGGAGTAAAGCAGTGTATATTGGTTACTTTCTTATTTTCGATTATCTTGTGTATGTTCACCATATAGGTGATGATAAGCTAGAAGCTAGAGCGTACAAAGACATATTTATAGGATACACGGATGGTATCAAAGGGTATCACATTTGGAACCCTATTGATAGAAAGAGTGTGCATTCCATACATGTGACTTTTGATGAGTTTGCAATGTTGAGTTTACAATTTTCAATCCTAAGGAGGAGTTACGTACCATATCAGATGAGTCTGATAGGCCTAAGGAGTTGGAAGAGGTTCCCATATTTCAGCCTAGTAGTAAAGTTGTTATCGTGAGAGATGTAGATGCAATTGATGAGACATCATAGAGTAGTCCACAGGTTCCTTCTAATTGTGTGGGTGATGTGCATGAGACTAAAGGAAGTTCAGTTCAAGGTGGAGCTGAAAGGAGTTTAGGCAAAGTTGTACCTATTTGGGCCAGTCATAGGACTATTAGGCCGCCCGAGAGGTATGGTGATTGGTAGTATGCAAACCTTAGCCTTAGTGATTAGTTTGGTTATGCCTTATATGTGGTTCATAATGAGCCATTTGATCTTGAAGAAGCGATAAAGTCGAGTGATAGCTCGAAATGGATGTGCGCTACGAAAGAGGAGTTAGAGTCGTTGAGAAAGAACAAGAATTGTGATTTGGTACCAGCTCCTCTAGGAAGCCGAGCCATAAGTTCCAAGTGGGTATTCAAGGTGAAGGATAATGAGAGATACATGGCTAGATTAGTTGCTAAAGGGTTTTTACAGAGGAAGGGAGTGGAGTATGATGAGACATTTCACCTATAGTGAGGCATACCTCCATCCGCATTTTGCTTGATATTGTTGCTACTCATGACTTGGAGTTGGAGCAAATTGATGTGAAGACCGCTTTCTTACATGGTGACTTGGAGGAGACCATTGACATGAAGCAACCAGAAGGATTTTTTGTAAATGGGAAAGAGAAATGGGTTTGCAAGTTGAAGTAGTCACTTTAAGAACTTAAGCAGTCGCTAGACAATGGTACAAGAGGTTTAACTCATTTATGCTTTCACTTGGTTTTGATCGTAGTATCAAAAACGCTTGTGTGTACTTCAAGCATTTAGAGAGCGGCAATTGGGTGTATTTATTCTTGTATGTGGATGACATGTTGATTGCTTTCAGGAATAAAGCTGAAATTGATAGTTTGATGATGAAGCTATGATGTGCACGTAAATGTACATATTTTTACCACCATATTTAATCTATTTAAATTAAATAAATGATCATATCGGGTATTTTAACTTGTTTTAACCAAAATCCATATTAATTTCAAATTGTCACATATCCATCTTCATATAGGGGCAAAACGGTCATTTGTGTGCATATATTTCTTTGAGAAAAATTAATTGGAAATTTGTATATATTTTTGTAGGAATTTGATCTCAAATAGGAGTGGTTTCATGAAGACACATGCATGCACAAAATGAACATAAAGGAATGAAGATGGAAATAATTCAAAGTGAAGAACATGGATGACCCCACCTACCCACCTACCTTAATGTACAAATTAGAGGCTAATGCACATGCTTATGGAATTAATGGCTTCATGTACACTTAAATGATGATTAGTAGAAGCTAATGATTACTTGGCCTCCACACTTTCTCAAGGGTATTTTGGGCATTCCCCAAAAATATGAATTAGGGTTTAACATATGTATAAGTACCCCTTATGTTTCATGTAACCCCTTCCCTCTTAGTCTCTCTTAGTTTAGTTTAGGCTCAAAAATAAACAAGCTCTTCTCTTTCTCTTTTCATGGCTACTTAGCCATTTTTATCTTCATGTAATTTTTCCTTTTTATGCAATTTAATACATGATCCTCTCCTTTTCTTGTTTATTTCCTTTCATGTTGTAGTGTAGATTTACTTTCATGCAAGTAGAATAGTTCTAATTCTTGTTAATTAGCTCTCTTTTCCATTAGCTTTCATTTTCCTTTCCTTTTGCTTTCATGTTGCTAGCTACATTTGTTAATCAAATGACAAATATGAGAGGCTAAACCCCTTCAATTTAGGGGTAATTAAGCTATCTAATTATGTAGCTTCAACTATTTGTTAATTCATGCTCTCTTTTTGTGCTTAATGATGATGATAGAAATGGTTTACTAGTTGTTTTTGCTTTGAATTTGATAGCCAATATTGTTGACACCAAATAGGCTATGCTTAAATAATCACTAACACTAATTGCCTCTTCATCAAAATATGATTATGGCAAAAGAAAGTGATTTGAAATTAAAATTTGATGGTCTATATTTCTAAACAATAGTTAATAGGCCATTATTAAAATAGATTTCATTTTCATTTTCATTGTCAAGTTTCATTAAAGTTAGTAAGTGGTTTAAGAGGTGTGTTATAGTTTGATGGCTTATGTTGGCTAATCAATAGCACAAATATGCCATACTTATGATAAGCACATCAATTAAAGCACTAATGACCATAAAAGAGAGATCATGATTTCATACGTGTTGAACTACATGAACTAGAGAGTGTATTTATTCTCTAAATTGTCATTTAACTCTTATATTTGCATCTCTTTTCTTTAGTTAGTTAGCTAATTTTCTAATTCTCTAGCTTAACTTTTACTCGACTTTGGTTTAATGTGATTGAATGGAATTTTAAAATCATCAATTCCCTGCGGATCGACCCGTATTCGCCACGTACTACAAGTGTACGTTGTGCGCTTACGGTTATTTTATTTCTAAATTCGTTCAATGGTTTTCTAAACCGATAGAAATTCCGTCGTCGAACAAGTTTTTAGCGCCGTTGCCGGGAGTTTCTTTGATTTTAATTTTCTATTCTTCGAATTATTTTTGGTTTAATTCTTGGGTTTTTATTTTGTGTGTGTGTTTGCATTTAAAAAAAACAAATGAAAAAAAATTAGCGTGTTTGTTTGATTTTTATGTGCATTGTGTTTGTGTGCTAGTTTTTCTTATTTGTTTAGCATTTGCATTTCATATTTTTTTAAAAATCATAATTTCAAAAACAAATTTTTTTTATTTCTTTTCCAATTTGCAATTCATTTTATTTACAATTTACATCTTACAATCTACAATGCCTTTTATTTCATATTTCTGTTTACTGTACATTGCTATTCACTCACTGTGCACTGTGCATATACTTCTCTGATCTACAGTGCTATGCCTTGCCTCCAAATCTTCTCTCTCCACTCTGCCTGACCCTATCCTTGCCAAACCATATAACCGCATACTCATTCACAAAACTTCTCTGCAACCACCAATACATCCACCAATCCCCCCCTTAAATCATTCAACACTCCACCATTACCCCTCTCTTTAATTCACTTGCACATTTCAACTTACAAAACACCACAGCAACATCTCTAGACCATTCAAACTTCCAACCCTTCACAGTAGAACCAACATTCTCCCCATACTTGCATGCATTCTCCCACTTCTGTTGTTTATAGTGCCTGCCTCGTCTACACCATCCATTCTCTTCCATCACCTAGCATTTGCCATCAATACCAACCTGCCACACTTTAACTCCTCCACCACTTCAATACAAGCTTCATCTACAACAGACCACAATCACATAACATACCACACTTCAGTGCACACAAACACAGTGCAACATCCTAACCATCTCTCAACTACAACCTCTGCCTGTTCCACCTTAGTACCTCCATCAAACTCCTCTGCCATTACATTCAAATTTCACCCATCTCCTCTGTATACAAACAAACTATCATACAACATTCCACACTTGCACAATCCCTCTTCCACCAGCAAGCTACCACCAACACTGCCACAACCCCTTCAAACCAAAGACCATCACTCAGACCACCCTCCTCTGCCAGTTCAAAACTTTTCCACCATTGCCCTGCAATACAACGACATAGTGCTGCCACACATCTGAACCTTCACACAACATAACTTCATCAACACCACGAATGTCTTGCTTCGACAACTCCATCACGAACCGCGATATCCCAAAATCGCCTCGACCTCAAAATCACCTTCAACCAATCTCCATACAATCACCACCACATCACAACAATCCTATCAATTGTTTTGCCTGACCCCCCAGTACAAAACTAACCTCACTGACAACACTGCAAATACCCACTCAAACACCCTATAACCCCACACTGCATTGACACAGCAGCCTCTACCTCCTCCACACATACGTACAAGATTCAGTGCATATTCAACAGTATCAGTTATCAGTTCAACTGCAAACTTTCTAACTTCACCTGAACAACTCACGCACCTGCCTTCAAACCAGTCGAACCAATCGACTCACCCAACACCGCCTCCCTCAATCACAGCTCGAAGTCACGACCCATGAAAAAAAATTCGAACAGCTGCACTCTTATAATCGCGACCACCCTCTGTAATCAACAACCGAATAACCCGTTCGCCTTCAATCCTACAACCCAATCACCAACAATCGAAGACTCAATTGAATCAACCACGAACCGACATCACCTCGAACCCGCCTCCGACTTCCACGAACTTCACCTAAAACCCAACTCTATTTCCTCGATAACCAGTCTTCGACAAACAATTGATGTGACAACCAGAAACCAATCGCAACTGCCCACGAGAACTTCTCCAGTACATCAATCGCAACTACAACCATCCATCGCCTCTACAGCCTAATCGCCTTTCCCCCTTCGAACATCGAAACTCCAACCTGTTATTCGAATTTGAAGAAATTAAAATTGAATTTGAGAAAATTTGAAATTTGGTGAATTTGAACGAAAGTTGAACGCTTTTGATTGTGTTTTGAATTTGAGAGACTGAAAATTCTTTCTTTATTAAATAGCTACGGGTCTCGATTTTGTGTGGACCGGGTTGATAGTTGTGGGCTTGTTAAAAACGTAAAATTTGCTTTGTTTTTTTATTTAGTTTTAACCTTTAAGTTTTTTTTAATCTGTTAAAAAAAGGAGAGTGTTTTAGTTGTTTACGGGGCTGGGCATGTAGGCTCGAATTCGATTTTTTTAGTTGGTTTTAATTTGTTTAGTTTATTAAAAAAAACAAATAAGTTTTGTTTTGTTTTGTTTGGAAATTTTTTGTTTTATTTCTTTTGGTTTTAGTAGTTTCTGATTTTCTTTTGTTTAGTTTCTCCTCTGACATATATTTATATAAAAAAAATGTATATATATCTTTGTTTTTTTCTCTTCAGGTTGTTAAAGTAGATAAAGGCAGAAGAGCTTGCTAAAAATAATTGCCTTGCTTGCTTATTAAAATTTGCTGTTTTTAACCCCTATCTACTGCTTTTATTTGCCTTGCATTGTTGTGTGTTTGCATTTTTAGTTCAATTTTTTTTTTCAAAAACCAAAAAACAAAAACAAAAATTCATCGTAGTTGCATTGTTAATACACGTTTAATTTCTGTTTGCATTTCATCTTAGATTTTGATTAATAATAATGGTTAGACATCAATAACACTTAATTGTATATTGACAATTTGTCTTCTTTGAACAATTTAAATTCTTGGTGTCTAGGCTACGACAGAGTAATAACCATTTATAAATATTACGATGATTCGTAAATATTATAGTGGTTGTTCCTCTGAAGGTACTTAAAACTTCGGCTGCATTACTACGGTGATTCATGGTGCACTGATAAATTCCGTCCATTACCTGGCCGAGAACTATCTTGTTGATTTAAGACAGAGTGTGATTATACAATTTTGGGTTAACTTAGGATAAATCATTTGTAATTAACCACTGCATTCATTTAGTTGCATTAGTTCATGCATATTTAAAAAAAATCAAAATCCAAAACAAAAAAATTGTAAATATTTCTTTTCTTTTTCTTTGAAATTTTTAAATCCTTTTCTTTTGACATTTCAAAAATCCAAAAAAATTTTAGAAAATCCAAAATCCAATAAAAATTATTATAAAATCTTTTCAAAAAAAATTTGAAAATAAAAAACAAAACAAAAATAAATTTCCCTTTTGAAAATTAAATTTTATTTGTAAATATTTTTCCTTTATATAAAAAAACCCAAAAACATTCTTGAAAATGTCCGAGTTTCCCCACTTACGTGAATTTTGCAATAGTTGTAAAAATCAATATAATCCGTATGATTTCACTTCAAATTTTTATGGATATTTCAACAACAACTATTGTTTAAACGATTCGAGTTTTGAACCACAAAATTTTCAAAATGACGAACAACCCTCGAATCTCGAAAATAGCATTGAAATGATTTCATCTTTACTCGAACTCTCTACACAACAAAATCAAGAGATAAATGATTTGTGTAATTCTTATTTGTGTGATAACTCAAGTCAAAATTTTCAACATTTTCAAAATAATCAAAATTTGAATTCATTTCAAAATTCAAATTATTGTTTGATGTGATTTTTTGTTTGATGATAACAAACATATATCAATTTATATATGTGTTTGCAGATTTTACTATACACATATAGGAATAAATATTCATATTGAATAATAATACTATTGCACAGAATTTATATAATTCAATCAGTATTTTTATTCAACATAATATTTTATTTCAACACTTATACAGTACAAAGTTTTCAGCTCTCTCTATATACATACACCGGTTTCATACATTTCACATTCATATTTTTTCTCACTACAACAGTCAACACTTAGTTTTTCACTCTGTCTGCACATCTGCATCTATCTGCATTGTCCAGCTCCAGTTCTTGTCCTGTCTCCTGTGTACCTGTATAATTAGCAACTACAGCAGTAATATGAAAATAAACAAATTTGAATTTGCAAAAATATAAATTTGTTTTTATTGGTGCCTCAGATATATGGGTTATTGTCATCATTTTTGATTGTGTAATATTTGTGCATATCAGTATTCTTATCAGGGACAGGTAATCATGAGTGGTTGCAATACACACGTGTACATTTATACACTTGTGCACTGCCTCGCCAACTCGTGTGCACAGTTGAGCCAAAAGACAAGCTGGATTCAACACAAGTGAAACCAAAGTGCAACTGAAGTGAAATCAAGACCAACCAGTTCATGTGCAAACCCAGACTTGAGCATACATGTACAACAGAGAAGGCAAACCAGAAACAGTGCAGACTCAAGGTGTACCAAGTCATTACAACAGCAGGGAACAAGCATATGACTCAAGATCTCAGTAGCTCGAACATGCAACTATACACATGAAGTCAAAATGATCAAGGCAACAAGCCCAGAACCAAGTACACACACAAATGTACACATGGTGAAGCAACTCAGACTTAAAGTGACAGGAATGTAGCAATGACAAACATAGATATAAACCAGACTCAAAATCATGATGAAGCCAGTGTCACAAGAACTAAGCATACATAATGACTCGAGAACAAGCATACATGAAGACTACAAGAATGCACAGTACAATGATACTTGCATATATGTACGTGTTAGCAGTGAACACAAGTGACAATCCAGGCAGCATCAAAGTGCAAATCATGATGAACTCAAACAATGCTGAAACCATGGAACAGCAAACCAACTCAAGCAAAGCATGGCATGAACCAAGTTTAATCAGAGACTTCAAAATAAAATACCAGTCAAAACAGCCCAGTAATGAAATGCAAACACACGCGATACAACAGAGATGACACTACAACTACCTACATTATGACCAGAGCATGAACAAGAATGATAAACTGGAATGTAACCCGAAGTCAAGTCACAAAGCATTTAACAGTTACATCAAATCAAGCCGAAGTCAAGAAATATCAAAATTCAAGTCGAAGCCGTGAGCAACAGGAAGCCAGAAAATCACAAAATCAAAAATGGTCAAAGTCAAAAAGAATTCAACATCGTGGTGACCACGAAATTGAATTCAACACTGTGAAGAGCAAGAAAGAAATATACGTGTATATACAAAATTGAAGAAGTCAGAAACCATCTCGAGCATCAAAACAAATCAGAAGATTTGGTCAAGAAATCAAATATGGCAAACAAATCTTGGCAATGCAAATATATGGAAATTATTTTTCCATATTTGTTTAAAGAATTCGAATGCATATATGGACCAAGGAAAAAATTCCAAATATCCTGCTATAGAAACAAAAACAAATTCCAGAACAAAATCAACAGTTCAAATTTCAAAATTGTGAAAACATATAGGAAATATCCAAAGCCGTGGGTACCAAGCAAAATTCGAATCGTATATACCCAAAATGTCGCAACAAAATCATGGAAATATTCAACGACGTGGAGGCCAAGCAAGAAATCAAATCAGACGAAAATCAAGGATTTCATATCCTATATAAAGCCACAATCATCATCGACAATTAATCAATCGAGTTCAAGTACGAAAATCATTAAAGCACAAAAAGGAGAAATTACATACCGAAGACATCTCAAACTCGATCAAGTTCGAAGTAGCCGAAGTAAGGTTCAAGGAGGCAGTCGATTAACAGAAAAGGATCGCTGAATCATCTATTCAATCGAGCATTTGAAGTCGGCATCTTCGAATTTCACAAGCCCTAATTACAGAGCAAAAAGGAATGAACGAAAGAAGGAACCAGAGCCGACATTGATAAAAAAAGATAACAGGGCCGCATTTTTTTGAGTGATAATACTTTGGTTTTTATTTTTGTTCTTGTTTTTATTTTTGAAGTCTACTTTTCGAATCAAATCTTGGTAAATTACCACCTATAATTTAGGTTGTGTCAGATTGTCTAGTTAGGATTAGTTCAGTAAGCAGGGTTTGCGAGTTTGCAAAACTCTATAGGCGGTAGCAGGGTTTGCAAGTCTGTTAGAGTGTTTGTAAGCGGGAGACTGTTTAATTCTAATAGAAATCTGGGAATGCAGCAGTAGGCAGGGGTTGCCGAAGCTGGGTGAATTTTGTGTGTGATTTACTTTTCAGCATATTTACTTCTCTGCAGTTTGTTTAAATTCGAGAAAATTTGCTATAACCCTATTCACCCCCCTCTAGGGTTAATCTAGATCCTACAAGTGGTATCAGAGCCCGATATTTTTCTTTAACTCTAGAGTCATGAATCCACCAAATAATGCTTTTTCTGAGGGGCAATCTATTGCTAGACCACCCATGTTTAATGGGAATGATTGTGCTTACTGGAAAGTTAGGATGGGTATTTATCTTAGTTCTGTTGATTATGATGTTTGGGACATTATTGAAACTGGCTATAAAACTCCCACTATAACTGTTGGTGATATTGAGATTCCTAAACCTAAGAATAGGTGGGACGCTAATGATAAGAAATTAAAAACTACAAATGCTAAAGCCATGAATGCTTTGATCTGTGCTCTTGATAAGACTGAATTTAATAGAATTTCTCATTGTAAAACTGCACAGGAAATTTGGCATACCTTGGAGGTGACACATGAAGGAACTTCTCAAGTCAAGGAGTCTCGTCAAGCCCTATTCAGCAATGAATATGAGAACTTTGTGATGGACAAAGGCAAGAGCATAAAAGACATGTTTGGACGCTTTTCAACTTTGGTGTACAATGCTAGAGCGCTTGGGAAGGTATTCACTGAGGTAGAGCTTGTGAGGAAGGTGCTACGAGTCTTACCGATGAGCTTTGAGGCAAAAGTCACGGCAATACAAGAATCGAAAGATCTGAGTAAACTAAGCATGGATGAGTTGATCGACAACTTGATGACATATGAGCTTGAGCTAAAAGCAAAGGAGGAACGCAACAACTCCGAATCAAAGAAGAAGACGATTGCCTTAATGAGCAAAGAAGAGAGCGATGAAGAAGAAGAAGATCCAATTGAAGAGCTTGCAATGGCTGTCAATAATCTTAGAAAATGGTCAAGATTCGGGCCACGCAAGAAGAAAACAAGTGGTAATAGGTCAAAAGATTCTAACAATTCCGATAATGAATTGACTTGCTTTAACTGCAAGAAGCCTGGCCACTTCAAACAAAAATGCCCATTTCTCAAAAAAAACAAAGGAAAGAAAAAGAAGAAGAAGGCCTTTGCAGCGACTTGGGATGATGAAGAAGGAGAGGAAGTTTCGAATAATAGCTCAGAGGAGGCTAATTTATGTCTTATGGCAAAATCAGATTCAGAAGCAAGCTCAGCGGAATCTAGTGAGGTAGGTGACTATTCTTATAAAGAACTTGTTTTGATGTGTTGTGATCTTACTAAAACAATTGATACTCTTGAATCTAAAATTGAAAAACTGAAATCTGATAGGAGAGAACTTGTCCATGAAAATTCTAGGTTAGAAACTGAACTTGAAAATATTCAAAACCTAGACTGTAAAAAATGTAAAATTTTAGATTCAGAATTATCAAAACTTAAGAATAGCTTTGAGAATCTTGAAAAAGAAAACTTGAGTCTTAAGGAAACCATTGACACTAGGAAAAAGGATTTTATAAATAGATGCACCTCACTTGTGACTGAAAACACAACACTAAAAACCAAAGTCCAAAATCTTGAGAAAACTCTGAATAACTTTTCAAGAGGAGAAAAATCATTCAATATGTTATTGGGAAATCAACTTTTTGCTAACAACAGAAAAGGACTAGGCTTTGGGAAAACACAAGTTGATGATAATGCAAAAAGTAAGAGTGTCCTTGCTAGATGTGCAATAATTGGACATCGTGCTGAAAATTATAGTCATAGGAACAAGAACACAAAATTTATACAAGTTTGGGTTCCTAAGAATTCTTACAAACAAATTTCATGTCTATTGGAACAAGAATGAAAGGACAAAACAAGTTTGGGTTCCAAAGGGATTGTTTATTCACAATCCTTCAGTCACTAATATCATTGGACCTAAGAGTTTCTCTAGGTCATCCTCCTCTCTCTTTATGTAGGTTTGTTGGTGGGCTAAGGAGCAACTAAATGGTTTCTAGATTCAGGTTGTTCTAGACATATGACAGGTGACAAATCGAAGTTCCTTAGCCTAGAGAATTTTAAAGGTGGAAATGTGATCATGGGAGACAATAGCAAGTGTAAGATTATTGGTAAAGGTGAAGTAGGTGATCAACTTGGAAAATTCGAATCAAAGGCTGATGAGGGAACTTTCATGGGCTATTCAACAAGGAGCAAGGCTTACAGGATATACAACAAACGAACAAAGACAATTGTTGAATCAATCAATGTGAAATTCGATGAATCTGACCTGGAAAGGACGACTGAAAAGGTGGTTGACGATGGGGTAGATCATGAAGGCATTGAAGAAGGGACATCTAGTGAGAAAGCTAAAAGTAGGGATGTTGATGCTGATGGATTGAAGTTCAAATCCAATCATCCTCCTGAATTGGTTATAGGTGATCCTACGGAAGGTATACGCACTCGCTCTTCATTTGATAAAAATTTGTGTGCGTTTTGTTGTCACAGTGGTTTTATTTCTGAGATTGAACCTGATTCTGTTGAAATGGCTCTTAATGATGAAAGTTAGGTTTTAGCAATGCAAGATGAACTTAATCAATTTGAGAGAAATAAAGTTTGGAAATTAGTTCCTAGGCCTAATGACTATCCAATTGTTGGAACTAAATGGGTGTTCAAAAATAAACTTGATGAATCAGGAAATGTAATTAGAAACAAAGCTAGGTTGGTCGCAAAAGGATATAACCAAATAGAAGGCATAGATTTTGATGAAACATTTGCTCTAGTTGCTAGGTTAGAAGCCATTAGGATTTTGCTAAGTTTTGCATGTTATAAGGGTTTCAAACTTAAACAAATGGATGTAAAAAGTGCCTTTCTAAATGGTGATTTGAAAGAAGAAGTTTTTGTTGAACAACCCCCCGGTTTTGAAAATCATGATTTTCCAAATCATGTGTATAAACTAGAAAAAGCATTATATGGTCTTAAGCAAGCTCCTAGAGCTTGGTATGACTGCCTTTGTACATATCTTTTGGAAAATGGCTTTAAAAAGGGAAGTGCTGGCACGACACTGTTTCTATTACATAAAGGAAGTGATTTTTTGATTGTTCAGATTTATGTGGATGATATCATTTATGGTGCTACTAATGAACTCTTGTGCGAAAAATTTGAACAAGTCATGCAGGCTAAATTCGAAATGAGCTTGGTTGGAGAATTGAAATATTTTCTTGGATTTCAAAACAAGCAAAGCAGTGATGGTATTTTCTTTCACAATCCAAGTATGTGTTGGAACTGTTGAAGAAATTTGGAGTTGAGAACTCCAAACCATTGAGAACTCCTATGAGCCCATCAACAAAGTTGGACAAAGACGAGAAAGGAGTTGCTGTTGATCAGAAGAAATATCGAGGGATAATTGGTTCACTGCTCTATCTTACTGCTTCTAGACCTGATATTATGTTTTCTGTGTGTTTGTGTACACGTTTTCAATCTAATCCTAAAGAATCTCATTTGAAAGCCACTAAACGAATTTTGAGATATCTTTCACACACACACAAATTTGGACTATGGTACCCTTCTTGTGAAAATTTTGATTTAGTTGGTTATTCTGATGCTGATTATGCTGGTTCATTGGTTGACAGGAAAAGTACTAGTGGGACATGTTTCATGCTAGGACATTCATTAGTTTCATGGTCAAGTCGAAAACAAAATTGTGTTGCATTATCCACCACTGAAGCAGAATATATTACTTTAGGAAGTTGTTGTGCTCAAATTTTATGGATGATGCAAACTCTTTCTGATTTTGGCTTAGTTTATAAACAAGTTCCATTAAAATGTGATAGTAAAAGTGCAATAGACTTGTCAAATAATCCTGTTCATCATTCACGCACAAAACACATTGATGTGAGACACCACTTTTTTAGAGATCACATTGCTAAGGAAGACATTTGCATTGAACATATTTCAACTGAGATTCAACTTGCTGATATTTTCACAAAACCCCTCCCCGAAGACAGATTTTCCAGATTACGTTTGAATTTGGGGATTATAGAAATTGACTAATCATTTTCCATTTTTTGGTTGAAATATTCTTGGATATTTATTTTCAACTTCAATTTCTAGGATTCAAACCAGTTTTGGATATTATTCAAGATTGATTCGAATATGGTATTCAGTAGTGGAAATATGTTTGTTTTATTTCTTTTCAAAATTAAAAAAAATAAAACATTTTATAATATAATTAACTTGGTAACTTATTCCATGACCATTTCTATTTCTACCATCTTTCTATCATTCATAATGGTTTTGTAAAATGAGAAGAGTGAATTATTATTTTTAAATTTAAAAAAAAAATCTCTCATGCATCCATTCTCATTTAAAAGTCCTTATGGTTATGCATGGATGGAGCATGTGAGTGAATTATTTTATCATCATTCCATTCTCATTTAAAAGTCCTTATGGTTATGCATGGATGGAGTATGGTAGCTAAGTATTTTTCTGGTCTCACTTAAGAGTCCGGATGCTTAGACTAATAAGTAACTGCTAATCCCATTTAAAAGTCCTTATGGTTATGCGTGGTTAGTAAGTGCTTATTTTTGTGCTTAAATGTCAAATTATTTTTAAAATTTCTCTCTTCTCATTATATAAAATAAACCGAATCATCGATCCATGTGGAAATTGTTACCTCGTTATGATATATTATGATTTTCTTTGTTTTGCATTTGTTTTTTATTTACAACAAAAAAAAATTCCACTACTGTTCCATTAGTTTTGTCAGTCTTTTGATGATAACAAAAGGGGGAGAAGAACAAGATTTTGATAAGGAAGTAAATATTTTTGGAATACTTCAACAAATTTGTTAAATGTTGTTAGTTAATTTTTCTTTAGTTCTTTTATTCTTCTGTAATTTTCTAAATCTTCTAAATAGGGAGTGGTCTCAGTTGCAGGGGGAGCATTCATATAGGGGGAGCTAAATATTTCATGCTCAAACACATTTATTAGAATTTCAAAATCTTTAATATATATGTTTGTCATCATCAAAAGGGGGAGATTGTTTGATGTGATTTTTTGTTTGATGATAACAAACATATATCAATTTATATATGTGTTTGCAGATTTTACTATACACATATAGGAATAAATATTCATATTGAATAATAATACTATTGCATAGAATTTATATAATTCAATCAGTATTTTTATTCAACATAATATTTTATTTCAACACTTATACAGTACAAAGTTTTCAGCTCTCTCTATATACATACACCGGTTTCATACATTTCACATTCACATTTTTTCTCACTACAACAGTCAACACTTAGTTTTTCACTCTGTCTGCACATCTGCATCTATCTGCATTGTCCAACTCCAGTTCTTGTCCTGTCTCTAGTGTACCTGTATAATTAGCAACTACAGCAGTAATATGAAAATAAACAAATTTGAATTTGCAAAAATATAAATTTGTTTTTATTGGTGCCTCAGATATATGGGTTATTGTCATCATTTTTGATTGTGTAATATCTGTGCATATCAGTATTCTTATCAGGGACAGGTAATCATGAGTGGCTACAATACACACGTGTAAATTTATACACGTGTGCACTGCCTCGCCAACTCGTGTGCACAGTTGAGCCAAAAGACAAGCTGGATTCAACACAAGTGAAACCAAAGTGCAACTGAAGTGAAATCAAGAACAACCAGTTCATGTGCAAACCCAGACTCGAGCATACATGTACAACAAAGAAGGCAAACCAGAAACAGTGCAGAATCAAGGTGTACCAAGTCATTACAACAACAGGGAACAAGCATATGACTCAAGATCTCAGTAGCTCGAACAGGCAACTATACACATGAAGTCAAAATGATCAAGGCAACAAGCCCAGAACCAAGTACACACACAAATGTACACATGGTGAAGCAACTCAGACTTGAAGTGACAGGAATGTAGCAATGATAAACATAGATATAAACCAGACTCAAAATCATGATGAAGCCAGTGTCACAAGAACTAAGCATACATAATGACTCGAGAACAAGCATACATGAAGACTACAAGAATGCACAGTACAGTGATACTTGCATATATGTACGTGTTAGCAGTGAACACAAGTGACAATCTAGGCAGCATCAAAGTGCAAATCATGATGAACTCAAACAATGCTGAAACCATGGAACAACAAACCAACTCAAGCAAAGCATGGCATGAACCAAGTTTAATCAGAGACTTCAAAATCAAATACCAGTCAAAACAGCCCAGTAATGAAATGCAAACACACGCGATACAACAGAGATGACACTACAACTACCTACATTATGACCAGAGCATGAACAAGAATGATAAACTGGAATGTAACCCGAAGTCAAGTCACAAAGCATTTAACAGTTACATCAAATCAAGCCGAAGTCAAGAAATATCAAAATTCAAGTCGAAGCCGTGAGCAACAGGAAGCCAGAAAATCACAAAATCAAAAATGGTCAAAGTCAAAAAGAATTCAACATCGTGGTGACCACGAAATTGAATTCAACACCGTGAAGAGCAAGAAAGAAATATACGTGTATATACAAAATTGAAGAAGTCAGAAACCATCTCGAGCATCAAAACAAATCAGAAGATTTGGTCAAGAAATCAAATATGGCAAACAAATCTTGGCAATGCAAATATATGGAAATTATTTTTCCATATTTGATTAAAGAATTCGAATGCATATATGGACCAAGGAAAAAATTCCAAATATCCTGCTATAGAAACAAAAACAAATTCCAGAACAAAATCAACAGTTCAAATTTCAAAATTATGAAAACATATAGGAAATATCCAAAGCCGTGGGTACCAAGCAAAATTCGAATCGTGTATACCCAAAATGTCGCAACAAAATCATGGAAATATTCAACGACGTGGAGGCCAAGCAAGAAATCAAATCAGACGAAAATCAAGGATTTCGTATCCTATATAAAGCCACAATCATCATCGAAAATTAATCAATCGAGTTCAAGTACGAAAATCATTAAAGCACAAAAAGGAGAAATTACATACCGAAGACATCTCAAACTCGATCAAGTTCGAAGTAGCCGAAGTAAGGTACAAGGAGGCAGTCGATTGACAGAAAAGGATCGCTGAATCATCTATTCAATCAAGCATTTGAAGTCGACATCTTTGAATTTCACAAGCCCTAATTACAGAGCAAAAAGGAACGAACGAAAGAAGGAACCAGAGCCGACATTGATAAAAAAAGATAACAGGGCCGCATTTTTTTTGAGTGATAATACTTTGGTTTTTATTTTTGTTCTTGTTTTTATTTTTGAAGTCTACTTTTCGAATCAAATCTTGGTAAATCACCACCTAGAATTTAGGTTGTGTCAGATTGTCTAGTTAGGATTAGTTCAGTAAGAAGGGTTTGCGAGTTTGCAAAACTCTATAGGCGGTAGCAGGGTTTGCAAGTCTGTTAGAGTGTTTATAAGCGGGAGACTGTTTAATTCTAACAGCAAACCAACTCAAGCAAAGCATGGCATGAACCAAGTTTAATCAGAGACTTCAAAATAAAATACCAGTCAAAACAGCCCAGTAATGAAATGCAAACACACGCGATACAACAGAGATGACACTACAACTACCTACATTATGACCAGAGCATGAACAAGAATGATAAACTGGAATGTAACCCGAAGTCAAGTCACAAAGCATTTAACAGTTACATCAAATCAAGCCGAAGTCAAGAAATATCAAAATTCAAGTCGAAGCCGTGAGCAACAGGAAGCCAGAAAATCACAAAATCAAAAATGGTCAAAGTCAAAAAGAATTCAACATCGTGGTGACCACGAAATTGAATTCAACACTGTGAAGAGCAAGAAAGAAATATACGTGTATATACAAAATTGAAGAAGTCAGAAACCATCTCGAGCATCAAAACAAATCAGAAGATTTGGTCAAGAAATCAAATATGGCAAACAAATCTTGGTAATGCAAATATATGGAAATTATTTTTCCATATTTGTTTAAAGAATTCGAATGCATATATGGACCAAGGAAAAAATTCCAAATATCCTGCTATAGAAACAAAAACAAATTCCAGAACAAAATCAACAGTTCAAATTTCAAAATTGTGAAAACATATAGGAAATATCCAAAGCCGTGGGTACCAAGCAAAATTCGAATCGTATATACCCAAAATGTCGCAACAAAATCATGGAAATATTCAACGACGTGGAGGCCAAGCAAGAAATCAAATCAGACGAAAATCAAGGATTTCATATCCTATATAAAGCCACAATCATCATCGACAATTAATCAATCGAGTTCAAGTACGAAAATCATTAAAGCACAAAAAGGAGAAATTACATACCGAAGACATCTCAAACTCGATCAAGTTCGAAGTAGCCGAAGTAAGGTTCAAGGAGGCAGTCGATTAACAGAAAAGGATCGCTGAATCATCTATTCAATCGAGCATTTGAAGTCGGCATCTTCGAATTTCACAAGCCCTAATTACAGAGCAAAAAGGAATGAACGAAAGAAGGAACCAGAGCCGACATTGATAAAAAAAGATAACAGGGCCGCATTTTTTTGAGTGATAATACTTTGGTTTTTATTTTTGTTCTTGTTTTTATTTTTGAAGTCTACTTTTCGAATCAAATCTTGGTAAATTACCACCTATAATTTAGGTTGTGTCAGATTGTCTAGTTAGGATTAGTTCAGTAAGCAGGGTTTGCGAGTTTGCAAAACTCTATAGGCGGTAGCAGGGTTTGCAAGTCTGTTAGAGTGTTTGTAAGCGGGAGACTGTTTAATTCTAATAGAAATCTGGGAATGCAGCAGTAGGCAGGGGTTGCCGAAGCTGGGTGAATTTTGTGTGTGATTTACTTTTCAGCATATTTACTTCTCTGCAGTTTGTTTAAATTCGAGAAAATTTGCTATAACCCTATTCACCCCCCTCTAGGGTTAATCTAGATCCTACAAGTGGTATCAGAGCCCGATATTTTTCTTTAACTCTAGAGTCATGAATCCACCAAATAATGCTTTTTCTGAGGGGCAATCTATTGCTAGACCACCCATGTTTAATGGGAATGATTGTGCTTACTGGAAAGTTAGGATGGGTATTTATCTTAGTTCTGTTGATTATGATGTTTGGGACATTATTGAAACTGGCTATAAAACTCCCACTATAACTGTTGGTGATACTGAGATTCCTAAACCTAAGAATAGGTGGGACGCTAATGATAAGAAATTAAAAACTACAAATGCTAAAGCCATGAATGCTTTGATCTGTGCTCTTGATAAGACTGAATTTAATAGAATTTCTCATTGTAAAACTGCACAGGAAATTTGGCATACCTTGGAGGTGACACATGAAGGAACTTCTCAAGTCAAGGAGTCTCGTCAAGCCCTATTCAGCAATGAATATGAGAACTTTGTGATGGACAAAGGCAAGAGCATAAAAGACATGTTTGGACGCTTTTCAACTTTGGTGTACAATGCTAGAGCGCTTGGGAAGGTATTCACTGAGGTAGAGCTTGTGAGGAAGGTGCTACGAGTCTTACCGATGAGCTTTGAGGCAAAAGTCACGGCAATACAAGAATCGAAAGATCTGAGTAAACTAAGCATGGATGAGTTGATCGACAACTTGATGACATATGAGCTTGAGCTAAAAGCAAAGGAGGAACGCAACAACTCCGAATCAAAGAAGAAGACGATTGCCTTAATGAGCAAAGAAGAGAGCGATGAAGAAGAAGAAGATCCAATTGAAGAGCTTGCAATGGCTGTCAATAATCTTAGAAAATGGTCAAGATTCGGGCCACGCAAGAAGAAAACAAGTGGTAATAGGTCAAAAGATTCTAACAATTCCGATAATGAATTGACTTGCTTTAACTGCAAGAAGCCTGGCCACTTCAAAAAAAAATGCCCATTTCTCAAAAAAAACAAAGGAAAGAAAAAGAAGAAGAAGGCCTTTGCAGCGACTTGGGATGATGAAGAAGGAGAGGAAGTTTCGAATAATAGCTCAGAGGAGGCTAATTTATGTCTTATGGCAAAATCAGATTCAGAAGCAAGCTCAGCGGAATCTAGTGAGGTAGGTGACTATTCTTATAAAGAACTTGTTTTGATGTGTTGTGATCTTACTAAAACAATTGATACTCTTGAATCTAAAATTGAAAAACTGAAATCTGATAGGAGAGAACTTGTCCATGAAAATTCTAGGTTAGAAACTGAACTTGAAAATATTCAAAACCTAGACTGTAAAAAATGTAAAATTTTAGATTCAGAATTATCAAAACTTAAGAATAGCTTTGAGAATCTTGAAAAAGAAAACTTGAGTCTTAAGGAAACCATTGACACTAGGAAAAAGGATTTTATAAATAGATGCACCTCACTTGTGACTGAAAACACAACACTAAAAACCAAAGTCCAAAATCTTGAGAAAACTCTGAATAACTTTTCAAGAGGAGAAAAATCATTCAATATGTTATTGGGAAATCAACTTTTTGCTAACAACAGAAAAGGACTAGGCTTTGGGAAAACACAAGTTGATGATAATGCAAAAAGTAAGAGTGTCCTTGCTAGATGTGGAATAATTGGACATCGTGCTGAAAATTATAGTCATAGGAACAAGAACACAAAATTTATACAAGTTTGGGTTCCTAAGAATTCTTACAAACAAATTTCATGTCTATTGGAACAAGAATGAAAGGACAAAACAAGTTTGGGTTCCAAAGGGATTGTTTATTCACAATCCTTCAGTCACTAATATCATTGGACCTAAGAGTTTCTCTAGGTCATCCTCCTCTCTCTTTATGTAGGTTTGTTGGTGGGCTAAGGAGCAACTAAATGGTTTCTAGATTCAGGTTGTTCTAGACATATGACAGGTGACAAATCTAAGTTCCTTAGCCTAGAGAATTTTAAAGGTGGAAATGTGATCATGGGAGACAATAGCAAGTGTAAGATTATTGGTAAAGGTGAAGTAGGTGATCAACTTGGAAAATTCGAATCAAAGGCTGATGAGGGAACTTTCATGGGCTATTCAACAAGGAGCAAGGCTTACAGGATATACAACAAACGAACAAAGACAATTGTTGAATCAATCAATGTGAAATTCGATGAATCTGACCTGGAAAGGACGACTGAAAAGGTGGTTGACGATGGGGTAGATCATGAAGGCATTGAAGAAGGGACATCTAGTGAGAAAGCTAAAAGTAGGGATGTTGATGCTGATGGATTGAAGTTCAAATCCAATCATCCTCCTGAATTGGTTATAGGTGATCCTACGGAAGGTATACGCACTCGCTCTTCATTTGATAAAAATTTGTGTGCGTTTTGTTGTCACAGTGGTTTTATTTCTGAGATTGAACCTGATTCTGTTGAAATGGCTCTTAATGATGAAAGTTAGGTTTTAGCAATGCAAGATGAACTTAATCAATTTGAGAGAAATAAAGTTTGGAAATTAGTTCCTAGGCCTAATGACTATCCAATTGTTGGAACTAAATGGGTGTTCAAAAATAAACTTGATGAATCAGGAAATGTAATTAGAAACAAAGCTAGGTTGGTCGCAAAAGGATATAACCAAATAGAAGGCATAGATTTTGATGAAACATTTGCTCTAGTTGCTAGGTTAGAAGCCATTAGGATTTTGCTAAGTTTTGCATGTTATAAGGGTTTCAAACTTAAACAAATGGATGTAAAAAGTGCCTTTCTAAATGGTGATTTGAAAGAAGAAGTTTTTGTTGAACAACCCCCCGGTTTTGAAAATCATGATTTTCCAAATCATGTGTATAAACTAGAAAAAGCATTATATGGTCTTAAGCAAGCTCCTAGAGCTTGGTATGACTGCCTTTGTACATATCTTTTGGAAAATGGCTTTAAAAAGGGAAGTGCTGGCACGACACTGTTTCTATTACATAAAGGAAGTGATTTTTTGATTGTTCAGATTTATGTGGATGATATCATTTATGGTGCTACTAATGAACTCTTGTGCGAAAAATTTGAACAAGTCATGCAGGCTAAATTCGAAATGAGCTTGGTTGGAGAATTGAAATATTTTCTTGGATTTCAAAACAAGCAAAGCAGTGATGGTATTTTCTTTCACAATCCAAGTATGTGTTGGAACTGTTGAAGAAATTTGGAGTTGAGAACTCCAAACCATTGAGAACTCCTATGAGCCCATCAACAAAGTTGGACAAAGACGAGAAAGGAGTTGCTGTTGATCAGAAGAAATATCGAGGGATAATTGGTTCACTGCTCTATCTTACTGCTTCTAGACCTGATATTATGTTTTCTGTGTGTTTGTGTACACGTTTTCAATCTAATCCTAAAGAATCTCATTTGAAAGCCACTAAACGAATTTTGAGATATCTTTCACACACACACAAATTTGGACTATGGTACCCTTCTTGTGAAAATTTTGATTTAGTTGGTTATTCTGATGCTGATTATGCTGGTTCATTGGTTGACAGGAAAAGTACTAGTGGGACATGTTTCATGCTAGGACATTCATTAGTTTCATGGTCAAGTCGAAAACAAAATTGTGTTGCATTATCCACCACTGAAGCAGAATATATTACTTTAGGAAGTTGTTGTGCTCAAATTTTATGGATGATGCAAACTCTTTCTGATTTTGGCTTAGTTTATAAACAAGTTCCATTAAAATGTGATAGTAAAAGTGCAATAGACTTGTCAAATAATCCTGTTCATCATTCACGCACAAAACACATTGATGTGAGACACCACTTTTTTAGAGATCACATTGCTAAGGAAGACATTTGCATTGAACATATTTCAACTGAGATTCAACTTGCTGATATTTTCACAAAACCCCTCCCCGAAGACAGATTTTCCAGATTACGTTTGAATTTGGGGATTATAGAAATTGACTAATCATTTTCCATTTTTTGGTTGAAATATTCTTGGATATTTATTTTCAACTTCAATTTCTAGGATTCAAACCAGTTTTGGATATTATTCAAGATTGATTCGAATATGGTATTCAGTAGTGGAAATATGTTTGTTTTATTTCTTTTCAAAATTAAAAAAAATAAAACATTTTATAATATAATTAACTTGGTAACTTATTCCATGACCATTTCTATTTCTACCATCTTTCTATCATTCATAATGGTTTTGTAAAATGAGAAGAGTGAATTATTATTTTTAAATTTAAAAAAAAAATCTCTCATGCATCCATTCTCATTTAAAAGTCCTTATGGTTATGCATGGATGGAGCATGTGAGTGAATTATTTTATCATCATTCCATTCTCATTTAAAAGTCCTTATGGTTATGCATGGATGGAGTATGGTAGCTAAGTATTTTTCTGGTCTCACTTAAGAGTCCGGATGCTTAGACTAATAAGTAACTGCTAATCCCATTTAAAAGTCCTTATGGTTATGCGTGGTTAGTAAGTGCTTATTTTTGTGCTTAAATGTCAAATTATTTTTAAAATTTCTCTCTTCTCATTATATAAAATAAACCGAATCATCGATCCATGTGGAAATTGTTACCTCGTTATGATATATTATGATTTTCTTTGTTTTGCATTTGTTTTTTATTTACAACAAAAAAAAATTCCACTACTGTTCCATTAGTTTTGTCAGTCTTTTGATGATAACAAAAGGGGGAGAAGAACAAGATTTTGATAAGGAAGTAAATATTTTTGGAATACTTCAACAAATTTGTTAAATGTTGTTAGTTAATTTTTCTTTAGTTCTTTTATTCTTCTGTAATTTTCTAAATCTTCTAAATAGGGAGTGGTCTCAGTTGCAGGGGGAGCATTCATATAGGGGGAGCTAAATATTTCATGCTCAAACACATTTATTAGAATTTCAAAATCTTTAATATATATGTTTGTCATCATCAAAAGGGGGAGATTGTTTGATGTGATTTTTTGTTTGATGATAACAAACATATATCAATTTATATATGTGTTTGCAGATTTTACTATACACATATAGGAATAAATATTCATATTGAATAATAATACTATTGCATAGAATTTATATAATTCAATCAGTATTTTTATTCAACATAATATTTTATTTCAACACTTATACAGTACAAAGTTTTCAGCTCTCTCTATATACATACACCGGTTTCATACATTTCACATTCACATTTTTTCTCACTACAACAGTCAACACTTAGTTTTTCACTCTGTCTGCACATCTGCATCTATCTGCATTGTCCAACTCCAGTTCTTGTCCTGTCTCTAGTGTACCTGTATAATTAGCAACTACAGCAGTAATATGAAAATAAACAAATTTGAATTTGCAAAAATATAAATTTGTTTTTATTGGTGCCTCAGATATATGGGTTATTGTCATCATTTTTGATTGTGTAATATCTGTGCATATCAGTATTCTTATCAGGGACAGGTAATCATGAGTGGCTACAATACACACGTGTAAATTTATACACGTGTGCACTGCCTCGCCAACTCGTGTGCACAGTTGAGCCAAAAGACAAGCTGGATTCAACACAAGTGAAACCAAAGTGCAACTGAAGTGAAATCAAGAACAACCAGTTCATGTGCAAACCCAGACTCGAGCATACATGTACAACAAAGAAGGCAAACCAGAAACAGTGCAGAATCAAGGTGTACCAAGTCATTACAACAACAGGGAACAAGCATATGACTCAAGATCTCAGTAGCTCGAACAGGCAACTATACACATGAAGTCAAAATGATCAAGGCAACAAGCCCAGAACCAAGTACACACACAAATGTACACATGGTGAAGCAACTCAGACTTGAAGTGACAGGAATGTAGCAATGATAAACATAGATATAAACCAGACTCAAAATCATGATGAAGCCAGTGTCACAAGAACTAAGCATACATAATGACTCGAGAACAAGCATACATGAAGACTACAAGAATGCACAGTACAGTGATACTTGCATATATGTACGTGTTAGCAGTGAACACAAGTGACAATCCAGGCAGCATCAAAGTGCAAATCATGATGAACTCAAACAATGCTGAAACCATGGAACAACAAACCAACTCAAGCAAAGCATGGCATGAACCAAGTTTAATCAGAGACTTCAAAATCAAATACCAGTCAAAACAGCCCAGTAATGAAATGCAAACACACGCGATACAACAGAGATGACACTACAACTACCTACATTATGACCAGAGCATGAACAAGAATGATAAACTGGAATGTAACCCGAAGTCAAGTCACAAAGCATTTAACAGTTACATCAAATCAAGCCGAAGTCAAGAAATATCAAAATTCAAGTCGAAGCCGTGAGCAACAGGAAGCCAGAAAATCACAAAATCAAAAATGGTCAAAGTCAAAAAGAATTCAACATCGTGGTGACCACGAAATTGAATTCAACACCGTGAAGAGCAAGAAAGAAATATACGTGTATATACAAAATTGAAGAAGTCAGAAACCATCTCGAGCATCAAAACAAATCAGAAGATTTGGTCAAGAAATCAAATATGGCAAACAAATCTTGGCAATGCAAATATATGGAAATTATTTTTCCATATTTGATTAAAGAATTCGAATGCATATATGGACCAAGGAAAAAATTCCAAATATCCTGCTATAGAAACAAAAACAAATTCCAGAACAAAATCAACAGTTCAAATTTCAAAATTATGAAAACATATAGGAAATATCCAAAGCCGTGGGTACCAAGCAAAATTCGAATCGTGTATACCCAAAATGTCGCAACAAAATCATGGAAATATTCAACGACGTGGAGGCCAAGCAAGAAATCAAATCAGACGAAAATCAAGGATTTCGTATCCTATATAAAGCCACAATCATCATCGAAAATTAATCAATCGAGTTCAAGTACGAAAATCATTAAAGCACAAAAAGGAGAAATTACATACCGAAGACATCTCAAACTCGATCAAGTTCGAAGTAGCCGAAGTAAGGTACAAGGAGGCAGTCGATTGACAGAAAAGGATCGCTGAATCATCTATTCAATCAAGCATTTGAAGTCGACATCTTTGAATTTCACAAGCCCTAATTACAGAGCAAAAAGGAACGAACGAAAGAAGGAACCAGAGCCGACATTGATAAAAAAAGATAACAGGGCCGCATTTTTTTTGAGTGATAATACTTTGGTTTTTATTTTTGTTCTTGTTTTTATTTTTGAAGTCTACTTTTCGAATCAAATCTTGGTAAATCACCACCTAGAATTTAGGTTGTGTCAGATTGTCTAGTTAGGATTAGTTCAGTAAGAAGGGTTTGCGAGTTTGCAAAACTCTATAGGCGGTAGCAGGGTTTGCAAGTCTGTTAGAGTGTTTATAAGCGGGAGACTGTTTAATTCTAATAGAAATCTGGGAATGCAGTAGTAGGCAGGGGTTGCCGAAGCTGGGTAAATTTTGTGTGTGATTTACTTTTCAGCATATTTACTTCTCTGTAGTTTGTTTAAATTCGAGAAAATTTGCTATAACCCTATTCACCCCCCTCTAGGGTTAATCTAGATCCTACAATGATTTCGAGGATAGCCCAAGCCAATTCAATTTCGAACTCCAAAATGAATTTCAAACTCAAAACGAAAATGTGATCCACTTTTCAAATAATTTTGGCAATGGGAATAATCTTGATTACGATACGAGTGAAATTTTTTGTTCTCAACAAATCCAAATCGAAAATTCTCAAGTTAATAACTATAAATTGGATTTTGTTGAGCAAATGAACGAAATTTACGATGATCTCACGAATTCATTGTTTGAAACATATATGAAACAACATGAAAAACAAAATCAAATTCCAATGTGTAACGAGTCAAACAATAATCCATCTTTTACCAAAATTGACGATTTTCAAATAACAACTTTTGAAATTGAAAACGAAAATCTTAACGAAGTTGTTGAAAATGTGGTAATTGACTTGGATTTCAACTCTTTTGAGGGTGAGAAACGCAATTTAAGTTTCGATCTTCCTTTTCCCGATTTTGAAAATTTAAATACAATAGCTTTGGATTTTGAAAATGATAGACGCAATGAAGTTGTTGATAATCCAACAAAAGATGATGAATTTAACGAACACGATTTCTTTGGACTTTTTGAAAACGAGTTGTCGAATTCTGAAGGGGAAGATTTAAATCACCATTTTGATTTTGAAATCAATAATTCTGAAGAATTTTTCAATGAAGAAATTGAATTTCAATTTGGTGAAAATAAACTTGAACTTCAACCAATTGTTTTATCGATCCCAAAAATCATCGAAAATAAATCAGCTCATACGATTTTTAATAAAACGACATTCGTTTTTCCAAATCAACATTCCACTTCGAAATCTTTTACGATTTGGTTTTCCGAGCTCAAGCTGTGTCTCGCATACTTGACGAGACAAATGAATAGGTCTTTGGAAGACCGTTTCATTTACTTTTTGATGATATACTTTCTGATTTCGTGTAAATACCGTTAATTTTCATTTAAATAAAGGTCATGTTCTTTTTCTCCCTTCACTTGGGTTGACTGTGGGGACACGGTCAAAATCAAGTGTGGGGGGGGGAGACTCATCTTCATTTTTAATTTTTTCATGGTTTATTTTTGCTTTTTCTTTTAAAAACTCAAAAAAAAAATCCCAAAAACAAATTTTCTTTTGATTTATTTTTAAAGAAGCACTATAGGATAAATATATGGTTTTGGTTTATTAAATTGAAATTTTTGAAAATTTATTTGCCTTAACAAAAATAAAAATGAAGTTTGATTACAAATAACAATGGTTTAACTAGTATATAGAAAGGTTCATACGTGATAATTATGAAATATATCCTAATTGAAAATCTTTGTTTTAAAAAGTGGTTGATTTACTTCTAAGTTAAATGGTGCTAAGATGATAGTGCAAAACTCTCTCTTTCTAAAAAAATTACTATAGAAAAAAAAAACAAAAAGCATCTGTATATATGTATATATTTTTAACACCTAGAGTCAAGTGTTCACACTCGTGTGTTCACTCGCCATGCTCTGTACCCTTCTCACGTAAGCCCGAAAGGCAGTGCACGATCGATATATCTGGCCTCAGTTTATCTGAGTTAGGTGAGTATATAAAAATTACTTTACTAATAACGCCTATAGTCAATAAGTGTTCACACTTGTGTGTTTACTCGCCACGCTCTGTATTCCCCTCACATCAGTCCGCAAGGCAGTGCATGGGTAATATATCTGGCCTTAGTTTATCTGAGTTAGGCATATGTAAATATTGCTAATATCAATAAAATTTTCAAAAGAAATGGAGAGAGTAAGCAATTAAAATCCAAGCACTATTTTAACTTATTTGATTTGACTTGTTATTGAAAAGAAATAAAAGTACCACTTTGATAAACTTTGATAATCAACTAAGGATCCATTTCAAATTACACTGTGTTATCAACCACAACAACGAGTTAAACTATTGTTTATTTGTTATGATAACTTGATTTTTGTTGGAAATTTTGACGAGTAAATGACTTAAATTTTCAAGATAATAACCAAACCTATATTTAACTTATTTGTGTTAATTTAAAAATAAATCCTTCATTTGTAAATATTTTAAAAAGCTCGTATTCATCTCTTTATAAATAAATCTTGCATTTTGTAAATATTTTCATCCTGCATTTGTATTTTATGGGTAGTATCAGTTGAAAACCCTCACGAGACAACACTCGTCCTACTAGGGACACCTAGAGGTTTAACGGCTTGTTGCATACGCTCAATGCAATCGTGCTCCCTATGAAAACGGATTTATCTTAGTTTTCCTTTATTCGAGGACGAATAAAAATATAAGTGTGGGGGTATTTGATGTGCACGTAAATGTGCATATATTTACCACCATATTTAATCTATTTAAATTAAATAAATGATCATATCAGGTATTTTAACTTGTTTTAACCAAAATCCATATTAATTCCAAATTGTCACATATCCATCTTCATATAGAGGCAAAACAGTCATTTGTGTGCATATATTTCTTTGAGAAAAATTAATTGGAAATTTGTATATATTTTTGTAGGAATTTGATCTCAAATAGGAGTGGTTTCATGAAGACACATGCATGCACAAAATGAATACAAAGGAATGAAGATGGAAATAATTCAAAGTGAAGAACATGGAGGACCCCACCTACCCACCTACCTTAATGTACAAATTAGAGGCTAATGCACATGCTTATGGAATTAATGGCTTCATGTACACTTAAATGATGATTAGTAGAAGCTAATGATTACTTAGCCTCCACACTTTCTCAAGGGTATTTTGGGCATTCCCCAAAAATATGAATTAGGGTTTAACATATGTATAAGTACCTCTTATGTTTCATGTAACCCCTTCCCTCTTAGTCTCTCTTAGTTTAGTTTAGGCTCAAAAATAAACAAGCTCTTCTCTTTCTCTTTTCATGGCTACTTAGCCATTTTTATCTTCATGTAATTTTTCTTTTTTATGCAATTTAATACATGATCTTCTCCTTTTCTTGTTTATTTTCTTTCATGTTTTAGTGTAGCTTTACTTTCATGCAAGTAGAATAGTTCTAATTCTTGTTAATTAGCTCTCTTTTCCATTAACTTTCATTTTCCTTTCCTTTTGCTTTCATGTTGCTAGCTACATTTGTTAATCAAATGACAAATACGAGAGGCTAAACCCCTTCAATTTACGGGTAATGAAGCTCTCTAATTATGTAGCTTCAACTATTTGTTAATTCATGCTCTCTTTTTGTGCTTAATGATGATGATAGAAATGGTTTACTAGTTGTTTTTGCTTTGAATTTGATAGCCTATATTGTTGACAACAAATAGGCTATGCTTAAACAATCACTAACACTAATTGTCTCTTCATCAAAATATGATTATGGCAAAAGAAAGTGATTTGAAATTAAAATTTGATGGTCTATATTTCTAATCAATAGTTAATAGGCCATTCTTAAAATAGATTTCATTTTCATTGTCAAGTTTCATTAAAGTTAGTAAGTGGTTTAAGGGGTGTGTTATAGTTTGATGGCTTATGTTGGCTAATCAGTAGCACAAATATGCCATACTTATGATAAGTACATCAATTAAAGCACTAATGACCATAAAAGAGAGATCATGATTTCATACGTGTTAAACTACATGATCTAGAGAGTGGATTTATTCTCTAAATTATCATTTAAGTCTTATATTTGCACCTCTTTTCTTTTAGCTAGTTAGCTAATTTTCTAATTCTCTAGCTTAACTTTCACTCGAATTTGGTTTAATTTGATTGAATAGAAATTTAAAATCATCAATTCCCTACGGATCGACCCGTATTTGCCACGTACTAATAGTGTACGCCGTGCGCTTGCGGTTATTTTATTTCTAAATTCGTTCGGCGGTTTTCTAAACCGATAGAAATTCCTTCGTCGAACAAGCTAAAAGTGGAATTTAAGATGAAAGACCATAGGGAAGTAAGGAAGCTTTTGGATATGAAAATCCAAAGAGATAGAAAGCTAGGACTTTTGAGGCTCACTCAAAAGCAGTATTTTAGGAAGGTGCTTACTTGGTTTAGCATGGAAAAAGCAAAGGCGATTAGTACACCCATGCCTTTACACATACAGCTTTCCAATAAAGGCTCTCTGATATCAGAGAATGACAAAGCTTAAATGAAGAAGGCGCCCTATGCGAGTGCATTTGGTAGTTTGATGTATGATATGGTTGTACTAGGCCTGACATTGCACAGGCTATTGGATTGGTTAGTAGATATATGGAAAATCAAGCAAAGATGTAACGACCCCGAATTTTATATAAATTTAAATAGATAATTAAATTAATTTTTGAATTAAAGTTGTAAAATAAATTGATAAAGTGATGCGAGTTTCCTCGAATTAAAATAAATTCTGTATAAATCATTTAAATTTAAAATATTGTAGATATATGTGAATATATATGTGTATGGATATATATATGAGTAAATCTGAAAGTTTATATATATATATATATATTTGATTGAATTTAAATTGTAAATAAATGGTTTGAAAATAAAAACTACAAATTATATAAGATATAAAAGTATAAAATAAATACATTAGATAAAATCTAATAACAAATTAAAATATAGAGATTCACTTATATTACGAAATGAATAAAAAAAAAATATTAGTATTAAATTTAGAAATAAATAATTGAGATGGAGATAAATATAAAAATACATAAGATAATTATAGAAAATATATATAGTAAACAAATTAGTTAAACTAAACAATATATTCATTTATATTACAAGATTATAAATTTTAAAACAAAATAAAATAAATACATAAATAAATTACAACAATATATTCAATATAATAATACATTCAAATATAGTACAAAGCTAATAAAAAAAGAAACAAAAGAAAAGAAACAAAAACAAATACATATGAAAGATATGAAACAAGTGAAAAAATGAAACAAGAATACATGTATATAAAGTTGTAAAAGAAGCCACCACTATCTCATCTCATATTGTACAGCCGAAGTCAACAAGTATTGCAAAGAAGACATAAGGTACATATGCATTTAATGTTTGCATCTCTAGCATAGCAAAGAAAAATGATCAGCCGAGACAAACAATGCAAAGCAATTAATGCAAGTATCTCTAGTACACAACATATTATCTATCAGCCCACAAAAACAAGTATACTTCAGCCTCTAAACCAAGAAAAATATCACTGGCTATTGTACAACAAGTTTTATCACTTGTACAAACAAATATTATCACCCTGTACATCTCATTTTCTATATACATTAACAATCTTTCTTATCTCAGCCTTCTCAATTCATTTCTTTTCGTTCATCACAACTGAGAAAAGATCAGAAGTAAAAGAAAATACATCATCTTTAAACTTAAACATCAAAATAAATCAATGTAACCAGAGAATCAAGTGATGGTTTCAACTGAAAATACAAGCCTGTTTCAAAGTAAAAGCAAGCTCTGTTCATTTTCCTCTGGAACAACACGGTGAGCAAACTCTTTTGAAACCTCTAATATTTGATCTACGGTTTGAATTGGTTTGAATGAGTGCTGATATGTGTATAAATGCATATATATTCACTGTGCATGTTTGGGTGTTTGTTTTTCTCTGTTCCAAAGTATAGAGTTCAAGATAAAGAAAAAAAATTCAAAATCTTCTTTCCTGATCTCTGCTAGCCACAGTCCTCAAACAAACCAAGGTTGTTTAAATATAAATGAAGAGCTAAAAATAGTTCTAATCATGATTGTGATATATGGTATTTGGAAACATAGTTTTACAGAGAAAGATTCAAAGTATGTTAAATTTGAATGTTGCGAATTGTTGATTCAATTATGTAACTTGAATCATCTTTGAAAGGTAGGATTTTTAAGATAAAAATGGTAATTTTTAGTTTTGTATTTTACGAGCAGTTCGTATTTGAACAAAATTTACATTTTATCCATTTTCTAACAATCGAGTCAATGTTGGAATTTTGTTTGAAGCAAGTTTGGCGATTGTTGCGTTCAGGAAAATTGTCGAAAATATTTTCTATTGCGCGAGTTGGTGGGACGAGTTCAATTTAGGGTTTAATCCCTGTGTTTGGTAGGTCAAAATCATGAGTCGATCACGTCATCGCCACCATGTTTCTGGCGATCGCACCAGGGGGAGCAGGAAGTGAAGGCTTTGGCGAATGCGGGGAAGAGTTGGCGAGGTTGATGATGCTCGACAATGGTCAGGCGATGCGTTATTGTGGTCGCAGTTTGGTTCCAGTGTGGAGTCGAACAACTCGTTTTCAAATCCTGTTTTTTTTTGTGATCTGAGTGTTCATGGCAACGAACGGGGGTGGATGAGCGATCGATCGACGATCGCAAAGATGGCCAAAGTTTTGGCAAGTGGTTATGCACGTATACGTGTATCGCATACATACCTGGGTTCGTGGAGTTGGGGAAGAAAGGCGGAAGCTCGGGTCCAAGCACGAGTGAACAGGCGATTTACTCGAAGTAAAGAAGGGGAGGCTCGGGTAAAGTTTGTTTCAGGCTTTAAAACCTGAAACTGTTCTCTGTTTGAAGTTTTAAAACTGAATTTAAATTCATCAATCAAGGTTTAAACCTGAGTTTTAAAGTAAAATGTAAATAAAGATTCAAGTTTGAATTGAAATGTGGTTTGTAAATAAATAAAGTTAAAAATTCAAATTGTTTAAATAACTCAGAAACAACTAAATGTTGAAGGAATTTGAATTTAAAATAAATCTGAAATTTGTAAATGGGAAAAATTCAAACAAGTTAAAAGTAAAACCTGGAACTAAATTTTAAATTAGATTTTAAAATTTTGAGATTTAATTAAGTTTTATAACTTAATTTTGTTTTAAACCTATTTGAAGATAAACATAATCTATTTCAAGTTTGAATTGAAATTTAAAAAGGAATTTGAAATAATGTTTTCAATATATTGTAAATAACCACTAAATCATAAATATGAATGTGTTACTTTAAGTATTGAAGATAAATGATTTCTAATTCATTAACGAATGAATTTTAATAGTGAATCGATTTATAATTAATAATGGTTAATGTAAGAAATTTTCTTTAAAAAGGTGATTAAAGAAATTTAATAGTTAATGAAATCATTAACTAAAATTATTTGAATAATTAATTAATGTGAAAAAAATGTTAACAATAAATTTAGATTGATTAATTTAATAATAATCAATTATGGAACTATTAAGTAAAATTACTTAATGACAGTAATTGTGGAATTAATTATTCAGCATAATTATTGAGTTAATCAAATTTGTTCAAGTTGGTTACTTAAGTTAATTAATTTAGAATAATCATTTGATAATTTGGAAATATAATTACTTAGAGAAGTAATTAATAGATAATTACTGAATGTAATTAATTGAATGATGATTTGAAATTTGAGTAAATTATTGTTAATAAATTAAAGGGTTAATTAATAATGGTGATTAATTAAGATTAATTAAATAATTAAAGATTAATTGATTCATTGATTAAATTGATTAGTTAATAATTAAAGGTTAACTAACAAATTTGAAAGGAAGATTTATTTCAAATAATTTGTAATTAAATTATGATAATTAACCCGGATTAATAATTGATACATATGATTTAAATGAATCAGTTGATTTATAAAATTCACTTGTGAATGTTTGGACTTGACTGGATAATTGAATTGTTTAATATCTTTGATCTGTAATGCTTTGTGATATCTTCTGATTTGTGTGTAATATGTACTGTAGTTCATTTATCAGGGATGAATGTAAATTATTATATGTAATTTATAAATCTGTGATCTGTGAATAAAACATAAGCGTTATATTTATACCGCTTATCAACTATATTTTTGTATTTTGATCTGTGATGATTGAATGATGTTGCACTATTGTGTGAAACCCCTAGACTACACCATACACACACAAATATGGATTTCACGTGGAAATCAGTTAAGTCGCAGATTTTTGACAATTTTAAAGATTGAATTCTTGAATCCAAATGGTTTTGGAAATTGGAATTGAGAGCTTTGCAAATGAATTTCAAATGTAAAAGTTATTTTAAATAACTTAATAAAACTTGATATTTAATAATTTGATTTAAATTTGAATTCAATATTTAGAATTGAATTCAATGATTTGGAAAACTAATTGTTTTCAACTGATAAAAGCTCTCATATAAGAAATGGATTTTCAATTTGAATTAAAGGAATTTCAAGTTTGAATTGAAAGTGATTTTCCAAGTTACATATAAATCTTTGGAAATGATTTTGAAAGCTATAAGTTAAATCTTTGTTTTAAAGATTTAATGAGTTAATCCAATTAAAATGGAAATTAATTTGGAAAATCTGTGAATGAATCTTTTGTTTAAAAGATTAAAGTGTGGAAATTGTTTAAACCATTGAAGGTTGTTAAAATGAATCTTTTTGTTTAAAGATTTGAAAATGGTAATTTGTTAAACCATTTGAAAAGAAAGTTTGGATTTAAGTTGTGACTTAACTGAAATTTCATTATCCATATGTTTTAAAATATTGCGCTCATTATTCGGTTTAGCCGGGAGAGGACCTTTGTGTCATATAACCCATTTCGAATAATGATACGTCGTATATGGATTGCATTGAAGACCGGGTATTTGCGAGAACGATAGGATAACTTATCGATTGTCTCTGCACTGAGTCGCGCCGGTATAGAGATTTCCTAAGTGATGGGAAATCCGATCGGGATTGTGAATACCCGGATTGCAAGGGCTTCTTCGGAAGTGCCTTCGGTTATGTTCGAACCCGGAACAGACTTGTATGGTTACATGTCTGACACTACACTTTGAGATATAAAGCTGATTTCTTTCAAATACATTTCTGTTGGTGGCGGAGAATTCATTCTCTTAGCTTAACACCCTTCTCTGAGACATACGAGCTCAGAGGTTATGTAGTTGAAGGTTATCAGTGATATACTCCCAATTTGGTAGTGTGGCATGCTGAGTGTTGCTGTGTGTTGATGGTCATTTGCTGGTCATTTGTTGATCAAAGCATGGCTTTGTGAAAAAGCGTAGCTTTGTGGACGAGACCTCTTCGGACCTCAAAACCCGGAAATGGTCGAAACAGGAATGATGCGGCAAGGTTATGAGGGTCGATCCCTTTAGGGTATGTCATTTCCTTTTGGAAAAGGGTGGTATCAGGTATGGAGCCCTGGTATTTAACCTATGTGGATACTCCAATCTCATTTACTGTGTGATTGTTGTTTGATCGAGGCGCCTCGGATAAAGGTCCCAAAGTACCGGGGGTGGCATATTCGTGTAGTAGTTACCTGGTGTCAGAGGTAACCCGGCCTTGTGTTGGCAGAGAGCTAGTTAGTTCTTGGGACGTCCCGCCAGAGGCGATCCCATGTGGCATAGGAAGTTCCTTAGCTTGACCATTTGTTGGAAATCCAAAGAAACAATACGAACCTTGTACGGTTTTAGCTGTATAACCTGCTATGGAATGTGGCGGTAACCTGCTATTGAACATAGTAGCTATAGTAGGCATAAGTGCGGAATGCCTATGCTGGCTAAGATTAATATTATACTTTCGAAATGTTTTCTGCACTATGCACTAATAATAATAACCCAATGATTTTGCGTAGTAAGCATGTTTGACTATCATAAAAAGAAATCTCCTCCAATTCTGCGTTTGCATTGTGTGTGTGGCGGGAGGTCTTATGGTAGTTTCATTTTCCAAAAGCATTGCGAATGTCTTTTACTTCCTTTGTTGTTGTTTAAAGATAAACTGTTTTCGTTACTCACACCAGTCCCACGACTGACTCGGAGTTTATTGTTCCCTTCCTAAACTCTGTGTGCCCACAATTTTCCACACGGGCAGTCTAGAGTTGGGTTTTTCAGATAGTCAGGCTTAGTAGATTATCTGGAGCTAGTTCAGTTCATCGGAGATCAGGACTGACGTTGCTTATCTTGGTGCAACGTGATGGTGGTTCGAGCTGATGTTGGAGTTGTTGGAGTCATTCTCTTTTGTAGATCATTTGGAGTGATCTCTTCCATTATTGTTATTTCCGCTATAGCATTGTATCATATCTCTGATATTGTTGTATCATATTGATATCATTGTTGTATATCATACTGGATATTGTATTCATTGGAGTTGTATATGATATCATCTGTTTTCTTTTCTTCCGCTATGTTTTTATACTTAATGGTGTTATAAGCTCTGAGGAGCCAGATTCGGCGTTTGAATATGCGGCATTTTGAGTACAAGTGAAGTACGGGTGCCGATTTTCGAAGGCCGAGTTTAGGATCTTCACATTTGGTATCAGAGCTGAAGGTTAAACTTTAGATCAGGAGTATAACACATTAAGTAGCTCATCAGAGATAGGGTGAAGTATACCCTAGAATGAGTATCCTTAAGATATCCGTCCGTATGCCTCAGTAAATTCTCTTACTAACCACTGATAGTAAGTATGAGTGCAAGAAGAGGATGAGATAGGGGACATGGAAATACGACTATAAATGGTCAATACCCAGTAACAACAGTGGAAACAAATTTTCTCTATCAATCTCTTTTGTTCGTCATCTTTTCTATTCTTTGATTGTTCCTGGTAGATCTAGGAAGGAGATTCGATATATTAACATGGGACATAAACTCCGGATGGACCAAAATTGTTTGTTTGGATGAATTGTTTGCATTGGTTGCTATGGTTGATAAGTATACTTTGGTTTCTAAACTAAAAGTTTTGAAATTATATCCATATATCTGTCCATTCTTTGGGTCCCAATATGTTCTATGAATGGTTAGTTATCCCTTCGGACTGACCAATGCCACTGTATATTTCGTAGATCTGGATAACCCGAGTATCTTGTGAAAAAATTAAAAAGATTCATTCTTGAATCTATTATTGATATTCTGATTTGGTAAGCCAAATGCAGAATAAATGTTCAGTTTGATTTGATGAAACATTCTTCATCTATCTTTGTGTCTCCCTCTGCAATTTCGAGGACGAAATTCTTTTAAGGGGGGAAGGTTGTAACGACCCCGAATTTTATATAAATTTAAATTGATAATTAAATTAATTTTTGAATTAAAATTGTAAAATAAATTGATAAAGTGATGCGAGTTTCCCCGAATTAAAATAAATTCTGTATAAATCATTTAAATTTAAAATATTGTAGATATATGTATATATGTGAATATATATGTGTATGGATATATATATGAGTAAATCTAAAATTATATATATATATATATATATTTGATTTGAATTTAAATTGTAAATAAATGGTTTGACAATAAAAACTACAAATTATATAAGATATAAAAGTATAAAATAAATACATTGGATAAAATCTAATAACAAATTAAAATATAGAGATTCACTTATATTACGAAATGAATATAAAAAAAATATTAGTAATAAATTTAGAAATAAATAATTGAGATGGAGATAAATATAAAAATACATAAGATAAATTATAGAAAATATATATAGTAAACAAATTAGTTAAACTAAACAATATATTCATTTATATTACAAGATTATAAATTTTAAAACAAAATAAAATAAATACATAAATAAATTACAACAATATATTCAATATAAAAATACATTCAAATATAGTACAAAGTTAATAAAAAAAAGAAATAAAAGAAAAGAAACAAAAACAAATACATATGAAAGATATGAAACAAGTGAACAAATGAAACAAGAATACATGTATATAAAGTTGTAAAAGAAGCCACCACTATCTCATCTCATATTGTACAGCCAAAGTCAACAAGTATTGAAAAGAAGACATAAGGTACATATTCATTTAATGTTTGCATCTCTAGCATAGCAAAGAAAAATTATCAGCCGAGACAAACAATGCAAAGAAATTAATGCAAGTATCTCTAGTACACAACATATTATCTATCAGCCCACAAAAACAAGTATACTTCAGCCTCTAAACCAAGAAAAATATCACTGGCTATTGTACAACAAGTTTTATCACTTGTACAAACAAATATTATCACCCTGTACATCTCATTTTCTATATACATTAACAATCTTTCTTATCTCAGCCTTCTCAATTCATTTCTTTTCGTTCATCACAACTGAGAAAAGATCAGAAGTAAAAGAAAATACATCATCTTTAAACTTAAACATCAAAATAAATCAATGTAACCAGAGAATCAAGTGATGGTTTCAACTGAAAATTCAAGCTTGTTTCAAAGTAAAAGCAAGCTCTGTTCATTTTTCTCTGGAACAACACGGTAAGCAAACTCTTTTGAAACCTCTAATATTTGATCTGCGGTTTGAATTGGTTTGAATGAGTGCTGATATGTGTATAAATGCATATATATTCACTGTGCATGTTTGGGTGTTTGTTTTTCTCTGTTCCAAAGTATAGAGTTCAAGATAAAGAAAAAAAATTCAAAATCTTCTTTCCTGATCTCTGCAAGGCCACAGTCCTCAAACAAACCAAGGTTGTTTAAACATAAATGAAGAGCTAAAAATAGGTCTAATCATGATTGTGATATATGGTATTTGGAAACATAGTTTTACAAAGAAAGATTCAAAGTATGTTAAATTTGAATGTTGCGAATTGTTGATTCAATTATGTAACTTGAATCATCTTTGAAAGGTAGGATTTTTAAGATAAAAATGGTAATTTTTAGTTTTGTATTTTACGAGCAGTTCGTATTTGAACAAAATTTGCATTTTATCCATTTTCTAACAATCGAGTCAATCTTAAATGTTGGAATTTTGTTTGAAGCAAGTTTGGCGATTGTTGCGTTCAGGAAAATTGTCGAAAAAAATTTCTATTGCGCGAGTTGGTGGGATGAGTTCAATTTAGGGTTTAATCCCTGTGTTTGGTAGGTCAAAATCGTGAGTCGATCACGTCATCGCCACCGTGTTTCTGGCGATCGCACCAAGGGGAGCAGGAAGTGAAGGCTTTGGCGAATGCGGGGAAGAGTTAGCGAGGTTGATGATGCTCGACAATGGTCAGGCGATGCGTTATTGTGGTCGGAGTTTGGTTCCAGTGTGGAGTCGAACAACTCGTTTTCAAATCCTGTTTTTTTGTGATCTGAGTGTTCGTGGCAACGACCGGGGGTGGATGAGCGATCGATCGACGATCGCAAAGCTGGCCAAAGTTTTGGCAAGTGGTTGTGCACGTATACATGTATCGCATACATACCTAGGTTCGTGGAGTTGGGGAAGAAAGGCGGAAGCTCGGGTCCAAGCACGAGTGAACAAGCGGTTTACTCGTAGTAAAGAAGGGGAGGCTCGGGTAAAGTTTGTTCCAGGCTTTAAAACCTGAAACTGTTCTCTGTTTGAAGTTTTAAAACTGAATTTAAATTCATCAATCAAGGTTTAAACCTGAGTTTTAAAGTAAAATGTAAATAAAGATTCAAGTTTGAATTGAAATGTGGTTTGTAAATAAATAAAGTTAAAAATTCAAATTGTTTAAATAACTCAAAAACAACTAAATGTTGAAGGAATTTGAATTTAAAATAAATCTGAAATTTGTAAATGGGAAAAATTCAAACAAGTTAAAAGTAAAACCTGGAACTAAATTTTAAATCAGATTTTGAAATTTTTAGATTTAATTAAGTTTTATAACTTAATTTTGTTTTAAACCTATTAGAAGATAAACAAAATCTATTTCAAGTTTGAATTGAAATTTAAAAAGGAATTTGAAATAATGTTTTCAATATATTGTAAATAACCACTAAATCATAAATATGAATGTGTTACTTTAAGTAATGAAGATTAATGATTTCTAATTCATTAACGAATGAATTTTAATAGTGAATCGATTTATAATTAATAATGGTTAATGTAAGAAATTTTCTTTAAAAAGGTGATTAAAGAAATTTAATAGTTAATGAAATCATTAACTAAAATTATTTGAATAATTAATTAATGTGAAAAAAATGTTAGCAATAAATTTAGATTGATTAATTTAATAATAATCAATTGTGGAACTATTAAGTAAAATTACTTAATGACAGTAATTGTGGAATTAATTATTCAGCATAATTAATTGAGTTAATCGAATTTGTTCAAGTTGGTTACTTAAGTTAATTAATTCAGAATAATCATTTGATAATTTGGAAATATAATTACTTAGAGAAGTAATTAATAGATAATTACTGAATGTAATTAATTGAATGATGATTTGAAATTTGAGTAAATTATTGTTAATAAATTAAAGGGTTAATTAATAATGGTGATTAATTAAGATTAATTAAATAATTAAAGATTAATTGATTCATTGATTAAATTGATTAGTTAATAATTAAAGGTTAACTAACAAATTTGAAAGGAAGATTTATTTCAAATAATTTGTAATTAAATTATGATAATTAACCCGGATTAATAATTGATACATATGATTTAAATGAATCAGTTGATTTATAAAATTCACTTGTGAATGTTTGGACTTGACTGGATAATTGAATTGTTTAATATCTTTGATCTGTAATGCTTTGTGATATCTTCTTATTTGTGTGCAATATGTACTGTAGTTCATTTATCTGGGATGAATGTAAATTATTATCTATAATTTATATATCTATGATCTGTGAATAAAAGATAAGTGTTATATTTATACCGCTTATCAACTATATTTCTGTATTCTGATCTGTGATGATTGAATGATGTTGCACTATTGTGTGAAACCCCTGGACTACACCATACACACACAAATATGGATTTCACGTGGAAATTAGTTAAGTCGTAGTTTTTTGACAAATTTAAAGATTGAATTCTTGAATCCAAATGGTTCTGGAAATTGGAATTGAGAGCTTTGCAAATGAATTTCAAATGTAAAAGTTATTTTAAATAACTTAATAAAACTTGATATTTAATAATTTGATTTAAATTTGAATTCAATATTTAGAATTGAATTCAATGATTTGGAAAACTAATTGTTTTCAACTGATAAAAGCTCTCATATAAGAAATGGATTTTCAATTTGAATTAAAGGAATTTCAAGTTTGAATTGAAAGTGGTTTTCCAAGTTACGTATAAATCTTTGGAAATGATTTTGAAAGCTATAAGTAAAATCTTTGTTTTAAAGGTTTAATGAGTTAATCCAATTAAAATGAAAATTAATTTGGAAAATCTGTGAGTGAATCTTTTGTTTAAAAGATTAAAGTGTGGAAATTGTTTAAACCGTTGAAGGTTGTTAAAATGAATCTTTTTGTTTAAAGATTTGAAAATGGTAATTTGTTAAACCATTGAATAGAAAGTTTGGTTTAAGTTGTGACTTAACTGAAATTTCATTATCCATATGTTTTTAAATATTGCGCTCATTATTCGGTTTAGCCGGGAGAGGACCTTTGTGTCATATAACCCATTTCGAATAATGATACGTCGTATATGGATTGCATTGAAGATCGGGTATTTGCGAGAACGATAGGATAACTTATCGATTGTCTCTCCACTGAGTCGCGCCGGTATAGAGATTTCCTAAGTGATGGGAAATCCGATCGGGATTGTGAATACCCGGATTGCAAGGGCTTCTTCGGAAGTGCCTTCGGTTATGTTCGAACCCGGAACAGACTTGTATGGTTACATGTCTGACACTACACTTTGAGATATAAAGCTGATTTATTTCAAATACATTTCTGTTGGTGGCGGAGAATTTATTCTCTTAGCTTAACACCCTTCTTTGAGACTACGAGCTCAGAGGTTATGTAGTTGAAGGTTATCAGTGATATACTCCCAATTTGGTAGTGTGGCATGCTGAGTGTTGCTGTGTGTTGATGGTCATTTGCTGATCATTTGTTGATCAAAGCATGGCTTTGTGAAAAAGCGTAGCTTTGTGGACGAGACCTCTTCGGACCTCACAACCCGGAAATGGTCGAAACAAGAATGATGCAGTAAGGTTATGTGTGACACCCCACCTCTATGCTCACAATAACAAAGAGTATTAAAAGAAATACTGTCTGTTATTACGAAGAATAAGGCTGGATAGGAGGGCCATCCGTAGTTGGCCTTACATTAGTATTGGTTACCTCGATAGGAGTGGTATATATTTTTCATTTTTCATCTCTTATTTATTTACTCCCATCGACATACCCAATTCCAGTATAAAACGAACTACGATGGTTCATAATAGTTTAGGACAATATATATAATAATAACACAGATAATAAAAATGCGAAACACAGATAACAAAAGTCTCATATATATATATATATAACTGATGTCAGTTACAATACATTTGACATGATACATATGATACAACTACAACTGTCGACTCTGGAAGTTATATATACAAGTACATTATCAACTAATATACATGAATACATATCAACCTATACTATGACACGACTACTCCAAAAGATGTGAAAAGTCTTCATAGCTCAAACAGCAACCCAAAGCAAGATATCTACAACCTGAAATACTCGGGTCTGACCCGAGTATTAAATTCAAAAGAAAATAATACACGGGTCAGTCTAATTCAAACTCAGTTATTAATGCACAGAAGCAATAATAATCAAATAACGAATAGACGACAGTCACAGAAATCTCGTATATCCGACTCCTCGATAAGAGAATCGGATAACGGCAGATATAACACTAAACTGTGTTAAACAACAAATCAGCAAATCCAAATCATCAACAAAGATAAATAAAAAGGATTATCAATGAAGATAGTTTAGAAAACAACAGAATTGTCTAAACGACAATTAACAACAAAATCCAATTATTAATTAAATAATTAGAAACTCAGAATCTAATTATCAAATAGATAGTTAGAAAATCTCAAAATGATCAATCAAATCAAACTAAAATACAGTTTCAGTTATTGAATTGAACACAAAACAATTCAAACAATTGAAATATCAATTAAAACGCCAATTCTGTGTGGCTGCAGTACACGCACGCGTGCACTGCCTTACCACTACAGTGATAAAATAAGAACCAGCACAAGGTCAAACCCAAATCATGCCGGGTTCAACTCAAGTGTACATGACTCGAGAACAAAAGCATATAGACATCAAGCTACAAAGCTCAAGCTATAACACAGTACAACAGATCAAGCAACAACCCGACTACATGAATGCACATGAGGACCAGGCTACACAATGAATACAATGCAACAAATGAATGTATCAGTCTTGAACAAGACAGTCAAACCAGAGGCTCGAACTCAAGTCAGCAACAACAGAAGTATAGACAAATGAAGACTGCATGATGATATTCAACATGCTATGCAACCTGAACCATGAACTACAGGTACAAAGTGTCAACCAAGCTAAATCAACAAACCTCTCAGAGGCCAGAGGGATCAATATGGCAACAAGGAAAATATACATGAATATATGTACACTATGCCAACATAACAGCATGAAGCAAATTACTCAAATCCAGACACAATGAATGCATGAAGGCAATCAGGACAGTGGTTCTACACAACATCAAGTGCAGTCTCTACATGAAAGAAGTCAACATATACGATCAAGTGAAGTCTGACCATCAAGTTCAAATCATCCAAGTTCAAAGTGCAGACATGATTATCAAGGCATCAAGTATACAATTTAAATGCAACAGTGGAACAAACCAAAATGCAGACCAGAATCAAGGCAGGAGTATCAGACTACAAAGAGGACAGAGCAATGAAGACTATAAGGAAATACAACACTGCTTCATATATATGACATACCTGACAACACATGCAAATGGAAGCACAACCCAATTACATGAATGAATTGATATGCAGTGCACCATGTATATACAAATTACATACTGCAATATACAAAGGACAATAGTCACTCAACTTCAAGCATGCAACTAAAGCCTCAGTCAGCTACAACTCAAATGCAAATACCGCAAATCCAGACTGCATGATGAACCAACTACATAACTCGAAGCACAGTGCACATAGGCCGTGTACAGTAATGCCAATGGAGACTAGACAACATGAATATAAAGACCACAATTATGAACTAAATAGACAGTGCACAACAACTCAATTCAAACTACAATGAACATGTAGACAGGATAAGTGTAGTATCTACAGGGGAAACATAAATGGCCAGAGCCAAACAAAAAGGAATGAACACTATCAAACAAGTTCAAAGAGAGGTGGCAACATGACAAAGCAACAAAACTACACAGTTTTGAAAACAATGCAAAGATACATCATGAACAAATACAGTGACAAGTTACCCAGTTTCAAATGAACTCAAGAGTTAAACTCAATTTCTAAATGTACAATGAAACTGTCAATGGTGAAGTGTCAGACTTCAAATGAAACAGTGATGTATACAAGGAACTGTAATTGCAAGAGTAGACTCAACGATACATGCATACATACCTACTATTGTATATATGCACATATATGAAGTCACACAAAATTTGTCAAGCAATTTCAAATTAACAGTTTTCTCAAAACCAAAGTCAAAAAGAAATCATCGTTCCAGTCAAAGAACGAAATCAAATCGAAATCGAACAAATGAGCAATGAGACCACATCCGAGTACATCAACTCATAGCCGAGGTGGTCCAGAGTAGAATCGAACAGAGTCAGATGTAGTAATTTCCAAAGTTAACAGAGAATTCAAAGCAACATAAGCCGATGTCAAACAGAGAACGCACACAAAGTCAGGCAACGTCAATGTTGACCGGAGCCAGTAATCTCAATTTGAACGGCAACAGTAAATGGTAACAACAAGTACAGGACATTGACGAATCAATGTCAAATACAGTCAAGCCGTGAGTATCGATTAAATGAAAATCACGTATTTGAAAATCGGTTTTAAAAAGAGAAATCAAACCAAGACAGAAAACATCAACATTCAACCTAATCGAATGGCCGACAAATCAAGTGACAACTTCAAACAATTAAATGCATATGAACTCAAATAAAGGAGATTTGAACTCATATAAACGAATGAAGATCTCGAATTTTATAAAAACAGACGATAGAATAGATGTGAGTGAAAATATCACTCACCTCCTCTCAAGGGCGCAGACAACCGATTGCCAAACAAGCATGATAAACCATCCACCTGATCGAAATTTAAAGTCGCCCTCTTCAGTATTCACGAAAGCCCTAATTTGCAAAGGAACAAACTAAAACGAGCATGCCCTAATTTGAGAGGCCGCCATTTGTTTTTCTTTCGTTCAATTTCTTTAGGGTTGTGAAAATGAAGAAAAAGGGGAACGGGCTGAATATTTTAAAAGAAGGGAACGGTTTGCCTAAGATGATTATCATGGCAAAATATAAAAATGAAAATGTGGCCCAATACAAATTTTTATAAAGTCCACATATCATTCTCCAAATTTTTAAAAGAATTTCAATCGGTTAAAATTTCCATAGAAATTAACAAACAATCTAACCGTCATTTTGACGACAATTAACTGTTATAAAACTTCGGATTGTTACAGACTCCCCTCCTTATAAAAATTGCGTCCCCGCAATTTTCATAATTAAAGTTGTCTATAACCATTATTTTTCTAACATAAACTGGTTAAGCTAGAAAAATAAAGATCGAGAACACAAGCACCAAAGAAATCTTTTAACCCCATAAAAGAAATTCACAAATTCTTAACAAAATCTAATTATCAATAGATAATCAGAAAACCGTTAAACTGGATAAACACAATTATCAGCAATATTCAATTATCAACAAGATAATTAAAATACAGAAAATCATAAAACAGCAATATCTAATTATCGATACGATAATTAGAAAACAGCAAAATCTAATTATCAGCAAGATAATTAGAAAACACAAATCATAAATCACAAAACAACAATTATCCAGTTATCCAACAAACAACTAGGAAACACGAAATTCGTAATCAGCAAACTCTAACTACCAACAGAGATAGTTAGAAATTAGCAATTCAATTTAATCAACATAATCTAGAATCAATTAGAGACTAGAAATCTCATAACCATCAAAACTAGCAAATATCCGATTATCAAAAACGATAATTCGAAAACATCAAATAATCTAATTAACAAAACGACAATCAGAAATCTCAAATCAACAAATATCTAATTATCAAAAACGATAATCAGAAAACAACAAATATCCGATTATCAAAAACGATAATCAGAAATCTCAAATCAACAAATATCTAATTATCAAAAACGATAATCAGAAACAGCAAATATCCGATTATCAAAAAGGATAATCAGAAATCTCAAATCAATAAATATCTAATTATCAAAAACGATAATCAGAAACAGAAAATATCCGATTATCAAAAACAATAATCAGAAATCTCAAATCAACAAATATCTAATTATAAAAAACGATAACCAGAAATCTCAAATCAACAAATATCTAATTATCAAAAACGATAATCAGAAACAACAAATATCCGATTATCAAAAACGATAATCAGAAATCTCAAATCAATAAATATCTAATTATCAAAAACGATAATCAGAAACATCAAATATCTAATTATAAAAAACGATAATCAGAATTCTCAAATCAACAAATATTTAATTATCAAAAACGATAATCAAATCTCAAATATCTAATTATCACAAGCGAAAATCAGAATCAGCAAATATCCGATTATCAAAAACGATAATCAGAAATCTCAAATCAATAAATATCTAATTATCAAAAATGATAATCAGAAACATCAAATATCTAATTATCAAAAACGATAATCAGAATTCTCAAATCAACAAATATTTAATTATAAAAAACGATAATCAAATCTCAAATATCTAATTATCACAAGCGATAATCAGAATCAGCAAATATCCGATTATCAAAAACGATAATCAGAAATCTCAAATCAATAAATATCTAATTATCAAAAACGATAATCAGAAACATCAAATATCTAATTATCAAAAACAATAATCAGAATTCTCAAATCAACAAATATTTAATTATCAAAAACGATAATCAAATCTCAAATATCTAATTATCACAAGCGATAATCAGAATCAACAAATATCTAATTATCTCAAACTATAATCAGAAACAACAAATATCCGATTATCAAAAACGACAATCAAAAATCACAAATATTTAATTATCGATATGATAATTAAATCTCATAACATCAGATATCTAATTACCTACAGATAATTAGAAAACAACAAAATCTAGAAATCAATTAAGAAGACTAGAAAATCAACATAAAAGGTTGGATCGATCCCATCAGATGGCGAGTTTTTAGTTCGCCGCACGTGCATCAACAAATGGCCGAAGCCTACCAAGTACTCAACATAATTTTGGCGCCCAACAAATGACCCGAAGGTCCGCAGAGTGACCCGAAGGTCTAGTACTGGTATTTGACTCGAAGGTCCATCATATGACCCGAAGGTCCAACATATGATCTGAAGGTCCATCATATGACCCGAAGGTCCATCATAGTGGCTCGAAAGCACACAAAAGCATCAAAATCATCAAAACATCAAATATTTCAATTAACGAGTCCGGAATTAACCGAAATAGCAAACGCACATGTCCCATACCACGAGTTTTACTAAATCGTTTGATTCTCTTCATCGTTTCCTTGAAAGTGCAAAATTGTGTATTTTGTAAAAATACATTTTACATTCTCAAACGGACAAGCCCGGAATTAAGCGAATCAGTAAAAGAAAGGGGTCATAGTCCTCGATTTTGCTGAAACATTTAAATCGCTTCCTCATTCTTTTGAAAGCGCAAACTGTAAATTCCTGAAAACAATTTTATTTATTTTATAAAAATAACAATTCACATTCTCAACTGGACAAGTCCGGAGTTAAGCGAATCAGTAAAAGAAAGGGGTCATAGTCCTCGATTTTGCTGAATCGTTTAAGTCGCTTCCTCATTCTTTTGAAAGCGCAAACTGTTAAAAATTTATAAAACAATTTTCATTTTAAAACGATTTTCCAATCACGTGATTAAAGCAACAACATCAGTAGCAATTTCGAAAAGAAAATTGTACTTCTCAAAACACCGTAAAACGGACTCAAAATCAGCAATGCGGAATAACCGCTTGAAAATCCACTTTAAAAATCTGACGGTTACTGAAGCCAAAGCGACAGAAATTTCTCAACGTCAAAATCTCATCACAATAATTCGCATCAAAATGTAATACCAGTGAATTTTCATACATTAAAAATGTCAACAAAACACCGTGCTTCAAAAATTTAGCATCGGTGTAAAAATCCCGTTATAAAAATAACGGCAACAAAATACGTTCAAACCAAACATCGGTTCAACGTAAAACTAATGCAGTAACGTGCAACCCAAATTTACACGTATACTACAAAATGAACAAAGAAATCATTCGAAGGTATCTTCAATGAAGATAATTCAAAACAGCAAAATCTAATCAATATATGATTAGCATAAAAGAAAACCAGCAAAAATCTCAACAAAAATCACATAACTGCAGTCGCTTTGAATCCTCAAATTGGATTCGAAACTTTCAAAGAAACGAAATAAACACAGTTATGTAAACAACAAATGAAATTTATTTCAATTTCATATTTTGATTTTTAAATCAAAAAGATTATCAGTTGTACTCAGCGAAGACAGTTTCACTGTTTCCGTTGCGCACTCCGATAACCAAAACACAAATTATCAATCAACAAAACACAATTCCACTCTTATTTTTAAATAAAGACATTTAAAAATTTCATCATAAAAACTTTAGTTTTGACTCAAAGCACAAATAAAACATCAACAAAAAGTTGTAACACATGTTCCATCCAAGTTATGTTTTATATTATGTCCATAAACCCCCAAGCTCTGATACCAACTGTGACGCCCCACCTCTATGCTCACAATAACAAAGAGTATTAAAAGAAATACTGTCTGTTATTACGAAGAATAAGGCTGGATAGGAGCGGCCATCCGTAGTTGGCCTTATAGTAGTATTAGTTACCTCGATAGGAGTGGTATATATTTTTCATTTTTCGTCTCTTATTTATTTACTCCCATCGACATACCCAATTCTAGTATAAAACGAACTACGATGGTTCATAATAGTTTAGGACAATATATATAATAATAACACAGATAATAAAAATGCGGAACATAGATAACAAAAGTCTCATATATATATATATATATATATATCTGATGTCAGTTACAATACATTTGACACGATACATATGATACAACTACAACTGTCGACTCTGGAAGTTATATATACAAGTACATTATCAACTAATATACATGAATACATATCAACCTATACTATGACACAACTACTCCAAAAGATGTGAAAAGTCTTCATAGCTCAAATAACAACCCAAAGCAAGATATCTACAACCTGAAATACTCGGGTCTAACCCGAGTATTAAATTCAAAAGAAAATAATACACGGGTCAGTCTAATTCAAACTCAGTTATTAATGCACAGAAGCAATAATAATCAAATAACGAATAGACGACAGTTACAGAAATCTCGTATATCCGACTCCTCGATAAGAGAATCGGATAACGGCAGATATAACACTAAATATTGTTAAACAACAAATCAGCAAATCCAAATCATCAACAAAGATAAATAAAAAGGATTATCAATGAAGATAGTTTAGAAAACAACAGAATTGTCTAAACGACAATTAACAACAAAATCCAATTATTAATTAAATAATTAGAAACTCAGAATCTAATTATCAAATAGATAGTTAGAAAATCTCAAAATGATCAATCAAATCAAACTAAAATACAGTTTCAGTTATTGAATTGAACACAAAACAATTCAAACAATTGAAATATCAATTAAAACGCCAATTCTGTGTGGCTGCAGTACACGCACGCGTGCACTGCCTTGCCACTACAGTGATAAAATAAGAACTAGCATAAGGTCAAACCCAAATCATGCTGGGTTCAACTCAAGTGTACATGACTCGAGAACAAAAGCACATAGACATCAAGCTACAAAGCTCAAGCTATAACACAGTACACCAGATCAAGCAACAACCCGACTACATGAATGCACATGAGGACCAGGCTACACAATGAATACAATGCAACAAAGGAATGTATCAGTCTTGAACAAGACAGTCAAACCAGAGGCTCGAACTCAAGTCAGCAACAACATAAGTATAGACAAATGAAGACTGCATGATGATATTCAACATGCTATGCAACCTGAACCATGAACTACAGGTACAAAGTGTCGACCAAGCTAAATCAACAAACCTCTCAGAGGCCAGATGGATCAATATGGCAACAAGGCAAATATACATGAATATATGTACACTATGTCAACATAATAGCATGAAGCAAATTACTCAAATCCAGACACAATGAATGCATGAAGGCAATCAGGACAGTGGTTCTACACAACATCAAGTGCAGTCTCTACATGAAAGAAGTCAACATATACGATCAAGTGAAGTCTGACCATCAAGTTCAAATCATCCAAGTTCAAAGTGCATACATGATTATCAAGGCATCAAGTATACAATTTAAATGCAACAGTGGAACAAACCAAAATGCAGACCAGAATCAAGGCAGGAGTATCAGACTACAAAGAGGACAGAGCAATGAAGACTACAAGGAAATACAACACTGCTTCATATATATGACATACCTGACAACACATGCAAATGGAAGCACAGCCCAATTACATGAATGAATTGATATGTAGTGCACCATGTATATACAAATTACATACTGCAATATACAAAGGACAACAGTCACTCAACTTCAAGCATGCAACTAAAGCCTCAGTCAGCTACAACTCAAATGCAAATACCATAAATCCAGACTGCATGATGAACCAACTACACAACTCGAAGCACAGTGCACATAGGCCAGTGTACAATAATGCCAATGGAGACTAGACAACATGAATATGAAGACCACAATTATGAACTGAATAGACAGTGCACAACAACTCAATTCAAACTACAATGAACATGTAGACAAGATAAGTGTAGTATCTACAGGGGTAACATAAATGGCCAGAGCCAAACACAAAGGAATGAACACTGTCAAACAATTTCGAAGAGAGGTGGCAACATGACAAAGCAACAAAACTACACAGTTTTGAAAACAATGCAAAGATACATCATGAACAAATACAGTGACAAGTTACCCAGTTTCAAATGAACTCAAGAGTTAAACTCAATTTCTAAATGTACAATGAAACTGTCAATGGTGAAGTGTCAGACTTCAAATGAAACAGTGATGTATACAAGGAAGTGTAATTGCAAGAGTAGACTCAACGATACATGCATACACACCTACTATTGTATATATGCACATATATGAAGTCACACAAAATTTGTCAAGCAATTTCAAATTAACAGTTTTCTCAAAACCAAAGTCAAAAGGAAATCATCGTTCCAGTCAAAGAACGAAATCAAATCGGAATCGAACAAATGAGCAATGAGACCACATCCGAGTACATCAACTCATAGCCGAGGTGGTCTAGAGTAGAATCGAACAGAGTCAGATGTAGTAATTTTCAAAGTTAACAGAGAATTCAAAGCAACATAAGCCGATGTCAAACAGAGAACGCATCACATATTCACAAAGTCAGGCAACGTCAACAACTGGAGCCAGTAATCTCAATTTGAACGGCAACAGTGAATGGCAACAACAAGTACAGGACAGTGACCAATCAATGTCAAATACAGTCAAGCCGTGAGTATCGATTAAAAAGAAAATCACGTATTTGAAAATCGGTTTTAAAAAGAGAAATCAAACCAAGACAGAAAACATCAACATTCAACCTAATCGAATGGCCGAAAAATCAAGTGACAACTTCAAACAATTAAATGCATACGAACTCAAATAAAGGAGATTCGAACTCATATAAACGAATGAAGATCTCGAATTATATAAAAACAGACGATAGAATAGATGTGAGTGAAAATATCACTCACCTCCTATCAAGGGCGCAGACAACCGATCGCCAAGCAAGCATGATAAACCATCCACCTGATCGAAATTTAAAGTCGGCCTCTTCAGTATTCACGAAAACCCTAATTTGCAAAGGAACGAACTAAAACGAGCATGCCCTAATTTGAGAGGCCGCCATTTGTTTTTCTTTCATTCAATTTCTTTAGGGTTGTGAAAATGAAGAAAAAGGGGAACGGGCTGAATATTTTAAAAGAAGGGAACGGTTCGCCTAAGATGATTATCACGGCAAAATATAAAAATGAAAATATGGCCCAATACAAATTTTTATAAAGTCCACATATCATTCTCCAAATTTTTAAAAGAAATTAGTTCGGTTAAAATTTCCACAGAAATTAACAAACAATCTAACCGTCATTTTGACGACAATTAACTGTTATAAAACTTCGGGTTGTTACATTATGAGGGTCGCTCCCTTTAGGGTATGTCATTTCCTTTTGGAAAAGGGTGGTATCAGGTATGGAGCCCTGGTATTTAACCTATGTGGATACTCCAATCTCATTTACTGTATGATTATTGTTTGATCGAGGCGCCTCGGATAAAGGTCCCAAAGGACCGGGGGTGGCATATTCGTGTAGTAGTTACCTGGTGTCAGAGGTAACCCGGCCTTGTGGTTGCAGAGAGCTAGTTAGTTCTTGGGACGTCCCGCCAGAGGCGATCCCATGTGGCATAGGAAGTTCCTTAGCTTGACCATTTGTTGGAAATCCAAAGAAACAATACGAACCTTGTACGGCTTTAGTTGTATAACCTGCTATGGAATGTGGCGGTAACCTGCTATTGAACATAGTAGCTATAGTAGGCATAAGTGCGGAATGCCTATGCTGGCTAAGATTAATATTATACTTTCGAAATGTTTTCTGCACTATGCACTAATAATAATAACCCAATGATTTTGCGTAGTAAGCATGTTTGACTATCATAAGAAGAAATCTCCTCCAATTCTGCGTTTGCATTGTGTGTGTGGCGGGAGGTCTTATGGTAGTTTCATTTTCCAAAAGCATTGCGAATGTCTTTTACTTCCTTTGTTGTTGTTTAAAGATAAACTGTTTTCGTTACTCACACCAGTCCCACGACTGACTCGGAGTTTATTGTTCCCTTCCTAAACTCTGTGTGCCCACAATTTTCCACACGGGCAGTCTAGAGTTGGGTTTTTCAGATAGTCAGGCTTAGTAGATTATCTGGAGCTAGTTCAGTTCATCGGAGATCAGGACTGACGTTGCTTATCTTGGTGCAACATGATGGTGGTTCGAGTTGATGTTGGAGTTGTTGGAGTCATTCTCTTTTGTAGATCATTTGGAGTGATCTCTTCCATTATTGTTATTTCCGCTGTAGCATTGTATCATATCTCTGATATTGTTGTATCATATTGATATCATTGTTGTATATCATATTGGATATTGTATTCATTGGAGTTGTATATGATATCATCTGTTTTCTTTTCTTCCGCTGTGTTTTTATACTTAATGGTGTTATAAGCTCCGGAGAGCCAGATTCGGCGTTTGAATCTGTGGCATTTTGAGTACAAGTGAAGTACGGGTGCCGATTTTCGAAGGCCGAGTTCAGGATCTTCACAAAAGACACATTGGGAGGCAGTAAAGTACATTTTCAAATATCTTAGAGAAACTCTAGGCCATGGGCTTGTTTTTGACGGCAGAGATAGAGATTTCAGATTGGTAGGATTTTGTGATTCTGACTATGCCGGGAATAAAGATCGAAGGAAGTCAACCTCCAATTATGTGTTCACTCTTGGAGGGACAACTATTAGTTGGAGAGTGAGGTTGCAGACCGTTGTTGCTTTGTCTACTACAGAAGCAGAGCTTATAGCAACTATTGAAGCGGCTAAGGAGGCACTGTATTTAAGGTAGTTGATATGTGATTTGGGCTTCGTGTATGATGGAGTAGAAGTGAATTGTGACAGTCAAAATACAATTCACTTAGCTAAATATCAGGCTTTTGGTTCAAGGACGAAGCACATAGAGGTGAGAGAATCTTTTCTTGTCTCAATGAATGAAGAGAAGCTAATTCGTTTTCAGAAGGTGCACATAGAGGAGAACGCAACAGACATGTTCACCAAGTCCTTACCAATTGCAAAGTTCGAGCATTGCTCGAACTTGATCCGCTGATCTAGGTGCCACAAGGTTGGGGGTGGGGGTTGGTAGATGGAGACATTTATTTTCATCAAGAAGATTGATAGATCCTACATGGAAAGGATATGTTTAAACACTTTGTTGGTGGGCAGTGGTGTTGCCGTAATTCATTGAAAAGTGTAATGGATAATGGTATTGTCGAAGCTCATTGGGAATGTATCCGCTATGTTCGAGACTGTTCAAAATATGAAAGTGCAGATGGAGTTAGATGGCTTTGTTTAAAGATATATATTGTCTTTAGGTGGAGTGTTGAAAAATGTGATACAATATTAAGTTTTGTTGTTTTGTTTAGTTCCACATCACGGGATAAGTTCAATCCCAAGTTTCAAAGCTTATATTTAAAGGAGCTCATGTAATAGAAATATCTTGTACCAATATCTGTAATCTTCTCTCTCTGTATTAATAAAATTCTTCTCCCCGTAGTGAACATACACTATCACATTGATAGTGGAACCACTTTAAAAAATTTGGTGTGCTTCCTTTTCATATATTATTAATTGGTTAATTTCACCTTTCTAAGGTGAACAATCCCGATAATTTTATTTGATTGTTTCGCCATTTCTATAATCGATCCTATTTGTTCCCACATCGGTGTTATTGGATAATACCAGCTTGGAAGGATAAACCCCAACAAAAATAACTATTAACTTTGACCTTAAAATATATGATTGGATGCACCCAATTTTTGTCCATCACTAACCAATATGTAAGGAAGAAAATTTCTAAAATTTGAAGTAATAATCGGTTATTGAATGCAAATAAAACAACAACTACTTAAATAAAAAAGCGACTTACATTAAAAGTTATATATTTGTGTGTGTATACAACACACTATATATAATAGAAATGAGTACTCGTAAATTAGAATTGTCCAATTTTAAGTGGAAAAATGGAAGAGATAATGAAAATTACATCTACCATTTAGTAGAAGAATGTGATTGCTTTCTTTTCGAATGTTTTGAGAATTGAATAGACCTAAATATTGACATGGTAAAGAAGAAGAGAAATCGGTAGTTGGAGATAGTAATAAAGCAAGGCCACCTCCACTTAGATCTGTATAGAGGGAGAGAATAACAAACAAAAAGGTAATGGAGAAGGATAACAGTTCATTAGATTGAGACTTAAATTTTAGAGGAACGAGATAGAAAACATAGCCTTTAGCATGTTTTGAATACTTGGCCAGATCAAAAAGGCCATTAAATATGATTATCGTTGCACCATCGAGAATCAAATTGGAACGGTTGAATCCAAAGAAAGTGAAGTCATCTTCACCAAAGGCTGAGTTTATCTAGAATGGAAGGAAAGGCGGTATATATAAAGAAGAGAATGCATTTTCATTTTCTAAATATAATTCATTCAAAAATTTCCTTGCGTTCCTCGTTTTAACATATTGATTGTTTGACTTGACAAATAAACAGAAATTTTATAATACTCCATTTGTACTTGAAACAAATTTTCTTCTCATATTTGAAAGGGATGGTATATATAATGTTTGTAGTTCGTGGAAACTTTCAAACAATCGGAATTAAGACTCTTATTTGGATGAAGTACTTACAGATTCAACCTTTACCCTATATTGTTGATATATAAACATACCATACTCTCTAGTAAATCAAATGCAACATTTACAGTATTATATCTATATTATACATTGAACATCAACTTCAACCATTACATACACTCAAAAAAATAAACTTTAAGGATATACATATAAATAACATTTGCTACTTATTTCCCTTTTGTTTTTAAAAGTATTATATTTAACTAATATGTTTGTTATTGAAAAATCCATGAACTTATATATGAGAAAACTAACCTCACATATTGATAGAATAAATATGAGCCAATGACCAAACCATATCACAAATAATTTAAAAGCTACAAAAACATTGATATGACTGTATATGTTCTCAAATCTAACATCGATGATGGACTAACATGGTTTTCTTGATTGCTTCATTGCTAACATAAATCAAAATATGTAAATATTAACTTTGTAAATTTAAGTCCGAAAACCCTTTATACTCCAAATAACAAAATTGTACAAAGTTGAAATTGATCGAAGGCAAGACCAATATTCATCCTAGAGGAATGCGTCCAAAAGTGCCACATCCAACCAATTTTTTACCTCTATAAATCATGTGCTTTGCATATATAAATTAAGTTACCTAAAAAAGGAATAATTTAAACAAATAACACACCATCCAAGTTGTGACATACTGTAAGGAAAACATAAGACTGTTGCATCAATCAATCATATTCTGTTCTGTTAAGGTTAACCACTCTTCGAATTTCTTCTTCCTTTAGCTCTCTAATTGTTCATGAAAACTACAAATAATATTTGACATCCATATTTGTGAGCATGTACTGTTAATGCAGGATTCTTACATGAGCCCATATGAATCGACGGTTTATATTGTATAAAACATGATGTAAGTATATTTATAACGTCGTATCAACGATGAATAATATTTCTTTTAAAATAAAATGATACTGTGAATATACTATATATAACACATAATATATACAAGTATGACTCATAAGGCACCACTTGACTCTACAAATAGAGTATCAAAAAACAAACTTTTTGAAGGAAATCTTGGTCTATTACACTTTCAATTGTCATCAAGGGAATATACAGATTGATATGTATTAACATCATGTATGTATTAAAGGAATATTTAGATTACAAATGAGAATTTCTTTATCAAATAAGGGGCGCAGAGTTAGTAAACCGAGTTCGATGAACTGAAATTGAGAGCGACGATGTGCGACCTACCATTTTTGACGTAATGTTAGTGGACAGAATTCCAGATTGTGAACAACGATGGAAGGGGCGAAGCTTTTGATGAAAAAAATGTGGAGGGTCGTCGAGTGCAATGTCAAGGTCGACGACGAAATGAACGGTGTGACCTGTGAAAGTATATACAGAGGAGGAAAGGGTTTTTTTTCTTTGGAAACGAAACAAGGAAGTTAAGTTGGGAATTAAAAAAGGGAAGCATAAGTATTTGCAGAGAAATGAGAACAAAAGTGGCCGCCAAAACAATCACTACCCGCGTAAACAATTGGTATTAGACAGCGGTTTTATAATTTATATTTAATGTGGGAATTAATTTAAAAAACAAAAATTTGTATATTTTTTGCCTCAAGGACACGACCTCAATATTTTAATCACAAGGACAAACATTTTTCTAAAAATTATTCATAATGACAAACATTCTTTCAAAATTATTCATAAGGACAAACATTTTTTCAAAACTGCTACCGAACTAAAAACTGATACCTAAAAACTGCTACCGATAATTACAAACTGATACCTAAAAACTGTAAAAACTGATACCTAAAGAAAGTTGTCCTTCAGGCTAAAATACTGAAGGTCTGTCCTTGAGGCTAAAATGTTGAGAAATTTTGTCTTTGACAATAATTTCCTGTATATTTAATTATATAATGGTAAATTTGAAACAATCACAGCCCTTTGCATTAAACGATGTTATATAGAGTTGTAAAAAACAATTTTTCTTATAGTGGCGACTCTTCACCACTATAAAATTATATTTCTTCCAAAAACTCAAAAATCAATTTACCCTCTTATTTTATTATTCTTTACACATCTCTTTTCATAGAAATGAATTCAAACATCAATTTCTCACAACAAAAACTAAGTGACAATCTAGAAGTTAACTCTTCAATCATTTACGAATGCTCAATGCTTCAGTATTCACAATCAACGACACTTAGAGTTGAGTCGAATGCAAATGATCAAAGAAAAAGAAAAAAAAATTCAATTCTCTTCAATGTTTGATTTCTTGTTTCGCTAAAGAAGTTCAAGGCAACACCCTCGATGCTCGAGCTCTAAAGTGAAAGTGGAACATGAAGATTGGGATATTATCAACACCAATCCAATCTTTGGATCCGAAGAATGGACCAAAGTTCCCAAGAAAATCTAGTTGTAATATGTATTTAAAATATGTATTTATTATTTGTACATTTTAGTCTATATAACTAAAACTAATTTTTATGTAATTAATTGTCTATTAGTGTGTATAAGTGTAAAAATTGTGATGCATGGTTTAAATAAATGTAATTATATATATATATATATATATATATATATATATATATGTGTGTGTGTGTGTGTGTGTGTGTGTGAAGTTGTTTCCTATATTTATTATTTAGCAATTAATATAGATTTTAATTCAATACACAACATTATCACATTTCATAATATTAAATGTATTACATTTATGGGGAGATTATTTTTCTTTACCTTTTTTCGTTGATGACAAAGGGGGAGAAAAATATAAATTATAATATATGCATATACTAAGGAGGAAATATTCAAAATAGAGGGATTTACCAATTTAGGGGGGTTTAGATTATATTTTATAATAAAAATATTTACATGGCTGTCATATCAAAATGGGGGAGATTGTAAATACCACACATAAAATATCCAATACCACGTATATTTACAAGTACATGATAATCGAGTTTGAAGACTGATCGGTAAAAAGACTAGAGGCTAAGATTTAGAGATGATCAAGAAAATTAAAAATTCATGATTTTAAAGACAAAGACATGAAGAGTTCAAGAATATAGATAATAGTTAATAGGCATCAGATAAAATTTTAAAGTCCTTGAATAACAACTTTTTTTTCTTTGAATACTCTCTTACAAAAGTATTTATTTTATTTTCAAAATATATTTCTACAAATTTTTTATAAAAGTTTTATATATTAAAGTATTTAAAAACTATATTTAAATTATTTTACAAATTTTCAAGAATTTTGAAACACCTTAAAAGTGTTGTTGTTTTTCAAAACATACAAGGATATGTCGACATACCATTCCTATGTATGTCGACATATGTGCCACTGAATATTTTTAAATTTTTTTTAAGAGTTGTGATTTTTGGCCCCATCTCTTTACTAATAGACATGTCCCTTCAAACACTATATAAAGGGGACTGGAAAATGAATTTTAACAAAAATATTCTCTACATTCTTCTTACTCCAAATTCTTATTATATATTTCATAAAATCCACTTTTTGTACTCTTCAAAGCCACTTGAATTAAATACCTACTTCACTACATTCATTCTCTATAATCTACTCGCTATTTTGCAAGAATTCTTTCATCAATTCAAAGATCTAAGTGCTATAAAAGGGTTATAGGATATTCTGTATCCAAGTTACAACTATTTGTATTTGGAATCAACAACACTCTACTACAAATTTGTGCTGGTGTGCTTTTTGCCCACTATTAAATTTTGTTGGTGTGCTTGTTGCTCGTTCAAATTAAGTGGATATGCTTGTTGTCCATTTGAATCAAGTGGTCGATCTTGTTGCCTGGTTAAATCAAGAGTGTCGACCCTAAGCTCAGAAAGTCAGGATGGTGTGTCTTATTTCCTTGAAATCAAGATTGTATTATGTTTGCTTGCCACCTTATTAAAGTGGGCATTTGAAAGTAATTCTGATATAAATGTTGTACAGGACAGGATATAGTATTAGTCAATCCGAACTAGTATAAAACTCCTGGTGTCATCTCTCTTGGTTTTACTTTATTTTTACTGCACTTATAATACACATATATATGTGACTGTCTGTTAATATATATCTTTGTTGACTATCTGTGTTTTTATTTAAATTTTAAAACTACTTAGAAAAGTTCTATATAAGTTATAAAGCACTATTCACACTCCCTTTAGTGCTAAAGTAGTCTTAAGATATGTTCACACTAGTATAAACTATACTACACTATTTCCCACAGTAGTTTGATCGCTGTTGGGGCGTTGCGTAATCTTGGCTTGAAGGGTGTAATAGAAAAGGTTTCGTTGAAATTTGCAAATGGCTCATTGATAGTGATTAAAGGGGAATAAGCTGAAAAACTATACTTGCTGAAGGGTACCATTGTTGTTGTGGAGTCTTCTTTGGTTGTTGATTATGTTGATTTTGATTCTACCAGATTGTGGCATTTTCGTACGGAACACATTAGAGAGCATGGTTTGGAGGTGTAATGACCTTAATTTTGACTAACATTATTTAGAAAATTTAATTAGATAAATTAAATGAAATACCGTAGATAGTTAAGGGATTGAGATTTGTTAATTTAGAAGGAGCCGTGCCTTGATGAATGTAGAAGCAAAAGAAAATTTAAAATAAGTAAGTAGGAGGAATATGATAAGGGTAAAATGAGAACATCCTTCATTCTAATACCCTAAACCCTTCTATCCTTCATTCCTTATTCATTTTACATTCACAAACAAAACCAAAAACCCTATTGAGCTCGGACGGCCACCATTAAGGAGATTCAAGAAGAAGAAAAGCTAGGATTCAAGTAGAAAGCTTAAGCAAATCAATCAAAGGGCAAATCTCAACCTTCTTAACACCAAGCCAAGGTGAATAATTAAGTTACATCTCACTTTTTGATATTGATTTCGGTTTCAAGTTAGATCCGAAATAATTTTGCAAGTTACATGCCATGTTGTGTTTGTTGAAATGGATATATATGCTTGTTGATGATTTATATTGTTTCATATAGATTTTATGATAAGTTTGGATTGAAAAACCTATTAAATGGCATCCATATGATTTTTGTTTTTGATATATGATCAAAAACATTATTTTCGAAGTGGGTTTCAATTTTAATAATTTTCTAAGTAATTGTGGATCTATTATGAATTTTCTATGAGAGAAAATAGTTACTATTGGGTTTCAATTATTTAAGGCAGTTATATAATGATTTCGGATTCGAAATTTATATATGTTAGAAAACATATTAAAAGTGAATTATTATGATTTTTGGGGAATTTTCTTAAGTATTTTACAATGGTTATAAAATTATTTTAGTTAAGGGAAATAAATGTTTATATGTTTTATCAAGGAGAATGGTTTATTTGCTTAAAATGTTTTTAATTGTAAATTTTGAATTTGGCAGCCTTTTTAGAAAAGGATTTTGATGAAGAAATGGCAACCAATCACATTTTGACCAATTAGGCAACTTAGGTGAAAAGAAATTACTTTGATAGGCATAAAATCAATTTTGTTACGAATTACAACTTTGCCACATCCTTTGTTTGCTTCCGTCACCATGCCAAATTAGACCTTCCGCACCTATTCGAAATCGATGCACATGATATCAAGCAATTGGTATGTAGTGTATTGGAGAAAGGCAGAAGGAATGATGGTGTCGAAGGCATGCTTCCGAAAGGGGTTGAAGCCACTCTAATTAGCTTTCGAATCAATCAACTTACCTTTGTTTAAAAAATGAGGCTTTCGAAAAAGTTGTCGCTTGCCTTTGTTTTTAGAAAGTATCTTTCGATAGAGTTGCCACATACTTTTGTTTTAAAAGAAGCTTTCGAAAGGATAGCTGCTTTTGAACCTATCTGATACCCCTGCTGCTGCATTCATACCTCTCGAATTAGTTAAGGCCGTTATAGCCTTAAGAAAATGTATTCGTAACGGGTGCTTTCAGCTTTTAACTTTGAAGCCGCCTTCTCAATTCTTTTGAAAGGGTCATATGGCTGCTTTCAAATTGTTTCGGAGGCAATGGTTTCGAAAGGGTGGGTTTCAAAACTTTCCTCTTTCTTTTGCTTGGGATTAATGCTTTCAAAAGTAATGCTTTCACCTATGTTCTTTATGACCCTTTAGTTATATTAAATGTTAAACCCAATGGTTTCGAAAGGAATAATTTTAAATTGTTTTGAAGGAATGTTTCCACAAACCCTTACTTGAACCCAATGCTTTCGAAAAGATATGTTATAAGTATTTCGAAGGGGAAGTCCCTAATGCTTTCGAAGGGTATATTTTAAGTGTTCCGAAAGGTTTGTTTTAAGTGTTTTGAAAGGAAGGTTTCCAATGCTTTTGAAAGACAAGTTTAAATGGTTTCGAAAGGGATGTTTAAAGTTTTATATAATGGTTTCAAAAGGGATGCTTTCAATTATTTTGAAAGGGATTGCTTAAGGTCTAAACAAATGTTTCGAAGGTATTGTTTCGGCCTTATAGCCTAAAGTTTTCTAAGTTAAAAAGAGAACTTATTTTGAAGGGGCAGATAATCCTATTGGTTAGATTTCATCAACATTGTTTTATGTAAAGCAAATATCATAACATAAGTGTTTTGAGTAAAGCAAAGTGTATGATTTCCTTGTTTTATAAAAATATGATTTCAAGGATAAATCGTTTGCAAAGATTGTTTACGAGGAAATGAAATTTGAATAGGGTAGTTAACCCTAAATTTATGACTCAGATATTAGAAGACTGGATGAGCCTGGTATATGGTCGCGCCCAATACTTTAGTTAATAGCCCCTAGTTAATATAAGTCCAAAATTCCAATGTGTAGAGCTATGTCATAGTTGGGACTATAATAATGTTACACACATAAGGGAATATACCGAGTAAAGATAGGTTATTGGTGAGCCCGTAAAACCATTAGAATCATTTGACCCTAGAAGAAGATAGTTAAGGGCAGATAGCCCAGTATTGTGTCTAATAGAATTATAGAAGTAAGAATGTTTATTATGTCTGGTAGGTTTGAGTCAGCCGGTTTTTAATAGCTAGCTAGATAAAACTATAGTGTGGACAGATAGTCCATTGATTACCCGATTTATATGCATATATGTTATTGCTGTTATTGTTATAATCAATCTGATTGTAGGTTTTTGATTTGCAAAAGATATGATTTTAAAAGGATATTAGTGAGGGGAAACCCATTCCGCTAGGTGGCATGGTCTCACTTAATATTCGAAAACTGAGATGTAATAGAATTATTCACACCGGGCTTTATGTCTAAATTGAAGTTTATGTTTTCCCCTTAAACTCTCGGGTGCTCAAAATTAAATTTGAATAGATTGAGAGTTAAGGACTTTTCAGGTTTAGTAGGTTGGACGAATAAGCTTCTGAAGATGTACAGGAGGCAAAGCTAGCTATGTAGGAGCTATTTAGTATTATTTCCACTGTGATGTATTTATGACTGATATGTCTATCTAGTACTCTGATCATCCAAGTATGCATCTTCATCTGTCACCCTTGGCGTAATTTATAATAATTATATCTGATCAAAACCTAGGAATTGTTTTGGGATTATGTAATTGAATATGAAATATTGATTTGAAATGTAATCAGAAAAGCTGTCTTGAAATCTGTGTGGGTTTTATTTCATATTCAAGTGCTTCTGATATTATGGATACCTTTAACATTACCGTATTTTATCACCGGAAGTTAGTACTGTAGATGGCTGTAGCATCTGTAGCACTTAACTTCGGGCCTCAAAGTAGGGGATGTTACAATTTGGTATCAGAGCAAGATTTATAAAAACTTAAAAGAAATTTTAAACTTAAAATGAATTTTGAAACATAATCCTGAAGAATTAGAGAAAAGATTGGGGTATGGGATAACGCTATAGTAACATACTTGTATTTGCTATATATAAGTATATGCTTTATATCTATTTCTCCCATCTGTCTTAGGCTATTCTTCTGCATCTTACAAAGGCTCGAATGTTGATTTTAAGGAAGTAAGATATGGATGCTAGGAATGGAAGAGTTAACATTGGTGGAGTAAGCACCACAACCGATGGAAATGCCAGACCAAACACTAGAAGGAATCCGGGTCGGGCACAAACTACTAATGTGGGTGCTGGAGCGCCAAAAGTTGATATGGGAACTATGTATCAGTTCTTCGTCAACATGATGGAAGCTGAAGCTGTTGCGGGATTAGTTGTAGGAAATGCTGGAGAAGGAAATCAGGGAGCTTCGATGGTAAATAACTATGCAGTACTAAGCAAAGATTATGCTAGGCTTGGAGGAAAGCCGTTTGTCAAGACTGAGGATGCAAATGAAGTAGAGAATTGGTTGCTTCATTGCGAAAGGGTCTTTGGTGATTTGGGACTCAATGATGAACAATAAAGAAGATTGGCATCCAGTTAGTTGCAAGGAGCAGCACTGTACTAGTGGAACAGTGTTATTGAGGGAGTAAATGAAGAGACCATGACTTGGGCAGAATTCAGAAGGAGATTTTAGGAAAGATTCATGTCGAAAATTGCCAAGTCAACTCTGCTCAGGAAGTTTGCTGAGTTGGTACAAGGAGACATGACAGTGCTGGAGTATGCTACCAGATTTGAGGAGCTATCGAGATACGAATATGCTACGATTGATACGGTTATCAAAACGAATGAGAAGTTCATCCGCGAATATAGACCCGAGTTGCTAAAGCAACTCCACCACATATTAGGGATCCGTGCGATGTAGTTGTTGAGATGGCTTTGATGCATGAGGAGATGCTTTCTCTCTTTGATGACAACAAAGCAGTGGAAACCCAAGATGGGAAGAACCGAAAGAGAAAGTTTGTCCTTAAGAAAGGCGCTCAAAAAGGAGGAGCAGCCAAGAAAGGGAAGGCTAATGTAGCCTGCTATAAGTGTGATAAAAAGGGACACTATGCTCACGAATGTCGGACAGGCAAAGAAAAGAAGGCTGCTGACAAGAATGGAGTAAAATGCTTCAACTGTGATCAGATTGGACATTATAAGAACCAGTGCAAGGAACCAGCCAAGGATGGAAAGAGCAAAGTGTTTTCATTAAAACCAGCTACCTTAAGACAAACAACAGAGGAGAAAGGAAAAGCGGTGTTGGGAGGTACGCTTTTGATTTGTGGTGTGTCAGTTAGAGTTCTATTTGATACTGGTGCATTGAATTCTTTTATATCTCATAGTTTGGTAGAAAAGCTTAACCTAGAACCCTCATACTTAGTTACTTCCTTATGGGTTGCGAATCCGATAGGAGGTTATGCGACTCTTGGGATGAGATGTGACCACTTAAAGTTTGAATTGTTAGGTTATGTATTTGCTTGCAGCTTGCATGCATTTGATTTCATAGGGTTCGGAATTACTTTGGATATGGATCGGTTAAGTAAAAATATCACTTAGACACCCTAGTTGTAGTGATTGGATCATATACTCCATAGAAAACCCTAGTTTTGAGGTTAATGCTTTGTTGGGTGTTATGGAGACAGAAGACGAGTTGAACCGAGTTTTTGTTGTTAGAGAATTCGTAGACGTCTTTGATCCCGTGATAGGATTACCACCGAACCAAGCCGTTGAATTTCAGATAGATTTAGTACCAGGAGCAGAGCCTGTGAGTAGACCGCCATGTAGAATGACACCTACTGAGATGAAGGAGTTAAAGGTGTAGTTGGTGGATTTAGAAGGTGAGAATTTTATCAGACCAAGCAGTTCACCTTGCGGAGCAGCCATAGTGTTTGTAAGGAAATCAGACAGATCGTTAAGATTGTGTATCGATTATCGTAAGCTGAATGTAAGGACGAAAAAGAACCGATATCCGTTACCTAAGATTAATGATTTGTTCGATCGGTTGAGTAGAGACAAAGTATTTTCCTAGTTGGATTTGGCAACAGGGTTCCATCAGCTTAGAGTAGCAGAGGATATTATTCCTCTGACGGCGTTTAGGACCAGATATGGATCATACGAATGGTTTGTGATGCCGTTTGGTCTAAGTAATGCGCCAGCATTCTTCGTGGACTTGATGAACATAATCTTCCGAGAACATTTGGACAAATTTGTATTAGTTTTCATAGACAGCATTTTGATTTACTCTAAGGATGAAAGAGAGCGAAGTTCATCTTAGAGTGGTGCTCGAGACAGTGAGGCAGCATCAACTGAAGCGAAAATTTTGATGTGTAACTTTTGGAAGAAGGAAGTGAAATATCTTGGTCATATGGTCTTTGAGAAATGGTTGTCAGTAGATCCAGTTAAGGTCGAGGCAGTTAATAATTGGAAGAGACCTGAGAGAGTGACTGAGATAAAGAGTTTTCTTGAATTAGTTGGTTATTATCGAAGATTCGTTAAGAATTTTCTCGAATAGCCACACCGATGACCAAGCTAAACTCGAAAAGATGTGAAGTTTGTCTGGACTGATAAGTGTGAGTAGGCATTCTAGAAACTGAAACATTTACTGACTAATGCACATATGTTAGTTGTTCAAGAAGGGAATTAGGACTTAGTTGTGTACACGGACGAATGTGAAACAGGATTAGGAGCTGAGTTAATGTAGAGGGGTAAAGTGGTTGCCTATGCTTCTCGATAGCTCAGACTGCATGAGTTTAGCTATCCAACTCACGATTTGGAATTGGCTGTTGTAATTTTCGCATTGAAGGTGTGAAGACATTACCTGTTGGGAGAAAGATTCGAGCTGTTCACGGATCATAAGTCACTGAGATATTTATTCTCTCAGAAGGAATTGAACATAAGATAGCAGAGGTGGTTAGAGTTTTTAGCTGCTTATGACTTTGGTATTGAATGCACACCGGGGACAGGGAATAAAGTTGCAGATGCACTTAACAGAAAATATCAGAATGCAGTATTGGCAATAATAGCTAAGTGGAAAGATTTAGAAGCATTGACTACATGCAGAATGCAATGCAGATCTGAGGCTAGTTCTAGTCGAGGAACCGCCATGTTATCATGTTTAGAAGTTCGACTGATGATGATAGAAAGGATTGCTTCTAAACAAGGAGAGGATCCATTATTAGCTGAACGGATCATAAAGTTAAGGAATGGAACAGAGAGCGATGACTTGAAAGATTTTAGTCTTGACCAGAATGGGTGGTTGAGGTAGAAAGGACGACTACGTGTTCCGAGTGTGGGAAACACTAGGAAGGAAGTTCTTAGAGAATGCCATCGTTCGAAGTTCACTATTCATCCAGGAGGAACTAAGATGTATTAGGGTATGAAACGGAGTTTCTACTGGGAATGTATGAAGAGAGATGTAGGCTTATGGGTGAGACGGTGTTTAAACTATCAACAGGTAAAATGTAACATCTCGAAATTTTCGACTTTCGAAAATTCGACATCGATACTCACTTTATCGATTGCCGAGAAATCGAATGCCGGAAACCCGAAATATTATGGTTTAGAAAGAAGAAAAGGTAGAGGAAGAAGAAGATAGAAGAAAAAAAGAAAGAAGAAGAAAATAGTAGAAGAAGAAGAGAAGAACAACAGAACAACAATAGAAACAGAAACAATATCAGAATCTCACATATCGCAGCGGAACAATATATAATAAATAAACACTAGTCTTTTAAAACAAAGAACTATATCAGTTTATACATACATCAATCATCAGAGTCAATATACAACTCAATACAACAATGGACAGTCATATCAACTTGTCCTCATACAGAATACACAGCGGAATAAATAATATCAGATACAAATACTACGTCTCGCCATCCAGCTTGCTTCCAGAGCTCCAGAATATCCAGAATATCCTGATAACATAACTCTAGACTGCCCGTGTGGAAATTGGTGGGCACCCAGAGTTTAGAAGGGAAACAATAAACTCCGAGTCAGTCATGGTGACTGGTGTGAGATCGTAAAACAGTTTATCTTCAAAAGACAACAAAGGAATATTTTAAAATAGATTCGCAATGCTTTTGGAAAATGAGACTACCATAAGGCCTCCCGCACACACACACAATGCAAACGCAGAATCGGAGGAGATTTCTCCTTATGATAGTCAAAGATGCTTGATACGCAAAAATCAAATCATTTTTGATATTATTATTAGTGCATAGTGTAGAAAACATTTCGAAAGTATAATATTAATCTTAGCCAACATACGACCAGTATCGTATGCCTACTATAGCTACCATCTAAACAGTGGTGACCACCGTACGTAAATGGCAGGTTCTACAACTAATACCGTACAAAGTTCGTATTGAAGTTTGGATTTCCAACAAATGGTCAGGCTATGGAACTTCCTATTCCACGATGGGTACGCCCCTGGAAAAGACGACCCGAGAACCTAACCGGATCTCTGCCAACACAAGGCCGGGTTACCTCTGCAAAAATAGGTAACTACTGACACGCGTATGCCATCCCCCGATCGTCACCGATCTTCCCGAGGATCCCCGATTCGCAACAAACCACATAATAATAATGCAGCAACCACATAGGTTAAGTATCTGGGCTCCATACCATGATACCACCTCTATCCAGAAGGAATGACATACACTAAGGGGCGCTACTCCCTAGAACCTTGCCGCATCCTTCCTGTTTCGACCATTTCCGGGGTGTGAGGCTCGACGAAGTCTCGTCCACAAAGCTACGCTTTTCAAAAGCCATGCTTCGGGTCAAACAAATGATCAACCTATGATCACAGAGATATAAGATCAAACAAATGATCATATCACAAATGATCAAACACTGATCATTTCACAGCAACACTCAGTATGCCACGTTACCAAATTGGGAGTATATTACTGATAAATTTCAACTACATAACCTCTGAGCTCGTACGTCTCAGAGAAGGGTGTTAAGCTAAGAGAATAAATTCTCCGCCACCAACAGATATGTATTTGAAAGAAATCAGCTTTATATCTCAATCTGTAACGTCAGACATACAATCCATACAAGTCTGTTCCGGGATCGAACAGAACCGAAGGCACTTCTCACGAAGCCCTTGCACATCTGGATAATTTTCTAATCACGTCCGGACTTCCCGTCACTAAGGGTGATAAAACCTCTAAATCGGAGATCAGCCGATGTAGAGTAACTCGACGGTAATCCTTCCGTTTTCAAAAATATCCGGTCTTCAACACCGGTCATCAAATGCAATTCATAACGACGTATCACATATTCGGAATGGGTTATACGACCCCATGGTCCTTTCCCGGCTAACCCGAATAGTGAGCGCTTATTCAAAAATAAGTGTGGCATTCAAATTCAAACAATTCACAACAAATACCCATTCAAGGTAATTATTGATAGTCGGTTATTTAACTATCAATAAAGATGCGCAACATCATCAGATTCCAAATAATTTTCCAAATTATTTTATCTTCCAAAATATCTTTACTAGATATAAAATTCCCACACTTCAAAAATAAATCAACGTTTATTTTTAAACAGATTTCCATTTCTTTTATAAATTCCATAGTGAATTTATATTTTCAAAATATCTACTGATATACGATTTTCAATCGATTTCAATATTCACTTTCGATTTATCTTTACAAGGATAAATTCTCAAAACGTTCTTTTCATATTGGAAAAGCAATTCCATACTTATTTAAAAAAAATAAGTGTTCACAAATCTATTTATTTTCAACATTAGAAAATATTCAATATACTTAAAATCAAAATTAAGTATATATTTCATTCTTTAAGGAAAACATTTACTATAACAACATCTATTTGAGTCAAAACGAATGTTACGTAAAACATCGTTACGACGACTCAAAATCACTAGTATAGGGATTCGAAATTAAGATAGGTATATAAATCCAAATACTATATAAACATTTCCTTTCGGAAATCATTTACTATAACAACAGTGTTATAGTCCATCATTTCCTTATATTTTCGAAAACGCCTATTTCAACAATGAACGTTGAAATCTATGCTTTCGATTCATAATACATTTTAAAACATCTTTAAAATGTTTAACTTCATTTTTAATATCACTTCTTCAAAAATAAATCCATTTTTATTTAATAATATATTCACTGTCCAAAATCGTGAATATAATTCACTTAACCAAATTTCAATCATCTCTACACATTTTTATTTCAATAAAGATTCGCTATCCAAAATCGCGAATATATCTTCTTTAATAACCTCCTACATTTGATTTATCAAATTCAATTGATTTCGAATTTATAAAACAACGTTTATAAATTCTATTTCTATTTTCTAACAACTTCAATTTAATAAATCTCCTTTATTAACAATTCGATTCATAACTCAAATCTTATACCAACAATCCATAATTATAAGTTAAATACTTATAATTCCTTTATGTTACAAAATCATTTCCATTCATAAGTTCACAATTTATAAATTTCATTTATTTATAAATTCATTTTAACGCTTATAAAAACTTGTTTTATAATACCAACATTTTAAAGTTATAAATATCAATCTTGTACATCTTTTACATACATCGTTTTTTAATAATTCAAAATTTCCAATTAAAACCATTTTATAAATTTCTTAACTATTTATTTCAAAAGAAATTACCTTTTGGTTATAATTCACAAATCTTAACTTTTATAACTTTAAAGTTTGAACGTTTATTTATTAATTCAAAAATTAAATAAAACGTCTACTTCCAAAAATCACTTTAAAATCCTTTTAAAGTAAAAGTCGTTATTTTTAAACTTCAAAACTGAATCCGATGATGCAACAGCACCAATTAGTCAATCACAACAACAAACATCATATATCAATATGATAACAGAATATACATCAATATCTGTAAATAAATAAATACTGGTAAGGAATCCAGTTGGATCCCTCCAACCTATTTCCCTGCATCCACAGACGTTAGCACAATACCCATTCCATTTTGAGGTGGAATATCGCGGTATATGGGTTTTATAAAATCATCCGCTTACTAACGGCGCAATAGGGTCTCATCCGCTATACGAGGCGGGAAATCAATCAATCCAATATATACATATGCCAATATGTATATATTGCTATATATATATATAGATATATCCTACTATATCTAATATCACATCCAAATAGAAATCATATCAAACAATCAATAACTGCAATCCAAATTTATTTTGAGTGAGAAGATCTCACCTTAGCTTTTTAATTTGCCATCCAATTTCCATCTTGACTCGATTTTCTCGATTTATACCTTGTATAAACAATTTTGTAATTGATAAATATTCAAATCAATTTACAATAAATTACCATCTGTTAATTTATTTTAAACTAATAAATTAAATTTTATCGAATGATTTATTTTTAAATAAATTTTCTATTAACTATTTAAATTGATCGAACAATGTATTACTACTTATTTTTGTTTTTATTTGAAACACACTTCCATATGAAAATAGTTTATATATATATTCCAATATCTATAAAAATATGTATTTTCCCATTTTAAAATTTTCTATCTTTCAAAGTTTATCTATATATATACCACTTTGAATTGTAACAAAATTATATTTTACTGTAAATCTTATACAACTGAAAATTTCTAAACTATATGTATTTACTTGCATATATATATATATATATCTCACTGTTTCCATATATTATAAACTACTTCACTGTTAAATTTGAACAACAGATTTTTTTTCCAGACTAAACCTAAATTTGGTGATAGTTTCTATATTAACTTAAGTTTTTAACTAAAGAGGATCGAAAGTACCTCACTGCTAATCGACGAGTGCTGCTCCCTAGACTTCTCGTGCCACGAAAATTTTTGTGACAAAGCCCCACCCTCGAACGTGCGCGCGACTCGAGAACACGGTGGTTGCTTCCAGCTCGAGCTTCTCGATTTCGTGGCCACGCGATTTGAATCGCGACCTCCCTCGCGAGCGCGAGTGCACGCTGTTGCCCAACTCACCATCGATAAACCCTAATTCATGCCCAAGTCGAACGCGACTGCTGGCCTCACAATCGAAATCGCGACAACTGCCGCCTCGTCCTGCCTTGCCGATCACGCGATGCTCGCAATCCCTCTCGAAATCGAGCAGCCCCGAGGAAATTTGAAGAAAGAAGGAGGGCGCCATAAAATTTTGATTTTTCTTTGGGTTCGATTAAATATGAAAGGGTTCGAACTGTTAGTTGTTTCCTTTGAACGAGATACTTGATTTTTCCTTCGAACGAGTTGGAACAAGGAAAAATACGAACGGCGCTCGTTCGTATAAATTTGATTTGAACTCGGTTGCCATTGAAATTTAAATTCGAACGAAGGAATCGAACTGATGGAAGAGGGAGAGGACATGATTATTTTAAAACGAAAGAGGCAGGGTTTGCACGATTTTCTCCCTTGATTTTTGGCGTGAATAAAGGAAGATAACAATATGGGGGAAACAAGGCTAGTGTTGACAAATTTTTAAATTTAAATTTAAAATTGAATTCAATTTAATTTCAACGCGTTCATCTATCGTGTGCTCACATAACAACTCTGATCGATACGAAATTTGAAATCCGGTAATAATTCGATATTACGGACCCAATGGAACTGGTTTCGTCAAATTCCGAGACTGTGACTCGGACGGCTATTTTTAAATATCGATACGAACGATATAAAATTCAAGACTGAACAAATTGTTTCCAAACTCAATTCTGAAGCTTCTATTATCTTCAGTAATATCAATACGAATTTTAAAAGCTTTCGAAATATTTTTCTTCAACTTAAAATTGAAGATTCAAATTTTTATTCAACTTACAGTTGATTAAATTTTTATAATTTAATCGCCAAATTATTCTGATAATTTGAAATTCAAATCAAACCATCGTTCAAATATTTAAAATTAATTAAATATTTTCACTTTAAATTTGTTCAAAATTCTGGGTCGTTACATAAAAGCTGAACATCAGAAACCAAGTGGGTTATTTCAGCCTTTAGATGTTCCAGTCTAGAAATAGGATTCTATCTCAATGGATTTCATATATGAGTTGCCAAGGTCAAATAGAGGAAATGAGTTATATGGGTTATAGTTGATAGATTGACTAAGAGTGCACACTTTATACCCGTTAAGTCGACCAGGACAGCACCGGATTTAGCTAAGTTATTCATGAGGAATATAGTTAGACTGCAAGGAATTCCTAGTAGTAAAGTAAGTGATAGAGATTCCTTATTTACTAGCGAGTTCTGGAAGAGTCTACATGAAACTTATGTGCCAAGCTCATGATGAGTACCGCTTACCATCCATAGATAGATGGGCAAACGGAGAGAGTTAGCAAAGTCTTAGAGGATTTATTAAAAGCTTGTGTGCTAGATTTCGGAGGATCATGGGTAGACCATCTATACTTAGTTGAGTTTTTGTATAACAAGAATTATCAGATTAGTATAGGGATGTCACCGTTTGAAGCATTGTATGGAAGGCCATGCAAATCTCCCGTTTGTTGGTTAGAAACTAGGGATAGACTAATTCTTGGACCGAACTTGGTTAAAGAAGCTATAGAAAAGATTGAGTTAATACGAGCTAATATGAAGGAAGCTCTAGGCAGAAAAGTTATGCTGATAAAAGACGATTGGACTTTTCTCAGTCGGATATCACGTTTTTGTCAAGGTGTCACCAATGAAAGGTGTAATCAGATTTGGAAAATTAGGAAAATTGGCCCCAAGATTTGTTGGACCATTTCCTATTATATAAAGGATCGAAAAACTCGCATATAGAGTAGAGTTACCGAGTAGTTTGGCAGGAATCCATAATGTTTTCAATATTTCTCATCTAAGGAAGTATATTCGAGATCCAGAGACTATTATTACACCGACTGTGTTAGATGATCTAGCAGTGGAACCGGATATGACCATAGTTAGATAACCAGTTCATATAGTTGTGAGAGATGAGAAGAGACTAAGGAGCAAGATAGTCGGATTAGTCAAAGTCCAATGGAGTGACGAAGAGAGAGACTGTACTTGGGAAACCGAGAGCAGGATTAGAGATACTTATCCTGACTTGTTTAATGGTATGTTTTACCTTTATGTTTGATTGTTTTGAGTAGCTTATTGTAATTTCAAGGACGAATTTTTTTAAGGAGAGGAGTCTGTAATGACCCTAATTTTGACTAACATTATTTAGAACATTTAATTAGATAAATTAAATGAAATAATGTAGATAGTTAAGGGATTGAGATTTGTTAATTTAGAAGGAGTCGTGCCTTAATAAATGTACAAGCAAAAGAAAATTTAAAATAAGTAAGTAGGAGGAATATGGTAAGGGTAAAATGGGAACATCCTTCATTCTAATACCCTAAACCCTTCTATCCTTCATTCCTTATCCATTTTAACATTCATAAACAAAACTAAAAACCCTATTGAGCTCGGCCGGCCACCATTAAGGAGATTCAAGAAGAAGAAAAGCTAGGATTCAAGTAGAAAGCTTAAGCAAATCAACCAAAGGGAAAATCTCAACCTTCTTAACACCAAGTTAAGGTGAATAACTAACTTACATCTCACTTTTTGATATTGATTTCGGTTTCAAGTTAGATCCAAATTAATTTTGCAAGATACATGCCATGTTGTGTTTATTTAAATGGATATACATGCTTGTTGATGATTTATATTGTTTCATATAGATTTTATGATAAGTTTGGATTTGAAAACCTATTAAATGACATCCATATGATTTGCGTTTTTGATATATGATCAAAAACATTATTTTAGAAGTGGGTTTCAAGTTCCATAATTTTATAAATAATTGTGGATTTTGTATGAATTTTCTATGAGTGAAAATATTTAATATTAGGTTTAAATTATTTAAGGCAATTATATAATGATTTCCGGTTTGAAATTTATATATGTTAGAAAACTTATTAAAAGTGATTTATTATGATTTTTGGGGAATTTTCCTAAGTATTTTACTATGGTTATAAAATTATTCAAGTTAGGGGAAATAAATGTTTTATATGTTTTATCAAGGAGAAGGGATTATTTGCTTAAAATGTTTTTAATTGTAGATTTTGAATTCGGCAGCCTTTTTAGAAAAGGATTTTGATAAAGAAATGGATACCAATCACATTTTGACCAATTAGGCAAGTAGGTGAAAAGAAATTACTTTGAAAGGCATAAAATAAGTTTCGTTACGAATTACAACTTTGCTACTTCCTTTGCTTGCTTCCATCACCATGCCTAGCTAGACCTTTCGCACCTATTCGAAATCGATGCATATGATATCAAGCAACTGGTATGTAGTGTATTGGAGTAAGGCGGAAATAACGATGGTGTCGAGGCATGGTTCCGAAGGGGTTAAAGCCACTCTAATTAGCTTTCAAATCAATCAACTTACCTTTGTTTAAAAAAGAGGCTTTCGAACAAGTTGTCGCTTGCCTTTGTTTTTAGCAAGGAGCTTTTGAAAGATTGTCGCATACTTTTGTTTTAAAAGAAGCTCACAAAAGGATAGCCGCTTTTGAACCTATTCGATACACATGCTGCCGCATTCATACCTCTCAAATTAGTTAAGGCCGTTATAGCCTTAAAATGATGTATTTAGAAGGGGTGCTTTCGCCTTTTAACTTTGAAGCTGCCTTCTCAATTCTTGCGAAAGAGTCATATGACCTCTTTCAAATGGTTTCAGAGGCAATGACTTCGAAAGGGGGGATTTCGAAACTATCCTCTTTCTTTTGCTTCGGATTAATGCTTTCAAAAGTAATGCTTTCGCCTTTTTTCTTTATGATCCTTTAGTTATATTAAAGGCTAAATCCAATAGTTTCGAAAGGAATAATTTTAAATGGTTTTGAAGCAATGTTTCCGCAAACCCTTACTTGAACCCAATGCTTTCAAAAGATATGTTATAAGAATTTCGAAGGGGAAGTCCCTAATGCTTTCGAAAGGTATATTTTAAGTGTTTCGAAAGTTTTGTTTTAAGTGTTTTGAAAGGAAGGTTTCCAATGCTTTCGAAAGACAAGTTTAAATGGTTTTGAAAGGGGATGTTTAAGGTTTTATATAATGGTTTCGAAAGGGACGCTTTCAATTATTTTGAAAGGGATTGCTTAAAGTTTTAAATAATGGTTTCGAAGGTATTATTTCGGCCTTATAGCCTAAAGTTTTCTAAGTTAAAAGGAGGCTTTAACTTAATTTGAAGGGGTAGATAACCCCATTAATTAAATTTCTTCAACATTGTTTTGTGTAAAGCATATATCATGGCATAATGTTTTGAGTAAAACAAAGAGTATGATTTCCTTGTTTTATAAAGATATGATTTCAAGGGTAAATCGTTTGCAAAGATTGTTTACAAGGAAATGAAATTTGAATAGGGTAGTTAACCCTAAGTTTATGACTTAGATATTAGAAGACCAGATGGGACTGGTATAGGGTCGCGCCCTATACTTTAGCTAACAGCCCTAGCTAATATAAGTCCAAAATTCCAGTATATAGGGCTTTGTCATGGATGGGACTCAAATAATATTACACACAGACGGGAATATACAGAGTAAAGACAGGTTATTGGTGAGCCGGCAAAACCATTAGGATCAGTTGACCCTAGAAGAAGACAGTTAAGAGCAGATAGCCCAGTATTGTGTCTAACAGAAGTTAGAATGTTTATTAACTCTGTTAGGTCCAAGTCAGCCGGTGGTTAATAGTTAGCCAGATAAAACTATAGTGTAGTCCATTGGTTACCTAATTTATATGCATATATGTTATTGCTATTATTGTTATAATCGGTTTGATTGCAGGTTTTTGATTTGCAAAAGATATGATTTTAAAAGGATATTAGTGAGGAGAAGCCCGTTCCGCTAAGCGGCGTGGTCTCACTTAATATCAAAAAATCGAGATGTAATAGAATTATTCACACTAGGCTTTATGTCTGACTCGAAGTTTATACTTTCCCCTTAAACTCTTGGGTGCTCAAAATCAAATTTGAGTAGATTGAGAGTTAAGGACTTTTTAGGTTTAGTAGGTTGGACGAATAAGCTTTCGAAGACGTGCAGGTGTCAAAGCTTTATGTTGGAACTATTTAGTATTATTTCTGTTGTAATGTATTTTTGACTGATATATCTATCTGTACCCTGATCATTCAAAGAGGCATCTTCATATGTTGCTTTTAGCGTAATTTTTAATATTATATTTGATCAAAACTTGGGAATCGTTTTGGGATTATGTAATTGAATATGAAATATTGATTTGAAATGTAATCAGAAAAGCTATTTTGAAATCTGTGTTAGTTTTATTTCATATTCATGTGCTTCTGATATTATGGATACCTTTAAAATTACCGTATTTTGTCACCAAAAGTTAATACTATAGATGACTGTAGCATCTACAGCGCTTAGCTTAGGGCCTTAAAGTAAGGGATGTTACAGAAGGTGTTGACAAAGTGAGGCTTGATTGATGAAATTCATCATTCAAAACTTGGTTTTTTTAGAGATGCTTACTTTGAAAGTTGAAGAAGTTTCTTTCGACATTGTAGAACATAACTACAAAGATATTTTAAAGTATGTTCACACTGATATTTAGGGCCTTGCATCATACTTATCTATTCAAGGAGCTGGGTATTTTGTTTCATTTGTTGATGATTTTTCTAGAACAGTATGGGGTTTCTTTATGAAATACAAGGATGAAACTTTTGATAAGTTTAACAGTTGGAAATCTCTTGTTGAGAAAAAGTTTAGAAAGAAAGTAAAGATTCTTCATTCAGATAATGGTGGTGAATTCACTTCTCAAAAATTCACCTATTTTTTTGAGTCTGAGGGAATCAAAAGGCACTACACCACACCGGGCGGTCCGGAGTCAAATGAGGTTGTAGAGAGGATGAATTAGACATTGTTAGGAAGAACTCATTGCTTATGTCTGAACGCTAAATTAAAGTTGAGATTTTGGGCAAAAGCATTATTTATGCGGTTTTCTTTATCAACCGTACATCTTCCACCGCTATAAATATGAAAATCCCAGAAGAAGTATGGAAGGGAGAGCCTAATTCATTTTCCTTTCTCAGAGTATTTGGTTTTCTAGTTTATAAGCGTGAGAGCAAAGGGAAGTTGGATCCAAGATCATGCAAGTATATTTTTCATGGCTATAGGAGAGAAGTTAAGGGTTAAAGGTTATGGTGTACTACTAGAAGATTGTTACTAGCAGGCATGTTACTTTTGATGAGAAGGCTTTGAAGGTGGTTCCTTCACCTTCAATTAATGATGACGTTGAAGGACAAATTCAAAGTATTAGACATTAAGTAGATCATCATACTTTCATACAAGTACAAATAGCGTTTTCACTGACACCATGGTTGATGAGGAGAGGACAAATGATCAATCTCAAGATGGAGCTCAAATGTAGACTCGACCAATCAGAGAGAATAAAAAAACCTAGATGGCTTGATGATTTTATAGGATCGAGCATTGAAGACATTGACTTTGATGACATGGCAGTCTATGCATTAAGCGTAGTTCATGATGAGCCCAGAGATTATAGAGATTCCATTAGTTCAGTTGATAGTTCCAATTAGTTAGTAGCAATGAAGGAGGAAATTGAGTCTTTGCAAAAAGATCAAAATTGTGATTTAGTGCCAGTTGCTCCAGCCATGGGAGCAATTAACTGTAGGGCTATCAATGGATACTCGAAAAATCCGAAATTCATCTAAAGCAGATAAATATCCGATATTCGGAAAAACGGATGCGGATATGAAGACATCCGCATTTTAAAATTATCAGCTCGACTTTTTTAAGATTACAGTTTAAATTATGTATATTTTAGTACAATGAAAGATAATTATTTATTGCTTTATTAAGTTAGAAGTTATATTATATGCACTAAATGCATATTAACTGCTCAAAACTATTTATTATCATTATATGTGTTTATTTTTAACACTTTAATAATCAATGGGATTGAAAAAAGTTTACGTTAAACTAAAATTTTCCATTTATGTTTCTTGATTTATCGATCGTTCGCGGATAGGATAATTATCTGATATCCGTCGGTATCTCTGGATGTAGATATCCAATATCTGAAAATCATTGTGGATGCGGATATGGCACTATCCTCATTCGAAAGTATCCGTTGACATGCCTAATTAGATGTAAGTGGATTTATAGGGTGAAAACGATGGGAATGGTAACTTTAGGTATAAGGTGATATTCGTAATGAAGGGGTATGTTTCGAGGAAAGGTGTGGAATTTCATGATATTTTGCTCTAGTTGTCAGACACACTTCCATTAGCATTCTTTTGGCATTGGTTGCCTACTTCGATATGGAGTTGGAGTAATTAGATGTTAATACAGCATTCTTTCATGTTGAACTTAAGGAGGACAATTACCTATAGCAACCAATGAGTTTTATTTAAAATAGCAGGCACAGTCATGTTTGTAAGCTTAACAAATCTCTTTATGGTTTAAAATAGTTTTCTAGATAGTGGTATAAGAAATTTGATAAGTTTATGATCTTACATAGTTACTCTAGAAGCTTTAAGGACCCATGCGTCTATTTTAAGAAGTGTGATGAAGATATCATCTATTTACTACTTTATGTTGATGATATGTTGATAGCTTCTAAGAGCATGACTAGAGCTTCAAAGTTAAAGATGGAGCTCAGCAAGGAGTTTGATATGAAAGATTTTGGATAGGCACAGAGAATTTTAGGGCTAGAGATTCAGACGAATAGAAAGCAAAGAGTTTTGAGGCTCACTCAAACTTAGTATACCGGGAGAGTCCTATCTCGATTTAGCATGGAGAAAGCTAAACCAATGGCTACTTCTTTAAGCTTTCAATTTCAACTATCTAGAGATTTATTCTCCTCATTGGATGAAGACATAAGGGATATGGCTAATATTCTTTATTCTAGTGCAGTTAGAAGCCTTGTGTATGCTGTGGTATGCACAGGGCCTGATTTAGCTCACACAGTTGGTGTTGTTAGCATATACATGTTGTAACATCTCAATATTTTCAACTTTCGAAAATCGACACTAATACGTCCACTGTATCAACTGCCGAGCAATCGAATGTCGGAAAACCGAATTGTTATGGAGAAAAAAAGAAGAGGTAGAAGAAGACAGAAGAAAAAGAAAGAAGAAACAACTGAAAAACACAGAACAATATCAGAATCTCACATATCGCAGCGGGACAACATATAATAGATAAATGAATAATCTTTAAATCAAAGAACTATATCAGTTTATACATTACATCATCATCAGAATTTACAACAACAATACAACACTGGACAGTTATATAAACTTGTCCTCATACAGAATACACAGCGGAATAAATAATATCATATACAAGTGATACATCTCGCCATCCAGCTCGCCACTGAGCTCCACAGCATCTCCTGAATCCAGAATGACCTGCTAACCTAACTCTAGACTGCCCGTGTGGAAATTGGTGAGCACCCAGAGTTTAGGAAGGAAACAATAAACTCCAGGTTAGTCATGGTGACTGGTGTGAGAACTAAAACAGTTATTTATCTTTAAAACAACAACAACAAAGGAAGTGGAAAATATCCGCAATGCTTTTGGAAAATGAAACTACCATAAGACCTCCCGCCACACACACAATGCAAATGCAGAATTGGAGGAGATTTCTTCTTATGATAGTCAAATATGCTTACTACGCAAAATCATTCGATTTGATATTGTTATTAGTGCATAGTGGAAAACATTTCGAAAATACAATATTAATCTTAGCCAGCATAGGTACCATTATATTATGTCTACTATAGCTGCCACATTAAATGGCAGGTTCTACAACTAATACCGTACAAGGTTCGTATTGGAAGATGGATTTCCAACAAATGGTTAGGCTAAGGAACTTCCTATGCCACGTAGGAACGCCTCTGGCGGGACGCCCCGAGAGACAACCTGCTCTCTGCCAACACAAGGCCGGTTACTCTCTTCCCGGGTAGTAAACCTGAGATATGCCACCCCCGGTCCTTTGGGACCTTTATCCGATCGCTCGTCACCAACACATCACACAGCAGTAAATATAGTGTGTCCACATGAGTAAGTATCTGGGCTCCATACCTTGATACTACCCTTTTCCAGAAGGAATGGTCATACCCTAGGGAAGCTACCCCTGAAACCTTGCCGCATCTTTCCTGTTTCGACCATTTCTGGTCTGTGAGGTCCGATGAGGTATCGTCCACAAAGCTATGCTTTTTCACAAAGCCACGCTTTGATCACAAATGATCAATAAATAATCATCACACAACAACACTCAGCATGCCACACTACCAAATTGGGAGTATATCACTGATAAATTTCAACTACATAACCTTTGAGCTCGTACATCTCAGAGAAGGGTGTTAAGCTAAGAGAATAAATTCTCCGCCACCAAACAGAAATGTATTTGAAAGAAATCAGCTTTATATCTCAAAATGTAATGTCAGACATGTAACCATACAAGTCTGTTCCGGGTTCGAACATAACCGAAGGCACTTCCGAAGAAGCCCTTGCAATCCGGGTATTCACAATCCCGATCGAACTTCCCATCACAATGGAAATCTCTATACCATAGCTAACGGTGCAGAGACAATCGATAGGTCATCCTATCATTTTCACAAATACCCGGTCTTCACCACCGGTCTTCAAATGCTATCCATATCGTCGTATCACTAATTCGGAATGGGTTATATGACGCAAAGGTCTTTTCCCGGCTAACCCGAATAGTGAGCACAATATTTAAAACATATGGATATAAGGATTTCAATTAAGTCACAACTTATTACCCAAATCCTTTCCTTTAAATGGTTTAAACAAATTACCATTTCAAATCTTAAACAAAAAGATTTACTTCACAAAGTTTACCCATTTTCACAAAGATTCATTCACAGATTTCCAAATCAATTTCTATTTCAATTTGATTAACCCATTAAATCTTTAAATCAAGATTTGATTTATAGCTTTCAAACCTATTCACAATTCAATCCTTTTATAATATAAACGATACACCTTTTAAAATCGTCTTTGATTTCAAAATAAAGCTTAATCATCTTTACAAAGGTTAATTCATAGTTTTTCCAAACTATTTACAATTTCATTTCAACTTGAATAGTTTCGATACAAATTGGAAATCTTTTCACTTTATGAAAGCTATTATTATTTGAAAACGGATAGTTTTCGTTTTGGGAAAAACTGGTTACAATTACACAGTTTAAAACCATCCAAGTATAAAACTTGAATTTAAATTTAAATTTCCAAAACCATATTTTAAATGGTTAAATACCCATATAAACACCTTTTATACTTATAAAAATCTTTTAAACCAAAATTCCCAATTCATTGAATTCAATTTCAAAATATTGAATTCAAACTTAAATCAAATGATTTAAATTCCAATTCTATTAAGTTATTTAAAATAACTTTTATTTTTGAATCTCATTTTCAAAAACTTTCAATTCCAATTCCAAAAGTATTTTGGATTCAAAAATTCAATTTTTTTTAGAATTGTCAAAAATCTGTGACTTAACCGATTTCCACGTGAGATCCACATTTGTGTGTGTATTGTGTAGTCCAAGGGTTTAACACAATAGTGCAACAACATTCAATCATCACAGATCAAATATAACAATATAATTGATAAGCGGTATAAATTATAACGCTTATCTTTCATTCACAGATCACAGATATATATATCACAGATAAATAGATCACACATCACACACAGAACATGATATATCACAAAGCATCACATATCAGAGATATCAAACAATTCAACATCCAGTAATATCCAAACATCCATAAGTAGGATTACTTTAATTATCTGATTAATTTAAATCAAATAAATTTCTATAAATATATTTTACTGGTTATGGTAAATAAAAAATCAATTAATTTCAAATTGATTTCAAAACACCGAATCAATTTCCATATTGATTTCCCAAATTCATTTCAAGACACCAAATAAATTTCCAATTATTTCCAAAAGACTTATTTTAAATCACCAAAAATCAATTACCAAATGGATTTCTAAATCTATTTCCTTTTTAAAATAAATTCCTTTTTAAGAAGATAAATTCCTTTATTTTCCAAACTATTCAAAAATCCAAATTTTAAATAAATTCTCAACTTATAAATAATAATTTCGAAATCCATTTATTAAGCCTTTTTCCCATATTTTGAAATTTAATTCAATATGGTTCAAAAATAAAACTTTTATCTTTTAACTCCTTTTAAATTTATCCAATTATCAGAAATAATTTTTTCGATAAAGTTTCAACTTAAAATTTCAAAAATCCAATTTTATTTATTTTCAGTATTTAACAATACCAAAAATATATCTGGCTAAATTATAGCCTTCAACGATTTCAACCACAATATAATCACACACAGATTTTAATTAATCAACAAACAATATTGAAACAAATTCAATTATTTGAGGAATCCAGTTGGATCCCTTCAACCTGTTTCCCTGCATCCACAGATGTTAGCACAATACTAATTCCACTTCAATGAGGAATATCGCGGTATATGGGATTTATAAAATACTATCCGCTATTATGCGGCGCAATAGGGTCTCATCCGCTATATGATGCGGGAAATCAACTCCAAATACATATATAATACCAATTCCACTTCACGGTGGAATTATCGTGGTATTTGTTTTTAATAAATAACCTCCGCTTAATATGCGGCGTATAGGGTCTATTCAACACAACAGATAACAATTATCATTCAATTCACACAATCAAGCAATTTTAAATTCAACCATTTAAAATTTAAATCGAAACAAATATTCGACTGAGTGAGGAGTTCTCACCTTTGCTTTTTAAAATGTCGAGCGTTCAATTTTTTTCAAATTAAATCGAACGCCTTCGATTTAATCAAAAATTCTCGCTTGCCCCAAACGCACCCAGATCTGCGCTACAGCGTAGATCGCGTCGCTGCGATTCCAAGGCTTCCTATTTTGTCGAATTTCGACAACGTATGCATTAGATATTGCATTTTAAAGTTCGTACGAATTATATACTATAATTTTACACATTTTTATTCAATTTTAAACCTTTAAAAATCTGGGCCGTTCGATCTGGAAAGCGAAATCAAGGCCGTGCATTTATTTCTTCTTCCCTTTCGTTCACAGGCAACATCACGCGTGAAGAACCCATATGCACGTTCGAATCTTCTGATGGCCGCACCCCCATACCTTGATCGAGACGTCGATCAGATAACGCCATGTCGTGGCCCATCGCTCACTTCACCACCGCCGTGAGTACCATTGAGCTCGGTCGTCTCCATCGACCAGAAAATGCCTCCAAACATGTGACGAACGCGGCCACTTTTGGCCCTCCACGCTTCTCCATTTTAAATCACAACCGGTCGATTACTAGATCTCAACAAGATCTATGATTGTTTAGTTGGAGAGTTTTGCTATAGATTAGTAGATAAGAAGGAATTTGAAGAAGACGATGGAAGCACATCGGCCATTGAATGATGGAGTGGCGGCTGGGAAAGAATGAACGAGGGTTTCAGCTCGATTCGCGTATATATATACATAGAACCCAATTATATTATTATTAAATTCTCTTTAAAGCAACTTTTCAAACGTTCTCCAAACAACACGTGCCGACAGGCATTCGTAAGGTTTTACCCGCATTTCGGACACAATGGAACGTGTTTCGGGAGCTAATTCGATCATGTGTGCGAGTTACGGAATTAAACGATCAATTTAAATTAAATCGATTTAAAACGATTTCAATGCGTTTTGGTTTGCCCCGGACAAACCGTAGATCCGATTGACACGAAAATTGAAATCTTACAATAATTTCACATTACAGATCCGATGAAACTAGTTTTGTCAAAATCCGAGACTGTTTGAAAAATGACTATTTTTAGTCGTCAATTAAATATTAAAATATTCAATTTTCACAATTTAACTTTTAATTTAATTTTAAAAGTTCTATAACATCATTCTAACTCCAATATGATTTAATATAACTTTATAAATCATTTTTATTCACATTTGATCCTATTATCAATTATTTCTGCAATTTCAAATATAAATTATCGATTTAATTATACAATTAAATCACTATATTCGAAATTAAATTCATTCGGCTTATAAATCTTACTACTTAATATTTAAAATTAATTAAATATACGAATTTCAAATGACAAAAATTCTGGGTCGTTACAATTCTATCCTAGGAAGGACTCATTGGCAAGCGGTAAAGTGAATTCTACTATACTTAAAAGGCACTTTTGATATTGGCTTGTTGTTTGGAGGAGTCAGTAGCAATATAACTCTAAGGTGTTATTATGATTTGGATTATGTTAGGGATAGAGATGGTAGAACTTCGAATTCAAGCTATGTTTATATACTTGGCTTAGGCCTGATTTCTTGGTGATCCAAGCTACAATCCATTGTAGTTTTATCAACTACAGAGGCAGAGTTTATGTCTGTTGTGGAAGCAACTAAGAAATGATTGTATTTATTATAGCATTTGGAAGATTTATCAATGGTGCAGTAGATAGTGGATTTGTTCTCAAATAGCCAACATACCATTCATCTTGTTGTGAATCAAGCCTACAGCTCACGGACAAAGCACAATGACGTTAGAAATTTCTTTCTTATGCTTGAGGAAGAGAGAAATCAGATAAAGCTATTAAAGATACACACAAAGGATAATCCAGTTGATATGTTAATAAAGTTGGTTCCAAAGGATAAGTTTGAGCATTGCTCAAACTTGATTAGTATGGTACGAGCTACCTAGCAGCATGGGGTGCTAACCCAATAACTAGTTTTGTTTATTGGTAGATATACTTGGATCAAAGTGGAGTGTTAAATTTGGACAATACAAATATATTTCGAATACTAAAAGGGAGAAGATTTTTTTTGATCCATGCAATCAATAAAATATGGAAAGCAAATAGGAATGGTAATCAATTAATTTAAGATTATATATTAATTGATTTAAGCAATCAATCAAACATGGATATACGTGGAAAGAAAAATAGAAAGATAATCAATTAATAGATTTAAATCATTAATTGATTTTATGGTATCAAAAAAGAAATATAATATTTATGGAGAATTAGTCACGCTGGAAATACATGTGGAAACAATTACCATGATGCTTAGTTTGTGTTGAAATCAAATCAAGTAAATCTGGAATGATTTCAACCATATCTCCAAGGCAGTCTTCATTCTCACATCTATATGTATGAATACATATGTTCATCTTTTTGGACAAGAGAGTTCTCCATAAAATATCTTTAATAAGATCCCTATTTTCATATCTATTTTAGGTGAGTGGAATTTATTGAGTAAATATTCTTCTTATACTGTTGTAGTCCCTCTTGAAGAGAATAAAAATTAAAGGTTGTTAGGTCTAAGGTTGTAGACATAGTCGAACCTTATTATATCAGTGTGTTCTTTACTTTCTTTTTTGTATGTAATTTTTGTTCTTTAATTTTTTTTATTCTCTTTGTTGGATTGGAATTGTTGAGATTGCCCATAGAGTAGATTATAAGGTGTTCTGCTTCCTCTACCCAAAACACTGATTGTGTTTTTTCATTTCTTATTACATGTACCCGACTACTTTATTGATTGTCTAACATATCCATTATTTCTATATCGACCATATTATGGAACATTGTAGGCAATGTACTTAATACCCTTTTTTATTGCATAAGGTGTTAACTTTGTTAGTAGTTGCACACTCATTTTGAAAAAAAATAACATGTAAAATTTTCACTTCGTCCTTGTAGAAAACCAAAACTTAGTTCGAGTTTTGGAACACATTAAGTTAATACAACTATTGTTGTTTACACTTTTAGCTAAAAATATGGATAACCTATGTGACTTATGTTATTTACACATGCGCGCGCACATGCATGTATGTTTCCTAATCTTTCTATGGCATGTTTAGCATGAATGCATTTATGGTAGCAGATTGAATTAAATGTTTATGTAACGACCCGGAATTTTCGACCCCGATTATGATAAACACAACAACCATTTATGATAATAACCAAGATTATCATATCTGGAAACCAATTTATTATTATCTTTCTTCTGAAAATATTTTTACAATTTCAGGATTTTAATTTTAGTTTGGATCCATTCCAAATTTATCTTCATTCAATTTCAATTTGGTTGTATTACTATTAACACTTAATTCTCATTATTTTATTTAATTCCAATAATTTTTAACAACCAATTACTTTAACATTTATTAGTAAGAAATATTGCTTTATATATATCAAAATATATCCTTAGTTAAAATCATTTAAAATCTTTATATAAGAAAATAACAAGTACGCTCTCTCATATATATATATATACTCAACTCATCCTGGGGTAGTACTAACCCTATCCCTGATGAGTAAACCCACCAAAGCCAAGGTTCTCGCTTAACCTTCGCTCTGATACCAAGTGTAACGACCCGGAATTTTCGACCCCGAAAATTCCAGATAGTTAGGAAAAAGAAGAAAAAGATAGAAGAAGAAACAGAAACAAAACACAGAATCTCACATTCGCAGCGGATCAAAATATAATATCAAATAATAACAGTTATACAAAGGAAATCTGTACTTGTCAAATTACGCTTTAATACATTAGAGTTACAACATATACACAATCACTGGACAAATACAATCAACATGTCCCAGACAAACTACCATATATCATAGCGGAATACACTCCATACGTTCCTGCCATCCAGCTCGCCTCCTGAGCTCCAGAATGTCCTTACCTAGAAATCTGTAATACTCGGTCTGACCCGACCATTACCTCAAAGTAACACCCGGGTCAGGCTGGAAACCAGCGTGAGTAAACCCATCTAACATGGAATACCACAGCATAAAATTACATAAAACCCGGGGTAACTCGTATCAATTTACAAATTCCCAATTTGTTATAGACATCACTTATTTTACACATCAATTTCTAAGTACGAAAACTTAGATTAAATGGTCCAATTCACTTAAATCATTCCATACCAGTCTATTGATTTCACATATCAATCTACAAAGAATCGAAGTGGTTTCGGGTATTTACTAATACCCAACTCCGGTCTCTTCGAATCCAATGTTATCTTAACTCAAGTTATTCAAGTGAAATATAATTCAACTTTAAATACAGGATGTCTCTTTTTACACAGCAATTCATCATTTGATAGATAACTACATTATCACTGTCCATCCAAACATATCATATCACAAAACATTTCATATCAACCAATTCAAGGCATTGAACATTATTAAATCATTCATAAGCAAGATTGATCCCTTCCAATAATTAATTTAATTTACCTCTAATTAAATTAATTACTAATCTTTAATCACTTAGATTACCTTTACTTACCTTAATTAATTACAACCCAATTAATTAATCATCTTTTAATTATCTAACTTAATTAATCATCCTTGATTAATTATAATTTAATTACGTTAAGTAAATAGCTTTTAATTAATTTCACAAATTAATTATTCTTAACTATTCACAGTAATTATCCTTAATTAATTACTCAAATTTATTATCTTATAACCACTTACATTGATTAACCATCCCTTAATTAATCACACTCATTAATTAACTAACCCTTAATTAATTTCCTTAATTAATCAATCCTTTACTTAATTAACCCTTAATTAATTAATCCCCTGATTAATCAATCCTCTAATAAATTACACCAAGTAATTAATCCTTAATTATCCTTTAATTATTTATTCTTTAATTACTTGATTGATCAAACTTAAATCATTAATTAATTTACCTTAATTACTTTTATTAAGTAATTAACTTTAAGTATTTAATTTCCTTTAACAAATAAATTAACTTAGACTTTAAAAGTTAATTAACAATTAAAACATTTGTAATATTATTAAGTTTATTTTAAAATAAACTTTAAAAATAAAGGTCATGTATATTTTTAAACATTTTAAAGCTTGGTTAATTTTAAAACAATTTTATTTAAAAAAACTTTCTTAACCAATTTAAAACTTGGATAACATCTAATATTTAAAGAAAATTGATTTCAACAAAATTTGTTTTCAATAAACTTGATTTTCTTTAAAATTTGAAACTGTTTTTGTATCAAATCAAATAACCTGAGTAAATCCTTGTTTCACCTGAGCTTGACCCCGGGCTAACCCACACCTTCATCTGCTTCGAGCCAAAATGTGATCGACTTCGAGCTGTAACTCGAGAAATTCATCTTCTTCCCCCACACCCAAACCATTCAAACTTTATACGTACACGCGTGCACGTGTACAGGCGGCCAGGTCACTTCCGACCAACCTCGCGGTTGCTCTCAGGTCATCGACGACCACCACCATCGATTCGAGCAATCCAGGTTACGAAATTATCTTTATATCAAAATCGAGCATCACAGCCTCCACTGGAATAAAACCGATTGCCAGAGACCACCACATAGCACCTACCTCCGACCATCAGAAAAACGCGCGATTGCTTCCAGAGCTTTGCCAGAATCCACTCCTTCTTTTCCCATGGGTGCGATCACTTCCGATCCACCATGGTTGACGAAATTTATGCATTTCCTCTTCGAACCAAACTGGCCCCTTAAATCCTAAATCAGTCTTGCTTATCCTCCATGACGAACTCTAAAATCATCAACCATTTTTCTAGTGATCTCTGACCTTGCAGCAAGATGTAGCCCAAATCTCGAGGTATAGAAATCCTCCGATCACCATAATTTCATAAAAACCCATTTTTCGTTCATCTAGCAAATACGACCTCATTTTGAAACTAAAAATCCTGATTTTTGTTTTAAAAATCATTGTTTTCGAAATGGATTTGGATGATATAAATAAATCTTGAATCCATGCAAATTGAAAATTGGATAGATTTTAAATTTATAGTGTATTCTTCTTCCAAACAAAATCCAACTCATATTTTTCTTAGAAATATATTTTAAAATTAAGTTATGGTCATTTTAAACCCATTTTGTTTTAAAATCACAAATTATAGATGATCAGAGAAAGTGGAACTGAATTTTTGAACTCGATTTAACCCTGTAAATTTAAACAGAGGCATTCATGCCTGTTTCCAGATATATGCACACAGTATATTCATACACACAGGCATATTACATAACCATACCAGCATATTTAATTCATAACTTCCAAAATGATCACATGCAAATCAGATATTCAAACAAATCTTGGGTTTAAGAGTGAGTTTACTCACTGTTAATTGATAAGCAGAGAAGGCTATAACTGAGATGCTCTGATTTTTTTTTTTGAAACTGAATGCTTTAGATTTGAACTGGAACTTATTGGGTTGCTCCTGCTTCTGATTTGAAGCTTAGTAATTTTTCTCAGGTGTTATTTTCTTTGGTTTTTAATTTTTCCCATTTCCTTTTTTCTTTTATGAGAGCAATGTGATAAGCTCTGCTATAATATATAAAATGAAATGAAGTGTGTAGAGTAAGCCAGGTTGATATTTGTGTACAGGCTTTGTACCACTGGTACACAAAGGGTCAGAGATTTTTCTCTTGACCAGGCAAGATTTTATGAAAATGAAATGATTTATAAAGGTTGCGAATTGACTTTAGTTTGAGCTTGAGATGATAGTATTAAATGCAATGTTTCCTTTCAAGCTTACATACTTATCCTATTTGATATGTATATAGATATTATTTTTATTTTCTTGCATTCACACATGTATTCCACATTATATATATATTCTAGAATTCCCTTATGTATTTACTTTATGTTCATTTTTTTCCATTATACATGTATATGTATATATATACATTCTCAATTATATAAACCTTCCTATATTTGATTTTCATATGGACATACATACACACACCCGTATATATATATATATATATATATATACTTATATACATGTTAAACATTATAAGCTTATATGTATTTTCATTTTTTTCCTGTTATGGATATTTCATCTTCATTTAAATTATGGAGTTAGTATATATACTTTATTTCTATAAGACTTACCATATTCAGAGATTTGAAAATTCAATATTTGAAATAGTTTTCAAATCAAATTTACATTTGTTCAGATATTCCCATTATCAAAATTTATTTGTTAGACTAATAAAATCAACGTTTCAATGATTTAAACCAGTTAATCACTCAATATTCGATGGTCAAAAATCTAGGTCGTCACATTCCTCCCCCTTTAGATCTTTTCGTCCTCGAAAAGGAACGAAACGAATATATGAAAAATGTTTAAAAACTGATAAATTTTCTTTGATTCCTTTTAAAACACTTTTTAATATCTATATTATTCCAAAATATTTTTTTATATAAAAATACTTTTTATAACTCGATGTTTTAACAAGTCCATCCTTGTTCTCATAGAAATTCGGTCATACGCTGATCAGGCGTAGGACTGAAGATCTATAAGTACTTGGTAAACCCGTTTTCAACACCCAGTGAAAATACTTTGGAAAATAATTGTGACGACCCGGCTTTCCACTCCCGGAAAATCGCATCGACAGTAAGAAAGAAATTAATTTTTAATTAGAAAAGAGAAGAAGAGAAAAGAAACAAACACAAATTCTCACAGCGGAAACGAAACGAAATATAATATATCACATAAATATTACATAGTATCATATACATCATCTATCAGAGTTACACAGATTACACATCACATACTAGACAGTTATAAACATCTGTCTAGTTATTACATCTCAACACAATACAGATCAATACAAAGATCAACACAGCGGAAAACTACTATCTATATCTACAACGCCGAAGCCTCCTGCTCCATTGCTCCTCCAGATTACTCGTCAAAGCTAAACCTGAATCCCTTGGCTACTCGTAAAAATTTGAGTACCCAAGAGTTTATAAAACAGAAATAAACAACTTGGGTCAGACATGGGTCTGGTGTGAGTAACAGGTTAAACTTGTTTAACTTCAAAACCTTTTGAAAGAAAAGGTATCACGTAAGACTTCCCACAAATAAACATGGGTAAGTTTTTACCTTACGCTAACCAAAACATTTGATAGGAAATTCGATTGTATTATAATAGGGTCTAGGGTTTTCAAGTAAAATACAGAAATAGCTGAAATGCTTACATCTCACATTTCAACATAGTTGGGCACAACTAATACGTACGGCACTTATTGGAGTTTGGATTCCATACAATGGCAGGGCTACCGGGGTACCGCCCGTCACAGTACGTGGCCTAGATCACCGTACCGAGGATCACTCCCAATCCCCTGCAACACAAGGTCGGAACATCCCTTACTGGATAATTCCCGCACAAGATACCTCACGGTTGGGATCAGCAACCGCACCACTAAGTCGAAAATAGAAAGGGACATCTAGACAGAGGTAACCTTGTCCTACTTGGGTGCTACCCACTAACCTTGCTGCATCTCCCCTGTTTTAGCCATTCCCGGTCTGTGAGGCTTGAGGTCACGATTACCTTAGAAAAGAACACATCACTTAGAATGCTCATCGTCCACCTGACGATGTTCTGAAAGCATTCAATCCATACAAGTTCGTTCCGGGTTCGAACGAAACCGAAGGCATTATCTCGTTACACTCGTTTTGGAATCACCCTCAGAGTTAACGACAATAACCCTTGCACTCTGAATCTTCATCTTCACTTGATTCACGACCTATCGTTAATTTGGATCGATGTGGTATTCGGGTCTCCAGACCTGGAAATCCGGTATACGGAAACCCGATCCCGGTCTCATCGAAATCCAAAACGTATCTTTTAAGGCCAAGTTGTTTTAAAGGTTAAAACAATTCAATTCAATTATCTTTATACACATAGAAAGATAATTCACAACATTACAATAGATAATCAACATTATCAATATAACAGATAATCCATATTATCATCACAATTCAACTAACATCCATATCACACAGCATATATCTCATCAGAGATATTAATCAATGCAAAGTATCCAATACTAACACCCATTCATAAGTAATGATTTATATCATCTCTAATTAATTTAAAGTGAATTAAATTAATTACTTCATTTTATAAATCCTTCTTACTTAACCATTAATTAATTATAATCAATTAATTAATTATTCTCTAATTACCTTTTTCAATTAATCATCTTTGATTAATTATCTTTTAATTACCTTCAAGTAATTTATCCTTAATCATTTTTAGTAATTAACCTTTAATTACTTCATTAATTAATTAACTATAATTAATTAACTTAATCAACTAAACTTAATTATATTAATCCTTAATTAATTACATTAATTAATCACTTCATTTATTTATTATTACTTAATTAATAAATCTTAATTACATCATTAATTATATTAATTAATGATCCTTAATTACAAATTAATTATTAATTACTTAATTAAATTAATTACATTAAGTAATTAACCTTTAATTAAACAACATTTATTAATCACCTTGATTAATCTTCAATCAGTAATTAACTACCCTTAATTACTTTCATTAACTAAATTAATTACTTCCTTAATTAATTTCTTAATTAATCCCTTGATTAATTCACAAGTAATTAAACTCAAATTACTTTCCTTAATACATAACCAATCAATTTATTACTTCAAGTAATTATCTTATTATTTACTTCCTAAATAATCACACCTTAATAATTACATTAAGTAATTATTATCAAATCATCTTTTGATTATTCTAAATTAATTAAACTTAATTAATTAACTTAAACTAAATCAAATTAACTTCAATTAATTACAATAAGTAATTAATTCTTAATTACTTCCAATAAGTAATTCCATTTAAAATAATTAATTAATGTGATTAATATTAATAATTAATTAGATTAATTAATTTAAAGATAATCAATATTAAACTCTTGGGTACTCAATATTGTATTGAGTAGTCGGGGGATTCAGGTTAGTCTTGACGAATACTGGAGGAGCTGAGGAGCAGGAGGCTTCAGCGTGTAGATATATAGAGTTTCCGCTGTGTTTGTATTAGTCTGTATAGTACTGATGTACTTGTGTTGTATAATAGACAGAAGTTTATAACTGTCTATTCTGTGATGTATAAATTGTGTACTCTGATGTATATGATACTATGTAATATCTTATGTGATATAATATATTTTTCGTTCCGCTGTGAGATTTCTGATGTGTTGTTGTTCTTTCTTCTCTTCTTTCTCTTTTCTCACCCCTTTCTTTCTTATTAATGATTCGTCATTCTGTAGAATGAGTGGCGGGTTGTTACAGTGTTATTGAAAATATAGAAAACAGTTTTCGAAAATAGAGGAAATATCTTAGGTAAAAATGCTCTGGAAATCATCACCCCCATCCATCGTCGAAGTTAACCCGATGGTTACGTTGCCGTCCCGGCAAAATCCATAGATAACTGTAGGTCTCCGCGCTCCTCGATTACGCCATGGAACCCGCTACAGATCGCAGTTATACCTGGGCCTTACGTTGCTATCACAGCACAAACCCATATAACTGTAGGCATCAGCGCCACCGAATTTCGCTGCCAAAAGAATGAAACTCCTCCACTTGACCATAGACCGTAGTCTACCGATGTTGTGCTGCCATCCCGGCAAAATCAAGTGTAGACTGTTGGCACTCATCCTCCATACGATTTTCGCTATGGTCCACACAGTAGATCGCAGCGACATCGAATTACACTGTCGTCACAGCATAACCCAAATGCCCCTGTAGGCAACAACGCCATCGACTTTCGCTACCAAATAATCCTCAGGAACTAGTTTGTCTGGACTCCTCATAGGATCAACTTTAGAACCTCCCCTTTAGAGGCTCAAGGCAGTACCACCTTGTGGCACTCCTGAGAAGTTCATTCAAGGGAGCACCTTTTTCCCCAGAGCCACTTTCAAAACACTTTATACTATACACATATAGTATTTTCCAAATTATACACCAAGTATGAATCACATATAAAGCTCCTTTTCTCAAAATCGATTCTCAAAATCGATAATTCTCAAATTAGGCTTTCCAAATTCCAGTATTGATTTTTTTCCCAAAAATCAAAAGCCTTCCCAAAATTCAAAGGTTCCAAAAAATTTTCCTCAAAATCATTTTCACAAAATCCTTCTTATAAATACATATATATAAAAGTTTTGAAAAATCTTTGAATCAATTTGTACTTGTATAAATTCACTTTTATACTTCAAATACTTTCAAAAATCATTTTCTTCTGGCAATAGATTCAACAAGGGGAGTTTTCTATATATAACAAAGATATATAACTTTGTTTAGCCCAAATCAATATTCAAATTTTGATTACTCTTTTGTAAAGTCATTCTCCATATTGCTTGCTTTCATAAAGTAAATTTTAATCATAGAAATGTTCAATTCCACTTTACTTCATCATATATTTCATAAAATATACTTTCAATTTCAAAAATCATTTACAGTGCTTATCCACAAATTTTCAATATCAATTTTATTGAAACCCGTACGATGTACCCATACCATCCGTACGCAATATCAATCTGATCGCTCACTCGATCACACAATTTCACTTTCGAACTAGTATTGTCCATCCGACTTCCTAGTGCGGACTCAGATCTGGTTTCTTGATCAGAAACCGTCATTCTCCTTGCATAGTCACAACTATGATAGAGAATATCCAGAACCAATCAAAAATCCATATCCAGGTTCGCCGTCGAAAATCGAGCAAAAAATCCCAACTTGGATCGATAATACTATCTCGAAATTCTGTGCTCGAATCTGGATCAAATCACTATGCGAATAGAATAATATACATACATCCTACGTATTTATCTTCATTGATTATCAGTTAAATCAATTTCCTTTCTATTCACCTTCACTTTGATTTTATTCACTTATCCACATTTGCCTTAATCCCCACTTGGGTTATTACTTCACTCCTTAACTCGGTTGGGTATTTAGTTAATAACAGTTTGAACTCCGACCAGCTTAAATTTAGAAATATAGCTTGAAAAAATTAAAAATAGATAATTAGTTGAAAAATAATTATTAGTTTGTAAAATAGCTGTAAACAGTTAAGTAATTGTAAGATAGTTGAAAAATAGTAATTATTTATAAAACAGTTGAAAAACAGTAATCAGTTTATAAATCAATTGTAAAATTGTTAAATAGTTCCAAAAGTAATTGTAAAACAAGCTTAAGATAGTTTTAGGTTTTAAAATGAAAAGTTGTATGGTAAATAGTTTGGAAAAATAGATTTATATTAAAACAATTTATTTTGAAAATAGTCTAGAGTCCAACTGTACCACTTCCCAATCTCCATTTCCAAACAATTGCCAATTTCCAATTAACTTCCAATTTCATTTCACTTTAAACCATCTTGAATTATACAAATTCGAGTTATTATTTCAAATGTTGATTTAATCCCATAAATCAAATTTTACCTTTACTTTTAATTCAACAGCCTAACCATTTAATTTTGAGTTCAAATTTCAAAATTCCATTTTAAAATTACCTTTACTTAACTTACTACAAAGTTCAAATAAGAATTCGGAAATAATTTAATCTTCAGATTCTAATTTATTATCCATTTCTAACTTCAAAACCAATTCCCAGTTTCATAGATTATTTATAACAATAGAATGATAGCAAGATAAATAAACATCCAAATTTATCCAAACACTAATTAACAACATCCATTTCTATTTCCAGATCTCAAACCCATTTTGAGATCACTCATAACTCCCATTTAAAATCAACCATTTAACTTCCCAAGTTAAATTTCAATTTCATCTTAAAATTTCCAATTCAAGTTGTTCATTCTAAACTCATTTAACTTTCCTTAAGTTAAATTCAACTTAATCCAGTCAACTTGACCCAATTTGAATTCCCATTCGAATTTTAAACCTTATATTAATAATCTTCCCACTTATAAGTTCAAAAACTTATCACTTTGGGTTTTTATATCACATTCCAAGGAAAAATTTAAAACTCAACACTAAGAGTTTATTTCAAATCATCTTTGATATTATGTATATCCTCATTTATACATATTTATTTCCTTTACACACCAAGTTATACCTTAAAATTTAAACCACCTTGGGTTTTTAATTCAAAAAAATTCCTTTAAATTTTCAAACAACTCCTGTTTGAATTAAGCCCTTTCATTCAAATAATATTATTTATTATTTCTTTATCATTTTGAAACAATCTTCAAATTCTGGGCTCAGATTTAAACTTTCACAATTTATATCATCTTCAGATCCAATTTATAAGTCATACTAGCCTTAATGTTTTACTTCCCTAAAACATTTCATCTCATTAACAACATTTCATTATTAAACACAACAACCATTTATGATAATAACCAAGATTATCATATCTGGAAACCAATTTATTATTATCTTTCTTCTGAAAATATTTCTACAATTTTAGGATTTTAATTTCAGTTTGGATCCATTCCAAATTTATCTTCATTCAATTTCAATTTGGTTGTATTACTATTAACACTTAATTCTCATTATTTTATTTAATTCCAATAATTTTTAACAACCAATTACTTTAACATTTATTAGTAAGAAATATTGCTTTATATATATCAAAATATATCCTTAGTTAAAATCATTTAAAATCTTTATATAAGAAAATAACATGTACGCTCTCTCACATATATATATACTCAACTCATCCTGGGGTAGTACTAACCCTATCCCTGATGAGTAAACCCACCAAAGCCAAGGTTCTCGCTTAACCTTCGCTCTGATACCAAGTGTAACGACCCAGAATTTTCGACCCCGAAAATTCTAGATAGTTAGGAAAAAGAAGAAAAAGATAAAAGAAGAAACAGAAACAAAACACAGAATCTCACATTCGCAGCGGATCAAAATATAATATCAAATAATAACAGTTATACAAAGGAAATCTGTACTTGTCAAATTACACTTTAATACATTAGAGTTACAACATATACACAATCAATGGACAAATACAATCAACATGTCCCAGACAAACTACCATATATCACAGCGGAATACACTCCATACGTTCCTGCCATCCAGCTCGCCTCCTGAGCTCCAGAACGTCCTTACCTAGAAATCTGTAATACTCGGTCTGACCCGAGCATTACATCAAAGTAACACCCGGGACAGGCTGGAAACCAGCGTGAGTAAACCCATCTAACATGGAATACCACAACATAAAATTACATAAAACCCGGGGTAACTCGTATCAATTTACAAATTCACAATTTGTTATAGACATCACTTATTTTACACATTAATTTCTAAGTACGAAAACTTAGATTAAATGGTCCAATTCACTTAAATCATTCCATACCAGTCTATTGATTTCACATATCAATCTACAAAGAATCGAAGTGGTTTCGGGTATTTACTAATACCCGACTCCGGTCTCTTCGAATCCAATGTTATCTTAACTCAAGTTATTCAAGTGAAATATAATTCAACTTTAAATACAGGATGTCTCTTTTTACACAGTAATTCATCATTTGATAGAGAACTACATTATCACTGTCCATCCAAACATATCATATCACAAAACATTTCATATCAACCAATTCAAGGCATTGAACATTAGTAAATCATTCATAAGCAAGATTGATCCCTTCCAATAATTAATTTAATTTACCTCTATTTAAATTAATTACTAATCTTTAATCACTTAGATTACCTTTACTTACCTTAATTAATTACAACCCCATTAATTAATCATCTTTTAATTATCTAACTTAATTAATCATCCTTGATTAATTATAATTTAATTACGTTAAGTAAATAGCTTTTAATTAATTTCACAAATTAATTATTCTTAACTATTCACAGTAATTATCCTTAATTAATTACTCAAATTTATTATCTTATAACCACTTACATTAATTAACCATCCCTTAATTAATCACACTCATTAATTAACTAACCCATAATTAATTTCCTTAATTAATCAATCCTTTACTTAATTAACCCTTAATTAATTAATCCCCTGATTAATCAATCCTCTAATAAATTACACCAAGTAATTAATCCTTAATTATCCTTTAATTATTTATTCTTTAATTACTTGATTGATCAAACTTAAATCATTAATTAATTTACCTTAATTACTTTTATTAAGTAATTAACTTTAAGTAATTAATTTCCTTTAACAAATAAATTAACTTAGACTTTAAAAGTTAATTAACAATTAAAACATTTGTAATATTATTAAGTTTATTTTAAAATAAACTTTAAAAATAAAGGTCATGTATATTTTTAAACATTTTAAAGCTTGGTTAATTTTAAAACAATTTTATTTAAAAAAACTTTCTTAACCAATTTAAAACTTGGATAACATCTAATATTTAAAGAAAATTGATTTCAACAAAATTTGTTTTCAATAAACTTGATTTTCTTTAAAATTTGAAACTGTTTTTGTATCAAATCAAATAACCCGAGTAAATCCTTGTTTCACCTGAGCTTGACCCCGGGCTAACCCACGCCTTCATCTGCTTCGAGCCAAAACGTGATCGACTTCGAGCTGTAACTCAAGAAATTCATCTTCTTCCCCAACACCCAAACCATTCAAACTTTATACGTACACGCGTGCACGTGTACAAGCGGCCATGTCACTTCCGACCAACCTCGCGGTTGCTCTCAGGTTATCGACGACCACCACCATCGATTCGAGCAATCCAGGTTACGAAATTATCTTTATATCAAAATCGAGCATCACAGCCTCCACTGGAATAAAACCGATTGCCAGAGACCACCACATAGCACCTACCTCTGACCATCAGAAAAACGCGCGATTGCTTCCAGAGCTTCGCCAGAATCCACTCCTTCTTTTCCCATGGGTGCGATCGCTTCCAATCCACCATGGTTGACGAAATTTATGCATTTCCTCTTCGAACCAAACTGGCCCCTTAAACCATAAATCAGTCTTGCTTATCCTCCACGATGAACTATAAAATCATCAACCATTTTTCTAGTGATCTCTGACCTTGCAGCAAGATGTAGCCCAAATCTTGAGGTCTAGAAATCCTCCGATCACCATAATTTCATAAAAACCCATTTTTCGTTCATCTAGCAAATACGACCTCAATTTGAAACTAAAAATCCTGATTTTTGTTTTAAAAATCATTGTTTTCGAAATGGATTTGGATGATATAAATAAATCTTGAATCCATGCAAATTGAAAATTGGATAGATTTTAAATTTTTACTGTATTCTTCTTCCAAACAAAATCCATCTCATATTTTTCTTAGAAATATATTTTAAAATTAAGTTATGGTCATTTTAAACCCATTTTGTTTTAAAATCACAAATTATAGATGATCAGAGAAAGTGGAATTGAATTTTTGAACTAGATTTAACCCTGTAAATTTAAACAGAGGCATTCATGCCTGTTTCCAGATATATGCACACAGTATATTCATACACACAGGCATATTACATAACCATACCAGCATATTTAATTCATAACTTCCAAAATGATCACATGCAAATCAGATATTCAAACAAATCTTGGGTTTAAGAGTGAGTTTACTCGCTGTTAATTGATAAGCAGAGAAGGCTAAAACTGAGATGCTCTGATTTTTTTTTTGAAACTGAATGCTCTAGATTTGAACTGGAACTTATTGGGTTGCTCATGCTTCTGATCTGAAGCTTAGTAATTTTTCTCAGGTGTTATTTTCTTTGGTTTTTAATTTTTCCCATTTCCTTTTTTCTTTTATGAGAGCAATGTGATAAGCTCGGCTATAATATATAAAATGAAAATGAAGTGTGTAGAGTAAGCCAGGCTGATATTTGTGTACAGGCTTTGTACCACTAGTACACAAAGGGTCAGAGATTTTTCTCTTGACCAGGCAAGATTTTATGAAAATGAAATGATTTATAAAGGTTGCGAATTGACTTTATTTTGAGCTTGAGATGATAGTATTAAATGCAATGTTTCCTTTCAAGCTTACATACTTATCCTATTTGATATGTATGTAGATATTATTTTTATTTTCTTGCATTCACACATGTATTCCACAGTATATATATATTCTAGAATTCCCTTATGTATTTACTTTATGTTCATTTTTTTCCATTATACATGTATATGTATATATATACATTCTCAATTATATAAACCTTCCTATATTTGATTTTCATATGGACATACATACACACACCCGTATATATATATACTTATATACATGTTAAACATTATAAGCTTATATGTATTTTCATTTTTTTCCTGTTATGGATATTTCATCTTCATTTAAATTATGGAGTTAGTATATATACTTTATTTCTATAAGACTTACCATATTCAGAGATTTGAAAATTCAATATTTGAAATAGTTTTCAAATCAAATTTACATTTGTTCAGATATTCCCATTATCAAAATTTATTTGTTAGACTAATAAAATCACTGTTTCAATGATTTAAACCAGTTAATCACTCAATATTCGATGGCCAAAAATCTGGGTCGTCGCAGTTTACTTAGTACAAAATGATTCCATAATTTGCCCTATCCCACAAAGCCAGCTGTAACAACCCTTCTTTTCAACCCTTAGAAATTAACACTCATACATCCATGATATTCACGTGTCGAATATCCAAGTGCCGGAAAGACATATTGTTGGGGTGAAAGAAAGAACAGAATTTCACATTTTGCTGAGATAAATATATAATGTACGCAAGATCTTTACTAAAAGAAATCATCTTATTTATACATACATAAAACAAATCAAAGCACACTAACTTATTATCAGCCCTGGACAGTTATAACAGCCCGTCCTCATAATTTTATGATAAATACAAACATAAGTAAAGAACAACAAAACAATGGAAAAATATAAGATACGTGAATACGTCCTCGAGAATCCAGCTCATCTCCTAAAAGCTCCAAAATATCCAACTAAATCTGGAAAATATGCTCGGCTGACCCGAGCATTATAGTAAACAATGCCCGGGTCGGTCTGGTAAAACCAGCTTGAGAAACCCAAATCACAAGGGATTTTATTTATTATAACTTGTAAAATCCTTTAAAATAAAATGTATCTCGTAAGGCCATGCCGCACATAAACACAGACGAGTTTTTACCTTACAATGACCAAAACATTTATCTCAGAAAATCTAGTGATATTATAATAATGTCTAAGGGTGAAAATAATAATAATCAAGTAGCAGTAATGCTTGTGAGTATACATTACAACAATACTAGGTACATAATCAAAAACCATAAGGCGCGCTCGCTAATTGTGTAGGATCCACGGAGGTGCTCTTAGTACTTTGAGAAACGGTCCTCCTGCACAAGGACCGGAGATATCCTTCCGAAGCAACATACATCCCTAGTGATGTACCATAGGAAAAACATAGCTGATCTCGCTAAGACCGAATGCATCGCTCCATGCATGCATAACAACTGTAGGTAACGTCTAGATGGAGCCGACTGCACCCTATGAGTTTGCCAACCCTACCGGTCATGCCTCTTATCTCTTGTTTTAGTCATTACTGCTGATGAGGCTACATCCGACATTCCAGTTCACGCACCGCCATCAAAACAGATCATAGGATCCCACATAGATTCCAATACCCCACGGGTCTCAGAATCACACATGGATTCCCATATCTCAAATAGATCTTATTATCACACATGGATTCCCATATCTCAACGGGTCTCAAAATCACACATGGATTCAAACATCTTAATATATCATGAAACTCCACCACAGAACCGTATATGGTTCCTGTAGTGGTTACGGTATGAGTCATCTCTTATGAGTACACTCCCCCGCTTACAGGGCGCTCCACAAACCAATCACCAATTTTCGAAATGCTCAATACCAATTCTTTATCAAATAATCAGACAATACATAGGAGCAGGGATCACCCCAAAACCGTTTAAGTAGACGGATCTCCTTATCATTCATCCTAGAAGAACAAAACGAGTTTATACGTACAATATAACACCACCAATAGTAACTGTACCATATAATTCCTGTGTATCTCCAAGATATTTCCAGAGTTAATATCCTTCGGTGTTAAGTACGGAATAATCCATACCACCAAAATTAAGAAGTATTACATATTTAGGCCAAGATTTTATAGTCGGTTATTTAACTATCAAATAAACAAACATTTCAAACAGAGATTACATTTCCCACGAAAACCATCAAGCCTCTTAAATTAACCTTTCATTAAATTAAAATCACATTTCAAATATTTATTAAAATATTCATATACTTATCTCATCGGGATAAGTATATTCACAAACCCTTCAATTTCAAACATGGAAAACTTTCCATATACTCATACAATAATATAAGTATATTCACATAACATATAAGAAAGATTTCTTATTTCAAAACCATATTAAAATGATCATATTCAAACGTCGTTAAAACTGAGATATTAATAACTCAAGACACTATTTCCTTTTTATAAATCTCTTTTATTTTATGAATATCACCTTTATAAATATCCAATTCTCTTTATAAACTTTCTTTTACAAATCTTCAAGTTTATTTTATAAAACTATATTTATAAGTCTTCAAAATCATTTATAAAACTTGTGATATCCCGGGTTTTTGAGCAATATAAATTTAATAATCTGTATTAATAATTTAATTGGATTGATAAATTTTCTTTATAATTTTAATTTAATTTGGTAATTTAATCTTTTAAAGGTTAATAAATATTTAATCTGGCAATATTGATAAGACTTGTTTGTTAAAGCTAATAAAATTTTAATCTATTTATAATATATATTTTGCTATATATATTGTGAATAGAAATCTTTTGTTTAAATAAAAGATGAATTTTTCAAATTGTAATATATATATAGATATATGTTATAATTTGGATTGTTTGAAATTTAATTAAATCTATTGATAAATATATATGTATGAATTGTGAATTTAAAAGCTTAAAATTAATATTTTTCAAAGGATAGTTTAGATTAATTCAATTATTTTCAAAATATAAGATAATTGTTTATTTTAAATGAAATTGTTTAAAAAGGATTTAAACAAGCTTTGTTTTGTCTTCTTTTAAAATGCTCAAATTAAAATGGTTATAAGTGTGTATATATGGTTTTAAATAAACTTTCTTTTTTTAAAATATCTCTTAAACTAAAATAGTTTGTAAATAAGTAAATGAATTTATATAAATCCATAATTACATATTAAGAAAACATAAATACTTTTGTAAATAAGGTTTTAAAATATAATTTCTTTATATAATAGGGTTTTAAACATAATTTTGCTTGTTTTAACACTTGTAAATTAAGGGACTTATGCAATGAACATTTGTCTAATTTATAATAATACAAGTGGCATACTTAATTTCTTTTGAAATTTAAATTATAAGTAAATATAGAAGAAGATCTGATCTTCATTTTTTCTTCAGTCCAAATCATTCAAAACATACTTTCTCAATTCTTTTTCTCCTCTTTTCTGAAACTAAAAACAAAAATCAAATCTGCAAACAAATAAAAGATCAAGCAACTAACTCACCAACTAGATTTCAGCTTCAACCTGCATTTTCAAAAATGATGATTTAATCTGCAACAAATCAACCTGAGCAATTCAAGTTAAAGATTCAACTAAACAAGCTTCCAAATTTCAACTATTTATAGGCATGCAAAGATTTCAAAGCCTGGAAATAAAATTTGCTCTGCTTTGTTCTCTGGAAAATAACTGTGAGTAAATTTCTTTTAAAAACAGTATTTAATCTGATGTTAAATTGATCAGTGATAACTTTTGCTATAACATAGATTCAAAATATTATTGTGAAGCTGATGTGAATGCATGTACATATATGTTACCCTGTTCTCTGTTATTTTTAAGATAAGCAAACTGTCCTCTATTAAAAAGTAAATAAACAAGTTTTAAAAACAGTTTAAATCTTGTTCTTCTTTTTGATACATGTAGCAAAATCAAGATGTTTGCCTGTATTCATGAATTGAATTGAATGCATGTTGTGTTTGAATGCCTGTGAAATAAAAATATAGCCTCTGTGAGATAATAACAGGCTTTGATTACTTAAATAATTCAATATCTCACCTATGCATCATAATTAGCCTGGGATTTGTAAACAAAAATTGTTTGTAATCATGAAACATCTCACCTAAAAATACTTATAGGTCTTTAAAATGAATAGTTTACTTGGAATTTTGAAATTCACAGTAAACATTAATTTGGGTTAAAAATTTATGAATTTAATAATTTTGAGTTTTGATTGTATGAATGAAATAGTAATGGAAAATCATGAATTTTAATATATATATCATGATTTTTAGTTTGGGAATTTGTGAGCATTCTCGAGTTAAACGTTAAGGAAGTTTTGATCGATTACCATCGATCGACGGCGTTGGGGTGATCGATAATTGGGTTGAAGGTAGTCGGGGAGATGGAGAGTACAGGAAAAATGCTATTGATTTTTTTTAATGGGTGGATTGATCGAATTCGAACGAAGTAGGGTTTCATTCCAGTTTTTGGTCGATAGTTTCTCCAGGAATTTGCGTCGCCGAAGGGATACTGGTGATAATCGCGATGGTGGGGATGGTTGCTGGAAGATGTGACGAGGCTACAGTGAAGAGGTCTGGCGCTCTCGAGGTCAGAGCCGAAGGGGACGAGTGGATTTCTGGCAATGGTGGTTTCAGCTTTTGGTCGAGATCGACTCGATTTCGATTCGAAGTGGAGTTTTGATTTCTGGGTTCGATTTCTTGATCGCGAGTGATATTTTGATCGTCGTCGACGATGGTCGCGATGATCTATGGTGGCCGGCGACGTTAGTGCACGTGCACAGTGCACGTTCGTGTGCATTGGGAGATGGAGCTGGGGAAGATGAGTTGTCTCGGAGTGATGCTCGTGTTTTCAGGGTGACGACTCGAAGTAGAGGAGGCTGGGTTTGTCTCGGGGCAGGCTCGCGTAGATTGCTGTTCGAACTCGAGTATTTTAGGTTGTATGCTTATTGGTTAAGTACTATGAAAGATAAAGTTTGCAAATTAAACTTTTGTTTGAATAAATAAAATCAAGTTCGAGTTTTATAGAAGAAACAAATTTACAAAGTTAAAACTTGTGGTTTTAAAATAAATATAAATCAAACTTTATAAATGTTATTTGAATCTATTCTCAAATATAAAAAGGGCTTAAGATGATTGTTTTTGAAAGTAATTATTTTAATTTAAATTTGATTTTTAAATGCCTTATTTCCAAAGAAAGTTTAAGTTATAATTTTGTAAACCAAACTGAATAGTTTAATTTCATGTTATTAAGTTTGATTAATTTAAATGATTTAATTTTTATGATAGTTATGTTAAATTAATTTGACATGAACTTAAGAATACCTAATTAAAAATATGATTTGTTAATAAGTAAAGAGATTAATTAAGTTAAATGGTTTTCTTATTTAATTAAGGATTTTGAAATATAAGAAGTTAATTAATTAATTATTTAATTAATTTTAAATAATTAGTTAATTATTTATTTAATTTTAAATAATCACTTAATTATGGATTAATTAAGTGTAATTACTTAATAAAGTAATTATTGGTTAATTATTGAATGAAATTACTTATGGAAGTAATTAATAGGAAAATTACTCATGGGGTAATTAGTTAAAGTGATAAAAGGGTAATCACTTGATGTTATTAATCTTAGGAATTGATTAATATAATTATTGAGATTAATTAATTTTGGAGTAGTTAATTAATTAATGAATTAAGGATTATTTAGTAATGGAATTACTTATTTGTTAAGTAATTAATTAAGAAAGTAATCAAGATTATTAATGGAAGTAATTAGAAGATAATTACTTATGTAAGTAATTAAGAGTTAATTACTTAATTATTTTAATTAATTAATTAATGTGATAAATTAAATGTGTTTAATTTAAGATTAATTACTAAGTGTTATTAATTAAATTGTAATTAATTAATAAGGTAATTAATTAAGGATTATTTGTTAATATAATTGATTAATAATTACTTAATGAAGTAATTAAAGATTAATTAATTAGATTAATTAATCAAGGTTAATGTAATTAATTAAGATAAGTAATTACAAATTGTTAATTACTGTTTTAAGACTAATTAATGGATGAAGTGGTTGATTAAAATTAATTATTAATTAATTAAAAGGTTAATTAATTAATAAGGATTATTTAATTAATAAATTAATCAAGGTTGATTAATAAAAATGATTAATTAAAGTATAATTAATTAATTATAATAAATTAAGGATTAATGCAAATAATTATAATTAATTAATTAATGGAAGCAAATAAAAGATCATTAATTATTTAATGATAAGTAATTAAAGGTAAATTACTGCATATGGTTATGGTAATTACTTGAATGTAATTAAAGATAATTAATCAAGGAAGATTAATTAAGAAAGATCATTAAGAGATGATTAATTAATTAATTTGTAATTAATTAAGGTTAGTAAGTAGGATTAAGATAATCCAAGTAATTAAAAGATAGCAATTAATTTAATTAAAGGTTAATTAAATTGATTTGGAGTTAATCAATTTTGCTTATGGATGATTGATTGATATTGGGTGATTGATTGATACTGGATGATTTGGATATGATATCTATGATATGTGATATGCTGCTTTGTGAGATAAATGTTGATATGAATTATCTATTGTGATAATGTGATTTATCTATCTATTTATATCATCCTGAATAAGTTTAAATGTTTAAACCTTTAAACAACTTGGCCTTAAAAGATACGTTTTGGATTTCGATGAGACCGGGATCGGGTTTCCGTATACCGGAATTCCAGGTCTGGAGACCCGAATACCACATCGATCCAAATTAACGATAGGTCGTGAATCTCAAGTGAAGATGAAGATTTAGAGTGCAAGGGTTATTGTCGTTAACTCTGAGGGTGATTCCAAAACGAGTGTAACGAGATAATGCCTTCGGTTTCGTTCGAACCCGGAACGAACTTGTATGGATTGAATGCTTTCAGCACATCGTCAGGCGGACGATGAGCATTCTAAGTGATATGTTCTGATTAAAGGTAATCGTAACCTCAAGCCTCATCAACCGGGAATGGCTAAAACAGGGGAGGTGCAGCAAGGCTTCGTGGGTAGCACCCACTGAGAGCAAGATAGATCCCTGTCTAGAGGTCCCTTTTCTTTTATTCGGCTTAGTGTGTGGTTGGTCGCGCCAACTACGGGATTATCTTGTTCGGGATTATCCAGTAAGGGATGGTTCCGGCTTTGTGTTGCAGGGGAGCGGGCGTACTCCTCGGTACGGTGATCTAGGCCACGTACTGTGACGGGCGGTACCCCAGTAGCCCTGCCATTGTATGGAATCCAAACTCCAATAAGTGCCGTACGTATTAGTTGTGCCCAACTATGTTGGAATGTGAGATGTAAGCATTTCAGCTATTTCTGTATTTTACTTGAAAACCCTAGACCCTATTATAATACAATCGGATTTCCTATCAAATGTTTTAGTTAGCGTAAGGTAAAAACTTACCCATGTTTATTTGTGGGGAGTCTTACGTGATACTTTTGTTTTCAAAGGTTTTCAAAGTTAAGCAATCTAACCGTTTACTCACACCAGACCCATGTCTGACCCAAGTGTTTATTTTCTGTTTTATTAAACTCTTGGGTACTCAATATTGTATTGAGTAGTCAAGGGATTCAGGATAGTCTTGACGAATTCTGGAGGAGCTGTGAAGCAGGAGGCTTCAGCGAGTAGATATATAGAGTTTCCGCTGTGTTTGTATTAGTCTGTATTGTACTGATGTACTTGTGTTGTATAATAGACAGAAGTTTATAACTGTCTATTCTGTGATGTATAAGTTGTGTAACTCTGATGTAATATGATACTATGTAATATTTTATATGATATATTATAGTTTATTCGTTCCGCTGTGAGATTCTGATGTGTTGTTCTTTCTTCTTTTCTATCTTTTCTTCTTCTATCCCTTTCTTTCTTAATTCATGATACGTCTTTCTGGTGGTAGAAAGCCGGGTCGTGACAGTTGGTATCAGAGCAGTGGGTTGAGTGAATACCTAGGCTCTGAAGTGGTGTCTATCTTGAGAGCGCGTAATTGTTAGTTATATAAAAATGGTTTTATATTGTGTTAATTGATCGGTTGAGTGGTATATGGATTCTGGTCAATACGAGTAGCTAACGTTATTGATAGGGATCTCTAAACACTTGAACCAGGCCAACGGACACAATATTGTTTTAAAGAGGTAGATGAAATAATTTTACCCAGAAATAATTTCTATAAAAAAAAAATATCATTTTAAATATATATATTTATGTATTTCTACCTATTTATTGGGTTACCTGTTCGGGTTTTCCAATATAAGTTATAAAGGTAGATAAGGTGGTAGTGTGTGTAACACAATTACCAATAGTTGGAGTTTGAATGTTTGAGGTTGGAAGTATATATCGAGACTGTAAACCCAATATCGTCTCGAGTAAGTTGGCAGTATGGAGTAAGGATGTCTCGGATCTCTGAAGAAAATCCTTTTCAAGATTCGGAGTCCATTATTGGAATGTAAGATTGGTTGAGCTCGGGTGAGCAGATTTTCTAGAGTTGAATCTATCAGTTGTGCAGAAGTAAGTGATGGTAGCTTGGCGACTTCAGGAAGGAGCAGTTGTGTGATAAGACGCAGTATCTATGGATGTTCCCGAAGGAGATTTTCTTTTTGGAACAAGATTAAGAAGGTATTGGAGGAACAGTTGATGTCTACCGCAGGAAAGACTCGACTGTATAGGAATTCTCTGATATCAAGTAAGAGAGTTTTGTCTATTTTGAAGTATGGGACTAAGGTCGATTAGTTGTTCTTCGGACATGGTCTCATTGTTCCCTTAAGAAGAGTAAGATATTGGCGTTTGGTTGGGAGCCCGAGTTTCTTTTGGGATGTCTGCCATCTCAAAGGTTCGTTGTGAGGTTTGTTGATGGTTTTAGTTTTGAGGAGCCTTTGGATTAGAAGCTTTTGGTTAACTGTGGTAGCAGTGCAGTTCGAAGTGTTTGGTGTGTTGACGAGGAGGTCTTTGGCTTAGCAGTGTCCCAGAGATAGAGTTTGGAAGCAGCAGTGTGGTTCGTTTCTTCGATGATTCTGGAATCTTTGTGGTTCTTCTATCAACAGTCCGGGAAGATGGTGAAGGCTTTCTTGAAGGGTTAACCTTGTTTGAAAAAGTTTAAAGCTATTTTAATTGGTAAAGAGAGAATAGTTTCTTTGGAATCCGAACTAGGTAGGATCGCAAAAGTGACTTGCGATTAGTTTGGGAATTTATCTTGGGCAATCTTTTGTTTGAGATCGAGGTTTATCATATGGAAGTAGGAGCTACTGAAGTAGTCAGAGATTTTTCTGGATGTCTTCGAGGAAGTAGAAGTTGTCTGCATCTGGAGTTGAGTTCCGTATCGACTTGGTTCCAGAAGCGATACCGATGGTTAGTCTGGTAGTAGGATGGTTCTTAGAGAAAGAAGAGTTGGTGTAGCAGCTCAGAAATTTTTAAAATGGATTGGTCATATCTATTTTTCAAGTTTGGATTTCAGCAAATTTTGGAAGGATCATCTTGTTGATAGGATCTAGAGATCATTTTGTTCTTGGTCCAGAATTGTTTCAAGAAGCATCAGCGAAGGTTAAACTGATCAGGAAGAGATGAGGTAGCCCAGGAATCGTCTAGTGAGTTATGCAGATATGAGACAAGGAGTTTGGAATTCGGAGTTGGAGATTGGAAATTGTTTAAGTTTTTCTCCAATTAAAGAGCTATAAGATTTAGTAAGTCTGGAAGTTAGCACTGAAGTATTTTGGATTTTCCTGTGTTCTCGAGAGAAGTAGTTCTTTGATCTACAGGATTGAATGGCCAGTTTGGATAGCTGTAATTCATTGTATTTCACGTATCTCTAAGGGAGTACGTGTATGATGCATTGCTGGTGTGGAATCTGCAGTTCAGTTGGATTTGGAAGTTGAGCAGGATTTGAGTGTGATCTGATATTCTATTCAGACTGGTGAATCTAGAGAAGTGAGGAGCTCTAGATCATGGTGGTGTAGTTTGTTTAGCTTCTGTAGAGCGAGTCTCCCGGTGATTTATATCCGGGGAAACTCTAGATAGTGATAGTAGATCTATCCTGATTTGTATCAGAATAGTTAGTTAGGTTTGATTGTTTTATTGGTTGCTTTGGTTGTTAGAAATTGGATGATAGGTATGTGGTTGCTGTTTTAAAATCTTGGCTGGATAATTAAATTAACTTTGCTTTTAATTTCGGGGACGAAATTATTTTAAGGGGGGAGGAATGTGATATCCCGGGTTTTTGAGCAATATAAATTTAATAATCTGTATTAATAATTTAATTGGATTGATAAATTTTCTTTATAATTTTAATTTAATTTGGTAATTTAATCTTTTAAAGGTTAATAAATATTTAATCTGGCAATATTGATAAGACTTGTTTGTTAAAGCTAATAAAATTTTAATCTATTTATAATATATATTTTGCTATATATATTGTGAATAGAAATCTTTTGTTTAAATAAAAGATGAATTTTTCAAATTGTAATATATATATAGATATATGTTATAATTTGGATTGTTTGAAATTTAATTAAATCTATTGATAAATATATATGTATGAATTGTGAATTTAAAAGCTTAAAATTAATATTTTTCAAAGGATAGTTTAGATTAATTCAATTATTTTCAAAATATAAGATAATTGTTTATTTTAAATGAAATTGTTTAAAAAGGATTTAAACAAGCTTTGTTTTGTCTTCTTTTAAAATGCTCAAATTAAAATGGTTATAAGTGTGTATATATGGTTTTAAATAAACTTTCTTTTTTTAAAATATCTCTTAAACTAAAATAGTTTGTAAATAAGTAAATGAATTTATATAAATCCATAATTACATATTAAGAAAACATAAATACTTTTGTAAATAAGGTTTTAAAATATAATTTCTTTATATAATAGGGTTTTAAACATAATTTTGCTTGTTTTAACACTTGTAAATTAAGGGACTTATGCAATGAACATTTGTCTAATTTATAATAATACAAGTGGCATACTTAATTTCTTTTGAAATTTAAATTATAAGTAAATATAGAAGAAGATCTGATCTTCATTTTTTCTTCAGTCCAAATCATTCAAAACATACTTTCTCAATTCTTTTTCTCCTCTTTTCTGAAACTAAAAACAAAAATCAAATCTGCAAACAAATAAAAGATCAAGCAACTAACTCACCAACTAGATTTCAGCTTCAACCTGCATTTTCAAAAATGATGATTTAATCTGCAACAAATCAACCTGAGCAATTCAAGTTAAAGATTCAACTAAACAAGCTTCCAAATTTCAACTATTTATAGGCATGCAAAGATTTCAAAGCCTGGAAATAAAATTTGCTCTGCTTTGTTCTCTGGAAAATAACTGTGAGTAAATTTCTTTTAAAAACAGTATTTAATCTGATGTTAAATTGATCAGTGATAACTTTTGCTATAACATAGATTCAAAATATTATTGTGAAGCTGATGTGAATGCATGTACATATATGTTACCCTGTTCTCTGTTATTTTTAAGATAAGCAAACTGTCCTCTATTAAAAAGTAAATAAACAAGTTTTAAAAACAGTTTAAATCTTGTTCTTCTTTTTGATACATGTAGCAAAATCAAGATGTTTGCCTGTATTCATGAATTGAATTGAATGCATGTTGTGTTTGAATGCCTGTGAAATAAAAATATAGCCTCTGTGAGATAATAACAGGCTTTGATTACTTAAATAATTCAATATCTCACCTATGCATCATAATTAGCCTGGGATTTGTAAACAAAAATTGTTTGTAATCATGAAACATCTCACCTAAAAATACTTATAGGTCTTTAAAATGAATAGTTTACTTGGAATTTTGAAATTCACAGTAAACATTAATTTGGGTTAAAAATTTATGAATTTAATAATTTTGAGTTTTGATTGTATGAATGAAATAGTAATGGAAAATCATGAATTTTAATATATATATCATGATTTTTAGTTTGGGAATTTGTGAGCATTCTCGAGTTAAACGTTAAGGAAGTTTTGATCGATTACCATCGATCGACGGCGTTGGGGTGATCGATAATTGGGTTGAAGGTAGTCGGGGAGATGGAGAGTACAGGAAAAATGCTATTGATTTTTTTTAATGGGTGGATTGATCGAATTCGAACGAAGTAGGGTTTCATTCCAGTTTTTGGTCGATAGTTTCTCCAGGAATTTGCGTCGCCGAAGGGATACTGGTGATAATCGCGGTGGTGGGGATGGTTGCTGGAAGATGTGACGAGGCTACAGTGAAGAGGTCTGGCGCTCTCGAGGTCAGAGCCGAAGGGGACGAGTGGATTTCTGGCAATGGTGGTTTCAGCCTTTGGTCGAGATCGACTCGATTTCGATTCGAAGTGGAGTTTTGATTTCTGGGTTCGATTTCTTGATCGCGAGTGATATTTTGATCGTCGACGATGGTCGCGATGATCTATGGTGGCCGGCGACGTTAGTGCACGTGCACAGTGCACGTTCGTGTGCATTGGGAGATGGAGCTGGGGAAGATGAGTTGTCTCGGAGTGATGCTCGTGTTTTCAGGGTGACGACTCGAAGTAGAGGAGGCTGGGTTTGTCTCGGGGCAGGCTCGCGTAGATTGCTGTTCGAACTCGAGTATTTTAGGTTGTATGCTTATTGGTTAAGTACTATGAAAGATAAAGTTTGCAAATTAAACTTTTGTTTGAATAAATAAAATCAAGTTCGAGTTTTATAGAAGAAACAAATTTACAAAGTTAAAACTTGTGGTTTTAAAATAAATATAAATCAAACTTTATAAATGTTATTTGAATCTATTCTCAAATATAAAAAGGGCTTAAGATGATTGTTTTTGAAAGTAATTATTTTAATTTAAATTTGATTTTTAAATGCCTTATTTCCAAAGAAAGTTTAAGTTATAATTTTGTAAACCAAACTGAATAGTTTAATTTCATGTTATTAAGTTTGATTAATTTAAATGATTTAATTTTTATGATAGTTATGTTAAATTAATTTGACATGAACTTAAGAATACCTAATTAAAAATATGATTTGTTAATAAGTAAAGAGATTAATTAAGTTAAATGGTTTTCTTATTTAATTAAGGATTTTGAAATATAAGAAGTTAATTAATTAATTATTTAATTAATTTTAAATAATTAGTTAATTATTTATTTAATTTTAAATAATCACTTAATTATGGATTAATTAAGTGTAATTACTTAATAAAGTAATTATTGGTTAATTATTGAATGAAATTACTTATGGAAGTAATTAATAGGAAAATTACTCATGGGGTAATTAGTTAAAGTGATAAAAGGGTAATCACTTGATGTTATTAATCTTAGGAATTGATTAATATAATTATTGAGATTAATTAATTTTGGAGTAGTTAATTAATTAATGAATTAAGGATTATTTAGTAATGGAATTACTTATTTGTTAAGTAATTAATTAAGAAAGTAATCAAGATTATTAATGGAAGTAATTAGAAGATAATTACTTATGTAAGTAATTAAGAGTTAATTACTTAATTATTTTAATTAATTAATTAATGTGATAAATTAAATGTGTTTAATTTAAGATTAATTACTAAGTGTTATTAATTAAATTGTAATTAATTAATAAGGTAATTAATTAAGGATTATTTGTTAATATAATTGATTAATAATTACTTAATGAAGTAATTAAAGATTAATTAATTAGATTAATTAATCAAGGTTAATGTAATTAATTAAGATAAGTAATTACAAATTGTTAATTACTGTTTTAAGACTAATTAATGGATGAAGTGGTTGATTAAAATTAATTATTAATTAATTAAAAGGTTAATTAATTAATAAGGATTATTTAATTAATAAATTAATCAAGGTTGATTAATAAAAATGATTAATTAAAGTATAATTAATTAATTATAATAAATTAAGGATTAATGCAAATAATTATAATTAATTAATTAATGGAAGCAAATAAAAGATCATTAATTATTTAATGATAAGTAATTAAAGGTAAATTACTGCATATGGTTATGGTAATTACTTGAATGTAATTAAAGATAATTAATCAAGGAAGATTAATTAAGAAAGATCATTAAGAGATGATTAATTAATTAATTTGTAATTAATTAAGGTTAGTAAGTAGGATTAAGATAATCCAAGTAATTAAAAGATAGCAATTAATTTAATTAAAGGTTAATTAAATTGATTTGGAGTTAATCAATTTTGCTTATGGATGATTGATTGATATTGGGTGATTGATTGATACTAGATGATTTGGATATGATATCTATGATATGTGATATGCTGCTTTGTGAGATAAATGTTGATATGAATTATCTATTGTGATAATGTGATTTATCTATCTATTTATATCATCCTGAATAAGTTTAAATGTTTAAACCTTTAAACAACTTGGCCTTAAAAGATACGTTTTGGATTTCGATGAGACCGGGATCGGGTTTCCGTATACCGGAATTCCAGGTCTGGAGACCCGAATACCACATCGATCCAAATTAACGATAGGTCGTGAATCTCAAGTGAAGATGAAGATTTAGAGTGCAAGGGTTATTGTCGTTAACTCTGAGGGTGATTCCAAAACGAGTGTAACGAGATAATGCCTTCGGTTTCGTTCGAACCCGGAACGAACTTGTATGGATTGAATGCTTTCAGCACATCGTCAGGCGGACGATGAGCATTCTAAGTGATATGTTCTGATTAAAGGTAATCGTAACCTCAAGCCTCATCAACCGGGAATGGCTAAAACAGGGGAGGTGCAGCAAGGCTTCGTGGGTAGCACCCACTGAGAGCAAGATAGATCCCTGTCTAGAGGTCCCTTTTCTTTTATTCGGCTTAGTGTGTGGTTGGTCGCGCCAACTACGGGATTATCTTGTTCGGGATTATCCAGTAAGGGATGGTTCCGGCTTTGTGTTGCAGGGGAGCGGGCGTACTCCTCGGTACGGTGATCTAGGCCACGTACTGTGATGGGCGGTACCCCAGTAGCCCTGCCATTTTATGGAATCCAAACTCCAATAAGTGCCGTACGTATTAGTTGTGCCCAACTATGTTGGAATGTGAGATGTAAGCATTTCAGCTATTTCTGTATTTTACTTGAAAACCCTAGACCCTATTATAATACAATCGGATTTCCTATCAAATGTTTTAGTTAGCGTAAGGTAAAAACTTACCCATGTTTATTTGTGGGGAGTCTTACGTGATACTTTTGTTTTCAAAGGTTTTCAAAGTTAAGCAATCTAACCGTTTACTCACACCAGACCCATGTCTGACCCAAGTGTTTATTTTCTGTTTTATTAAACTCTTGGGTACTCAATATTGTATTGAGTAGTCAAGGGATTCAGGATAGTCTTGACGAATTCTGGAGGAGCTGTGAAGCAGGAGGCTTCAGCGAGTAGATATATAGAGTTTCCGCTGTGTTTGTATTAGTCTGTATTGTACTGATGTACTTGTGTTGTATAATAGACAGAAGTTTATAACTGTCTATTCTGTGATGTATAAGTTGTGTAACTCTGATGTAATATGATACTATGTAATATTTTATATGATATATTATAGTTTATTCATTCCGCTGTGAGATTCTGATGTGTTGTTCTTTCTTCTTTTCTATCTTTTCTTCTTCTATCCCTTTCTTTCTTAATTCATGATACGTCTTTTTGGTGGTAGAAAGCCGGGTCGTGACAGTTGGTATCAGAGCAGTGGGTTGAGTGAATACCTAGGCTCTGAAGTGGTGTCTATCTTGAGAGCGCGTAATTGTTAGTTATATAAAAATGGTTTTATATTGTGTTAATTGATCGGTTGAGTGGTATATGGATTCTGGTCAATACGAGTAGCTAACGTTATTGATAGGGATCTCTAAACACTTGAACCAGGCCAACGGACACAATATTGTTTTAAAGAGGTAGATGAAATAATTTTACCCAGAAATAATTTCTATATAAAAAAAATATCATTTTAAATATATATATTTATGTATTTCTACCTATTTATTGGGTTACCTGTTCGGGTTTTCCAATATAAGTTATAAAGGTAGATAAGGTGGTAGTGTGTGTAACACAATTACCAATAGTTGGAGTTTGAATGTTTGAGGTTGGAAGTATATATCGAGACTGTAAACCCAATATCGTCTCGAGTAAGTTGGCAGTATGGAGTAAGGATGTCTCGGATCTCTGAAGAAAATCCTTTTCAAGATTCGGAGTCCATTATTGGAATGTAAGATTGGTTGAGCTCGGGTGAGCAGATTTTCTAGAGTTGAATCTATCAGTTGTGCAGAAGTAAGTGATGGTAGCTTGGCGACTTCAGGAAGGAGCAGTTGTGTGATAAGACGCAGTATCTATGGATGTTCCCGAAGGAGATTTTCTTTTTGGAACAAGATTAAGAAGGTATTGGAGGAACAGTTGATGTCTACCGCAGGAAAGACTCGACTGTATAGGAATTCTCTGATATCAAGTAAGAGAGTTTTGTCTATTTTGAAGTATGGGACTAAGGTCGATTAGTTGTTCTTCGGACATGGTCTCATTGTTCCCTTAAGAAGAGTAAGATATTGGCGTTTGGTTGGGAGCCCGAGTTTCTTTTGGGATGTCTGCCATCTCAAAGGTTCGTTGTGAGGTTTGTTGATGGTTTTAGTTTTGAGGAGCCTTTGGATTAGAAGCTTTTGGTTAACTGTGGTAGCAGTGCAGTTCGAAGTGTTTGGTGTGTTGACGAGGAGGTCTTTGGCTTAGCAGTGTCCCAGAGATAGAGTTTGGAAGCAGCAGTGTGGTTCGTTTCTTCGATGATTCTGGAATCTTTGTGGTTCTTCTATCAACAGTCCGGGAAGATGGTGAAGGCTTTCTTGAAGGGTTAACCTTGTTTGAAAAAGTTTAAAGCTATTTTAATTGGTAAAGAGAGAATAGTTTCTTTGGAATCCGAACTAGGTAGGATCGCAAAAGTGACTTGCGATTAGTTTGGGAATTTATCTTGGGCAATCTTTTGTTTGAGATCGAGGTTTATCATATGGAAGTAGGAGCTACTGAAGTAGTCAGAGATTTTTCTGGATGTCTTCGAGGAAGTAGAAGTTGTCTGCATCTGGAGTTGAGTTCCGTATCGACTTGGTTCCAGAAGCGATACCGATGGTTAGTCTGGTAGTAGGATGGTTCTTAGAGAAAGAAGAGTTGGTGTAGCAGCTCAGAAATTTTTAAAATGGATTGGTCATATCTATTTTTCAAGTTTGGATTTCAGCAAATTTTGGAAGGATCATCTTGTTGATAGGATCTAGAGATCATTTTGTTCTTGGTCCAGAATTGTTTCAAGAAGCATCAGCGAAGGTTAAGCTGATCAGGAAGAGATGAGGTAGCCCAGGAATCGTCTAGTGAGTTATGCAGATATGAGACAAGGAGTTTGGAATTCGGAGTTGGAGATTGGAAATTGTTTAAGTTTTTCTCCAATTAAAGAGCTATAAGATTTAGTAAGTCTGGAAGTTAGCACTGAAGTATTTTGGATTTTCCTGTGTTCTCGAGAGAAGTAGTTCTTTGATCTACAGGATTGAATGGCCAGTTTGGATAGCTGTAATTCATTGTATTTCACGTATCTCTAAGGGAGTACGTGTATGATGCATTGCTGGTGTGGAATCTGCAGTTCAGTTGGATTTGGAAGTTGAGCAGGATTTGAGTGTGATCTGATATTCTATTCAGACTGGTGAATCTAGAGAAGTGAGGAGCTCTAGATCATGGTGGTGTAGTTTGTTTAGCTTCTGTAGAGCGAGTCTCCCGGTGATTTATATCCGGGGAAACTCTAGATAGTGATAGTAGATCTATCCTGATTTGTATCAGAATAGTTAGTTAGGTTTGATTGTTTTATTGGTTGCTTTGGTTGTTAGAAATTGGATGATAGGTATGTGGTTGCTGTTTTAAAATCTTGGCTGGATAATTAAATTAACTTTGCTTTTAATTTCGGGGACGAAATTATTTTAAGGGGGGAGGAATGTGATATCCCGGGTTTTTGAGCAATATAAATTTAATAATCTGTATTAATAATTTAATTGGATTGATAAATTTTCTTTATAATTTTAATTTAATTTGGTAATTTAATCTTTTAAAGGTTAATAAATATTTAATCTGGCAATATTGATAAGACTTGTTTGTTAAAGCTAATAAAATTTTAATCTATTTATAATATATATTTTGCTATATATATTGTGAATAGAAATCTTTTGTTTAAATAAAAGATGAATTTTTCAAATTGTAATATATATATAGATATATGTTATAATTTGGATTGTTTGAAATTTAATTAAATCTATTGATAAATATATATGTATGAATTGTGAATTTAAAAGCTTAAAATTAATATTTTTCAAAGGATAGTTTAGATTAATTCAATTATTTTCAAAATATAAGATAATTGTTTATTTTAAATGAAATTGTTTAAAAAGGATTTAAACAAGCTTTGTTTTGTCTTCTTTTAAAATGCTCAAATTAAAATGGTTATAAGTGTGTATATATGGTTTTAAATAAACTTTCTTTTTTTAAAATATCTCTTAAACTAAAATAGTTTGTAAATAAGTAAATGAATTTATATAAATCCATAATTACATATTAAGAAAACATAAATACTTTTGTAAATAAGGTTTTAAAATATAATTTCTTTATATAATAGGGTTTTAAACATAATTTTGCTTGTTTTAACACTTGTAAATTAAGGGACTTATGCAATGAACATTTGTCTAATTTATAATAATACAAGTGGCATACTTAATTTCTTTTGAAATTTAAATTATAAGTAAATATAGAAGAAGATCTGATCTTCATTTTTTCTTCAGTCCAAATCATTCAAAACATACTTTCTCAATTCTTTTTCTCCTCTTTTCTGAAACTAAAAACAAAAATCAAATCTGCAAACAAATAAAAGATCAAGCAACTAACTCACCAACTAGATTTCAGCTTCAACCTGCATTTTCAAAAATGATGATTTAATCTGCAACAAATCAACCTGAGCAATTCAAGTTAAAGATTCAACTAAACAAGCTTCCAAATTTCAACTATTTATAGGCATGCAAAGATTTCAAAGCCTGGAAATAAAATTTGCTCTGCTTTGTTCTCTGGAAAATAACTGTGAGTAAATTTCTTTTAAAAACAGTATTTAATCTGATGTTAAATTGATCAGTGATAACTTTTGCTATAACATAGATTCAAAATATTATTGTGAAGCTGATGTGAATGCATGTACATATATGTTACCCTGTTCTCTGTTATTTTTAAGATAAGCAAACTGTCCTCTATTAAAAAGTAAATAAACAAGTTTTAAAAACAGTTTAAATCTTGTTCTTCTTTTTGATACATGTAGCAAAATCAAGATGTTTGCCTGTATTCATGAATTGAATTGAATGCATGTTGTGTTTGAATGCCTGTGAAATAAAAATATAGCCTCTGTGAGATAATAACAGGCTTTGATTACTTAAATAATTCAATATCTCACCTATGCATCATAATTAGCCTGGGATTTGTAAACAAAAATTGTTTGTAATCATGAAACATCTCACCTAAAAATACTTATAGGTCTTTAAAATGAATAGTTTACTTGGAATTTTGAAATTCACAGTAAACATTAATTTGGGTTAAAAATTTATGAATTTAATAATTTTGAGTTTTGATTGTATGAATGAAATAGTAATGGAAAATCATGAATTTTAATATATATATCATGATTTTTAGTTTGGGAATTTGTGAGCATTCTCGAGTTAAACGTTAAGGAAGTTTTGATCGATTACCATCGATCGACGGCGTTGGGGTGATCGATAATTGGGTTGAAGGTAGTCGGGGAGATGGAGAGTACAGGAAAAATGCTATTGATTTTTTTTAATGGGTGGATTGATCGAATTCGAACGAAGTAGGGTTTCATTCCAGTTTTTGGTCGATAGTTTCTCCAGGAATTTGCGTCGCCGAAGGGATACTGGTGATAATCGCGGTGGTGGGGATGGTTGCTGGAAGATGTGACGAGGCTACAGTGAAGAGGTCTGGCGCTCTCGAGGTCAGAGCCGAAGGGGACGAGTGGATTTCTGGCAATGGTGGTTTCAGCCTTTGGTCGAGATCGACTCGATTTCGATTCGAAGTGGAGTTTTGATTTCTGGGTTCGATTTCTTGATCGCGAGTGATATTTTGATCGTCGACGATGGTCGCGATGATCTATGGTGGCCGGCGACGTTAGTGCACGTGCACAGTGCACGTTCGTGTGCATTGGGAGATGGAGCTGGGGAAGATGAGTTGTCTCGGAGTGATGCTCGTGTTTTCAGGGTGACGACTCGAAGTAGAGGAGGCTGGGTTTGTCTCGGGGCAGGCTCGCGTAGATTGCTGTTCGAACTCGAGTATTTTAGGTTGTATGCTTATTGGTTAAGTACTATGAAAGATAAAGTTTGCAAATTAAACTTTTGTTTGAATAAATAAAATCAAGTTCGAGTTTTATAGAAGAAACAAATTTACAAAGTTAAAACTTGTGGTTTTAAAATAAATATAAATCAAACTTTATAAATGTTATTTGAATCTATTCTCAAATATAAAAAGGGCTTAAGATGATTGTTTTTGAAAGTAATTATTTTAATTTAAATTTGATTTTTAAATGCCTTATTTCCAAAGAAAGTTTAAGTTATAATTTTGTAAACCAAACTGAATAGTTTAATTTCATGTTATTAAGTTTGATTAATTTAAATGATTTAATTTTTATGATAGTTATGTTAAATTAATTTGACATGAACTTAAGAATACCTAATTAAAAATATGATTTGTTAATAAGTAAAGAGATTAATTAAGTTAAATGGTTTTCTTATTTAATTAAGGATTTTGAAATATAAGAAGTTAATTAATTAATTATTTAATTAATTTTAAATAATTAGTTAATTATTTATTTAATTTTAAATAATCACTTAATTATGGATTAATTAAGTGTAATTACTTAATAAAGTAATTATTGGTTAATTATTGAATGAAATTACTTATGGAAGTAATTAATAGGAAAATTACTCATGGGGTAATTAGTTAAAGTGATAAAAGGGTAATCACTTGATGTTATTAATCTTAGGAATTGATTAATATAATTATTGAGATTAATTAATTTTGGAGTAGTTAATTAATTAATGAATTAAGGATTATTTAGTAATGGAATTACTTATTTGTTAAGTAATTAATTAAGAAAGTAATCAAGATTATTAATGGAAGTAATTAGAAGATAATTACTTATGTAAGTAATTAAGAGTTAATTACTTAATTATTTTAATTAATTAATTAATGTGATAAATTAAATGTGTTTAATTTAAGATTAATTACTAAGTGTTATTAATTAAATTGTAATTAATTAATAAGGTAATTAATTAAGGATTATTTGTTAATATAATTGATTAATAATTACTTAATGAAGTAATTAAAGATTAATTAATTAGATTAATTAATCAAGGTTAATGTAATTAATTAAGATAAGTAATTACAAATTGTTAATTACTGTTTTAAGACTAATTAATGGATGAAGTGGTTGATTAAAATTAATTATTAATTAATTAAAAGGTTAATTAATTAATAAGGATTATTTAATTAATAAATTAATCAAGGTTGATTAATAAAAATGATTAATTAAAGTATAATTAATTAATTATAATAAATTAAGGATTAATGCAAATAATTATAATTAATTAATTAATGGAAGCAAATAAAAGATCATTAATTATTTAATGATAAGTAATTAAAGGTAAATTACTGCATATGGTTATGGTAATTACTTGAATGTAATTAAAGATAATTAATCAAGGAAGATTAATTAAGAAAGATCATTAAGAGATGATTAATTAATTAATTTGTAATTAATTAAGGTTAGTAAGTAGGATTAAGATAATCCAAGTAATTAAAAGATAGCAATTAATTTAATTAAAGGTTAATTAAATTGATTTGGAGTTAATCAATTTTGCTTATGGATGATTGATTGATATTGGGTGATTGATTGATACTGGATGATTTGGATATGATATCTATGATATGTGATATGCTGCTTTGTGAGATAAATGTTGATATGAATTATCTATTGTGATAATGTGATTTATCTATCTATTTATATCATCCTGAATAAGTTTAAATGTTTAAACCTTTAAACAACTTGGCCTTAAAAGATACGTTTTGGATTTCGATGAGACCGGGATCGGGTTTCCGTATACCGGAATTCCAGGTCTGGAGACCCGAATACCACATCGATCCAAATTAACGATAGGTCGTGAATCTCAAGTGAAGATGAAGATTTAGAGTGCAAGGGTTATTGTCGTTAACTCTGAGGGTGATTCCAAAACGAGTGTAACGAGATAATGCCTTCGGTTTCGTTCGAACCCGGAACGAACTTGTATGGATTGAATGCTTTCAGCACATCGTCAGGCGGACGATGAGCATTCTAAGTGATATGTTCTGATTAAAGGTAATCGTAACCTCAAGCCTCATCAACCGGGAATGGCTAAAACAGGGGAGGTGCAGCAAGGCTTCGTGGGTAGCACCCACTGAGAGCAAGATAGATCCCTGTCTAGAGGTCCCTTTTCTTTTATTCGGCTTAGTGTGTGGTTGGTCGCGCCAACTACGGGATTATCTTGTTCGGGATTATCCAGTAAGGGATGGTTCCGGCTTTGTGTTGCAGGGGAGCGGGCGTACTCCTCGGTACGGTGATCTAGGCCACGTACTGTGACGGGCGGTACCCCAGTAGCCCTGCCATTGTATGGAATCCAAACTCCAATAAGTGCCGTACGTATTAGTTGTGCCCAACTATGTTGGAATGTGAGATGTAAGCATTTCAGCTATTTCTGTATTTTACTTGAAAACCCTAGACCCTATTATAATACAATCGGATTTCCTATCAAATGTTTTAGTTAGCGTAAGGTAAAAACTTACCCATGTTTATTTGTGGGGAGTCTTACGTGATACTTTTGTTTTCAAAGGTTTTCAAAGTTAAGCAATCTAACCGTTTACTCACACCAGACCCATGTCTGACCCAAGTGTTTATTTTCTGTTTTATTAAACTCTTGGGTACTCAATATTGTATTGAGTAGTCAAGGGATTCAGGATAGTCTTGACGAATTCTGGAGGAGCTGTGAAGCAGGAGGCTTCAGCGAGTAGATATATAGAGTTTCCGCTGTGTTTGTATTAGTCTGTATTGTACTGATGTACTTGTGTTGTATAATAGACAGAAGTTTATAACTGTCTATTCTGTGATGTATAAGTTGTGTAACTCTGATGTAATATGATACTATGTAATATTTTATATGATATATTATAGTTTATTCGTTCCGCTGTGAGATTCTGATGTGTTGTTCTTTCTTCTTTTCTATCTTTTCTTCTTCTATCCCTTTCTTTCTTAATTCATGATACGTCTTTCTGGTGGTAGAAAGCCGGGTCGTGACAAAACTCCTTTTATAAGTCTCAAATACCATTAAACCAACTATCCAATTTCCAAAATCTCTTTCCAAATTTTGTAAATTCCTTAAATGAATTATTTTCATTAAATAAAACCATTTATACAAGCCTTTCCATTTAAAACGATTCCTTTTTAAATAAACAGTTTAATATTTTTAAACACCTTTATATAAAACAATTAATTATCTAAAAACATACTAAATAAATAATTAATTATCTTTAAACCATATTTAAAACATCATTAAGTAACTTTAAACAATATTAAAATATACTTAAATAACTTTAAAAAAACATTAATATATTAACTTTTTAAACAATATTAACATAATAATAAATTAACTATAAAATGGTATTATTTTACTAATAAAATTAAAATTTTAAAACATTGATAATATAACAAATAACTTTGAAATAAAATAATCAACTTTAAAATATAAAATAATTAATATAAATAATTAAATATAAATAATTAAAATATTTTAAAACAATAATTAAATAACTTTATAAAAATGATTAAATATTCTTAAATAACTTTAAGAAATAGCCTTTAAGACTCATATTAATAAAATAATTAACTTAAATTATTATCCGAACAGTTATTAATTATACTTAAAACATTAGTAATAAATAATTGTTACCTTTTAAATCTTATTACTAAAAAGAAAATAATTATCTTTAAAACCATATAATAGATAATAATTATTCTTAAATTAACTTTCGAATCAATAATTAACTTTTCAAATTTGAAATAGGCTTAACGATCATAATGGTACTTAAGCAAGGTACCATATCATTCAATTTAACTACTGAGTTAATAACTAGTATTTACATAATCAACGACTATATAAATAAACTCAACATTTAACCATCACTATCTAACATTTCACTTATTCCAAGTGGCATATCAGTTAACGATATATAATTAGCTATCCAAATCTGCAAAATAGCAGAATGAGGATTTATTCTGCTAATTAAATGTCAAATTAATTTAATTAGCGGAATGGAGTTTTATTCCGCTAAACAGGTGTTCAGATTACCATATTTAATTCATTTTAACAGTATTGTGTTTATTTGGCCAAATAGATAACATGATTAAGGTATATAAATTTAACGACGTTATTATTTAAAAATAACGTAATTAAATTTTAGTCCGTTTCAATATGTCATAATTCTGTGCACTACCAAATTTATCAACAGATTAACCTATAACGTTATACTTGCCAATATGAGTACAACGCAAAAATCCGTGAGTTAACCGGATTTAAAACGAATGACATATCGCAATTTAAATATCACACATATTTAATTTATAAACATTTAAACTAAACAGTTTTCTCACCTCAATTAAACAAGGCCCGGCCCATCTCCACGAAGCCCAAACCCGCAAGCTACACCCCATCTTCTTCTCAAATCAACACTTTGCTCAAGTGCCTGAAGCCATCACGACATGCACATGGTGCACGAGCAATGCCGACCATCAACGTCCAATCCAAAGCCACACCAACATTCTCTCCTCACTTTGCTAAACTCATTGGCACCTCCGCCTACGCCTCCACCCCCTGGATCAAATGCAGGCCAAGCTATGCCAAAACCAAACCGCGTACTGGACAACGAAAACATGCGACACTTTTTGTCGCCAACCTCCATCAAAATTTTCCACGATGTGTCATCTTTCTCCACGAACTCAACACCAACCTCCATTTTGCCTATCGATATCTCTATCTCCTCCAAAATCAAACCCTCGGTCACCAACATCGTCAATGACCATCACAGAATGCCGCTGAACTTACAACAAAAATACTATGTCCCTCTTTGACTCCAATGACACTAACGGCAACCTCCAATTTGAATCGAATCAAGAGAAAACAATTTTTGAAGTTTTAGAACAATATTATCCTCTTTCAGAAAATCAACGATATCTCGATCGTCGTTGGACGAAATCGAGCGTGATTAATTTCTAGAAATCCTATGGATTGTCACAAACAACTTTCGTGTTGATCAATTTGGCTAATGCTGAACATATTTGAGGAATTTGATTTTTGAAGACTGAAATGGTTATATTTTCTTTTTGTATTTAGATGAGTGTAAATGAACAAAACCAAAATAATCCTGCTTCCTTCCTGGTACTTATAGCATATACATGCCTACCCTTTTAAACATCAATCTCAAATCAACGCAATCATTAAGGGGAACATGGGGAGACACAAAGCAGAGGGGACAATGTCAGCAGGTAGGGAAAAAGAAAGACAAAAGGTTGGTTGTGCTGCTATGTTGGTACAGGAAATCAAAAGGGAAGGCTATACTATGTGTACTTTATATATGTGTTTTGACTTTGAATAAATTCCAGTACCCTACTACATCGTATCGTGTCCACATTACGAGTCACAAACGACGAAAAATAAAAGACAATCGCGTACAACAATGTTGCACGATTATAAAAAACAATAAAATAGACAAGTTATATTATTCTGTGAAGTGTCAAAAATGCCCATGTTGCCGTAAAATACGTCAAACGGAAGGTCAATTATTTTTCAAATTAAAAATTATAAAAAAATTTCTATAAATTAAACTAAAAATACGTCATCAAAAATTGAATAATTATTCGAAACATAGATTTTATTATATAAAAATACCAAATCGAATATTTAAAAATAATTAAATATTCCAAAAATCAAAGTGATAAAATTTCGGATAGTTACACTCTCCCCTCTTAAAAAGAATTTTGTTCTCGAAATTTCACCACATGAACACCCAATACTATTCATAAGTTCGCCTGATGTTTACAGACGTTCACATATAGAATTTGATTCGATCACTACTCGAATACATAACTTTATTTCCAAACTACTATTGTTCATCCGATTTTCTAGTGCTGACTCTGATCGGGCTTCTTAATTAGAAACCTCCATTCTCCTTACATAGCCATAAACTATAATAGAAAACTTTTAGTTCCAAATTAAGAACCCTCACCAAGTGTTCGCCGTAAAAAATCGAATGATAAATCCTTATTCAGAATGGCATGAAACACCTCAAGTCATATACTCGAATCTTGAATCGAAAACTATATGAGAAGTGGAAATGATCTATGTACAATCTACATACTTATATTATTGGTCCTCAGCAACATCAATCCAAATTCTACTAAAATTATTTATGAAACCATTTCATAAAAATTCCAACTTAGGTTTAAACAATTTAGATGATACAACTTTATTTATGAAACCCTTTCACAAAATCACTTTACTTTATAAACTTGTATAGCACTCTCCTACATCCTAAGAGTATATACAAAACACCTCATTTTAATTCTATTCACATTTAGCTATTCAAATGTAGGCCCAAAATAATTTTGGTCTTAAAACTTAGTCGACCAATATAACCTCTTTACCCGTTCGGTCTGGTAAGTATCTAAGAAGAATAGGATACCGATATCCAAACTCCATCCTAGAATCTACTTTCCTTTAGACAATGAGAGGTAAAAATGTTTATAAGCCGGCCCAATAACATCAAATAATTTTTAACTTCCTAAATGTTAAAATTAAAAGGCACAGTTTAATAAAACATAGTTGGTTAAACCTTCTTAAAAATTTGACCCAATTAAAACTTCATTAATTAACCCATTTTAAATCAAGATACCTTTATATTTTGGAAACTTAAGAGTCAAATACCTAGATATTTATTTCAAAAATCTTTTGAAATGATACTATATATATATATGTATATATTTATCCATAACAAATACACATATATAGCCCGAGTAACCCCAAATGAAACCAAGGAACTGGGTACTACCAAACAATATTGTATATTTCATTACTAAGAAGGGTAATACTTAAGAGAAGTGTGTGCCATCGGACACATCACCTGTCCATTTTTAGTTATATTTGAGCCACTCAAACTAGTTAATTTAAAAAACACTTTTTCAATTTTCAAAATCCCTTTTTTGAAACAATACCACATATATATTTCCAGTTAAATAATTTCAATGAAATATCTAATTTCAATTTGCTTTGGATTTGTTCGGATTTGAACTCGTTCCGGTCGTATAATGATAAAGAGAATAAGTTACTAAGAGTACAATACCGTTCGCCTAAGAAAACATCCGATCATCACTTAGAATATTATTCCGATCATCACAAAATAAATTAGGACTCATATTCCAAAACCAATCCAAAGAAAATATACTTTTTCTTTAAAAGTTTCCATTCCAAAAGTATTTATACTTGAAAATGTTTTTAAGTAAACTTTTGTCACTATTTCCTAAAATATTTATACTTTTAAATTCTTTTAAGTGAAATTAATAGTTCTCTTCCTATAAGTTATTTGAAATAATAATATACATCTATCCTTTTGTATACCGAATCATGCATTTGGTTTGATCAAAATCTGTTTTTACTTAAACAAATATATAGAAAAATTCCTTTTTAAAATACCTATATTTGTAAAATATCTTCGAATAATATTATTATTAACTTCATAAAACTTTGAAAACCATTTTCCAAAAGCATCGGGATTTAAGTTCTCAAATTCCTTTTATTTATAAAGCACATTTTTATAAATAAAATTACTCCTTTTAAAGGAAATCATTTCTCAAATATTTATTTCGAAAATATTCTAGCTTCAATTTTATCAAACAACATTTATTAAAGCCTAATTTTTAACCCAACATTATCAACGAACACCTTATAGTCAAATTGTGAAACTTAATTCAAAAGGTATTCGCTTCAATTTTCCTAAAATTCCTATCTACCCAACCTAGATTTCAAAAAGGAAGATTCTATATAGATTAACAAACAATAGTCAATGCTCAAAACTGGGCAAGCATGACTAATCAAATCCTAAATGATAATGATGGAATATTATCATTTCCTAACAAATAAGCATAACCAAGGATAACTATATTAAATTTTTGAAAAATTATTCTTTTATATATATAAAGCATATTCCTAGGTAAATTATTTCATTTACCAATTTTAAAACAATATTGTGTCAGTTTGGTCTTATTCAAGTATTTAGGAATCTCTATCGATAACGTTAGCCAAACGCATCGACCAGGACTCATAAACCACTCAACAGATCAAACAACACAATATTTTTATTAAAATAACAAATATGCGCTCTTATATATACACACACACACACTCAAACTCATTCTAGGATATTATTAATCCTATCGCTAATGAGTTATTCATTCTAAGGCATAACTAACCTTATCTATAATGAGTTTACCCCCACTAAGGCCTAAGTGTTTGCTTAACCTAAGCTCTAATACCATGTGTAACAACCTGCCTTTTCGACCCTTAGAAATTAACACTAATATATTCATGATATTCATGTGCCGAATATCCAAGTGCCAGAAAGACAAATAGTTGGGGTGAGAGAAAAAAAAGAATGTACAGAATTTCACATCGTGATGAGATAAATATATAATATACATAAGATCTTTACTAAAATAAATCATCTTATTTATACATACATAACACAAATCAGAGTGCACTAACTTATTATCAGCCCTGGACAGTTATAACAACCCGTCCTTACAATTTGCTGATAAATACAAACGGAAATCAAGAACAACAAAACAATGGAAAAATATAAGATACGTGAATATGTCTTGGAGAATCTAGCTCGTCTCATGAAAGCTCCAAAGTATCCAGCTAAATCTAGAAAATATGTTCGGGCTGACCTGAGCATTATAGAAAACAACGTCCGGGTCAGTCTAGTAAACCCAGCGTGAGAAACTCAAATCACAAGGAATTTTATATATTATAACTTGTAAAATCCGTTAAATTTAAATGTATCTCGTAAGACCACGCCGCACAAAAATACGGACGAGTTTTACCTTACGATAACCAAAACATTTATATCATAAAATTCAGTGATATTATAATAATGTCTAAGGGTGAAAATAATAATAATTTAGTAGCAATGATGCTTGTGAGTGTACATTACAAAAATACTAGGTATATAATCAAAAACCGATAAGGCGTGTTCGCTAATTGTGTATGATTCCATGAAGGTGCTCTGGTACTTTTAGAAACGGTCCTCCTGCACAAGGATCAAAGATATCCTTTTGAAGCAACATACATCCCTAGTGATGTACCATAGGAAAAACATAGTTGGTCTCGCTAAGACTGAGTGCATCACTCTATGCATGCATAACAACTGTAGGTAACGTCTAGGTGGAGCCGACTGCACCCTATGAGTTTGCCAACCCTACTGGTCATGCCTCATATATATGGTTTTAGTCATTACCGTCAATGAGGCTACGTCCAGTATTCCAGCTCACGCACCACCATCAAAATAGATCATAGAATCCCACATGAATTCCAATACCCCAACTCGTCTCGGAATCACACATGGATTCCCATATCTCAAATAGATCTCGGAATCACACATGGATTCCCATACCCCAACGGGTCTCGAAATCACACATGGATTCAAACATCTTAATATATCATGAAACTCCTCTATAGAACCGTATATGGTTTTTGGAGTGGTTACGGTACGAGTCATCTCTTACGAATACACTCCTTCGCTTACCGAGCGCTCCACAAACCAATCGCTGATTTTCGGAATGCTCAGTACTGGTTCTTTAGGAAATAATCAGACAATACATAAGAGCAGGGATCACTCCCTAACTGTTTAAGTGGATGGATCACCTTATCATTTGTCCTAGAAGAACAAAACGAGTTTATACGTACAGTATAGCACCACCGACGATTACTATACCATATAATTCCCATGTTTCTTCTAGATATTTCTAGAGTTAAAATCCTTCAGTGTTAAGTAGGGAATATTTCTGTACCACCAAAATTAAGAAGGATTACATATTTAGGCCAATAATTGATAGTCGGTTATTTAATTATCAAATAAACAAACATTTCAAACAGAGATTACATTTTCGATGGAAACCACCAAGCCTCTTAAATTAATCTTTCATTAATTTAAAATCACATTTCAAATATTTACTAAAATATTCATATATTTATCTCATCGGGATAAGTATATTCACAAAACCCTCCACTTTCAAACTTGGAAAACTTTCCATATACTCATGCAATAATATAAGTATATTCCCAAAATCATATTAAAATGATCAAATCCAAATGTCTTTAAAACTGAGATATTAATAACCCAAGACACTATTTCCTTTTTATAAATCTCTTTTATTTTATGAATATCTCCTTTATAAATCTACAATTCTCTTTATAAACTTTCTTTTGTAATTCTTTAAGTTTATTTTATAAAACTCTATTTATAAATCTCCCAAATCATTTATAAAACTCCTTTTATAAATCTCGAATACCATTAAACCAAACTTCTATCCAATTTCCAAAACCTCTTTCCAAATTTTGTAAATTCCTTAAATGAATTCTTTTCATTAAATAAAACATTTTATACAAGCCTTTCCATTTAAAATGATTCCTTTTTAAATAAACAATTTATTATTTTTAGACACCTTTTTATAAAACAATTTATTATCTAAAAACGTCTTAAATAAATAATTAATTACCTTTAAACCATATTAAATACATCATTAAGTAACTTTAAAAAATATTAAAATATACTTAATAACTTTAAAACAACATTTGTATACTAATAAATTAACCTTTCAAGCAATGTTAACATAATAATAAATTAACTTTAAAATGTTATTATTTTAATAATAAAAATAAACTTTCAAAATATTGGTAATATAACAAATAACTTTGAAATAAAATAATCGAATTTAAAATATAAAATAATTAACTTTAAATAATTAATATAAATAATTAAAATCTAATTAAAAAAAATTAAAACAATAATTAAATAACTTTAAATAATGATTAAATATTCTTAAATAACTTTAAGAAATAACTTTTAAGAATCATATTAATAAAATAATTAACTTAAATCATTATTAAAAACAATTATTAATTATCTTTAAAACATTATTAATCAATATTTGTTGCCATTTAAATCTTATTACTAAAAAGAAAATAATTACCTTTAAAACCTTATAATAGAGAATAATTATTCTTAAATTAACTTTCAAATCAATAATTAACTTTTCAAATTTGAAAGAGGCTTAACGATCACAACAGCACTTATGTAAGGTACCATATCATTCAATTTAACTTTTTAAGTTAATAACTAGTATTTACATAATCAACGACTATATAAATAAACTCAACACTTAACCTTCAGTGTTTAACATATCGCTTATTCCAAGTGTCATATCAATTGACGATATATAATTAGCTATCAAAATCTATAAAATAGCAAAATGGGGATTTATTCTGGTAATTAAATGTCAAATTAATTTAATTAGTGGAACGGTATTTTATTCTGCTAAATAGGTGTTCAGATTACCAAATTTAATTCATTTTAGCAGTATGGTGTTTATTTGGCCAAATAGATAACACGATTAAGGTATATAAATTTGACGACGTTATTATTTAAAAATAACGTAATTAAATTTCAGTCCTTTTTAATATGTCATAATTTTGTACACTACCAAATTTATCGACAGATTATAGTATAACGTTATACTTGTCAATACGAGCACAACGCAGAAATCCTCGAGTTAATCGGATTTAAGACGAATGATCTATGGCAATTTAAATATCACATATTTAACTTATAAAAATTTAAACTAAACAATTTTCTCACCTCAAATTAAACCAGGCCCGGCCTATCTCCACAAGGCCCAAACAAATAAGCTACACCTCATTCTTCCCAAATCAACACTTCGCTCAACTACTTGAAGCCATCACGACGTGCACATGGTGCACGAGCAACGTCGACCACCAATGTCCAATCCAAAGCCACCCATGTTCTTGCCTGCTTTGCTCAACTCATTCCAGCTTCGATTACGCCTCCACCCCTTGTATCAAATTCCGGCCAACTTATGCCAAAACCCAATCACGTACAAGACAACGAAAACACACGACACTTTTTGTCGCCAACCTCCATCAAAATTTGCCACGATGTGCCATCTTCCTCGACGAACTCAATTCCAACCTCCAATTTGTCTATCGATGTCACTATCTCCTATAAAATAAAACTCTATGTCACCAACATCGTCGATGACCATCACAGAATCCCGCCGAACTTACACCAAAAATACTACATCCCTCCCTGACTCCAACAACACTAACGACAACCTCCAATTCAAAGCGAATCGAGAGAAAACAATTTTTGAAGTTTTAGAACAATATTATCCTCTTTCAGAAAATCATGATATCTTGATCATTGCTTGATCAAATCATTTTCGATCAATTTCTAAAAATCCTATGGATCGACATGAACAACTTTCGTGTTGATCAATTTAGCTAATGCTGATCAGATTTGAGGAATTTGGTTTTTGAATGTTGAAATGGTTATATATTTTCTTTTTGTATTTAGATGAACATAGATGAACAAAACCAAAATAAGCCCGCTTCCTTCCTGGTACTTATAACATATACATGCCTTCCCTTTTAAACATCAGTCTCAAATCAAGGTCAAGCACCAAGGGGAACCGGAGGAGACATAAAGCAGAGGGGACAACGTCAGCAAGTAGGGAAAAAGAAAGACAAAAGGTTGGACGTATTGCTATGTTAGTACAGGAAATCAAAAGGGAAGGCTATACTATGTGTACTTTATATATGTGCGTTAATTTTGAATAAATTTCGGTACACTGTCACACCGTATCGCGTCTGCGTACGGGCTGCAAATGACAGAAAATAAAAGACGATCGCGTACAACAATGTTACACGATCACAAAACAACAATAAAATAGACAAGTTATCTTACTATGTGAAGTGTCAAAAATGCCCATGTTGTCGTAAAATACGTCAAATGGAAGTTCGATTATTTTCCAATTTAAAATTTACGAAATTTTTTCTATAAATTAAATTAGAAATACTTCATCAAAAATTGAACAATTATTTGAAACATAGATTTTATTATATAAAAATCCCAAACTAAATATTTAAACATAATTAAATATTCTGAAAATCAAAGTGATGAAATTCCGGGTCGTTACACCAGCAGTCTGCTACCTTAGGCACTATTAAATGTCATAACGATTGCATCATTCGCTATTACTCATGACACCGTACAGTGCATTTGAGTAGGCGAGACACATGTTATGATGATCAGGTAACCATTGGACTGTAGGAGTGTTACGTTCGATATTATTTTGAGACACTCCTGGAGCATTACTGTATGTTTATCAGCCTTCCTCGAAAGGTAGCGCTTGCACTAAAAAATTCCCCTCAAAGATATCTATAGGATCAGTTACTTTTACCCAACTCACTTCATTCTCGTCTTTGAGATTGACACGCTTTCATGATAGTCTTATGATTTTGATATGTTGTTTCACCATATTTTTCTATATTGCCTATGGTGGGCATGCCATGATTTTATGACATGGTGATTTTTTTTATGTTTATATTGTTTATTAATGGGATGGTGGCATATTATATAGCTATGAGACTATATCACCAAGATTCATATTTATTTACACAATCTCACTTTTTTTTAATTGGATATAGTTTTGATCAATTTATTATTTTATAATACTTGGGTCAGACTGAAACATGGAAGGTACCGGGACTCACTAACCATGGATATTAAGCTAGCTCTTGGAGATATTATATATATATTTATATATATCATTTTTTTTCTAGTCCTTATGTATATATTCATATGACTTTTTTATGAGATAGCATAACTCATGATGTATATTTTTTGGTACTCGTCTAGCACTTGTTATGTATGTATTATGTGTGGGTCTCGGGTTTCCATTTTGTCGACTCATAGTATATATTTGGTTATGACATATATTATATTTTCCACTATTGTCTTTGATTCTTTGTGCTCTAATATAAGTTATATTGTTCTATTCTAAATTAGCCATTGTGTTTATTGCTTTATGTCGATACCATACATGTCATTCATTGTTATCTGACATAAAGTAAAACGTATCGGTGTTAGCCTAATGGTCACTCCTAACCAGCCTTATTCTCTATATTACCAGACAATATTACTATGCAATATTCTTTGGTGGTATGTATAGAGATGTGGGGAGCTACACATTTCAAAACAATGTCGCCTATCTCGAACTTTTGGTTTTGGACCTTGGTATTGAACTATCATGCTACTCTTTCCTTTAGGCTCATATTTTCCTCTTTTCATTTTGGCTCCAATAAGTCGGGGGATGCTAGAAATATCTCCTTGTTCATCTTAGGGTCATGATGCATGCATCGATGAGAAGGGACTTTAGCTTCTATCGAAACCTTGGTTTCTGTTCCGTATACAAGTATGAGTTGTGTAGGGATGGCTATGGATTTTTGGATCGTTCGATAAGCCCATGTTGCCACTGATAAATCCTCTACTTAATCTTCTTTTTCTCATTTCAACCACTTTTTGATGATGGATTTCATGATCTAGTTCTATGTTACTACCTATTTGTTAGCTCATGGATGTTCTACCATTGAAAAGCTTTCCAAATTTGATGCCAAGCACATAATTCAACGAATTCTACAGTATTGAAGTGTGTTCCGTTATCAGTAATGTTCTTCTACAGTACTCCGAACCTGCACAAAGTGTTCTTCATTACAAAATTGATCACCTTCACTGAGGTGATGGTGGTGAGTGATTTTTCTCAACCCACTTAGTAAAGTAATCTACCGCAACGATTGTGTATTTAGCTCATCCACATACCTCCAGTTGCAATCTAATGATATTGATTCCCAAAACTTCAAGTAGTAATAGGCTAACCATATGCACAAGCTCATTGATGAGGCTCTTATTATCTTTGCAAATCTTTGACATTTGTTGAATTTTTTAGCAAATTCCATTTCTCGATGTTGATAATAGGGCCAGAAGTATCCATATCACAGTACTTACTATGTTAAGCTTTTCCCCTAGTGTGATCTCCGTAATTCCCTTGATGAACATCCTTAAGGACTTTCTTCACTTCATCCTCGTCCATGCACCTTAGCTAGGGTTGAGAATCCTCTTCGATATAAGGTGTCATCCTATATAATACAACATAGCTCCTTTCGTAACAACTTTCGTGTTCCATTCCTATTTTTCAAGCGAACTCCTTATTTTAAGTACTCCTTAAATGATGTCATCCATAACTCATTTTCTTTTGCTTCAAAAAAATTCCACATCCTGAGTGCTTGGAGATGACAACAGCTCTACTAGAAAAATCCCTAGTTACTATGCATCTTAGAAACAAGCCATCTTAGCCAATGAATCTGAATTCTTGTTTTCCTCTCCGGGAATATGTGTGATTATGTATAGTCAAGTTCATCTAAAAGTTCCAAAACTCTCAACTAGTAAGTAGAAAGTTGTGTTTGCTTGGGTTGATATTCCCATTTTTCTTGGTACAAAACAAATTAATAATCACTGAATATATAACATCCCCTACTTGGAGGCCCAACTAATGGCTACAGATGTTGCAGTCATCTGTAGTTATTAATCCTCGGCGATCAAATACGGTATTGTTAGATACATTGATACAACAGAAACACATGGATATGAAGAAATTTTTAAAACCATAAAACAAATTTCTTATTCCATTTCAAATCATTTCAAATTCATTACATAATCCCAAATTTTGAGAACCACATTCAGAGAAAATATAATTATTACAACCTACGTCAAGAGTGATATATGAAGATGCCCCCTGGATGATCAGAGTATATATAGGCAATTTAAACAACTTTGCCTTTACATCAAATACAGCGAAATCAAAAAGAAAAGAACTCCTTATTAGCTAGCTAGCCTCCTACTCATCTCCAGAAGCTTATTCGTCTAAGGAGAATCTGAAAAACCCTTACCCTCAGCCTACTCAAATTAATTTTGAGCACCCGAGAGTTTAATGGGAAAACATAAACTTCGAGTCAAACATAAAGCCTAGTATGGATAATAACCTACCATCTCGAACCATTTAGATATCTAATGAGACCACGCCGCTTAGCGGAATGAGTTTCCCTTCACTAGTATCTTATCAAAAACATATAATAACCATATACTGTGCTCCTGCATCCACAATGCTTAACAAAATAACAATTTAAAATATTATGATGATATGCAACCGATTAAAACATTCTGGATTTGCTATCCACATTGTTTGACTATTTGTCACAGATATAGTTTCTAGGGTCACTATTAAATTATTAATTTTCATGGGTTGGCTAATAACCTATTATAGTTTATGGACTACCTATCCTATTTCATAGTTTTCATGGGACCACTAATAACCTATTTCAAACTTACAGACTATCTTCCCGGTCTCATAGTTTTCATGGACCATTAAGAACCTATTGGCCCTTGCAAATAACTTAATTCAATTATTTCATGGGTTCTCCCTGAACCTATTGGTATCTCCAATAACTCCCCTTTTCATAGTTTTCATGGGTTGACTATGAACCTATTGACTCCTGTCAATAACTTAATCCGGATACAGTTTTCATGGGTTCATTGCAAACCTATTGGCCTCTGCTAATAACTCTCTTTAACATAGTTTTAATGGGTTCACTATGAACCTGTCTAAACTGACAACTTCCTAATTGGTCTTTGGGCATTCTATATTCTGGTCTACCTGACCTCCTGGATGCAACTCTATTCATTCAAGAGTAGGTTTATATTCACTACTAGGTCAACCTACATGGTTATTCTGCCCTTACTGCTCAAAATACAGTTATGGGTCCATTACATAGTGAATACATTTATAGAAGAAGCATAAGCAAAAATAATACCAACATCTTTGGTTTAATATCTTTGAAATCATTTCCCCCTAGAAATTTGGTTAATCCCTTTAGCCCATTATTTTCATCAAGGCAAGCTTCTTCAGGAACTCTAATTTAAAAGCATTTAAAAGCTCTTTTCTAATGCCATGGGTTTAACCTTTAAAAAAATTGAGATTGGGTTCTTTGTTTTGAAAACCAAGGCTTTCGAAACCTTAAGCCTTTACTTTCGAAACCATTGGAAAACCTCTTTCGAAAGCATTCAAATCTTCTTTTCAAAACACTATGCATATGCCTTTCGAAACACTTTAAAACATCTCTTTCGAAGCCATCAAAACATACCTTTCGAAAGTATTAAAGCATTACTATCCAATTATAGAAGCATAGCTTCGAAACCATTTGAAAGTACCACTTTCGAAACCAGTGAAAGTACCCCTTTCGAAACCATTAAAAAGTGTTTGGGAAAAATAGATGGTTTCAGAACCATCCTTTCGAAAGCATTTGTTTTTAAGTTAAAACATTAAGAAGGATAGTGTCGAAACCCCTTTCGATGCCATTACCTTCGAAACCTTTAGTATAGTGACAACTGGAGCCTTTTCGAAAGCATTGGGAAGCAGCTTGGTATTTTTATAAAACAAAAGCTACCTTTCAAACTTGTTGATAACTTCAATCCCTTCGGAAGGTATAAAGACGGTATGGTGGTTTCGATTGGGTTCAAGTTACCCTTTCGAAAACTTTGGTTTGAAAACAAGGCAACTCGTTCGAAAGCTACCTATTCAAAACAAGAAGGCGACAACCCCTTCGAAAGCTATATTAAAGAAAACCCTTTCGAAAGCATTCTTTTGAAAAAAAGGCAAGCGGCATTTCTTTGGAAAGCAAAACGAAGGCTTCGACCCCTTTGAAAGCTTGGTTTCTACCCCATGCCTGCCGCCATTCTCCAATCTACTACGTACCAAAGCTTTGATACCTTGTGTATTGGTTTCAACTTGGTTGTAGGCCGAAGTATAGGGTCGAAAGGTAGCTACTGGAAGTGGCGAAACCAAAAATTTATACAAAAACTGTTTTGTTGCCTTTTTAGGTAATTGCTTTACAACTAACTTGCCTATTTGTAAAAAATATGATTGGTTGCCATAAACTTTATCAAAATATATTCTAAAAGACTACCGAATTTATTCAGAAATTAATTAGAAGTAATTAACAAAATAGCCCTTCCCTTTAACAAAACAATTAAGACATTTAAGTCCTCCTTCTTAAATAATTTATTTCCCATAGTAAATAACATAGGGAAAATCCCCAAAAATCATAGAAATTCAGTTTTAATATGTTAACTAACATATACAAATTTCGAACCCAAATCTTTTACTTATAATAACCGAAATAATATTTTAAACCTAATTATTTATTTATTCTTTTGCAAATTCGTAATAAATTATCCATAGCTTGGGTAATTACTAAATTTGAACCCATCTTCAAAATAATGTTTTACATGACATATTTAATTCTCATGGCATTAGAAACCCAATTAAAATGATTTTGGCCTTAAAATCGAAATTCAAACAATCTTGTTTGAAATTATTATTCATCTTGATTTGGGTAAGGACTTGAGATTTGAACTTGATTAATTCTTCTAGATGGATTCCTTAGCTTTTACTTGATTTTCTTCTCCTAGATAATGGACGGCTTGAGCCACTTTTTGTTTATGTTTTATGATTTTGAACGTGTGAAATGAGAATAGGAATAAGGTTTTAGGTGTTAAGGATATGGTGGACGGCTATTCTCCATAATCCCCTTAGCCTTATTCTCTTATTAGTTATCATATAAAATCATTTACATAAACCCACTCTTTTGGTTTATATTTAGGCCTCTAATTCATTTTCAAATCTCATTCTCCTTATCTGTCTAATCTTTACATTATTCTATTTAATTTATCTAATTAAATCTCCTGAATAAGTTATTAAAATTAGGGGTGTTACAGACACTCCTCCTTAAAGAATTTCGTCCTCGAAATTCAATAAGGACTAAATACTAGCACATCAATCATCTGTAAAATATCCTAGCTACCATACTAGCCAATCTGACTAGCAATAGTCTATATAAAGCAAATATAGAACATACCCTCATAGTAGATCTGGATATGTATCTCTGATCATGTCTTCTATCTTCTAATTACAGTCCTTCTCGTTGTCGCTCCACTGAACTTTCACCAACTTGACTGTCTTGTTCCTTAACCTCTTTTCATCTCTCGCTACAACCCGAACTGGTTGTCTAACAAAGGTCAAGTTCGGTTCTACTATCAAACATTCCAACTCTGTCGGATGAATAGTAGTCTCTGGATCATACTCATACTTGCGAAGACGGTATACATGAAACACATTATGGATGCCTGCCATACTGCTCGGCAACTCTACTCTGTACGGGAGCTTCCCGATCCTCCCTATAATTGGGAACAGACCAACATATCTCGATGCCAGTTTCCCCGACTATTCGAATCATACCACACGCTTCATTGATGATACCTTAACGAAAACGCTGTCTCCAATTGAGAATTCTAGGTCTTTAAACCTCTTATCTGCGCAATTCTTCTGTCTAAACTGAGCTTCCTTCATCCTTTCTTGGATCAACTCAATCTTCTCTATCACCTCTCTAAGAAGATCTGGACCAAAGACTAATCTGTCTCTAGTTTCCAACCAACATGCTGGTGATTTGCATGGCCTTCCATACAAAGCTTCAAAAGGCACAATTCCTATACTAGTCTGATAACTGTTATTATAGGAAAACTCAAACAAGTGTAGGTGATCCTCCTAAGATCCACCAAAGTCTAGCACACAAACCCATAGTTATTAATCCTCGGCGACCTAATACGGTAATGTTAGGTACATTGATACAACAGAAACACATGGATATGAAGAAATTTTTAAAACCATAAAACAAATTTCTCATTCCATTTCAAAACATTTCAAATTCATTACATAATCCCAAATTTCGAGAACCATGTTCTGAGAAAATATAATTATTACAACCTACACCAAGAGCGATATATTGAGATGCCCACTTGGATGATCAGAGTATATATATATAGGTAATTTAAAAAACTTTGCCTTTACATCAAATACAGCGGAATCAAAAAGAAAAGAACTGCTTATTAGCTAGCTATCCTCCAGCTCGTCTCCGGAAGCTTATTTGCCTAAGGACAACCTAAAAAACCCTTACCCTCGGACTACCCATATTAATTTTAAGCACCCAAGAGTTTAAGGGGAAAACATAAACTTCGAGTCAGACATAAAGCCTGGTATGAATAATAACCTACCATCTCGAACCATTAAGATATATAGTAAGACCACGCCACTTAGCAAAACGTTTTTTCCCCTCACTGGTATCTTATCAAAAACATATAATAACCATATATTGTGCTCCTGCTTCCACAATAGTATAAAACATAGCAATTTAAAATATTATAATGATATGCAAGCAAGTAAAACATTCTGGATTTCCCTTCCCCATTATTTGACTATCTGTCACAGATATAGTTTCTAGGGTCACTATTAATCTATTAATTTACATGGACCAACTAATAACCTATTATAGTTTATGGACTACCTATCCCATTTCATAGTTTTCATGGGATCTCTAAGAACCTATTTAAAACTTATGGACTATCTGCCCGGTCTCATAGTTTTCATGGGATCACTAAGAACCTATTGGCCCCTGCCAATAATTTAATTCAATTATTTCATGGGTTCTCGCTGAACATATTGGTATCTCCAATAACTCCCCTTTTCATAGTTTTCATGGGTTGACTATGAACCTATTGACTCCTGTCAATAACTTAATCCGGATATAGTTTTCATGGGTTCACTACAAACTTGTTGGCCCATGCCAATAACTCTCTTTAACATAGTTTTCATGGGTTCGCTATGAACCTGTCTAAACTGACAACTTCTTAATTGGTCTTTGGGCATCTTATATTCTGTTCTGCTTGACCTCCTTGATGCAACTCTATTCATTCAGGAGTTACTTAGTATTTATTCACTACTGGGTCAACCTACTTGGTTATTCTGCCTTACTCCCCAAAATACAGTTATGGATCCATTACATAGTGAACATATTTATAGAAGAAGCATAAGCAAAAATAATACCAACATCTTTGGTTTAATATCTTTGAAATCATTTCCCCCATAGAAATTTGGTTAATCCATTTAACCCATTATTTTTATCAAGGCAAGCTTCTTTAAGAACTCCAATTTAAAAGCTCTTTTATAATGCCATGGGTTTTACCTTTAAAAAAATTGAGATTGGGTTCTTTGTTTTGAAAACTAAGGTTTTCGAAACCTTAAGCCTTTACTTCAAAACCATTGGAAAACCTCTTTCAAAAGAATTCAAATCTTCTTTTCAAAACACTAAGCATATGCTTTCGAAACACTTTAAAACATCTCTTTCGAAACCATCAAGAAATACCGTTCGAAAGTATTAAAGCATTACTAACCAATTATAGAAGCATAGCTTCGAAACCATTTGAAAGTACTCGTTTTGAAACTATTGAAAGTACCCCTTTCGAAACCATTGAAAGTACCTCTTTCAAAACCATTAAAAAGTGTTTGGGGAAAAACAGAAGGTTTCAGAACCATCCTTTCGAAAGCATTTGTTTTTAAGTTAAAACAATAAGAAGGATAGCATCAAAACCCCTTTCGATGCCATTGCCTTCGAAACCTTTAGTATAGTGGCTACTGGAGCCCTTTCGAAAGCATTGGGAAGCGACTTGGTATTTTTATAAAACAAAAGCTACCTTTTAAACTCGTTGATAACTTCAATCCCTCAAAGGTACAAAGACTGCATGGTGGTTTCGATTGGGTTGAAGCTAACCTTCCGAAAGATTTGATTTAAAAACAAGACAACTCATTCGAAAGCTACCTATTTGAAACAAGAAGGTGGCAACCCCTTCGAAAGCTATATTAAAGCAAACCCTTTTGAAAGCATTCTTTTGAAAACAAGGCAAGCGGCATTTCTTTGGAAAGCAAAACGAAGGCTTCGACCCCTTCAAAAGCTTGGTTTCGACTCCATACCTGCCGCCTTTCTCCAATCCACTACGTACCAAAGCTTTGATACCTTGTGTATTGGTTTTGACTTGGTTGGGGGTGGAAGTGTGGGGTCGAAAGGTAGCTACTGGAAGTGGCGAAACCAAAAATTTATAGAAAAACTGTTTTGTTGCCTTTTTAGGTAAATGCTTTACAACTAACTTGCCTATTTGTAAAAAATATGATTAGTTGCCATAAACTTTATCAAAATCTTTTCTAAAAGACTACTGAATTTGTTCAGAAATTAATTAGAAGTAATTAACAAAATAGCCCTTCCCTTTATTAAGACATTTAAGTCCTCCTTCTTAAATAATTTATTCCCATAGTAAATAACTTAGGAAAAATCCCCAAAAATCATAGAAATTCACTTTTAATATGTTAACTAACATATATAAATTTCGGTCCCAAATCTTTTATATAATAACCGAATAATATTTTAAACCCAATTATTTATTTATTCCTTTGCAAATTCGTAATAATAAGTTATCCATAGCTTGGATAGTTACTAAATTTGAACACATCTCCAAAATAATGTTTTACATGACATATTTAATTCTTATGGCATTAAAAACCCAATTAAAATGATTTTGGCCTTAAAATCGAAATAAACATTTATCAAACAATCTTGTTTGAATTAAACATATCTTATAATCCAAGAATATCATCATTAAAATCATTATAATGGATTTAAACTTAAACCTGAAATCTAATGCTCTTTAAAACGAAAATAGAGATGGTTTTGATTATTATTCACCTTGATTTGGATAAGGACTTGAGATTAGAACTTGATTAATTATTCTAGTTAGATTCCTTAGCTTTTACATGATTTTCTTCTCCTAGATAATGGCCGGCTTGAGCTCCTCTTTGTTTATGTTTTATGATTTTGAACTTGTGCAATGAGAATAGGAATAAGGGTTTAGGGGTTAAGGACATGGTGGATGGCTATTCCCCATAATGCCCTTAGCCTTATTCTCTTATTAGTTATCATATAAAACCATTTACAAAAACCCATTCTTTTGGTTTATATTTAGTTAAGCTCGGCCTCTAATTCATTTTCAAATCTCAATCCTCTTATCACTCTAATCTTTACATTATTTTATTTAATTTATCTAATTAAATCTCCTGAATAATGTTATTAAAATTAGGGATGTTATAGAATATTTGCAATGATCGCGCTCCCAATTCATTTACTATTTTGAGCTCGGCAATTAGTGGTTCATACTTTACTTTATTAATGGTTGCATGAAACTCTAGCTTCAGAGTGTAACACATCCACCGACCTTTTGGAGTTCAAAATGCTTCCCCTCTCTAAAGTCATGGTCACTGGATGAACCATCAACATATGACCTCCACTTCATTGGTTTAACCATCTTTCCTTCAGTTTATACATCTTGGATAGTGAATTCGATGATGGAATCTGCCAATGTCTATTCCCTAATAGCCTTCTTATGATGATACGTGATTTTGTACCAACTCATCTATACATGCAACTTCAATGGTTGTTTCGATCTCTTAAGGCAATGCAAGGCTTGCCTTAGGGGTTGATCAGCCATCATGCTTATTGGATAAGCCTAAGAATATGGTCATAAATTTCCTTGATGTTATCAATAATCAATAGGCTTCCTTCTCTAATTTGGATATCACTTTTCCATGCTTGTAATCCACTTACTGATATAATACACTAGCCTTTGGATTTTTGCTTCCTCATTTACCAATATTGCACTCAATACGTGAGATGATACTGCAAAATAAATGTGCAAATCTTATCCTTCCAAAGATTTTGATAAAATAGGTGTTTTTTAAGATATTCCAATAATCTATCAGAAGATTCATAATCGTACACCCATTGGAACTTCCCTTTTTTCTTCTCGAGAGCATCAAAAAATGGCATGCACTCGTCTGTTTCCTTTGAGACGGACCTACCTAAAGTGGCAACCTTTTTAATCAAACCTTGCATTTTCCTCCTTATCTTCGGTGTTGTCATGTGTTTTAAAGCATCAATCTATGCTAGTTTGGCTTCAATACTCCCTAGAGTTCACCATAAACCCTAAAACTTTTCTGGTGATACTCTAAATGAATAATTCAAGGGATGAAACTTCATTCCATATTATATGAGTATCTTGAACATTCGTGACAAGTATGCCATGCGATCCACTATGTTCTTTGACTTTAAAGGCATAGCATCTACGTACACATCTAGGGATTTTTGATAATTTCTACAAACTTCTTATTATCCAATCATTAGAAAGTAGCTCCAACGTTCTTTAAACCGAACGACATGATTTTTAGCAATACAATCGCAAATCGGTAATGAAATTTGTATGCTCCCGATCTAGAATGTGCATTGCAGTCTTATTATAGTTGGATTATGCATCCATAAATTAGAGTGGTTCATGTTCAGTTCTTCCATCGATAAGTTCATTTATCTACAAAAATGGAAAGTAATCCTCCGAGCATCCATAATTTAATTTCAAATAATCAATGCACGTTAGCCACTTTCCATTTGGCTTCCTAACCAATATAGGATTTGAGATCCAACTCCGATAGCGAGTTTCACGAACGATGTTGTGAGCCAACAACTTATGCACTTCTTCTTCAATGAAGCTAATCTCTCCAGATCCATACCACACATATCAGAATTAGTCTACGTGTACACATCATAGTTCACACTTGAAAACCCATTTAGCTTCTATTTCATCCTTTTTCAAAGATGCAAACCGATTTTAACCACCTTCGAACGATCGTCGTCATCCATGTGTATGGTATGCATCAACTCGGTTGGTTTAGCCGTTGCCCCATCCAACTCTGTCCTTAGAACAAGTGCATCGAACTTCTTGCTAATGGATCCAAGCTAGGGCTCAAATTATAGTTGCTATTCAATATGAGACTTGATGCAGAGGGCCTTCTCTGCATTCTTTCCTTTCTCTATATGGCTGGTGTTATACCAAATTTTATCAAGGGAGGTCAAAACATAAACATGTATAGATATAAATAACCTATTGAATAAAGAAGCTACTGCATATGATTAAAAGCAATCTTATAAACTGGTAAAAGCTATCGAGTTATCAAGAAGGGTAATGAAAGATGGAAACAAGGCTATTGAAAGTGCAAATTAGATGTTATTGAAAGAATGATATGGAAGTTTTTGAAATCTAGAAACAATTAGTTCTTAGGAATATGGACTAGTTATCGCAAGGATGAAGCAAGTGCGATATAGAATGCTGTTGAAAATATGAAGGTTAATGTTATAAAAAATATGATGATCAAAGGTATAGGAATATTAAGAATGAAGTTATCAAAAAATGAAGATCAAAGCTATCAGAAACATGAAGGTTTAAGCTATTGGAAAGATAAAGGTTCAAGCTACCAAAAGCATGAAGGTTCAAGCTATCAAAAAAATGAAGAGCAAGCTGATAGAGTTAGAGATATGCCCTAGGGGCAATTATATAATTTGTTACATATATCTAACTCGATAACCAAACTTATTCAAAATAAAAGGTGTTTTCTTTCTATTATATACTTAATATACTGTGTTATATTAATTAATTAATTTAGTTAAAAGTATATGTAATAGAAAATCCATAAATGGTATCTTTTGTGATAATAGTTAAAAATTATTGTAACCATGACTAATTTATCACAACGAAATTAAACATAATGTTTAAATATTCCTAGTCAAGATGTATCAAGACTGGATATTGATGCATCTGTTGGGACTATGGTACGTAACACTCTTCAAATGCTGGATAATGAATTACTCATGGCTACTGATGGCACTAAGGCGTTATGTACTGATAGTTATTAGATAACTATGGAATGACTCTATCGATAGTTTTCTGTTGGTTAATATAACTAATGTCAAATAGAAAATATCTATGTGACAATATTACATGATTCCCTTGACTTGGGAATACCGTCGAGCTTCAATATGGAAACTCCACTATGATTATAGTCAAATCATGGCACGGAGTCCATTAAATGACTATAGTTAGGTCGAGTGGAAGCATTGGAAGTAAAACACTATTCAAGTGAGGATCCGTCTCCTCGGTTATATGCGGTTAGTATCATGGTCAAATGAAGTCAACTCAAAGTCAAATTCTCTGGCCAGATATTTTTGATTAATAACAATTGTTATTTTGAACCAAGGACTTTATGTTTGGACTATAAAGTTGAACATGGACGATATAAGAATTTTAACCATTACCAAATTCTATAAGTCTAAAGTAATATAGTATTGATGAAGAGAATTAGTGTAAACAATAGCTATAATTTAATAATGCTTAACATGAAAATTAGATTTTACTGAAATCAAGTAAGTGATAAATTTGGCCAAAATATCACACCGCCTGCTAAGTGATGTGTGAATGTTAATATTCGAATATTTCGATATTAATCGCCAATCAAATTTACACCTAATGGGTCACACAACCGAAACGATGATCCTTTGAATAAACGTTTAATTGATTTGTAATTGTTATAAATTAATTAATATTTGTGAAATATTAATTAGAGAAATTTATTTTTATTTGATGTACAAATATTGTTAAATGTATTTATAATAGTTATAAAAATGTTAATCTATATACGATAGCGATATGCATTTAAATTGGATTAAAATGTAGAATATTTTGTTTGAGATTTAAATGAGTTTGTAGCCTATATAGGGGGCTGGTAGGTTCGACCATGATAATGATATGAAGGGTGTGACCATATGATGGAAATAAAGGGGTTTGATTTGGATGGTTAAGATAAAGAGAATTGGTAAGAGATAAAGGAGGATATAGATCCTAGTTTGTCTCTAATCTCTCCTCTATATAAGCATCTTAACCCACACCTATTGGAGTACCTTTCTGAAGACTCCTAATCCCCAACCTCTGGCCGAAATCTAGACCTTCTCATCTCTCCATTTCAAAAATCAAATCAAACTAAAACTGATACTATTTGATAGCCGGTGGTTATCGATTCAATGACTAGCACTCTATTGGATTGTAAACAAGTTCAAGGAGCAGGTCTCATTGTTTTAAGATGTACTTATAGGCATTATATATAAGGTAAATTTCTATTCTATTAATGATTATTAATGTGTAGATAATATCTATATCATGTATATTGTTTTGTTAGTTAGGTGACGATTCTATTATACCAATATATTATCACAATCAAATTGGTTGTATATCTATATATTTTTAAAATAATCTTTTTTTCATTATCATGTATATAATGCTTGGAGCAAAGATAAAAAAATTATAATTTTAATTTAAAATTAATAAAATATTCGTTGTTTTAATTATATAAGTTTTACAATTCAAATATTAAATCTTATATAGCATAAATTATGGTTTTCAGTTTTATATAAGTAATATTATACTGTAATGCCCCACTCCAAGACCCTCATTAGCAAAGAGAATCACGGAGGTAATTCCGTCTGCTAATGTGGAGAATAGAGTATAATAGGAGCGACCAAATGTAACTATGTTATAACTATCTACCGAATACATCGAAAGGTGGAATCTATTTAATTTTTTTTTCAATCAGGTGGTTCGACATATTCGATAAATACTTATAACAAAATTACAAATGGCTAAAGATCTATCAGAACAAAGCATAATAACATAATGAAATAGCATCACAGGATAGTATCACATAACAGCACAGAGTCTCAGAACAATACATCGTCAATACAGATCCAAATATATCATAAGGTGGGTACAAAGCCACCACTCACACAAGTGAGTCAAAAATATGTACATAAGAGATTGAATAATCAGAGTATCAAAATAGTGGACAAATATAAAGAGCTATCTGTCAGCAAAGCAGATAATGTCCAAGCGGAAGCACAGAAAGCTAAGTCCAGAGACCTAACCTGAAACAACTCGGTCTCACCCGAGCGAAAAACACTCGGGTCAGGCTAACTAAACAATCAGTTAATAAACTGAGATAAACATGATAGATAATGAGGCGATATATAACATAGTACTATAGAACACAAACTCTCACATAGAGAAGAAATAAACATCTAAGTAGAGATGTATAGCAAGCCTTGTATCATGGGCATAACATAGTCACAAATATCAAAACAAAACATCTAAGTAGAGATGTATAATAAGCCTCATATCATCGGCATAACGTAAGCACAAATGCCAAAAACAAAAACATCTAAGTAGAGATGTATAATAAGCCTCATATCATCGGCATAACGTAAGCACAAATGCCAAAACAAAAACATCTAAGTAGAGATGTCAAAAAAACGATACATCTAAGTAGAGATGTATAACAGGCCATCTAAGTAGAGATGCCAAAAACGATACATCTATGTAGAGATGTATAACGGCCATCTAAGTAGAGATGCCAAAAACGATACATCTATGTAAAGATGTATAACGGCCATCTAAGTAGAGATGCCAAACGATACCTCTAAGGGAGACAGTCTGAAGACACTATCCCAAAGGTAATACAAGGAGTGTGTCACGAACTTTTAGCAAGGAACCTGTAAAGTGTTAACGTGAGTCCCATACCCCACGTTCGCACTAAACGGTTTACTAACCAATCGTAAGCTTCCACACTGAAAACAGTACAAAGTTCACCTCATGTCATCGGTAAACTAGGCCGAAAGGCAAAACTATCAATCGAATAGGTCGGGGATTAACCGGAAAGGAAATACACGGTTTCATAGGCCGGAGTTTTTCCCAACCGTTTAAGCACCTTTCCACATCGCTCGAAGTGCTAAAGTATGAGTGTGGGATTTTATTATAGAAAATAATTACGGAAAACGGATTTATAATTGGTTTGAAATCACTTTAAAACGGCCTTTGAAAACTCTCCTATTATGGAGTGATTAATTTAATAATTAAAAATAATATTATATAATAATTTCGAAAGCCATTTCGGAGCGAAAAATCCTTTTAAAACCTTTTTATAAGGCCCGTGTACGAAATCCAGAGACAAATCTCAAAGAAATCGATAAAACTAGAAAATCACTGAAAATATTCTGTGTTGGAAAATAGTCCAAAACTGACGCGAACCCAAGTTCAGAAAATTATTCGGACCAGCAGACTGAATCCAATGAAAATGTGTACGTGCTAATATAGTACACACGGATCGTGTAATATGATGTATAACACACAAATATATGACTAATCACAGATAATAGAAAATTCAGTAAAATAGAAAAATCACACCAGAGATTTTTATACTGGTTCAGAGCACCGTCCTACGTCCAGTCCTAGACTTCTATCTAGATTTTCACTACCAACTACCTCGCTTCACCCGGAGGAACAGGTTTACAACACCCGAGCAGACGAACGGGATTTCACGCCTCTAATACACTGAGGACTTCAACACTTGCCTTTTACAACACCGAGGACTTCAACAAAGATGAATATAATTGTTTGTTGACTGTATGTGTTCTTGCTAACACAGATTTGTCACTTGTAGTACAAACTTCCTATAATCTTATCCTCAAATAGAATATTTGTATATATGAAGATTTGGAAGTGGATATCGTATTGAATCAAAAGAATGTTAAATAAATTCTAGGATTCAAAACGATATATGATAGAATATGAGCAATTTGAGCGCTTGAGAGTTCAAGATAGTGATCAATAGAATAGAGAATAGAATAATAGAATTGGTCAATTGGAATAATGATTTCATGATGTTTATATAAGAAATAAACAGTTGTAACCCTTTGTGAAAAGGTACAAACAAAGGTCAGATCATTGGTGAAGAGAAAGAGAAGCAACAGTTGAAGAAAAGGAAGTGTCTATACGAAAGGTTGCTTTCTGTTTGAAAACGGTCGACAGGTCAAAATGGACCAGTAAACAGGAATTTGAATATATATATATACGTTATGTACACTTGTGCACGTTATCTGTGCATTCTGGGCAGAAACGGTCGACCGCCTGGTTTTAACCGGTCGACCGGTTTAGCTCAGATTGCACAGTTAATGTGCACTCATACATACATATATATATATATATATATATATATTCAAAGATTGAAGGTATGAGATTATTTGAGGATACATTTTAACATAAATAACACTACTAATATACCAAATAATCAACCTTGTCTCTTTAAAACAATGAATAGCTTCTTTTTGTCGATCACGGCTTATCCCTTTGTCAGAAATCAAAACTCTATAAAAATCTTGACTCAACATTCTCCCCCTTTTTGATTGATGACAACATAGTTATGAATCTCCCCCTGTATATGATCTCCCCCTGAGATTGTGCCTGTAAATCTATATTTTCCTGCATATATACTGTTAGCACAATTTTCTCCCCCTTTGTCATCGACGAAAAGGAGTTGTTAAATAGAGGATGTAAATGATATAAGCCATATTATAAGCAACATAAAACTACTACCATAGATCAAGAGTGAAGATTCACTTTCCTCTTTTCTTAAGTGGGACCTGCAAAAAATAAAATTAAGTCCATGGTATCCACTTTTTATGGGGTCCTAAGAGTTAGGTCTTAGGAGTCCAAACCCATACGGGTCCGGTATCCCCTTTATATATATAATTAGTATTAAGATGCACAATATTCATGAAATTCTGAATATATTTGTTCCTAATCAAATTGTTATTTGTTTTAGGAACCCATATTTTGATAGTCTTGACATTTTTCTTCTGAAATTTCACAACTGGTTTTGGTTTGGACTATAATAAACTAAGATTTTTCTTAGCTTCAGCCTTTTGTACTTTCTTCTTCCTTTCATTACCAAGATGTTTCTTGGTTTCTTGTTTCTTATATCCCAAACCTTGTTTATTTGAAATAGATTGTGAACTTTCAATGATTTTTGTCAAATTTTCTCGACCTTTGTTAAAGTTAGAAACATTTTGAGTAATGTCATCTAACTTAGTTTGTAAACTAGCCTTTTCTAGGTCCAGAATTTTGACTTTTGCCTTAAGCTCATGATTTTCAGTAGTGAGAGCATCATTTTTCTCTTTTTGAGTTTCAATTTCTTGACTCAAAAGAGATAATTGAGAGTCAACATTAGATGATGATTCTTGAAGTTTTTCAAGTTCTTCTTCTAATATTTTCTTCTCGTCTTTTAACATATCTCGTTCAAATTCTGCTCTACTCAAATCTGCTTTGGCTTCTTTTAACTATCGTTTTATGTCTTTATATTTGACTATCAATTCAGCATTAATATCAAGTACTTCATCAAATGTAGGAATTTGTACCTCATCTTCTGTTGCCATGAAACTGACATTTGCTTGTTCATCTTCCGTATCACTATTACTTTCTAATGAGTCTGTATCATCCCATGTTACCGAGAATGCTCGTTTCTTTGATTTGTCCTTCTTATATTTTAATTTGTCATTTTTTGACTTCTTCTTTTGCTCCGGACAATCCTTGTGCATGTGCCCCTTTTTGTGACAGTTGAAGCATTCTATAGCGGATGATGTTGGTTTATTTGATCCAGATTTCTTTCTGTTATAACGACTGGCTTTTCGCTGTTTTAGGAATTTTTTGAAACCTTTTGCAATGAATGCCAGATCTTCATCTTCAGACTCTGATTCATTTTCGTCTTTTTCAGCATGGAATGCCACGTTTTTCTTTTCTTCTTTTTGTTCCTTTCTAGTCTGCAAGTTAGCTTCATAGGACATTAGATTTCCTATCAATTCATATGGCTTCATGACGGAAAGGTCATTAGCTTCTTCAATTGCTAATACTTTTCCTTCCCATTCACTAGTCAGAGAATGTAGGACTGTTGAAACAACATCAAAATCAGAATACTTTTGTCCTAAGCCAATAAGTGCATGGTGGATAGTTTGAAACCGTGAATACATATCATTGATTGTCTCATTCGGTTTCATTTTGAAATTTTGAAACTGACTTTTCAGCATGGCTATTTTGGCTTGTTTAACCTTGTTAGTACCTTCATGAGTGGTTTTCAGCGTTTGCCAAATTTGATATGCAGTAGTGCAGATACTAACACGGTTATATCCATTGTGGTCTAATGCACAAAACAAAATATTTATTGCTTTTGCATTTACGGCTGCTGCTGTTTTCTCAGCCACTGTCCATTCTGAATAATCAGTTGTTGGATTCACTATTTCTTTTTTAGTAGCATTCCAGGCATCATAACTATTTGATTGCATAAAGAATGACATACGTGTTGCCCAATAGCTATAGTTATGACCATTGAAAAATGGAGGTCTTTGTGTCGATTGACCTTCTGTGTAAGTGGTGTTTTGAGTGCTAGTACTTGCGTTATTTGCCATATTATAAGAATATATCAAATAACTGTGTTACGGTTATATGATGATCGTGCTCTGATACCAAATGAAAATGTGTACGTGCTAATATAGTACACACGGATCGTGTAATATGATGTATAACACACAAATATATGACTAATCACAGATAATAGAAAATTCAGTAAAATAGAAAAATCACACCAGAGATTTTTATACTGGTTCGGAGCACCGTTCTACGTCCAGTCCCAGACTTCTATCTGGATTTTCACTACCAACTACCTCGCTTCACCCGGAGGAACAGGTTTACAACACCCGAGCAGACGAACGGGATTTCACGCCTCTAATACACTGAGGACTTCAACACTTGCCTCTTACAACACCGAGGACTTCAACAAAGATGAATATAATTGTTTGTTGACTGTATGTGTTCTTGCTAACACAGATTTGTCACTTGTAGTACAAACTTCCTATAATCTTATCCTCAAATAGAATATTTGTATATATGAAGATTTGGAAGTGGATATCGTATTGAATCAAAAGAATGTTAAATAAATTCTAGGATTCAAAACATTATATGATAGAATATGAGCAATTTGAGCGCTTGAGAGTTCAAGATAGTGATCAATAGAATAGAGAATAGAATAATAGAATTGGTCAATTGGAATAATGATTTCATGATGTTTATATAAGAAATAAACAGTTGTAACCCTTTGTGAAAAGGTACAAACAAAGGTCAGATCATTGGTGAAGAGAAAGAGAAGCAACAGTTGAAGAAAAGGAAGTGTCTATACGAAAGGTTGCTTTCTGTTTGAAAACGGTCGACAGGTCAAAATGGACCAGTAAACAGGAATTTGAATATATATACGTTATGTACACTTGTGCACGTTATCTGTGCATTCTGGGCAGAAACGGTCGACCGCCTGGTTTTAACCGGTCGACCGGTTTAGCTCAGATTGCACAGTTAATGTGCACTCATATATATATTCAAAGATTGAAGGTATGAGATTATTTGAGGATAGATTTTAACATAAATAACACTACTAACATACCAAATAATCAACCTTGTCTCTTTAAAACAATGAATAGCTTCTTTTTGTCGATCACGGCTTATCCCTTTGTCAGAAATCAAAACACTATAAAAATCTTGACTCAACATCCAAATGGCATGAAACTTTGTAGGAACGTAGTCCGACATTCCTACTTCAGAACGCAAAAAGAATTACTCGATTCCGACTTGAAACGAAGTCGCAGCGACGCTCCAAAGTCGGCCCGGAAACAGTGAATACATTGTTTCAGGCTGAGATCCGGGTCCCTCTTCAGCAATTTCGAAGAGTCAAATGAACTCGGATATTAATCAAACTTTCTAGAGATGGAGTTCGGACTCCAGCTTTCCAACGAGTCCGAAAACGTTGGATTCCGACCATGGATGTGACCGTGGCAGTGTCACAAAGTTTCGGTTTCAAAACTGGAAACAGGGAGTAAGAAATCGATAAAACCAGAAAATCACTAAAAATATTATGTGTTGGAAAATAGTCCAAAAGTGACGCAAACCCAAGTTCAGAAAATTATTCGGACCAGCAGACTGTATCCGAATGGCATGAAAATTGGTAGTAACGTAGTCCGACATTCCTACTTCAGAACGCAAAAAGAATTACTCGATTCCGACTTGAAACGAAGTTGCAGCGACGCTCCAAAGTCGGACCCGGAAACAGAGAATACATTGTTTCAGGCTGAGATCCGGGTCCCTCTTCGACAGCAATTTCGAAGAGTCAAATAAACTCGGATACTAATCAAACTTTCTAGAGATGGAGTTCGGAACTCCAGCTTTCCAATGAGTCTGAAAACATTGGATTCCGACCACGGATGTGACCGTGGCAGTGTCACAAAGTTTCAGTTTCAAAACTGGAAACATGGAGTATCGTATGCAAATGCTCAGAAACCAGCAGTAAAAACTGCATTCAGGTCTATTTTTGAGCCCGGATTTCACCATTCAAATGATCGCCGAATGCTACGAAATTTGGAGGGGTTATAGGTGGCAATACTAGCTATCACTAGGAAGTGATTTGGCATGTTTTTATCAGATATTGAAAGAGATATTCATGGTCAAAGTTGCAGCAGAATCAGTTTTAGAATTTTGCAAAACATAGAGAAATGAGCTAATTAATTCAATTTTTCTTGCTCAAATGATTTAGTAATGACCGTTAACAATTATCTAATCATACCATAAATATATATCTAGCCATAGCATGAAAGTGATGAGGATATAGCTAGCATTACCTCACAAATAATATAGCAAGCAACTTGTGTGCAATGTCCAAATGGAAGAAATGATAATCAACAAGCTTCCCTTACTTTAACTAGCTTAAGCCAATATAAGAGAGGATGGAGCTTTCCAAGCATGGAGGCCATTTTTAGGTTTAGGGTTTTAGGAATTTGATTTGGGTTGGAATGAATGAGGGTTAGGAGTTTGAGATGATTTATAGAATGTTAAGTGGGTTTGGGTTAGGCTAATGGATCCCTTAAGAGAGAGTGGCTCTAAACATGTATAAAAATTGTTTAAGTGTTAACATAGCCATGAAAACCCATACTTAACCAAATCCCCTTCTTAAATTTCCCATTAATTTTTAATTGTTCCAAAATAATACTTAGCATCATTTCATTTTTTTTCGGTAATGCAAATCCCGGGTTGTTACAGACTCCCCCCCTTAAGAAAATTGCGTCCCTACAATTCCTTAAGATGGACGTTGTCTATAACGTCTAATCCACAAAAGAAATGATAGAAGATCAAATAGAGATTCTCACCCGTACTAGAAGATGGAAGAAAGCCAGGATAAGAACGCTCGATAAATTCTCTGGTCTCCCAAGTGCAGTCCTTAGGATTCGGTGACCATTGAATTTTCACAAGCTGAACCTCTTTGTTGCGAAGGCGTCTGACCTTCGAATTAAGAACATGAAGAGGTTGCTGCTCCAATGATAAATCAGGTGAGATCTCTAAATCAGGCACGATATGTGGCTCAATAATAGAATCAGGATCGCGCACACACTTGCGAAGCTTAGACACATGAAATACGTCATGCATTCTAGAAAAGTGAGCAGGTAGAGCCACACGATAAGCAACAGGGCCGATGCGTTCCGTGATAGGAAATGGTCCAACATAGCAAGGAGCCAATTTCCCTGTAGAGCTGAAACGCACAACCTCCTTCATGGGAGAAATCCGAATAAAGACAAAATCACCAATGGAGAACTCAAGAGGCTTCCTACGGTTGTCCGCGTAGGATTTCTGGCGGTCTTGTGCCTCTCTCATTCTCTGACGGATAAGAACAATCTTCTCAGAAGATTCTCGAACTGAATCTGGACCAAGAATGAGCTTCTCGCTAGATTCTAACCAACAAGTAGGAGAGCGACATGGCCTTCCGTATAGAGCCTCGAAAGGTGCCATGCCAATACTAGACTGATAGCTGTTGTTGTAGGAGAACTCTACGAGAGGTAAGTGATCCTCCCAACTACCCCCGAAATCCAGAATACAACAGCGCAAAAGATCCTCCAAAACACGATTCACCCTCTCAGTCTGACCGTCAGTCTGAGGGTGATAAGCAGTAGAGAGATTCAGCTTTGTGCCCAAAGCTGACTGTAGGCACTTCCAGAAGTGACTAGTGAAAATGGTGTCTCGATCACACACGATAGAGCTAGGAATGCCATGAAGTCGTACGACTTCCTTCATATAGAGCTTGGCCAACCGAGGTGCAGTCCGAGTGGACTTAATCGGGATGAAATGAGCCGATTTGGTCAAGCGATCAACAATAACCCAGATAGAAGTATGGCCTGACCTCGATCGAGGCAGACCGTCAATGAAATCCATGGATATCTGATCCCATTTCCATAATGGAATCTCTAGAGGCTGAAGAAGACCAGATGGACACTGATGCTCGGCCTTGATCTGTTGACAAGTCATGCAACGCTCACATAACTTGCAACATCTCTCTTCAAACCCTCCCAATAATATAGCCGACACATATCGGCATACATCTTACTCGAACCGGGATGTATAGTGTACTTAGTGCGATGGCACTCGTCCAAGACATCACGCCTAAGTGATAAATCAGATGGTACAACAATGCGGTTCCTCCTACGAAGACACCGATGAAAATCAAGAGAATAATCCAGCAATGTCTCATCACTAGATCCCGACTCGAGAAGATGAATAAGATGAAATAAGTCTGGATCCTATCACTGAGCATGGGCAATGCGATCCAATAAGATAGGACGAGCTTCCAAGCTGAATAATAAGACTGGAGAATCAGAAGATGGAGCTCGATCTCTAATATCACACAAAGATATGGTCTCAAGAATATCCCACTCGGCAATCATCATAGAAACTACCGCCGAGTGCTTGCGACTGAGCGCATCTGCAACACGATTACCCTTGCCAGGGGTATATTGAATATCTAAATCATATGAGGCGAGAAACTCAAGCCATCGCTGCTGCCTCATATTGAGATCCCTCTGACTGAATAGATACTTCAACGACTTGTGATCGGTGTACAGAATGAAGCGTTCGCCTAAAATGCCAAGTCTTCAAGGCAAAGACGATAGCTGCTAACTCAAGATCATGAGTAGGATAGCAGACCTCATTCGGACGCAGTTTCCTGGAAGCATAAGCAACTACCCAATCCTTCTGCATAAGCACAGCACCTAGCCCGCTACCACAAGCATCGGTGTAAACAACAAGATCATGGTTACTCTCTGGAACCACTAGAATAGGAGCATGAGTGAGAAGTTCCTTCAGTCGCTGAAAGGAAGCTTCACACTTATCAGACCAAATAAAGCGAACACCCTTACGAGTCAGCGTCATAAGGGGAAGTGCAACTCGAGAGAAATCCTTGATAAACCGACGGTAATAACCCGCCAGACCAAGGAAGCTGCGAATATCATGAACATTCTCGGGCTGCTTCCAATTCTGAATAGCTTCGATCTTGGCAGGATCGACAGAAATCCCCTCAGATGATACAATATGGCCCAAGAACTTGACCTTGGTCTCCCAAAAATGGCACTTGGAGAGCTTGGCCTTAAGCTGATGCTGACGAAGAGTATCCAAGACGATCTGCAAATGATGAGCATGCTCTGCCTCGGATCTAGAATAAATAAGAATATCGTCGATGAAAACCAAAACGAATCTATCGATGTATTCCCGGAATACTCGATTCATAAGATCGACAAAGAAAGCCGGTGCATTCGTCAAGCCGAATGGCATGACCAACCACTCAAAAGAACCATAACGAGTGCGGAAAACGGTAAGAGGAATGCTATCTTCCGCAACTCGGAGCTGATGAAATCCGGTGGCAAGGTTGAGCTGGAAAAAGACCTTTGCACCGCTCAACTGATCAAACATATCGTCTATCCGTGGCAATGGATAACGATTTCTGATGGTCAACTCATTAAGCTTGCGATAGTCAATGTAAAGCCTAAGAGAGCCATCGGGCTTCTTAACGAAGACCACAGCAGCACCCCATGGCGAAGAACTGGACCGAATGAACTACTTCGCCTCAAGCTCTACTAACTGCTTCCTGAGTTCCTCATTCTCTTTAGTATACATCCTCGTGGGAGGACGCCCAACTGGGTGGGAGCCTGGAATGAGATCGATGCGGAACTCATTGGCCCGCTTTGGCGGCAGGCCTTATACTGGCTCGAATATATCGGGGAAATCCCGAACAACAGGAATACGGGATATGTCCACATTCTCATCTCGTGAATCAAGAGCAAATAAAGTAATATCAGAAATCCTAACATCCTGAAGAGCAATAGCTAACGGAGCGGATGAGTCAGGATGACGAAGAAATAATATCTGCTCCGAACAAATGATTTTGGCATCGTACTGAGCGAGCCAATCCATGCCAAGAATCATGTCAAAGCCCAAATACTCCATAACGTGCAGATTCACATGGAAAGAAAATCCACAAAGATCGATATCTATATCCTCACAAAGCAAGCTAAGGGTCGTGGATCCGCCGATGGGATTCACAATCCTTAGTGAAGAAACCAAACAACTAACATCCAAAGATAAAGTATCAACTAGTTCCTTTGATACGAATGAGTGAGAGGCACCCGTATCAAAGAGAACTCTACAAGATCTACCATGAAATAAAATAGAACCTTCGAGAACGGAAGGATGCGTACCTCGAGGCTGAGCTAAAGATGTAGGAGCCTTGGCAGCATTAAGCTTGCCAGATCTAGGAGGTGCAGTGGGACAAGTGGAATTAAGATGACCCTCCTTCTTACAATAGCGGCAGAAAAGAGGCTTGGGACACACTTTAACCATATGATCGGTAGATCCATAGTTGAAACACTTCCGAATGGAAGGTGTTCTACTAAGCTGAGCAATAGACTGAGGCTGAGTCTCAGAAGTAGAACTGCCTGTCTTCTTCTTCTTATGCCAAGACTTGGACTTCTGAATGGGCCCCGCTTCTGATTGGGATTTTTGGAGCCCTCACCATCCCCATCACTGTCTCTCTCACGCTCAACCGCTTCAAGGTGAAGCGCTGCGTCAACTAGCTCATCAAAAGGGAGCTTAAGCTGGAGCATAAGCTGTTTCTTCAAATATTTCTTCAGGCCTTCTACAAACTTGAGATTCTTCTTATAAGGAGAGCTAATGAACTCGAGGCCATACTTGGACAGGGCCTCGAAAGATGATGAATAGTCTGCAACAGAGGCCTTCCCTTGCTTAAGGTCAATAAAGCGGCATGCAAGGGTTATCTTCTCGGACTCGGGGACAAACTTGAGCAAGAAGCGCTCTCGGAACTAGTCCTAAGTGAGTGAGGCCTCATCGGTCTCGGATACAAGCAGCTCATACCAATCCAAGGCACGACCCTCAAGATGGCTAGAAGCAATAAGAACTCTGTCGTGGTGGGGGATTGCCATGCGAGTAAAGTTACGATCGCAAACTCTAATCCAAGCCTAGACCTCCAGAATAGTCTCGGAGCCACTGAACGGCTTCCCTCCGAGATGAATAAAGTCGCTGCATAGACGCGCAAAAGAAGACTTGCACGGTGCATCAGAAACTGGTGCAGGAGATTGAGAGTGCGACTGAGAGTTACGAACCAGCTCCATGATCTGGTCCGTGGTCATGTATATGCCCTCTGGGTAAGGGTTGCTGGACTGTCCAGCATCAGCAGAACGGAGGTTCCTACCTCTCCCAACCATACTGAAAGATAAGGTAAGATTTAGTTAAGCATGATTCAAAGATAGATAATTCATTAAGGAATATTACAGAATATAATAGATTCCTACACATATTCCTAACTTATTTATCTAAAGGTGGATATGTTCAATTTGGATCATATTATAACGTATTGTACTACGTGTCTGTTCTGTGTTTGTTATGCTTAATTCTGAACCTCGCTCTGATACCAAGATGTAACGCCCCACTCCAAGACCCTCATTAGCAAAGAGAATCACGGAGGTAATTCCGTCTGCTAATGTGGAGAATAGAGTATAATAGGAGTGACCAAATGTAACTATGCTATAACAATCTACCGAATACGTCGAAAGGTGGAATCTATTAATTTTTTTCTTCAATCAGGTGATTCGACATATTCGATAAATACTTATAACGAAATTACAAATGGCTAAAGATCTATCAGAACAAAGCATAATCACATAATGAAATAGCATCACAGAACAGTATCACATAACAGCACAGAGTCTCAGAACAATACATCGTCAATACAGATCCAAATATATCATAAGGTGGGTACAAAGCCACCACTCACACAAGTGAGTCAAAAATATGTACATAAGAGACTGAATAATCAGAGTATCAAAATAGTGGACAAATATAAAGAGATATCTATCAGCAAAGCAGATAATGTCCAAGCGGAAGCACAGAAAGCTAAGTCCAGAGACTTAACCTGAAACAACTCGGTCTGACCCGAGCGAAAAACACTCGGGTCAGGCTAACTAAACAATCAGTTAATAAACTGAGATAAACATGATAGATAATGAGGCGATATATAACATAGTACTATAGACCACAAACTCTCACATAGAGAAGAAATAAACATCTAAGTAGAGATGTATAACAAGCCTTGTATTATGGGCATAACATAGTCACAAATATCAAAACAAAACATCTAAGTAGAGATGTATAATAAGCCTCATATCATCGGCATAACGTAAGCACAAATGCCAAAAACAAAAACATCTAAGTAGAGATGTATAATAAGCCTCATATCATCGGCATAACGTAAGCACAAATGCCAAAACAAAAACATCTAAGTAGAGATGTCAAAAAAACGATACATCTAAGTAGAGATGTATAACAGGCCATCTAAGTAGAGATGCCAAAAACGATACATCTATGTAGAGATGTATAACAGCCATCTAAGTAGAGATGCCAAAAACGATACATCTATCTAGAGATGTATAACGACCATCTAAGTAGAGATACCAAAACGATACCTCTAAGGGAGACAGTCTGAAGACACTATCCCAAAGGTAATACAAGGAGTGTGTCATGAACTTTTAGCAAGGAACCCGTAAAGTGTTAACGTGAGTCACATACCCCACGTTCGCACTAAACGATTTACTAACCAATCGTAAGCTTCCACACTGAAAACAGTACAAAGTTCACCTCATGTCATCGGTAAACTAGGCCGAAAGGCAAAACTATCAATCGAATAGGTCGGGGATTAACCGGAAAGGAAATACACGGTTTCATAGGCCGGAGTTTTTCCCAACCGTTTAAGCACCTTTCCACATCGCTCGAAGTGCTAAAGTATGAGTGTGGGATTTTATTATAGAAAATAATTACGGAAAACGGATTTATAATTGGTTTGAAATCACTTTAAAACGGCCTTTGAAAACTCTCCTATTATGGAGTGATTAATTTAATAATTAAAAATAATATTATATAATAATTTCGAAAGCCATTTCGGAGCGAAAAATCCTTTTAAAACCTTTTTATAAGGCCCGTGTACGAAATCCAGAGACAAATCTCAAAGAAATCGATAAAACTAGAAAATCACTGAAAATATTTTAAGTGTTGGAAAATAGTCCAAAACTGACGCGAACCCAAGTTCGGAAAATTATTCGGACTAGCAGACTGAATCCGAATGGCATGAAAATTAGTAGGAACGTAGTCCGACATTCCTACTTCAGAACGAAAAAAGAATTTCTTGATTCCGACTTGAAACGAAGTCGCACCGACGCTCCAAAGTCGGACCCGGAAACAGTGAATACATTGTTTCAGGCTGAGATCCGGGTCCCTCTTCAGCAATTTCGAAGAGTTAAATGAACTCGGATACTAATCAAACTTTCTAGAGATGGAGTTCGAAACTCCAGCTTTCCAACGAGTCCGAAAACGTTGGATTCCGACCACGGATGTGACCGTGGCAGTGTCACAAAGTTTTAGTTTCAAAACTGGAAACAGGGAGTAAGAAATCGATAAAACTAGAAAATCACTGAAAATATTTTAAGTGTTGGAAAATAGTCCAAAACTGACGCGAACCCAAGTTCGGAAAATTATTCGGACCAGCAGACTGAATCCGAATGACATGAAAATTGGTAGGAACGCAGTCCGACATTCCTACTTCAGAACGCAAAAAGAATTACTCGATTCCGACTTGAAACGAAGTCGCAGCGACGCTCCAAAGTCGGACCCGGAAACAGAGAATACACTGTTTTAGGCTGAGATCCGGGTCCCTCTTCGACAGCAATTTCGATGAGTCAAATGAACTCGGATACTAATCAAACTTTCTAAAGATGGAATTCGGAACTCCAGCTTTCCAACGAGTCTGAAAACGTTGGATTCCGACCACGGATGTGACCGTGGTAGTGTCACAAAGTTTTAGTTTCCAAACTGGAAACAGGGAGTATCGTATGCAAATGCTCAGAAACCAGCAGTAAAAACTACATTCAGGTCCGTTTTTGAGCCCGGATTTCACCATTCAAATCACCGAATGCTACGAAATTTGGAAGGGTTATAGGTGGCAGTACTAGCTATCACTAGGAAGTGATTTGGCATGTTTTCATCAGATATTGAAAGAGATATTCATGGTCAAAGTTGCAGCAGAATCAGTTTTAGAATTTTGCAAAACATAGAGAAATGAGCTAATTAATTCGATTTTTCTTGCTCAAATGATTTAGTAATGACCATTAACAATTATCTAATCATACCATAAATATATATCTAGCTATAGCATGAAAGTGATGAGGATATAGCTAGCATTACCTTACAAACAATATAGCAAGCAACTTGTGTGCAATGTCCAAATGGAAGAAATGATAATCAACAAGCTTCCCTTACTTTAACTAGCTTAAGCCAATATAAGAGAGGATGGAGCTTTCCAAGCATGGAGGCCATTTTTAGATTTAGGGTTTTAGGAATTTGATTTGGGTTGGAATGAATGAGGGTTAGGAGTTTGAGATGATTTAATAGAATGGTAGTGGGTTTGGGTTAAGCTAATGGACCCCTTAAGAGAGAGTGGCTCTAAACATGTATAAAAATTGTTTAAGTGTTAACATAGCCATGAAAACCCATACTTAACCAAATCCCCTTCTTAAATTTCCCATTAACTTTTAATTGTTCCAAAATAATACTTCGCCTCATTTCATTTTTTTTTTCGGTAATGCAAATCCCGGGTTGTTACATATACATAAAACATTTTGGGTAGAATTAAAATAATATATATATATATATATATATATATAATTTTAGTAATATATAAACCATTTAATTCTATAAATAAAAAATATTAATATATATGTTATCGAATATGTTTTAAATTTCATAAAATTAAATTTACATCTAATATTACGTTCGATAAAAAAATAATTTTTTATATAATTTAAAATATTTATATTATTGTCGAAATTAATATATTGATTTTAAATTATAAAAATATAGTAAAATCTAAATGTCATGGTATCTTCGAGATTTTTACTGAAATATTTTGAATTTGAAATTATCTTGTAAAAATAATTTTATATTATGTTAACATATACATTTCCATATGGATATATATATATATATATATATATATTTGAAGTTTAAAAAAATATCATTGTCGTGAGCTACATTATAGGTTCGTATATATATGTATATTATTTCGTATATATATTTTATTTAAGTATATATATATATATATATTATTAATTTTATAAGATATTAATATATATGCACACATACATATATATAATATACGTTTGATATAAAAATTATATTTGATTTTGATTTTGAATTTCTAGGAAAATAAATAAATAAATTTCAATATAATTTTAAAAAAAAGTAATATGGATATACATACATGCATATATATATGTATGTATGTATGTATAATTTAATAAAATAGCTACAGAATAAAAGATACACACACACACACATATATATATATATATTGCAATACTTTGTATACATAAATTAAAGTATATAAACATACATTTGGATAATATATTTGTAAACTAGATGAGCGAACATGTCCTTTGCTGTGTAAATCTCATCATCTGTACACGGGCATGTTATACCTTGCACGGATTGCAATGTTACACATGCACGCGTGCGCGCGCGCACACACACAACACGTATACATATACATACATACATACATATATATATATATATATCTATGTGTGTGTGTATGATACACACAGATATATAATATAATATTAATCACATAATATAAAACTATATTATAATCCAAATAAGTTAATGGTTTTATTTAAAAGAAATTTAGACATGTTCTAAATAAATTAGACTTCATAGGTCTAATAAAGATCCAAAATGGTAAAAAAATTGAAATTCACTCATTACTACCACTGCGGGTTGGCCCAGTTCTAACAATGGTATCGGAGCCTAATAGCATATGTGGTTTAAATTAGTCATATTAGGGCTAATTAATTAAGCTTACAAACCAATCAGTAGGTATTCTAAGAAAGGTAGTGTCTAGGTTGGATTGTTGGATGATTAAGTACCATGTCCTATCGGGCTACCGGGCTAGCCCGAACAGTTATGTGAGCCCAAAGATTACCCCTAATAAAAAATTCCCAATTTGAATTAGGCCTTGGGATGATTTCAAAATTGTTTTAAAAATAAAAATAGTTTCAAATTTAAAAGTTAAATTTAAAATGTTAAAGTATTATAAATGTTATAATATACATTTTCAAACTATTTTAAAAATTAAAATTATAAATTTAAAAGTAAAATTTTAAATAAAATACATATTATAAAAGTTGTAACATAATTTTTCAAAATATTTGAAAATGTTATAAAATTAATTTCAAAAATATTATTTATAAATAATATTAATTAAACTAATGAATTAATTAAATAAGTTAATTAATTAAATATACATACATGTATAATATATATATATAATGATATATTTTATGTTGTCTTGAATTATTTAAGACAATATGAGTATACTTGTGTGTATAAAAGAATTTTCGAAATTAATAAAATTTAGTTAAAATTGTTTAGTAAAATAAACAAATTAAAATTTAATTAATAAAATACATATATAAGATATATGTGTATTACTATAAATGTTATAGCATATATATTTAATATAATATATTATAATTGAATGATATAATAATTAATTAAAGTGTTAATTAGTTAAATTAAATTAAATAAAATTTATAATATTATACATAAGAATATTATATAAGTAAACCAAAGCATAAAAGTTATATAATAAAACTTATATAATATAAATAATGTATAATAAAATATGGAACATTAAAGAAGCCGTAAATAGACTTAAGTAATAAATACACACGTAAAAGTATGTATATCGTGATTTTCGATGTGTTTGACACTTGAATCACGAGGGTATTTAATAAAAATACATTACTCTTAGAGTCGATCTCACTCAATTAAATATATTGAAGATTATGAATCTTTAATCTAAAGTTGTCCTATACCAATTATACATTAATAGATTACTAATTGCATACTCCTTAGTTGTTGAGCTTTCCTTAAGCTAGGGATGTTATGTGTAGTACTATTAATATATAGACTATATGAGCTTGGATACCTATACATATTTGTTGAGCTTTCCTCAAGGTATGTATAGTATATTTATGTCGTTGCGAAATGGTGGGTACGAGTGAATAATCTCTCTTTATTTGTTAAACTTTCCTCAAGGTAAAGATGAGATCAGGATAAGGATCACAAGGTTAGGAGTTTGTGTGGTACAATCGACAAGGAGTTATCTATCATATGTGGGCCTATTATTTACTGTGCTTTCAAGGTTAGAATCCCAAGGCATACGAGTCCTAACATCCATTGGTGAAGTCGAAAGATTTCAATGTTTCGAGTTTGGAGAAACATAATAGACCAGTGAAAGACTTATTAGAAAAAAATGAAATAATGACATTTAACCTTTCTAATATTATAAGAACATATGCTATATAATGTTATAATAATCTAAATTAATAAATTTATGCATTTAATAAGATTGATAAAGCGTTTATCAATTAAAATATACAAATGAACAAAATTGAAGATTGACAAATAGAAATATAACATACACTTACTAATAAATGCTTATTGCATGCTAACTTTTCAACAACCATGCAAGCGGCTGATTTTGCAACTACTAAATACGTTCATAATTTGGCTGATTACGTGTTTATTTGATCGAGACCATGTATTGCACTCCATGAGTTCTGAACTTAAAAGAAATACAAGTCTATGGATATTTGATCCATATAATAGCATATAAATGTTTTATGGTGAACGACTACAGTTTGTAGTGTATGATATTTCGACGAAATTAGTTCATTCGAAATAAGAAAATAAACCATAGTGCCAGATCGAGTATTTGATTTGATTGATTACAATAAATATCATACCGTGTTAAATGTAATACAAGACCAAAGCTACAATATAAATCTAAGAACTCATTTCCTGGAATGTCAGTTTATCAGTTTATGTAAGGTGCATCGTATTTGATGTCCTTAAATGTTAAGGATAATCAAATGCATTTTTGTAAAGAGTTCGTTATGATATTGCAATAAGGGGTTTCTTTTGAATGGTTCGATCATTTGAAAAGAAAAACAAATGTACAAGAGTAGATGTGATTTAAGGTACAATTAGAATGGAGGGAGTGAATTGTTACTTCTTCTTCCAAAAGAAGCATCGAAAATGAGAATTGTAATAATAATTGATACTTAATATTGGAACAAGAAATATGATTTCTATTTAAAAATGTATTTTCTTATAGAAAATTCTTTCTTATGAGATTTATTTTTTTGAGTTCAAGGTATTTGATCAAAGAACTCTCCTTTGTAAACGGGTTGCAGTATATGAAATAAATATTCTATATTAAGTGAATGATGAACCTCCATGCTTGGTACGCTATTATAGTAATGGCGAAAATTGTAGGAGTATGCCATATGTAATGACCCATATTTTTAACGATCAGATATTTAAATAGTTTACCGTTAATAAACGAAGGCCAGAAAATGTAATTTTTCGAATAGGGACGAATCAGGACTCGAGACCACTTCCATTGAGTTCAGATTGAGGTTGCGAATTTAAATGAGTATAAGGATCACTATATTTGGAGATCGGACGATCCGATGGCCGAGACGGCCTCGAAATATGCAAAATTAGCCTTCCGGAGTGGAGTCTCAGATGGAGACGCAATTAATTCCGTTGGATCTAAAGAAATAAAGCGATGTACGTAAACAAATTTCGTGATGATCGGACGCGTCGTGTGATCGTATGGACTCAAAACGTACAGCCATTTATTTGAGAATTTAAATAAATGGACTATTAAATTATTATATATAAAGCTCAAATTTGGATCTCCCTCTAAATTCTCATTTGGCCATTCACTGTTCACTTCAAGGAATATAAATCCATGGTCGAACTTACTTCTTTCTCTTAAGAAATAAAGTTCGACCAATAAACTCCACTAAAAATCATGACGTTTGATTCGTTGATATCGTATTGATGAGAGCTTCTATCTCATATGTTAGATCTAAGGCATGACGATGTTTGGCCAAGATTGACAACCATGGCCGTGATTAGGGTTTCAGATCGATGGAGATACGATCGACGATTGGTGAAACGGAGATCGCCATTGACTTTCTTTTACCGATCTCTACCACCGTCGAAGTTTTTATAGGGTCTATCATCGTTTGGTCATCGTGACCTGTAAGAGCCAGGGTTGAGAACCTGGATGATGCGATTGACGTTGGGGCTTCAATCTAGGTGGCCTTGATATGGACAAGACGAGCAAGTGAAGAGAAGAACGACGATGCATACAATGTTCAATTTCATCGAGTATTGCTCTATATCACTTCGATTTCGTGCACGCTTTGGTCTTGTAGATGTATAGGCAATTTCGATTGAGAAAGGAAGAAGGATTAAGAGATTAAATAGGCAATTAGTTAACTAAATTGGTTAATTAATAGCTTAATTAATTTCAAATCGTATTCGATCCCTATCTTATGCATACGAGGTCCGTTTTGGATGCAGTTTCTTGCATTGCGCTCGTGATGGCAAGATCTACACTTTGGCGCTGATTTGGACAGCTTTGGATGAGGTGAATGATATTCTCTTCCACTATACTGTGATTGGTTAAATAGTTTTAGATTGACGCTCGGGAATAATTTTTGGTTTTTAAATATGTTCTTACTATACTTATACAGCAGCTATATCTTTATAAATTAAAATAAAATTATTTTAAAATGATTTATAAAGATTATCACATATTTTCCATCGACGTTCCATAGTTAAGGAATTATTAGATTAGAGCTATTGTTAATATGATTTCCCACATTGATTGATATGGATGGTTGTTTATGTTGTATGTATATTTTTTTGTCTGGATGTATGTTTGATTGTTTGGCTTGTTTGTTATTTGGCTATTTTGGTTGAAAACGTCGATTAGCAGTGATTTGATTTTAATTAGCATCTTGTACATTGGAGTACCACACACGTGGAAATCTAATGAACAAGATGAGCTGTAGAAGAGGGTCTGGATACGTACCGACGGATCTGGGTTTCAGAGTGGATGTCGGACGTTTCCATTTGGTTTGTACTTAACCGTTCAGTTCAGTATAAGACCAAGGTGGATGGTATTGACCATAGTAGAATGGTCAATGTCATCACCGTTGTCGATTGGCGATTGGGCCGATGTGTGGCTTGACATTGATGAGATATCATGATGCACGACGTGATGGTTTGTTCGTGCGACCGATTTAGAGATTGGATGTTATTAACCTACGACGAGTGATATTGATGGTGAGGAAGTGTTGTGGTGCTTCGACCTGGTGATTTTGATGGTAAGGCAGGGATATGGAGTAGGCTCCGGGATGATAGTATCAGAACTGTATGGATCATGCTGGACGTCGGGCTTCAGATGGCTTGATAGTAGGGTTTTTCGATCGAGAGCTCAGGCGGAGAGCAGGATCAAGGATGGAAGCCCGAATTGGACTGAGGCTGGGGATAGTCGACTAGGTTGAGTGTTAGAGCTCATGCCCAGAAACTGTAGTGAGCGAGTAGGGTTCGAATCTGTATCGAGTGAGTAGGGCTTGATGGATGTGTTTGTGCCTAGGGATCATTGATGACTCAGAGTGTTTTTTTTCATGCTCCGAGTAGGGGTACTATATGCGGGTGATATCCGAGGGCTGGTAGCGATGGTCTTGCATCATGGACCATCCCGAGAGGGTCTAGTGTCAAGTAGGCGCAGGAGAGTACTGGGCCGTGGCAGCATAATGGGGTTGATACAGACCCGTTTGTACATGACTACGACAGAGAACCAAGATATCCACTAGTCCTTGACAGTTGCATAGGGTCATATGAGTCATCAAATATCTGATGCATTGGGTGACGGTTAGTATTGTTTGATGGATGCTATGTTTGTTATGGTAGCTCATTAGTCACTTGTCACCATAGGGATGTCACACTGGCTAGGTATTGTTGTAGGGGTACCCAGATACTCTGACTTTATATAGTGTGGAGTAAGTATGGATGGAGATACCTACATACTTAAAGTTTATTTAGTATGGAGTAAGGACTATAGGTGGAGATACCTAGGCACCCTGATAGATACTGAGTATGGTATACCCTTCTTACGATGTTATAGAGTAGCATATTACTTATGTTTATGTACTGACTCCGTGGTTGCAGGGGCATATCAGGTATGGTTTATATACCATCTGTTCCGTATATTATCAGGTTTTATAGTATTTTGATATTTGATCGCTCGCGGTAGATTGTTGTCTGATCGAGCTTTCATGCTTTGCTTCTTATTATCTTGAGTACTCTTAAATGAGTAAATTGGGGGCAGGTGGATGATTATGGAGTTCTACAGGTGGACCGATAGGAGGTGATGGTTATCTATACTTGTATGTGCATTTGTTATTATATTTCCACTGTGTGACACTGTGGAGCCTTGACAGTGTTGATTTGCTACTATGAGACAATGTACTGGTTGAGTTTACTTTGTCGTTGTATAAACTCTATTATGGTGTTGTATAACTTTGTGAATCTTTATTTAGATGGTTTTTTCACATTGTTATTACTGTTTCTATTGTTTTATACCTGTATTGATTATTATATTTACTCTGATGCGATGTGAGATATGCGACTGATAATTTGGTTAGTTGATGCTTCCTTTTTCTTCTTTTTCCATTCTTTTCTCTTCTATTTCTTCATCTTATTTTTTTTCTTTCCTTTGACTACCGTTCTACACCTTTGGTGTAAAGCGTTCGTTACATTTGGTATCCGAGCAAAGGTTACCCAGCTAACCTTAGTTGATACCGCAATCCAGTAGAGAAAGGGTAGGAGTTGTCACCTTAGACTGGATCTAGAGAGTGTATATATACGAGAGAGTTCGTATTTTTTGTATATTTTGGTTTTCAAAACTATATGGTAGTATATATAGTATATGAGTTGGGAGCACACATGAGAACTATTGATGCAGTTTTCTTTTTGAGAGACGGATCATCCATATTATAGAATAGGAATGATCTGGCTGGAAGAAAAACTACTATTGACTCTATCTTTAGAGTTGAGTATTGGGAAGGATCGGGGCCGCTATCCCTGTTTGATAGGATACGTTCGTAGAGTTGGTGCGGATCATTTCCTAGATGCCCAGTTTGTTCTAGGTGGTTATGGTGCTCAAGTGCAATTGGCTAGAGTCTTTGTCAAGCTGTACATAGACCACGAGAGTCTAGGAGGTAGGCCGTTCCTTGGAACGGAGTCGGCTATTGGGAGGCAAGTTTAGTAGGTTGCTTGTAGAAAGACCTTCGATGACGTGGAGTAAGATGATGCATGAGGTAGAAGCTAGCCTCTGGATGACTCCAAGGATGGACAATGAACTAGTGGAGTGTTTTTGCAGCTTTGATTCTAGAGGAATGATTTACTTGGGGTTAGTTCATAGTTCACTTCGAAGAAGATTTGTCTCAAACCTTTCCAAAGTCGAGGATGGTTAGAGAGTTTTTCGATTTGAAGTACGGCGATATGTCTGTGTTGGAATATGTGGTCGGATTAAATATGATATCAAGGCACTGTCTATTCTCGTTGATACTCCACACAGAAAGGATTGATGTTTATCATTGGGTAGAGAGATTATCTTGGGGGTTTATTGATTTGTCACATTGACGAGGGCTTTAAGAGGATGATCGAGAAGTACCTAGTATTGAAGAGTTATCTCATACTAGTTGAATAGGGATAGATTGGGAAGCATATGTATTGATTGCCTTTTCGGTTTCGTCGATTGCTCCATCGATGAAATAAAAGTGAAATGGCGTAACCGTTTAAGATATGCTTACCGCATATGATGGTTCCAAACATGTTTTATTTGACGTCGAGGTTTCATATTCCTTCATATCTAGACCCGATGGTTAGATATTGGGATAGAGACTTGAGATAATTATTGATCTTTGATCGTGACAGACCTAGTTAGGGGCTCAGCCAGCCTATATGTGGTTTGTCAAGACTTTGTCCTTTTAAGTCATGGTAGTTTGTTTTTTAGACATTGATTATTTGGGGTTTAGTTGGATTAGTATTATCTTTTGCTTTAAAAATACTAGAAAAAAGAACCAGATTATGTGATGATGCGCATGAACAAGAATATTTACCCATCACTGGAAAGTCCTTGCTACCGAGGTCTATTCTTATTCATTTCAGGAAAACTATAAGATAACCTATTGGCTTGGCGGAAATTTCTCCCATCCTCCAAATTAACGACGAGATTTATTATCGTTTCTCGCAGAAATATTTTTTCAATTTAACCAGTCGAAAATTTGAACCTGCGCCCAAAATGTTCTTTATTCCGCCGTTCCATCTCCCACTACTTATCTTAATTTCTTTTTAATTTCTTAAATTCATTTTTACGTCCTCTGCTTTTAGGGCGACGGACTCGACACTCGGTATTCTTGGAATAGTCATTGGACGGGGAATAGAAATTGGTGTCGAGTTGAAATCCTCTCTCCTCCCCCGAACCCCCTCCACTCTCCTAACTAGGGAAGAACACCCCCCTGGCCCCCTCAACCAAAGGGGGGTGATATGTTCACTCTGCTCCTTACACAGGGCTTTCCCTCTACGCGTATCTACGTCCTCTGCTTTTGGGGCGATGGACTCGACGCTCGGGGCCTACCCTGTGTAAGGTTCGGTGTTATTGAAACCGGTCCACTCGCCCGAAGCGAGTTGATAAAGAATTCTCGTGCATTTTAAGTTAATACTTTGAGTTTTTAAGCCTGGGCAAGTTATGAATGAAGCTTAGGAGAAGTGAGCTAGACCCAGGTTCGCCGATTGAGAATAGGAGCCCCCTATAGCTGAGGGGGGCGAAGGGGGGTGTACTTAGAGCCCGGGCCGGTGAGTGAGCCATGGCCCTAAGGCTATGGCGATCGATAGACAATGAGCCATGGCCCTAAGGCTATGGCGATCGGGGAGCAACGAGCCTGGGGGCGGTGGCCGGGAGTGAGGATGGAGCGCCCCGCCGAGGATTTCCTAATATCTCAATTGGATAAATCCGAACGAATTTGTTCCTTTTGATAAAAATTCAAAAAACTTCAATTGGTAAGTCTCGAATAAATTCAAGAACATATTCAAAGAAGAATGGACTGGCTGAAGGGGATACGGAATAGTGGTGGACAGAGAGAGGCCGTTAATGACGATCGAGGTTGTGGAGGAGCGAATGGTAGTGATTGGCTGCAAGTATAGGAGCCTTATATATTTGCTTGATATTCCACATGATAGGATGCCATCTGTACCTGTAGCTGGAGAGTGTCCGAACATACTCAAGGAGTTGACCGGATTACCACCATACAGAGATATAGTTCCATATCGATCTGGTCAAAGGAGTTAGACCAGTAGATATGCCTTTAAGGCATAGGGTGTCCAAAGAGCTTAGGAAACTAAAGGTGCAAACGGATGACCTGTTGAGGTGATGGTTCATTCGTGGGAGTATATTTGGGTAGGATGCACCTATAGTGTTCGTAAGTAGAGTGGATAGCTCTTTGGAATTGTTTGTTGGTTATTGTGAGTTGGATGAGATGACAAACATGTTTGTACTCCCATTTGTTGATGACTTGTTCGATCAACTCTATAGCATGAGGATGTTCTCTTAGTTGAACCCTGCGATGAGTTTGCACTAACTGAGAGTAATTTCGGTAAGTGTACCGATTATAGTGTTTCACACACTACCTTGATTTTAGGTTGGTTATACCGTTTGGGCTAACCAATGTGTCGGCATATGTCATGGATCTCATGGACCGTGATTAGAGTGGTCACTTGAGTAGGTTGTGCCCGTGTTCGTTAATGATACTTTCGTCTACCCATGAGTGAAAGAGGAGCACAAGACACTATTAGTGATGGGATTTTAATGGCATCACTCCAGAAAGAGGGGAGTGAGATGCTTGGGTCATGTTGTTTCAGACTAGGACGTGGCTGTAGATCATTTAGTTATGAAAGTCCGAAATCTGGATAGACCAAAGATAGCAGTTTTGTTAACCTATTGTATGGGAGATGATCAGGCTTTTGTTTGAGACGTAAGGTGTAAACATGTGTTAATGAGTCTGACCGAGAGGTTGACGAGTACATTGATGGTACTCATTTCGAGCAGGAATGAAGAGACGATAGTATGCACTTGCCTATGGTACTTAACTAGGTATAGTAGTAATCTCAAGAGGTAATATCCAACTCTTGGTTCAGAGTTGGAGGTGATAGAGTTCATTTTGGGAATATGGAGGCACTCTCTGTCAAGAGAGGAGTTCGAGCTGTTCAGTGATTCCACGTCATTGTAGTATCTCTCCTCTGAGAGGATCTCGACCTTCGCTTGTAGCAATGGTTATAGTTCTTAGCCTCCTATGGTTTTGACATTTCCTGGACATTTGAAGGAAATGTGGTGGTTGGTATTCGAGTGGGAGACATACCAGTTTGGGAGAGATATTCCTAGAGTTGGTATTGCCCGAGCTTATCACTGGTTACGTCTTCGGGACTCGAAGAGCTTTGGCCGGGTGTGATGGCTAGTTTGACCATCAGACCTACTTTGATTTATCCGATTGGAACTAGTCAGAGGCGTTAAACTAGACTAGTGGAGATCATAGCTAAATTAAAAGAGTGAGTAGTATAAGGAGAGATAATGTAGTGCGGACCCAATCGAGGCTGTTGGTTTGTAGAGATTGTTTGTTCTCGAGTAGTGGGAACAAATGTTTTGGGACTGCATCAAAGGATTGCCGATGACAAAGGATAGAGAGAAAGGATTTGAGTCATAGTCGATTGGATGACGTATGATGCTAGATTTGTATTCCTTAAGTCTAGTAGTACGACATCCGATTTTGTTGTGTTGTTTGAGGGGTAGTTGGTGTGATTCCATTGCGTTCCAAGAGCATTGTAAGTAACCGAGACCTGTTGTTCAATAGTGGATTTTAGGAGAACTTACAAGAGGCATTTGGCTTTGGCACTAAATGGATTAGATGATATCGAGATTGAACCATAGACTTCGAGACCTCGTAGGCCTATTTGTACCGATAGATGTGATACGAATCAGGTTGAAAGGAGGACAGTGGAGTAGTAGGGATTCAATGGAATGAAAGCGAAGACAATAGGGTATAGTAGACTGTGGGGAGCATGAGGACCATTAGTGTGGAGCTCTTTAAATGATGAGACTTTGTTTTTATCATCAGCTTTCATTATGGATATCATATTGGATGTTTATACTAGATGGTTTAGTATTCTGCATGCTAGGATATGCATGGATGTTATTTTTGGATATTAGATCTTATGTATGCATGTTTGATTTGATTGTTAGCATTTGAGATGATAGTTTATGTTATATGGTTGTTAGGCATGCGGAATAGTTATTGTTTGGCATAGCATTCTTATTTGATGATTGCTATAGATGATCTAGTATAGTTAAAGATATGAGTTGTATACATATCTTTGGATCTAACTGTCCAAAGGAGTATCCGTCGAATTTTTCCAGAATCTGACGGATTTTTGAGGGCCGTTGGATTAGGAGACGTCCTCTTAGCCTTGTGATTTTGTGGACGAAATTCTTTAAGGAGGGGAGAATGTAACGACGCATATTTTTAAAGATTAGATATTTAAATAGTTTATTTAAATATTTAATCATTAATTAAATGAAGGCTCGAAAATGTGAGTTTTTGAATACGGCTGAATCAGGACTGGAGACCACTTACGTTGAGTTTAGATTGACGTTGCAAATTTAAATTAGTATAAGAATCACTATATTTGAAGATCGAACGATCCGATGGCCGAGACGATCTCGAAATACGTGAAATTAGCCTTCCGAGGCATAGTCTCAGATGGAGACGCAGTTAGTGCCGTTTGATCCAAAAAAATGAGATGATATATGCAGACGAGTTTCGTGACGATCGGACGTGAAGTGTGATCGTACGGACTCGAAACATACAACCATTTATTTGAGAATTTAAATAAATGGAATATTAAATTATTATATATAAAGCCAGAATTTGGATTTCCCTCCAAATTCTCATTTGTCCATTCACTGTTCACTTCAGAGATTAGAAATCCATGGCCGAACTTGCTTCTTTCTCTGCAAAAATTAAAGTCGACCAATATACTCCACTAAAAATCATGTCATTTGATTCATTGAGATCGTATTGACGAGATCTTCGATCTCATATGCTATAACTAAGGCGTGACAATGTTTGGCCAAGATCGACACCCATGGCCATGATTAGGGTTTCAGACCATTGGAGATACGGTCGACGATTGGCGAAATAGAGATCGCCATTGACTTTCTTTTATCGATCATTACCACCGTCGAAGTTATTATAGGGTCTGATCATCATTTGGTCATTGCGACCTGTAGGAGCCATGGTCGAGAACCTGGATGACGCGATTGGCGTAGGGGCTTCGGTCTAGGTGATCTCGATATGGAAGAGAAGAGCAAGTGAAGAGAAGAATGATGGCGCAGACGACATTAAATTTCATCGAGTGTTGCTCTATATCACTTCGATTTCGTGCACTCTTTGGTCTTGTACATGTACAGGAAATTTCAATTGAGAGAGGAAGAAGGTTTAAGGGATTAAATAGGCAATTAATTAATTAAATTGGTTAATTAATAGCTTAATTAATTTTGAATCGTATTTGATCCATATCTTTTGCATACGAGGTCCGTTTTGGATGCGGTTTCTTGCGTTGCGTCAGTGATGGCAAGATCTACACTTTGGCGATGATTTGGACAGATTTGGTTGAGGTACGTGATATTGTCTCTCACTATACTATGATTGGTTGGATAGTATTAGATTGATTCTCGAGAATGATTTTTAGTTTTTAAATGTGATACTACTATATTTATACAGCAACTATATTTCTATAAAAGAAGACGAAATTATTTTAAAATGATTTATAAATATTATCAAATATTTTCCATCAACGTGCCATAGTTAGGGAATTATTAGATTAGAGCAATTGTTGATATGATTTCCCACATTGATTGATATAGATGGATTGTTTCCATTGTATGTGTGTTGTTTTGTTTGGATGTTTGTTTGATTATTTGGCTGTTTTGGTTGGAAATGTCGACTAGCAGTGATTTGATTTTAAGTAGCATCTTGTACGTTGGAGTTCTGCACATGTGGAAATCTAATGAACGAGATGAGTTGTAGAAGAGTGTTTGTAATACATGCCGACGGATCTGGGTTTTAGAGTGGACGCCGAACATTTCCATTTGTTCTGTACTTAACCGTTCGGTTAAGTACAAGACCAAGGTAGATGGTATTAACTATAGTAGAGTGGTCAATGTCCATCATTATTGTCGATTGGCGATTTGGCCTACATATGTCTTGGACGTTGATGAGATATCATGGTACGCGACGTGATGGTTTGTTCGTGTGACTGGTTTAGAGATTGGATGCTATTAACCTATGACGAGTGATATTGATGGTGAGGCAGTGATGTGGTGCTTTGACTTGGTGATTTTAATGGTGAGGCAGGGATGTGGTGCTTTGACCTGGTAGTCTGGTACTGCGGATAGTGACTCGATGATGTATGGAGTAGGCTTCGGACGATAGTATCAGGACTGTATAGATCATACTGGACCTCGGTCTTTGGATGTCATGATAGTAGGGTTTTTCAATCGAGAGCTCAGGCAGAGAACAGGATCGAGGATGGTAGCCCGGATTGGAGTGAAGCTGCAGATAGTGGACTGGGTCGAGTGTTAAGGCTCGTGCCCAGTTACTTTTGTGAGCCAGTAAGGTTCAAATCTGTATCTAGTTAGTAGGGCCCGATGGATGTGTTTGTGCCTAGGGATCGTTGATGACTCGGAGTGTTTTCAATCATGCTCGGAGCTGGGGTACTTGAAAGGGACGTGGAAGATGATCTTAAGGCTATTTAACACTAGAGGGGGGGTGAATAGTGTTTTAAGAATTTCTTTAAAACTTCTTTGATTTAAATTGAATTAACTAACTTAACGCAAATACACAATCACAGATCAAATCACAGAATCACAAACAAATGCAAATATAAATAAAAAGCAAGTAAAGGAAAGAACACACCAGGAATTTTATACTGGTTCGGTGTTACCCTACATCCAGTCCCGCACAACCCGTACGGTTTTCTATTCAACAATAATCTAGATTACAATCCCTCGATTCCAAGGCAACGAGGTACACCCTCCAGATTCTCAGGTCTCTGGGTAGAACCACTTGATTCACAGGACACAAGTTCACCCGATCGATTTCCAAGGACACGATCACACCTTTATAACCCCACACAAGTTTCTTTGAGTACAAATGTATCTATAACTCTGATAAGCACTGAGATTCTTTGGAGAGAGTGGCAGAGAATCAAACTAGAGATATTCTGGTTTGATTCACTTAAGATTTCGGCAAAATATGGATAGGATGATTAGAAAATAAGATAAGAGAGTAAAGAGGAGAGAAAATTAAGAAAGTAGTTACTGGAAAATGTCCATAACAGTCTCTATTTATAGAGAATGGATGGATGTGTCCATTCGAAGAGGTTTAAACGAATAGACACTTCTTTTGAAAACAACCTTTGCTGTAACGGGAAGCATGTCGACATGACAGGTAAATAGGATGTCGACATGGTCTAGTAAAAAGTGATGATTTGCTTTACTTTGAAAATGATGATTTAAAACATATGCAACTTTATTCAAATGGACTCTATGTATTTGTAGAAGGTATTTAGAAGTAGAAATACTTATGAATGTATATATGTATATATACTAAAATATATTTAAAATCAAAGTAAATAAACTAAAGTAAATATAATATTAAAATAGATTTTGAGGCTAAAATATCAAGGACAATTTTGAAATCAAAATATAACAAAATGATAAATATGATTTTGAGGCTAAAACATTTTTGGAAATGTGAACGAAGGTTTTTCTTTTGAAAAGGAATATTTGAAAATCATTTTATAAAACAAGAGATAATTTTGAAAATCATTTTGAATCAAAATTAGTGGATAACAAAATAGGGCTACTATCCGTTCCACTAGATATTTCGTGAGTTCCATCTCACTAGGGTTCCATCCCTTTAACAAGAACGAAGTGGATTCCATTCCACGAGTAAATTGGATAAAAAAGAATGATAGTGCTTTCAAGGAGTTTTAACAAATATCTAACCTAACTATATTATTTGTCTTGAACTCTTGAATATCTTGAATCTCATGAGTCTTCAATCTTGAACTCTTGATCTTTGTCTTCATCAATTTTGTTTTCTTTACTGTACAGTCTTCTTTTGTTGATACCTGCATATAGATTTCCTGCACATATATATTTTATAACACTTCTATAGTTGTTGTCATCAAAACCACTATCCTATGGACTAACATTCTCCCCCTTTTTGATGATGACAACCTTTGTTTATAAAATATTTATATTCTCCTTATAACTCCCCCTAAATCTAATAACTCCCCCTTAATCTATGCCTAACTAACCTATTTTATACTTCTCCCCCTTTGTCATCAACAAAAAAAATGACACTAACTCCCCCTAAATCTATGATATTAATGATAGTGTTATCATTAATAATACTAAAACTAGATATAACAATGCACTAAACATCGTATACTTAGAATGCTATATATGAGCAATATAAGAATAAGAATAATAAGTGTAACCACAGATTATTTTATTCATTTCAATATTACTATATACATGACTATTTAAACTTTTAAACACATAAATAACTAAAACAAGAAAATAAACAACTCAACGGTTGTTTTTGATGATGGGAGACTTGTGGACAGGACAATTTGGGTAATGGAAACAGAAATTTCCATGTTGTTCCACAATGTTCCCATAAGCATCAAAACAAACTTCCCCTACACATACTGCTTCATCATCAGTTTCTTCCTCCATTGGTTCTTCCTCTTCTTCTTCGTCTTCGTCTTCTTCTCCTTCTTCATTTGCTTCTATGTTAGAAGAATCTTCAATTTCAATTGGATTGGCATGATTATCCATGAGGAATTTTTGAAGATTCCTCAGAATTTTCCCTTGTTTCTCTTGCTCTCTTACCATTCTCAATTGTTGAACTTGCATTTCAGTTAACATCTGCAGCGAATCATTAACTTTCTCCTCTATTTTGATGACACGAGCGAGTATGGAGTTTTGGAAAGGGCCATGTGAAGGAGAAGGGAAAGAAACCGGTGATATTTGATTAGGATTGGATGTGGAAGCCATGGATTTGATGTTTCTAGAAAATAGAATGAAGAAATAATGATTGGAGGGAAGAGAAACTCGGAATGGGTGAGTTAAATAACCACCCATTCAAAAATTAGAGGGAAAAACGAACTGTCATTTTTACCGTTGCATGTCGACATGACGCATGAATACCATGTCGACATGGTGTTGCAAAATGCTATGGTTAAGAAAACATTCATATATACCCTATGTATACTACTATACTATATACTATATTTCAGAAAGAGAACATATACCTAATTCTCTTCTTAACTTGGTGAAGACAGGTTCTCCTAAAGGTTTGGTTAAAATATCAGCTATTTGATTTTCAGAATTAACGAAATCAAGAGAAATTTTCTCTTTATTTACGTTATCTCTTAGAAAATGGTGTCTAATGTCAATATGTTTAGTTCGGGCATGGAGAGTTGGGTTTTTGGACAAACTAATGGCACTAGTGTTATCACAGAAAATTGGAGATTTCGTGATAGATATACCAAAACCATTCAAGGTTTGTTGCATATACAAAACTTGAGAACAAGCTAAAGCAGCAGAAACATACTCTGCTTCAGTTGTTGATAGGGAAACAGTATTCTGCTTTTTACTGAACTAGGAAATTAAGGAATGACCTAGAAAGTGACAAGTTCCACTTGTACTCTTTCGGTCTGACTTACACCCAGCATAGTCAGCATCACAGTAGGAAACTAATTCAAATGAATCATTCTTAGGGTAGAACAATCCATAATCAAAGGTGTGTTTAACATATCGAATGATACGTTTCACAGCTTTTAGATGAGTTTCCTTGGGTTGAGATTGATATCTTGCACAGAGACAGACACTGTTCATGATATCTGGTCTACTAGCAGTTATATAGAGAAGTGATCCAATCATTCCTCTATACAAGGTTTGATCTACGTCTTTGGATAGATCATCCTTACTTAACGCTATATTGGTTGCCATGGGAGTTGGTTTTCCACTCACATTGGTCAAGCCAAACTTACTAACTAACTCTCTCGCATACTTCTCTTGACTGATAAAGATACCATTATCTAATTGTTTGATTTGTAATCCTAGGAAAAAGTTAAGTTCACCCATATGACTCATCTCAAACTCTTTTGTCATAATGTCAGAAAATTCTTTGTTCATGTCAGAATTGGTTGATCCAAAAATAATATCATCTACGTACACTTGTACAAGTTGAATATCATTTTTGTTTCTTTTAATAAAAAGTGTGTTATCTACTTTACCTATTTCAAAATTAGATTGCAAAAGATAAGACCTAAGTCTATCATACCAAGCTCTAGGAGCTTGTTTTAGACCATACAGGGCTTTCTTTAATTTAAAAACATGATTTGGAAATTTTGTATCTTCAAAGAGTGGAGGTTGTTCAACATAAACTTCCTCTTTTACAAAACCATTTAGAAAGGCACTCTTGACATCCATTTGAAAAAGTTTGAAATTATTGAAATTAGCGAAAGCAAGCAGAATTCTAATAGCTTCTAATCTTGCTACGGGTGCAAAGGTTTCGTCATAATCTATACCTTCTTCTTGACAATAACCTTGTGCAACGAGTCGAGCCTTATTTCTAACGACCTCACCTAATTCATTTAATTTATTTTTATATACCCATTTAGTGCCTATAATGGATTTATCCTCAGGTCTAGGAACAAGTTCCCAAACATCATTTCTGGTGAATTGATTCAATTCTTCTTGCATAGCAAGAATCCATGAATCATCAGTTGATGCTTCCTTTGGATTTTTAGGTTCTATTGAGGATATAAAAGCAACATGACTCATACTGTTTAATTGATTCCTAGTTTTAACAACAGATTGCATATCTCCTAGAATATTTTCTACAGGGTGATCTTTTAAAAGCCTAATCTTTTTATTTGGATTAAAAGTTTCATTTGTAGCATCTACAGATTCATGATTAGAAATAACTAAGTCATCCTCATCATTAGTCTGATCAACTTCTTTGAAATTTTCATCAAAGGAAACATGTAAAGTTTCTTCAATAGTGTTTGTTCTTAGATTAAAAACTCTATAAGCTTTACTCCTGTTAGAATATCCGATAAAGATTCCTTTGTCGGATTTAGGATCAAACTTATCTAAATTATCTTTTGTATTTAAGATAAAACATTTACTTCCAAAAATTCTGAAATAAGATACCTTAGGTTTCTTATTGAAAAGAAGTTCATAAGGTGTTTTATTGGTTAGAGGTCTAATTAAAATCCTATTCAAAATATAACAGGCTGTTGCAACTGCTTCAGCACAAAAATGTTTTGGTAATTTACTATCAGAAAGTAGAGTTCTAGCACACTCTTGAATCGTCCTATTCTTACGCTCAACTACTCCGTTTTTTTGTGGAGTTCTTGGAAACGAAAAATTGTGAGTAATTCCCTTCTGATTACAGAATTCCTCAAACTTCTCATTTTCAAATTCACCACCGTGATCACTACGAATAGTGATGATCTTGGAAGAAAGTTGGTTTTGAACTCTTTTAGAAAAACTTTTAAAATAATCAAAAGTATCACTTTTATGTTTCAGAAAGATTGTCCATGTATATCTGGAATAATCATCCACAATTACAAAGACATATTTACTATGGTTGATTGATTGAATCTGAGATGGACCAAATAAATCTAGGTGAAGTAACTCAAGAGGTTTTGAAGTAGAGATCATATCTTTAAGTTTAAAGGAACTTTTTCTAAGTTTTCCTAATTGACATGCATCACATATACTATCTACTTTAAATTGCATCTTAGGGAGGCCTCTTACTAGATCAAGTTTGGATAGTCTAGATAAGAGTTTAAAATTCAAATGTCCAAATCTCTTATGCCAAGTCCAAGGGTCACTTGTATTGGCCAAAAGACATAGATTATCATTTGAAATTTTCATACTAAGAATATAGATATTCTTTTTCCTAACTCCCTCAAAGATAATATTAGATTTATTATCTTCGATGTGACACTTGTCTTTTTCAAATTTAATCCTATATCCTTTATCACATAACTGACTAATACTAAGTAGATTATGTTGTAGATTTTTAACTAACAAAACATTTGAAATAATAGGAGTTTCAGAATTACCTACATTGCCGATGCCAACCACATAACCTTTTGAATTATCCCCAAAATTAACCAATCCTCCATCCTTGTAAATAATGTCATTGAGTATCTCTGGATTTCCTGTCATATGTCTTGAACATCCACTATCAAGTATCCACTTGTTTTTCCTTATTTGCATAGCTTGTCCATTGTGAATAGATTCATTTGTCGCCATGAAGCAAGATTCCTGCACAGTGAGCAACTTTTGTAGACTACCTGATTCTATATAACTATCATGCATCAATTTATGAGACCACAATGATTTGATCATTAAAGAAATATTTTTAGGAAACATTTCAAACTTAGCCATGAACTTTTCAAAAATCAGATTATGAATACTTTGAAAAACTTGCTCTGATACCAAATGAAAGGGACGCGGAAGATGATCTTAAGGCTATTTAACACTAGAGGGGGGGTGAATAGTGTTTTAAGAATTTCTTTAAAACTTCTTTGATTTAAATTGAATTAACTAACTTAATGCAAATACACAATCACAGATCAAATCACAGAATCACAAACAAATGCAAATATAAATAAAAAGCAAGTAAAGGAAAGAACACACCAGGAATTTTATACTGGTTCGGTGTTACCCTACATCCAGTCCCGCACAACCCGTACGGCTTTCTATTCAACAATAATCTAGATTACAATCCCTCGATTCCAAGGCAACGAGGTACACCCTCCAGATTCTCAGGTCTCTGGGTAGAACCACTTGATTCACAGGACACAAGTTCACCCGATCGATTTCCAAGGACACGATCACACCTTTATAACCCCACACAAGTTTCTTTGAGTACAAATGTATCTATAACTCTGATAAGCACTGAGATTCTTTGGAGAGAGTGGCAGAGAATCAAACTAGAGATATTCTGGTTTGATTCACTTAAGATTTCGGCAAAATATGGATAGGATGATTAGAAAATAAGATAAGAGAGTAAAGAGGAGAGAAAATTAAGAAAGTAGTTACTGGAAAACGTCCATAACAGTCTCTATTTATAGAGAATGGATGGATGTGTCCATTCGAAGAGGTTTAAACGAATAGACACTTCTTTTGAAAACAACCTTTGCTGTAACGGGAAGCATGTCGACATGACAGGTAAATAGGATGTCGACATGGTCTAGTAAAAAGTGATGATTTGCTTTACTTTGAAAATGATGATTTAAAACATATGCAACTTTATTCAAATGGACTCTATGTATTTGTAGAAGGTATTTAGAAGTAGAAATACTTATGAATGTATATATGTATATATACTAAAATATATTTAAAATCAAAGTAAATAAACTAAAGTAAATATAATATTAAAATAGATTTTGAGGCTAAAATATCAAGGACAATTTTGAAATCAAAATATAACAAAATGATAAATATGATTTTGAGGCTAAAACATTTTTGGAAATGTGAACGAAGGTTTTTCTTTTGAAAAGGAATATTTGAAAATCATTTTATAAAACAAGAGATAATTTTGAAAATCATTTTGAATCAAAATTAGTGGATAACAAAATAGGGCTACTATCCGTTCCACTAGATATTTCGTGAGTTCCATCTCACTAGGGTTCCATCCCTTTAACAAGAACGAAGTGGATTCCATTCCACGAGTAAATTGGATAAAAAAGAATGATAGTGCTTTCAAGGAGTTTTAACAAATATCTAACCTAACTATATTATTTGTCTTGAACTCTTGAATATCTTGAATCTCATGAGTCTTCAATCTTGAACTCTTGATCTTTGTCTTCATCAATTTTGTTTTATTTACTGTACAGTCTTCTTTTGTTGATACCTGCATATAGATTTCCTGCACATATATATTTTATAACACTTCTATAGTTGTTGTCATCAAAACCACTATCCTATGGACTAACAGTACTATATGCGGGTGATACCCGAGGGCTAGTAGTGATGGTCGTGTACTCTGGACTGCCCCGAGGAAGTCTAGTGTCAAGCAGGTATGGGAGAGTACTGGGCCATGGCAGCGTACTGGGTTGAAACAGACCCGTCTGTACGTGAGTACAATAGAGAACTGGGATTTCTACTAGTCCTTGACGGTTGCAGAGGGTCATATGAGTCATTATATATCTGGCACATTGGGTAACGGTTAGTATTGTTTGATGAATGCTATGTTTGTTATGGTTGCTCACTAATCACCGTCACCCAAGGGATGTCACACTAGGTACGTATTATGGTAGGGATACCAAGATACTCTGACTTGACTTAGTGTGGAGTAAGTCTGGATGGAAATACCTAGATACCTGAAGTTTATTTAGTATGAAGTAGGGACTGTAGATGGAGATACCTTAGCACCTTGACAGATACTGAGTATGGTATACCCTTTTTATAATGTTATAGAGTAGCATATTACTTATGTTTATGTGCTGACTCTATGGTTGCAGGGACAGGTCATGTATGGTTTATATACCCACTATTCCGTATATTATCGAGTTTTATAGTATTTTGAGATTTGATATCGCTCACACCAGACTGTTGTCTGACTCAAGGTTTTATGCTTTGCTTCTTATTATCTCGGGTACTCTTAAATGATTAGATTGAGAGCAGGTGGATGAATATGGAGTTCTATAGGTGGACCGACGGGAGGTGATAGTTATCTATACTTATATGTGTATTTGTTATTTTTATTTCCGCTGCGTGACACTATGGAGCCTTGACGGGTTGATTTGCTACTATGAGACAGTGTACCATTTGAGTTAACTGTGTCGTTGTATAAACTCTATTATAGTGTTGTATAACTTTGTGGATCTTTATTCAGATGATTATTTCACATTATTATTACCGTCTCTATTGTTTTATACCTGCATTGATTATTATATTTACTCTGATGCGATGTGAGATATGCGACAGGTAATTTGGTTAGTTGATGCTTCCTTTTTCTTCTTTTTCCATTCTTTGCTTTTCTATTTCTTCATCTTATTTCCTTTTCTTTCCTTTGACCACCATTCTACACCGTAGGTGTAGGGCGGTCGTTACACCATATAATAGTTTTTGATTGCATCAAGTTACGAAAATTGTTTTCGTAAAAGTACCGCACGTTATTTATGAAATAATATATGTTCTTTGGTTGTGATTAAAGAATAGAAATAGTTTTATTTCAATGAGAATATTATGAATATTTATTATGAAATATAACTATAGTAGAGGTATTTGATGCATTGGAAAATACAAAAGTATATAAAATTATTTACCATTATTTTGGAATTATAGACTAAGTTGTAGTTTTAAGAAATAATTTTTATTATATGATTATGAATCATATGATACTGGATAATAATATCTCGAAATAATTAAGGGTTATGCCCCAATTTAGTGGGAGCATCCTAAGAGTTGATGAACTCTTCGGATTGATACATATAACTGTATGCAATCGCAAGTTTATTAATACAAAATTGTTTTCACCTACTTCACCATATTCACCGATGAGTTATCTCAGACATGGACATGTGTATTTGATACACATGCGTAACTCTATGATAAGCTCATAGAATGTAAAACGAAAGTAAATAATATGACATGCGATAGAAATGATTCGATTTGATCAAATGAGTGAATATATTGGAAAGAGTTATGTATGTACCTGATATGAATAAAGATTCCGTCACAAAGGTCAGTTCTCCCTATAATACATAATGATGTATTGATAAGGAGTAATCGAACATTGTTGGACAAAGCACGATTAATGACGAGTGTTTGAGTTAAACTCTTTCTATAAGGTGTGTACTTAAGAGTGGTACACAAGGTTAAAATTGATATCATCCAAAGAATAGTTTACAAAACCATATGAGATAAGGGTTTATAAGAAACCCCTACATATCCTAGGCCAAGAAGTTGACAGGTTCTGCTAGTCGAAAGACTGAATGTAATAATTGTACGTAAGGGATCTTGTATGAATCGTCCTAAGACAATTTTTGGAACGATAGTCATTAGATGACTAATTTATCTTGTGAATATAAATATACTGTGAACTAACACAAAATTAGTTTTATATAAGGCAATTCATAAAATGCTTATGAATGCCTGCTCTGTTGCAATGTGAAACAACTGTTATTTTATGAAATACCAACTTCATAGCGAAGGAATTTCTTAAGAAATTTGTTTGTATAAAATGAATTTGGATATAATCCAAGCATAAAACTAATTACAAGGGATGAAATGAAATTGACCGAACCTATATGAACACAATACATTAGAACATCCGATAAGTATTCTTGTACACTAAAGAGAAACTGTGAGTTTCTTGTCAATGTCAAGAACAAATAACCCTTGGTTGTTTAATTAAACTATTAAGAGTATTGACTCTATGATATGTTACGATGCGCAGATATGAAATAGATTCCAAGTACATTATCAAAATATGATTTTTATAGTTGTACCCAAAGGGATATGATCCATTGGCCGGTAATGTATCTTTAGGAGAGACAAATATAGTTGGAATATAGTGTGCCGGATTGATAAGAATAATACCGTGAATTTTAATTGTTGAAATTAACATAATAGATTCACCATTCGATGTGCTTAAGTTGGTATGGATTTTACTCACAAAATTATCGCTAAGTGTGACTTTATGTTTTGGTATATATGTGTTGAAGTAGAAAGTTCTGAATATAGATTTAGACTAGACTGTTTGCAAATAACAACCATAGTGTCTCAAAGTTAGTGGAAGTGATATTGAGTTTGTGGGTTTTTGATACGATCTGAGAATGGATATGAAAGTATCATTCATAAAATTATCAAAATTGAACAAGTGTTTTGATAGAAATATCAAATAATATGATTATCAATCAAAATGCAGAGGAAATATGTGTTCATAAGAAAGAATGTTAAAAGGAACATAGATATTTCTAAACCTTAAGTAAATAACACATTCTTGATTGTTAACGATGTACTTGTGCTAAAATCAGCTTTAGTTGTTTTAATACTCAACATTGTATTTGTGAATAATGTCTTTTATAGTAAGTATAAAAGATACTGGGAATGTCCTAATCGATATGCAAAGTCACATTATTAAAATGTTCAATATGGAATATGTAAGATGGATTCCTTATGCATTTGCAACAGGAATGATCATACATATCGTGCAGCCTATGATATCATGACTCACTTATGTATTTGATACATAAAGCAAATATCAAATCCAAATTAAAGGCCACTAAATGATAGTTTGGAATGTTCTCGTGTATTTAGGAAATACTAGAGAACAGTTTATGGACACAACAGACTCCTTATGAAGGAGTGTTCAGACTCAAATTTTCATAAGCGATATTGAATATATTATGTCAATAGTAAATTCAAGTTAAGAATCTTTAAGTTGGAAACGTTCCAAATGGAATGTGGCTGATTCAATAAAAAAGACTATGCATACCATCTTGAATAACACCGCAATAGGAGCAATGCATATATGTATGTATATATATATATATATGTATATATATGTATATATATAAAGGCATAAACTTATAACTGGGCTGTCAGTGATTCCAAATGTTGAGAATCCCATAACAATGTTATATAATAACAATGTCATGATATTGTTCATGACAGAACTTAGAGCTTACTAGAAGTCGAGAGATATATTCCAAATCGTTCCACATAATAAAAGTTTATCGGGGTCGGCGAGAGATGATTGATAGAGCAGATAAATGAAATATAATAGTATACCCATTCACTGAGGAACTGACCTGATTGGTTTTGACGAAACCGATTGGAGAAGTTGGGATAAGATTATATAATTGACCCCAAGTGCAAGTGGGAGATTGATAGAGTTAGAGGTATGCCCTAGGGGTAATTATGTAATTTATTATATATATCTAACTCGGGTAACCAATCTTGTTCAAAATAAAAGGTGTTTTGTTTCTATTATAAACTTGATATATAATGTGTTATATTAATTGATTAATTACTTTAATTAAAGTATATTTCATAGAAAATTTATAAATGGTATGTTTTGTGATAGTAGTTAAAAAGTTTTATAAGCATGAGTAATTTATCACAATGAAATTAAATATACTATTTTAAATATTCCTATTCAAGATGTGTTGAGATCGGATATCAATGCATCCATTGAGAATAGTGTATGTAACGCTCTCTAAATGTTGGGTTGTGAATGACTCATGGCTGCTGGGGGCTCTAAAGGGTTACGTGCTGATAGTTATTAGATAACTATGGAATAACTCACTTGATGATTTTCTAATGATTAATATAATTAAGGTCAAACAGAAAATATCAATGTGACAATATTACAAAATTCCCTCGACTTGAAAATACTGTCGAGCTTCAATATGGAATCTCTGCTTTGATTATAGTTAAATCATAGCATGATGTCCATCGAACGACTATTTTTGAGTCGAGTGGAAACACTAGAAGTAAAATACTATTCAAGAAAGAATTCGTCTCATCGGTTATATGTGGTTAGTATCACGGTCAACTAAAGTCAACTTGAAGTCAAAATCTCTGGCCAGATCATTTCGGCTAATATTAATTGTTATTATTGAACAAATGACTTTGTGTTTGGACTATAAATTTGAACATCCATCATATTGGAATTTTGACCATACCAAATTCCATAAGTCCAAAGTGATGTAATTTTGATGAAGAATTAATGGAAATAATAGTCACAATCGGGTAATGCATAACAAAGTAAAATTGGATTTTACCGAAACCAAGTAAGAGATAAATTTGGGTAAAATATCACACCACCTACTAAGTGACATTTGAACATTAATATTCAAATAGTTTGATATTAATTGCTGACCAAATTTACACCTAACAGGTCACACAACCGAAATGATGAATACTCCTTTGACCAAACGATTTAACTAATTTGTAGTTGTTATAAATTAATTAAATTAAATAATATTTCTAAAATATTAATTATAAAATTTTATTTTGATTTGATGAATAAATATTATTAAATGTATTATAATAGTTATAAATATACTAATCGATACAAGATATTGATACATGTTTAAATTAGATTAAAATGTATGTTTGAACTTTAAATGCATTTGAAGCTCGTATGGGGGCATGTTAGTTCGGCCATGAAAAGGATATGAATGATTTGACCATATGATGGCAATAAAGGGGTTTGATTTGGATGATTAAGATAAAGAGAATTAGTAAGAGATAAATAAGGATATAAATCCTAATTTATCTCTAATCTCCCCTCTATATAAGCATCAGAACCTACACCTATTAGAGTACCTTTTTGAAGTCTCCTAATCCCTAACCTCTGGCCGAAATCTAAACCTCCCCATCTCTCTATTTCATAAATCAAATCAAAGTAAAACAAACACTATTTGATAGTTGGTGGTCATCGGTTCAGGGACTAGGACTTTACTGGATTGGAAATAAGTTTAAGAAGTAGATCTCATCGTTTCAAGGTGTACTTATAGGCATTGGAAATAAGGTAAAATTTCCAATCTATTAATGATTATTAATGTGTAGATAATATCTATATCATGTATATTGTTTTATTAGTTATGTGATTACATGGATATGTTATCATAATCAGATTGGTTGTATGTTTATATATATTTTAAAATAATTTTTTTGGTCATTATCATGCATATAATGCTTGGGGCATAGATAAAAAAAATTAATTTTAATTTAAAATTAATATAATATTCATTATTTTAATTATATAAGCTTTTTAATTCGAATATTAAATTTTATATCGCATAAAATATGGTTTTAAAACTTTATACAAGTAATATTATACATAAAACATTTTCGCCAAAATTAAAATAATTTATATGTGTATATATATTTATTATTTTAATAATATTTAAATCATTTAATTCTATAAATAAATAATATAAACATATATATATATAAGTTGTAAAATATGTTTTGAATTTCATAAAATTTAATTTACATATAATACTACTATCGATTAAAAAAATTAAATTTTTATATAATTTAAATAATTTATATTATTGTCGAAATTAATATATTGATTTTGAAATTGATTTTAAATTATAAAAATATCTAAAATATCTTGGAGATTTTTATTGAAATGTTTAAATATGAAATTGTGTTGTAAAATAATTATTTTATGAATTTTAATATATATGTTTCCATACGGATATATATATATATATAAGTTTAAAAAAAATTATTGCCATGAGCAATATAATAGGTATGTATATATGTTATTTCGTACTTATATTTTATTTAAGTATATATATATATTATTAATTTTATAAGATAATAATATATATAGACACACACACACAGATATATATATATATGTTTAATAAAAAATAAAAAATAATATCTGATTTTGAATTTGAATTCTAGTAAAATAAATAAATAAATTTCAATATAATTTAAAAAATATTTGATATGCATATATATATATAGCAATACTTTGTATACGTGAATTAAAGTACAGAAACATCCCTTTGGATAATATATTTGTACATTAGAAGAGCTAACATGTCAGTTGCGGTGTAAATCTCGGCACTTATACATGGGTATGTTATACCTTGTATGGATTGCAATGTTATGCATGCTGTGATGACCCGCCTTTACGACCCTCCAAAATCAACACTAGTGCGTCCTTGGTATTCATGTGGCACAAATCCAAGTGCCGGAAAGATGGATCGATCAATGGTAAGAAAAAAAAGACAAAGAAATATAGAATAGAATCTTACACAAATGGAATAACATATATTATTTCAATATATAATCTTTACAGTGGAAATTTTAAATACATAAATCAGAGTTTATCCTAATCTTGGCCTGGATAGTTACAAATCTCTGTCCCTACTAGCGCTGAATACAAACAGTAATAAATGCAGTAGAAATGGAAATGGATAACCATCTATAGAAGAAACTCCAACTCCAGCTCCAAGCTCCTCCAAAATGTTCCAAGCTAGACCTGAACTACTTGGCTGCTCGAAAAAAAGGCATCCAAAGTTTATGGGGAAAAGAAAATAAACTCCGAGTCAATCATGGGACTGGTATGAGAAAACTCAAACATGGATATTTTTGAAAACAAAGGGTATCTCATAAGACCACACCGCACATAAAAACAGACGGGTTTTTACCCTATGATGACCAAAGCATTTGCTACACAAAATCAGAGATATTATTTTTAATGACATTCTTTGAAAACTCATTCAACTAAATATATATAATCTTAGCCGAAATTGTTACATTTATTAAATTCCAGCATAATAGGTTTATAACTAAATCCGTAAAGGCTCATATTGGAGAATGGATCCATACAATGACAAGGTAAGGGACCATTTTCCGACAGTACATCTCCAGAGGGATGCACTTAAGGCTTTAACCTCTACCAACACAAAACCGGCCTACCTTTACCATAGATAGTACCGAATACGACATCACCCCGGTCGTTCCCGACCTATCCGATATGTCTCATAGCATACACAACAAACCCGATATATAAAGGGTAATCTAAAAAGAAGATGGCCATATCCTACTGGGAGCGACCCACTTAGCCCTACCGCACCTACCCTTTTTTTGTCATTCCCGATGTGCAAGGCTTAAGGTCATGTTTTATCTTTCACAGAACAAATCCTAATTTAAATGCCACATTTCCATTCCAACAACACACTATTGATTTCCATAAAATTACAACCTCTGAGCTCGTACGTCTCAGAGAAGGGTTCTAAGTGTACAAGGAGTTACCTCCTACACCACTAAGCAGATGTACGTTTGTAAAAATTAATGTACATGGTCTTAGGAATGCAATGTTAAACATTCTTTCATACAAGTTGTCCAGGCACAGAACAAACCGAAGGCACTCTCCTACCACATCCTATCGGGAATCATCCCTAGGATTAGTAGTGAGCAGTCCTTGCATTGAAGATTTCTAGAATGAAGCACTACTGCCACCATATGTGTGTGTATATATATATTATATGGAAAGGCTAGTGGCAAGCAGCCCTACATCATGAAGATCTCCGTCTTCAAAATCATTGCCTTCAACATGTTTTCACTTTCGAACGTATGTTGGTTTGAAGTGGTTTTCGGATAGGAACCACCAAAATCCAATCCCGGTTTCTTCGAACCAATTATTGATAAAAGATGTCAAGTATATATGTGACTATTATTCAATTAATCAGTATCTTTTATCCAAGTAAAGTTTCTCTTTAGAGATATACATCTTTAAATCATATTTTATTTCAGCATATACGGGATAATTAAACCTTTTTTTTATCAAATCCTTTGGTTAATTAAAACCCATTTTAACATTGGAATCACCAAACTATTTCTCATCAATTACATAGGAAAATGTTTCCTTAATTGAATACGATTTTAATAGAGGTTTCATATTTTCAAACATATCATTTAAATGGGCTAAAATCATGTTATCTAAGATGGTAAATTCAAAACCAATTATTATTGAGTAAATAGGATCCATAGGAATTATATTAATTATACTCAATACTAATTTCTGTATTCAACATGTACTATCCGTTGAGTAATGGTGAAATCACCTTTTAAATTCATACGGATAGTACGAATTCCCTTATCGGAATTTAATATAGAGTTTTATGTTTCATATATAACTAAAATCTTATTATTAAACTCTTGTTTAACTTTTGGAAAGCTCCAGATCTCTTTTTATCTTAGGAAGATGTAGTCTGAGTAAATCAAATTTACTATCCCCTCCGTGGGGGGAGTCCGGATAGCTAAAGCAGAATCCGGACACTGGTTGTCCAAGCTCGGGTCTAGAGACTATCTCTCTATCACCCATAAGGCAATCAAGTTATTTGATCAATTATAAACTCCTTAAAATACTTGGGGTATTTTTTGAAAAACTTTAGCAAAAGATTTGTGAAGAAAATCCCAAGTTTAAATCTTAATTTCAAAAGTTACCAAAAAGTGCTGCAAAAAGTGTTATGAATAGTGTTTTAAAGCTTCTTTGATCAAAATGCTAATTTTATTCCACTTATGTCCATTTTAATAACTCAAATCCTTTTTAAAACATTTTAATATATTTATGGAGTTTATTTCATATTTTTAAAGATTTAAAAATATCTATTTTCAAGATTTTACTACTTTGGTTTCCGAACTGCCAAAGTGCGACATTTTTGAAAACGTGATTTGGATATATCTCAAACTTTACTAAATGAAACCTTGATTTTCTTCTTTTTTTTGAAAACTATATTCATTATGGTGAAGAAATTCTTGTTACAAAGAATTCCGACTTATATTCTATTCTACACGTCCTTTTAACTTTTCAGGTCGCGAAATCACGAACTGTCGAAACGCGATGGCTTATTTTTACTCCATTTTCCAAACTTTTTCAAACTTTGCCGAAATGAGTTTTAATGTTCATAAACCATTTATAAACCATTTTAAACTATTTTAAAGAGGTTAACAATTCCATCACACTTTTATAATTCACATAGGAAAGTGATTTCTTTTGGGTAAATTCGACGTGTGTTTAACGTGAATTATTTACACAATCAGACAAAACATATTATCACATCCACACATGATAAACTACCATCATAAACAAGCATAGAAATCATATCATATCATCATTTAATTTATAATATAAATTGTAGAGATTCTCATCTTCATTGGTTTCTATATTTTCCAAATTTGACTATAGCTTCACTACTATCTCACCGAAGCTTATGGAATCAACCCTAGTTCCCTTAAGATGTGCATAGCCTAGGCTTGTAGGAGGTAGAAACTTGGTTTTGAGATGGTGGCGACTCCTTATAGTGCATGGCCAAGAAAAAGAAAGAGAGGTGAGAGTACTGATTCGTATCTTGACTTTAAGGCGGTATTTCTTTGTACATAGCAGTTTTTGTTTTAGTAGAGCTTCGCTATCATGGAAGAGGCTAGAGAAGCCATTAGAGAGGCCATTAGAAAGCTTTGGAATAAGAGAGAAGAAGATGGTTTTGGTGTGAGGATTTGTGAGAAGGGGAGGTATGTATTTATAGGAAAAATAAGTGAGAAAAATATCTAAATGAAAACTTACCAAACTACCCCTTACCCACACCCTTCCTCCCTTTTAGGTACGGTCGTGGCATCCTCCTCCATACCCCCACCCATGTGCTACCTCCATGTGGTCTGTAAGAGTGTAAGATGATGGGAAGTTTTTTTTGACTTTATATAAATATCTTAGACATTTTGTGATATTTATATATGTATATATATGTATGTATTTGGTATGTATACATGTGTATATGTATATGTTAGGACATATATGTGTATGTTGTATATGTGCACAAGACATATAAACAACATTGCAATCACTTTGAACAACTTCCGTTCGTTAAATCGTTGAAAATCTAAAAGCCGATACCCGGTAACATTTTCACTTATTAATTAAATTACATATAAATATAAAAAAAATTTGAAAACTATTTTTTCATCACTGTTAATTAATTAAGATGATAACATTTAAATTATAAATCCATATAAACCAATATTAAGCAAGTGTACCAAAAAGTGCCGTTATATCGATAAAGCGTTATGAATTTTCTTATATTTTCAAATCAAGTATATATTTTTACAAAACTATTATAAATGATTTATTATCACTATATTACTAATTAAATGAATTATTATCATTTTAAAACAATTATTTAATTATTTAAACTTAATTTTAAAATTAGTACCTTCATGAGTAATTTTCAATGTGCGCCATATTTCATAAGCAGTGGTACACATGCTAACTCTATTAAACTCATTTTTGTCTAAAGCACAAAATAGCATGTTCATAGCTTTCGCATTAGCAGTAGCATCTAGTTTTTATGTGTTAGACCATTCTGAAAATTGAGTAGTTGGTATGTGATATTCAGTTTGAGTGATATTCCATGTGTCATAACCATTAGCTTGCATATAGATTCTCATTCTAGTAGCCCAATAGTTATAGTTCAAATCATTGAATAGTGGTGGTCGTGTAGTGGATTGACCTTCAGTAAAACTTGTGTTGGTGTTACTTTCCATATTACTAAAATATCAAATAACTGTGTTACGGTTAAGAGATAACAAAGCTCTGATACCAAATGAAAGTTACTATGTGCTATAGGATCGTGTAATATGGATAAAAATATATGCAATAACAAAAGCAAATGACACCAGAGATTTTTATACTGGTTCGAACTCCCGTTCTACGTCCAGTTCAAGACTCCTTCTGAATTTAAACAATACCCTCGCTTCACCCGGAGAAACAGGTATTACACCACCTAGACAACCGAATAGGACTTCTTCTGCCTGAGGATACTACAACAGGACTTCTTCTGCTTGAGGATACTACAACAGGACTTCAAATACAAATGGAAATGTTTCTGACTGAGTATGCTCTGAAATAGCACTGATAAGTCAATATAAGTACACCCTTCCTATAATCTTCTCCTTTATGGTATATAATATAATTTATGAAGAAAGGAAGTCTAGTTGACCGCACAAGAGTAAGCTTGAGTATTTGGTGATCAAATAGTTTGATTTGTAAAAACTTGAAAGTAAATAGCAAGACTATAGAGTATAGAAATCAAAGTAAGAATTTATTTAAAAAAAGTGTTGAAATTGCTTGCTATTTATAGTTGTTAAAGGTTGCATTGATTAGTGAAGAGTTGTCATGAATCAGAATAGAAGCAACTATTGAAATTAACATTGTTTCTGTTCAGGGAAGAGAAGCAACCTTTCAAAAAACTAGCCGTTAATTTTAACTCAGACTTTTGAATTAAAATTCAGCCTTCTGAATGTAGGAGATAACAAGGCAGCGCCAAAATAGTTCATTTTAGACCTTATTCAGACGTCTGAATATTATGTTCAGACGTCTGAATTTGCTATTTAAAAATGATTTTCTTCAGCAGTTAGACGTCTAAATTTATGATTCAGACGTTTGAATTCTGCTAATTCAGACATCTTTAAAACTTCTTTTGAAAACAAGTGTGTGTATTCAATTGTTTGTGCATCTATACCAATTAGGAGAGATTTTAACATATATTACTAACTAGACACAGACTCTATAACCTGTAAACGATTACGTCCATCAATCTGGAATCTGGTCATCAAATTTTCCTGTAAAACTTGGTCAGATAAACACATATAATTGTTATTATCAAAATATCATGAATTGAGGTTCTAACATTCTCCCCCTTTTTGATAATGACAACTATGAAAATATTGGTTAGTAAATAATAACTTCTCCTGTCATTAAAACTTGGTTAGTATGAAAATATAAAATTTCTCACCTTGAATAAAAGAATTCATACAACAATATTTTTACCTTTTTCTCCCCCTTTGTCATTACAAAAAAGAATTAGTGACTAAAGTAGCAATGAAATATACAGAATACGATAATATCACAGAGAATGAATGGAGAGAAACATACAGCTACCCACTTTTTGTTAGGGTCCTAAGAGTTAGATCTTAGGAAACCAAATCCAAACGGGTTCAGCATTCCCTTTGTAAATAAAATCTTTATTCTTCTGAACATTTTCCATAAATGATTTTATGTATTTATTCCTAATCAAAAAATTGTTAGTATTAGGAACCCACATTTTAATGTTCTTAGAATGTTTTGGACCTTTTGAAATACTATCAATAATACCATGATTTCTTTTCTGAACATGATTTTCAAAAGAATTTCTTTTCTTAGGTAAACTATTTGAAGCTTTCTTATAGCCTAAACCCTTTTTATCTGACACGGTTTGAGAATTTTCCAAAATTTTAAAGAGATTTTCTCTTCCTTTATTAAAATTTGAAACATTCTTGGTAATTCCTTCTAACTGTGTTTTGAGACTAGAGATATCTAATTCTAATATTTTAACATTTGATTTTAAATCATGATTTTCAACTTGGAGAGAGTCATTCTTATCTTTTTGAGTTTCGATTTCTTGACTCAGCAAAAAAATTGAGAAGTTGTATTAGAATAAGATTCTTGAGAAGCTTGAAGTTCTTCTTCTAAAATATTCTTTTCATCCCTTAGCATTTCAACTTCAAGTTCGGCTCTGTTTAACTTTTCACTAGCCTCTTTATATTTCCTTTTGATGTTTTTCATTATATCTAATAAAACTGAATTTATCTCAATTAAATCATCAAAAGGTAAATCACTTACTTCATCATTTGTAGCCATAAAGCAAACATTTGCTTGTTCATTGTCACTGTCGCTGTCGCTATCTAATGAGGAAGAGGATTCTGAATCATCCCATGTTACTGAAAATGCATGCTTCTTTTTGTATTTTTCCTTTTTGTGTTTGAACTTGTCTTTCTTTTGATCAAGACAATCTTTCTGCATGTGACCTTTCTTGTGACATCCGTAGCATTCTATAGTAGAAGTTGATGGTTTAGTGATGTTTTTGTTATGTCCTAACTTATTGTTCTTTTTGAACTTCAAAAAGAAATTGAAATTCTTTGCGATAAGAGCCATATCTTCATCATCTGAATCAGATTCTTCTTTTTCTGCCTTGAAAGCTATTGTCCTTTTATCTTGTGCATGTACTCGTTTAGCTTGGAGATTAACTTCATAAGACATTAGATTTCCTATCAACTCTTCTGGTTTGATGGTTGAAATGTCATTAGCTTCTTCAATTGCTAAGACTTTTCGTTCCCATTCATCCGTTAGAGAATTTAGTATTTTTGAGACGATATCAAAATCAGTAAATTTTTCTCCTAGTGCCAAAAGTGAATGATATATATCTTGAAATCTAGAGTACATATCGTTTATAGATTCATCTTGCTTCATTCTAAAATTCTGAAATTGATTCTTAAGCATAGAGATCTTGCTTTGTTTGACTTTGTTAGTACCTTCATGAGTAATTTTCAATGTGCGCCATATTTCATAAGCAGTAGTACACATGCTAACTCTATTAAACTCATTTTTGTCTAAAGCACAAAATAGCATGTTCATAGCTTTCGCATTAGCAGTAGCATCTAGTTTTTATGTGTTAGACCATTCTGAAAATTGAGTAGTTGGTATGTGATATTCAGTTTGAGTGATATTCCATGTGTCATAACCATTAGCTTGCATATAGATTCTCATTCTAGTAGCCCAATAGTTATAGTTCAAACCATTGAATAGTGGTGGTCGTGAAGTGGATTGACCTTCAGTAAAACTTGTGTTGGTGTTACTTTCCATATTACTAAAATATCAAATAACTGTGTTAACAAAGCTCTAATACCAAATGAAAGTTACTATATGCTATAGGATCGTGTAATATGGATAAAAATATAAGCAATAATAAAAGTAAATGACACCAGAGATTTTTATACTGGTTCGAACTCCCGTTCTACGTCCAGTTCCAGACTCCTTCTGAATTTAAACAATACCCTCGCTTCACCCGGAGGAACAGGTATTACACCGCCTAGACAACCGAACAGGACTTCTTTTGCCTGAGGATACTACAACAGGACTTCTTCTGCCTGAGGATACTACAACAGGACTTCAAATACAAATGGAAATGTTTCTGACTGAGTATGCTCCGAAATAGCACTGATAAGTCAATATAAGTACACCCTTCCTATAATATTCTCCTTTATGGTATATAATGTAATTTATGAAGAAAGGAAGTCTAGTTGACCACACAAGAGTAAGCTTGAGTATTTGGTGATCAAATAGTTTGATTTGTAAAAACTTGAAAGCAAATAGTAAGACTATAGAGTATAGAAATCAAAGTAAGAATTTGTTTAAAAAAAGTGTTGAAATTGCTTGCTATTTATAGTTGTTAAAGGTTGCATTGATTAGTGAAGAGTTGCCATGAATCAGAATAGAAGCAACTGTTGAAATTAACATTGTTTCTATTCAGGGAAGAGAAGCAACCTTTCAAAAAACTAGCAGTTAATTTTAACTCAGACTTCTGAATTAAAATTCAGCCTTCTGAATGTAGGAGATAATAAGGCAGCGCCGAAATAGTTCATTTTAGACCTTATTCAAACGTCTGATTTTGCTGTTTAAAAATTATTTGCTTCAGCAGTCAGTATGATTCAGACGTCTAAATTCTGCTAATTCAGACATCTTTAAAACTTCTTTTGAAAATATGTGTGTGTATTCAATAGCTTGTGCATCTATTCCAATTAGGAGAGATTTTAACATATATTACTAACTAGACACGGACTCTATAACCTGTAAACGATTACGTTCATCAATCTGGAATCTGGTCATCAATATTTCCTGTAAAACTTGGTTAGATAAACACATATAATTGTTATTATCAAAATATCAGGAACTTATGTTCTAACAATAAATTTGCAGGTCATCACACATGCAAACACACATATATGTGTATATGATGCACAATATATAATATAATATTAATTTCATAATATAAACTACATTATAAATCTATATAAAATAATGATTTTATTTAAAAGAAATTAAGAAACATTCTAAATAAATTAGACTTCATAAGCCTAATAAAGATCCAAAATGGAAATAAAAATTGAAACTCACTATTACTTTCGCTGCAGTCTGACCTAGTTCTAACACAAGCTATCGAAAATATGAGAAGCAAAAGATGTCAAAGTTGTAAGGCTATCAGAACTGTTAACTTTTAGAATTATTCCAGTGGAGACTACTGGAGACAATATATTAAAAATTTATCGAGGACATAAGCAGGAAGATATCTAAAACACAAATGCGAGACTATCAAAAACATGGAATTAAAGGCTATATAAGATGCATATTATAAGCTATCGAAAATTCAAGGTGGAGAAAGTTATCGATAGTATGGGTTTTTAGCTCTTGAAAATGTAGACTTGCACCATCAAAGATATGAAGAAGCTATCAAAGATTTAAAATGAAAAGGCCATTGAAGCAAAATTGAAAAAAATTGATAAAGAAATCTTAATATCCTATCATAATGGTATTGGCATTCCTCTGTAGGTCTATATCATTGCATGTGAGATTTCTCGACAACTAAACCTTCTTAAGTGTATAAAGTAAGCTAAGACAAAAAAGATGTTATCCAATGGGAGGAAATAAGGACAAATACATACATTAAAATTATGATACGATATAAAAGGATGATATCAAATAGGAGGCCACTCACAAACTAGGATAAGAGCCAAAGTGTCACTCACATAACCAAGTGTCCATTACTAACTTTGTATTTATGAATGTGACCACGTAATTGATCCATGTGAGTTACTCATACCCTAGGATTATAACACATGTTTTCATCCAAAAAGACTGTCTTACCATGTCATATAATTGCATCAACAATGGTCAACCAATACCATCGAGCCTCATGCCTCTCTAGTCAATATAAATAGACCCTCATCCTCACATAAGATGGGGTTTCTCTCCCCCTTTTATTTTCCTATTTCTTAGTCATTTACCTTATTTGTAATCTCTACGCACATATGAAAGCTTAAGTACTATTTTAATGGATGTCAAGGAAGAAGGTTCTTCCACTTTAGATATAAAGTCCAATAAATAATATAAATTGCAAATTGGTTGAAAACGTAGTGAAGAACCAGAGTTTTGGGCAGCGGAAGCAAAACACACACAATCTAGTCTGCGGAAAATCTCAACAATTCCAATCCAACAAAAAGAATAAAAATAATCAAGGAGCGAAAATTATAGATAAAAGATAAAAAAGAAAAGAAATCACCGATATAACGAGGTTCGACTACGCCTATGTCCTCGGATCCAACAGCCTTTATTGTTTCTTCACTTCAAGAGGGAGTGCAATATGAGAAGAGTATAAATCACTCAGTAAATTTCCCCCATTCTAAAATAGATACAAAAATAAGGATCTTATTGAAGATATTTTGATGGAGAACTCTCTAGTCTTCTTATGTTAAAAAGATGAACAAATGTCTTCATATATATATATATATATTTGTGCGTGTGTGCGTGCAAGGATGAAGACTGCCTTGGAGATAAGGGTGAAATATTTTCGGATTTACTTGATTTGATTTCAACACAAATTTATCATATTGGTATTTATTTCTGCGTATATACTTATTTGATTGATTCCTCAAATCAATTAACATATCTTCCTAAATTAATTGATTATCTTTCCTATTTGCTTCCCATATTTGATTAATTGTTGTAATCAATTAATAACTTCTCTCTTTTAATATTTGAAATAAGTTTGAATCGTCCAAATTTAACACTCCACCTCGATTTAAATATATCCATCAATCAACAAAACTAGTTGTTGGTTCAGCACCCCATGGCGCTAGGTAGCTCATACCACACTAATCAAGTTTGAGCAATGCTCAAACTTGTCCTTTGGAACCGACTTTGTTAATACATCAGCTGGATTGTCCTTTATGTGTATCTTTGTAGCTTTATTTTATTTCTCTCTTCTTCAAGCATGAGAAAGAAACTTCTGACATCATTGTGCTTTGTCCGTGAGCTGTAGACTTGATTCTAAATAAGATGAATAGCACTCGGGCTATCTGAAAACAACTCCACTGTCTTCTACATCATTGATAAATTCTCCAAAAGCTAGAATAAATACAATCCTTCCTTGGTCGCTTTCACAACAGAAATAAGATATGCCTCTATAGTTGATAAAGCTAAATGGATCGTAGCTTAGATCTCCAAGAAATCAGGCCTAAGCCAAGTGTATAAACATACCCTGAAATCGATTTCCTACCATCTGTATCCCTAGCATAAGCTGAGTCACAATCATCCCTTAGAGTTATATCACTACCTCAAAACAACAAGCCGATATCAGGAGTGCCTCTCAAATATCGTAGAATCCACTTTACTGCTTGCCAATGGGTCTTGCTTGGATTAGACATGTATCTTCTAACAACACCAACTGCATGGGCTAAATATGACTATGTGCATACCATATCATACACAAGGCTTCCAACTTCACTAGGGTAAGGAATATTAGCCATTTTCCTTTTGTCTTCATCCGATGTAGGGCATAAACCTCTTGATAGTTGAAATTTAGAGCCTAATGGAGTAGCCACCAGTTTAGCTTTTTCCATACCAAATCGAAATAGGACTTTCTTGATATACTGGGTTTGAGTGAGCCTTAAAACTCTTTGCTTTCTATACCTATGAATCTTCGTCCCCAAAATTCTCTATGCCATTCCCAAATCTTTCATATCAAACTCCTTGCTGAGCTCTATCTTCAACTCTGAAACTCTAGTCATGCTCTTAGAAGCTATCAACAACCATCAACATAAAGCAATAAATAAATGATATCTTCATTACACTTCTTAAAATAGATGCGCTGTTCCTTAAAACTTCTAGAGTACCCACGTGAGATCATAAATTTATCAAATTTCTTATACCACTGTCTAGGATACTGTTTAAACCATATAGAGATTTGTTAGGTTTACAAACATGACTGGGCCTACTACTGTCAATGAACCCCTCTGGGTACTGTAGGTAAATGTCCTTCTCAAGGTCATCATGCAAGAATGTTGTCTTGATATCTAATTGTTCCAACACCAGGTCGATCGAAGTGGGCAACCAATGCCAAAATAATGTGAATGAAAGTGTGTCTGACTAATGGAGCAAAAATATCATGGAACTTTACACCTTTTCTCTGAACATACCCCTTCACCACTAGTCTCGCCTTATACCTCAAGCCGTTATTGATGCCGTCTTTCACCCTATAGATTCACTTACACCCAGTTGTTCTCTTGCCTGAAGGAAGTGGCACAAATTACCAAGTGTGATTTTGCACAAAGTCTCAATTTCCTCCTCCAAGCTACTAACCAATTGGAACTATCAACTTAACTAATGGAATCTCTATAGTCTTCGGGCTCATCATGAACTATGCTTAATGCATAGGTTTCCATGTTGTCAAAGTCAACGTCTTTAATGCAATCCAACAAAATCCTCAAACCATCTAGGGCTTTTCTTCCCTCTGATTGGTCGAGTATGAATTTGAGCTCCACCATGAGATTGATCCTGTATCCTCTCCTCATCACCCCCAATATCATCAAAAACACCATTTGTACTTGTATGGAAGTCTAATGATCTACTTTATGTCTGGTACTCTAAATTTATCCTCTCAACATCATTATTAAAGAAGAAGGCTCCACCTTTAATATAGCATTTCCATCAAATGTAACATGCCTGCTAGTAACAATCTTCTGGGTAGTAGGACTCCATAACCTATAACCCTTACTCCTTTCCTATAGCTAAGAAAAATACACTTGTGTGACCTTGGATCCAACTTCCCTTTGCTCTCATGCACATATGCTGGACAACCAAACACTCTGCGAAAGGAATATGAAACATGCTCTCTCTTCCATACTTCTTCAGGAATCTTTATATCTATGGCGGTAGAAGTTTTACAGTTGATGAGGAAAACTGCCGTAGATAATGCTTCTGCCCAAAGTCTCCACTTTAATCCATCACTTAGACGTAACTAACGAGTTCTTTCTAACAATGTCGGATTCTTTCTCTTTGCAACCCCATTTGACTGAGGGTCCCTTAGTGTGGTGCAGTGCCTTTTTATTCCCTTGGACTAACAAAATTTGGTGAACTTTTGAGACGTGAATCCACCATCATTATCTGAACGAAGAACTTTTGCTTTCTTTTCAGACTGCTTCTCAACAAGAGATTTCCAACTATGAAACTTATCAAAAGTCCCATCCTTGGACTTCATAAAGTAAAGCCATACTTTTCTAAAAAGAATCATTAACAAATAAAACAAAGTATCTGGCTTCTCCAATATATAGGCATGGTGCAAAGCACCAAACATCAGTGTGAACATACTCTGAAACACCTTTGGACTTATGCTCTGTAATGCCGAAAGAAACTTTCATTTGCTTTCCAAGTACATAACCCTGGTAAAAGCCAAGTTTAGAATGATGAATGCCATCGATCAAACCTCGCTTTCTCAACACCTCCAAACTGCTCTCCAATATGTCTCATACAAAAATGCCATAATCTGGTAGAATCAGAATCAACAGAATCAACAACCGAAGAAGACTCCGCAACAACAGTGGTACCCTTTAGCAAATTTGGATTTCCAGATTTTACCCCTTTCATCACCATCAATGAACCATTTGCAATTTTCAATCAATCTTTTTCTACTACACACCTCAAGCCAAGATTTCACAATGCCCTAATAGAAATCAAACTATGCCTTAAATCAGGCACATGCCTGACATCATACAAAGTACAAACAACACCATCAAACTTCCCAACCTTCATTATTCCAATACCAACCATGCGACAAGTAACATTATTTTCCATGAAAACCTCTCCTCCATCGAACTATTGATAAGTGGAAAAAGAGTATCTATCAAGTGTCATATGATAGGATGCTCCAAACTCAATAATCCAAATAGTACTCTTCATAGAAGAGGCAGAAGCTGTAAAAAAACCAGGATCACTCTTTGAATTTGATGTTTTCGTTGTAGAAGCCAATGCCTTTTGGGTAACGGGTTTGTTTTTATTCTCCAACTTGGGGCAACTTGCAATATAATATCCAAGCCTTCACAATAATGATAAACTCCGTTCGAAGCTCCCCTTGACTGAGATCTTGACTTGGCTCTATCTCCACAATATTTGGGTCTACTCTTACTTGTTCTCTTTGCGCAATAAGGCTTTTGGAACCATTCTTCAGGCACATGTTTGCTAACTTTTCCCTTAACATCTCATTATGCAAATTTGTCTTCACATCCTCCAAGCAAATAGAAGAACGCCCGTGGATCATAGAGTTAACAAAAGTGTGATACTCCATAGACAAAGAACATAAAAGAATGACAGCTTGCGCTTCATCCTCAAATTTTACTTTAGCTGCTTGAAGATTCATAATAAGTATATTTAGGGCATCCATGTGAGTTAATACATCGGTTCAAGACTACATCTTGAACAAGTAAAGATTTTGTTGTAGGATGATGCAGTTGATGAGAGACTTGTCGTAGAACTTTTTCTAAAGAGAATCCCAAAATTCCTTAGCAGTTTTCACATGGGAAAAATCTCTAAGCACTTCATCATAAAGGCTAAGCTGGATGGTAGTAAGAGCATCCTCTTTCATTTTCTCAATTTCTCTAAGTGCTAATTTCTTTAGTTTATCTGGTTCTGAGACAACCTTAAAAGTCAACTCTTTCTTCAACACCGCTTGCTTCTATGTACCAAAATCTCCATTTCCATGAAATCTAGCGACTTAAAAATTTGTAGAGCTTCTACCGGTGCTATTCTTTATAAAATTAGACATAGATGAAACAATTTTCAAATAGATCAACAAGCTTCGATACCATATTGAAATTTTTGGCACCTCCTCACATCTTCTCTATGCACGCACGTCATTTAGTATAGAAGAGGCAAAAGCACTGAACAAAGCTCTTATCGTGCTAGCATCATGATTGTATATCACTACATCTCCCTTAGAGCGCATATTTTTTATAACAACATTTATTATAACAAAAGGAATCCCATGTTGTTATATGCTACCAATCCCATATATATATATATGCTCATCTCCTGTAAAGGCCCGTTTTTCCGTACCCTTTGAGTCGACAATAAACCACACATGTCCAACCCAAATTGAACGAAAAGACATATCTTTAGGGGTGAAATAAGAAAATAAAGATAGAACATAATCTCACATGAATGGAATAACATATAATATTGAACAATATCTTTACAGTGGAAAATTTTAACATACATATAACAGAGTTTAACCTAAATTCAGCTTGGACAGTTATAAACATCTGTCCTTACAAATGCTGACAAACATCAAACAACTATAGCGGATAATAGAATACGTCCATACATAGATGAATATCTCCAGCTCTCCTTTGGAAACTCCAACCGTCTTCAACTAATCTTGAAACTACTCGGATCTGACCCAATTATTGAAAATACCCGGATCAGGCTTGATAAACCAGCATGAGAAAACTCAAATATTAAATGACAGTGTCATATATCAGCCTTGGAAACAAAATCCTTATTAAAAGAAAGAGTATCTCATAAGACCACGTCCATACATAAACACGGACGGGTTTTTCCCTTATGGTAACTAAAACACTTTTATATCAAAACATTTGACATTATTTCTAATGACATTCTTTGAAAACATTTACAAATAAACTTATTAATGTTAGTCAAAATTGTTACCATTATTAAATTCCGGATACTTGGTTCTACAGTCAAGTCCGAAGGCACTTATCGGAGAATGGATTCCATACAAATGACAAGGTAAGAGACTACCTTTAGTACAGTAAACCTCTAGAGGGATGCACCTAGGGAGCAGATACTGCCCGCCTAAACCAACACAGAACCGGCCTACCCCTTCGTTGGATAGTATCGAATATGTCATCACTCCGGTTGTTACCGACATCTAACAGGATCCTTAGTTATACATTCACCACATACTAAGACATGTGTAGAGTAATTTAGAAGGGTGATGACATCTCTTGTTGGGAGCGACCCACTTAGCCTTGTTGCTTCTACCCTGTTTCTATCATTTTCGGGTGATGAGGCTTGAGGCAACGATTACCTTTTCACATATCACATCATCTTTGAATGCCGCATTGCCATTTCCATTGTCTACTAATTGCCTTCCACAAAAATACAACCCTTGAGCTCGTACGTCTCAAGGAGGGTGTTAAGCTAAGAGAAGTTGCCTTCCCCGCCACCACAGATGTATGTTTGTAAAAACCAATGTACATAATCACAGAAAATGCACTGTCGGACATCCATCCATACAAGTTCATTCTAGGACTGAAGGAAACCGAAGGTACTTTCCTCGGCCATTACTAGGCGAGAAGCCCTTGTGTTTCTGAGGTTTTTCATAATAAAGAGACCACTTCTACAATAAGTAAAGTGGGAGTTAATCCCCAATTAATCAACAAGTAGTCCTTCGTTATTATTTGTCTCAATATCTCCATCTTCAAACAGCTTCATTCTTCGAACACGTAAATTGGTTCGAAGTGGTTTTCGGATTGGAATCACCCAAATCCGACCTCGGTTCCCTCGAAATCCAATTATCGATAAAAAAGTGAATATGAGTATACATGATTTATTAAGTCTCTTTTCACTTTAATTATTTTGGTTAATTACAAATCCCTTTTTAATCTTAGAGTAATTCTAAGTTAATTCACTTATTGCTTGGGAAAACATTTCCTATTTTATTACTTATCATCGATCCAGAATTTCCTAACTTTTAGGCGGGTCAAAAAAATGTTATTTTAGACATCGTTTACTGTAAACCCTAAAAACAATCTTAGAAAACATTATTGAGTAAATAGGATCATAGAAATTATACTAGTTTTACTCAACATAAATTTCCTTATTCAACAAGTGCTATGGGCGGAATAACGGTGAAATCATCTTTTAAATTCCACTAATAGGACGAGTTCCCTCTTCGAAATTTAATACCAAGTGTAAGAAGATTATCTCTTTGCAATCCAAGTTGTAATTTATTCATTTTGGAGATTAATCTTTTTATACTTAAATTGCTTAACTTCTGGAAAATAGTAATTCTCTTTTATTTTGGAAAAATTTAATATAATCTTTTAGAGCATCCAGGCTTGACTTTCGATTTGTTCCACCCCTTGCCTAAGAAGAGAAAACATAGACTGGGTAAGTTCAGGGCACTAGTTGCTCCATTCCTAACCTTAGTTAAATACCTTGTTTTATCTTCTCAGATCTCACAAGCGGGACAAATGTACTAGTCGTTTCCGCATACTCAGTTATTAGCTTTTATTTTGGAATTGATTATAAAGATTCAAAATTATCTTTTAAACGCTTAATTTTCCTTTTAAAAACATTCATAATTGATTATAGGAAAAATCGTTAAGTTTAAACCTTATATTTCAAAAGTTATAGAATTCACGGTAGAAAAAGTGCTGTAGAAAGTGCTATATAAACTTATTTGATTTAAACAACTTTTTAATATTTGAAAATTCATATTTTCCATTTCAAATCTCTTCTAAAATATTTAAATAGATTCATCAAATTTATTTCATATTTTTCCATAATTAAAAACGTTCATTTAAACAGATTTTACGTTATGGTCGCTAAACTACACAAGCATGATTTTTCTAGAAAATTGATTTGGACATAATTCAAAATCTACTTAATGAAATCTTGATTTTCTTTCTTCATTTAAAAGATATGGATATAATAGTCTGGAATTTTCTTATCTCGAAGAATTCCGAGCTATATTACACTTCGTACACTTGTTTGAACTTTTCGACGCGAAATCGTGAACCGTCGTTACGCGACGCGCCTAGTTATAACTTGATTTACAATATTTGAAATAAATTCTCGAAACTGAATATAATTACTTATAAAATCATTATAAATCGTTTTAAATCAATATTTGTACTTTTTAAAGTATTTAAAGTGTATTTTCACTATTTCCATATTATAATATTATTTTATTCCTATTATTTTAATATTAAATTTTTAAATCCAATTTCTGTTCAATTTCAATTCTAACTTCAAATTAAACTTAATTAAAACTTCAATTTCAAATTTGATTCCAAATCCATCTTTAATTTCAACTTAAATTTCAATATTTCAATTTCATTTTCAATTTAATTTCACTTTATTGAAAAGTGACTTATAAAATTTCCAAATATATCATATCACTAAAAATTGGTCTTTTTAACAAAGGTGATTACTTGGATGAAATAAACATAATCACTATTTATAATTACCACTACCACATCCAAATCAACCAATCACATCACATAATCACTTTCAATATTTATTATTAACACAACATTCATTCTTATAGCATAGTGATTATCCATAAATGGGTATATTATCATGACTTAACTATTCAACCAACATATTCAAACAATCAATCAAATATCCATATCATCAAATGGTGATTATCTAACATAACAATTAAACTTGATAATCAATATAATTCAAATAGCGATAAGAATTTCTCACCTACGTTTCCACTACGTCAATCTTTTGCCAAACTAGCGTGTTTTACGAACAAACGCGCTCACTTTTTCCGATGTTCGGAACTTGTCGCTTCAAAAAAAAATTCTTTTTTTTCTTTTTATAAGAGAGGAGGGTAAGGCTTGGTGTGTGTATGGGGTAGGCGTGTATGGTGTGGGTGCATGAGGGTTAGAGGAGGGTATGGGTTTAGGTAGGTGGGTAGGTGCTTTGGCCGTGGTTCTTGGGGCGGGTATATGGGATTTTAAGGCGGGTGTGTGGGGGTGTATGGGTTTTAAGGTGGATAGGTGGTGTTTGGGCGCGGGTATGTGGGTGTGGAGGCGTGTAGGTGGGTGTGGGAGGTGGGAATGGCTTGAGGAAGGGGCGTTGGGCACGGCTAAGGTGGTGGAAGTTATGGAAGTGGAAGAGAAGTTGGATACCATGGAAATGAAGGTGAAGAAGATGGAAAAAGTGAAGAAGAAGAAGAGAAGAGTTTGAGTCGTGAGAAATGAAGTGAATGGTGTAGGCTATTTATACTTAAGTTTTGGATGGCCAATGACTACAATACCCTTCTCTACTTTTTTGACTTTGGTTAAGCATGATAAGAGGTGCATTAATGGTGGATATAATGGTAGGATTTGATTCATGTACTTATGGAATGATTTTGCCTCTTTTTCTTACTTTGCAAATCTCTACTAATAATATAAATACTTTTTTTTGGTGAAGCTTTTTTAAACTTCCCAAAAACCCCTTCCACCTACCGAACGCAAACCTATGCAGCTTAATTAACGACCAGGGCAACTGCGTCCTTTTCCACACCACGTTTCCTCCCACAACATTAGTCATTCTCATTTATTCCTCCCTATTTTATTCTCTCCCCACTTTCTCCTCCTTATGTTTTCCCCAAACTTTCAACCGCCTTTTCCCCAAATTCTCCTCCTTAACCTTTTCTCCACCCCCTCGCCCTACATCGACCACCGACTCTTCTTCCTTCCCCGGCGTCGGTCTATGCTAACATCCGGATCTGCTGCCTAGCGTAGTAGGTTGCAGGCTAAGGGTGAACAACGGTCAACCTTCCTCCTAAAATACTACAACTACTGTTCAACTTCCCGGCTTCCTTCACTATCCCGAAGCGAAATTGAGCCCACCTCCAAAGGTAAACAATGTCGCCTTGCCGCCTCAATTTACCTGCTAATCACCAGCGCCCAATTTTCGATTGCTGATCGTAATTACAGATTATTTTCCACCTTTGCAGACGAGAATCGTAAATTGATAGTTCAGAGGTAACTACGGTATTTTACATCTTTTTCTTTATACGTTTATGAACTATTAGTTGGACAGTTAATGGAAGCTGAATGTTGTAATTGTTTTAACACTAAGTCAACATGAACTGAAACTGTTTGATAATTCATAATATTAAAACTTTGCTTTTACCACCTGGGAAATTCTTCTTTAAAATTACATGACCTAAAGGTCTCATGTGCTAACTGGCCAGAAGCATGATTATAGTTATATGTGCAGCTGCATAAAACATATCATCTTAGGTGATAGTATGTGGACTTATTATTACATGCTCAGATTTATGATATGTACTGCATACTTGGATTTCGATTTTCAAAGGACCCATGGCACAAAATAATTTAAACGTGACAGTAGTTTCTAAGTACTGCAAATAATAGTTGTACTGTTTTGTCCTGTTAGAAAGAGGCTTACTCTTTATTCTATGCGAATTTCTAGACATTTCAATTAAAACACAGTTTATAAGCTAATAGTAATGTGGAAAAGAGTATAAAATCATTGGGAGTATTTTAGTTTTTTTAGTTGAAAGTAGTGGTCTGAAATTACATAACAAGTTTAGCTTCAACCATTGAAGTTAGTATTCTGTAATGGTATGTGTTTGATGTTAGTTTTAAAACTTGCAACAATAATACAACATGGTTTCTACTTTTTTTCTCCCATCTAACGGATATGCCTACGTACTTATATTATGTACGAGTACTTTGGCACGTGCGATGGACGTGCGCATTAGAAATTGATACTGAAAAACATTGTGTGAAGGTTTTTTTGAATTTTACAAAATGACTTCGACGTATACATTTTTAATTTCTTCCTGAAAATTTATACGGGAAATCAAATCCATGAAATTGCTCCATTTCTATTTCTTCAAATTTTAATTCAAAATCAATTTCATCTATACCTTTACAGGTCACATCCACTTCTACAGAGAATCAAAGTCAACTCAGTGGCTATCTGCTTTCGCATGGCTCCTTTAAGCTTCCATCCACTCATGGCGCCTGCGCTGATGGTATCCAACTGTAGTTACACTTTGGGTCCACTCACGCTGTACATAATGTGATAAAATGTGAGTTTTTTGAAATAATTGTTATGTTACAATTCATTTATAAACTATTACTGTTATGATTTCCTTATTACTTTTATGATTTCGTTCTTCAGATCTGACTATTTCTTATCGCTTGAGTTTGAGATAACCCATGTTTCTTTCAACCATTTTCCATGCCGACCCATGTTGCTGATGGAGACAGTGTGCTGGCTGAGGCGGAATTAGACGCTGGCAGGCACACTATGACTCTCCAGTTTCTTTGTCCATTAAATAAAAGATGTATGCTTCTGCTCTTTTAACCTATTCGCATATATTCTGATTCACGTCCATTGGACATGTAGAACTAATTTTTATTTGCTGTAAAAATAGATACAAATACAGTCTACAGTTACAGAAATATTTAACTTCTGACAAACATTCAACTTATGAATTTTGTACACATAATTTATTACACAAAACCCAAAACTGTTCATCTGTATTTACGCTATGTGCATCAAAGTCGTACTGTCTTCACTTCCATTTATTTTTTGAAAGTGGACTGATCCTTAAGGAGGCAAAACATCACATTTCCTTCGGATGCTGATACATATTTTATGAAATAAACCAAAATAAGTTTGTCCATAGAATTAAAAGAAAAATATACATCCAAAAAATCTATCGTCCATTGAGATGGATTTGCTGCAAAGAAACAATTTTGGTCTTATGCTTTCTGTTTGCCCCTTTCTTTCTGCATTTTTACATATGAAATATTCTGTTGGTGCATGAAAAACCTTTTGAAAATGTTAGCTTGGTAGACATCTAATATTCGGACACATATATTATATCTTCTGAAGTTATTTGACCTGAACAAAATATATATACACATACTTTTTTGATATCTTCCTGAAAATTTATAAGGGAAATCAAATTCATCAAATTGCTCATTTACTGTTTCCTCAAATTTTAATTCAAACTCAATTTCATCTATACCTTTGCAGGTCACATCCACTTATAGATACAATCAAAGTCAACTCGGTGGCTATCTTCTTTCACATGGCTCCTTTAAGCTTCCATCCACTCATACCGCCTGCGCTGATGGTAGCCAATTGTAGTTACACTTTGGGTCCCCTCACGCTGTACATCATGTGATAAAATGTGAGTTTTTTGAAATAATTGTTATGTTACAATTCATTTATGACCTATTACTATTATGCTTTCCATACCAGTTTTATGATTTCGTTCTTCAGATAAATGCAAACATTCTTGTACTTTCTAAATTAAAACAGAAATAAAGCATGGTAAAACTGTTTGCAAATTGGTACGTGATAACAAAAAGGGCATTAAAATATAAACAAGAATGGTAATATTGCTTTTTACATCAATATTTAAACATTACTTACCTTCTTCTGCAGCAAACTGCAAAATTGCTCGATATTCGCTGAATAATGGAAACTGCCGCTGATATACATTGCAAATCGACTCATCGTATGTACGGTACATATTTACAAAAAAATATTAAATCCAATTTAACAACTGAATACTGTTATGGCAAGAAATTCATGCAAACTTTTGATGCACCACAAGTATTGATATGTTTTCTTTTTCTGTCAAGTTTGCTATATGTTGACTGCTTTGCTTCATTTTATTTATTTATTTCCATAGTAAGTTGTTAAATATGGGTACTTCTAATTTAGTTGTTTTGGATAGTTAATCTATTCGGTGGTTTTAATTTTTTCAAAACTGTCTACGGATTCAAGCTGGAATTCGACGTCAAACATAAACTATATTACATTAAGGTAGAAAAATATAAATGAATATTGACACACATACTATATAACTGCCTTTTTCAGTCAGATTCTATGATTTCTCCTCCACTCACTTTTGCTGACTATGACATTTTCATTTGCAGGAGCTATCTGTTTTCATTGTCTTTTTCGCCACAGCGATTCGTACAACATACGCTTGAACCCTGAAATTACTGTTTATTCGAGAATGCAGCCATCAAACTACAAAACTGCGTGCTCCGGACATACCGACTGATCCTCCTATCCTTTTTGCTACATCCACTGTTTCTGTACCTTTCATTTATTCATTTACTGCAGAATTCTTTTCTTACTACAATCATGAACATGCGAATAAAGTACCATAAAGGTTCGTTTCTATATCAGTACTCCTTCCACTGTTTTCTAATTTTACAGAAGGTAATCGACAATTAATATGTTACAACTAATCTGATCTGTTCTCTCTGTTGATCTCACGCAATTCACAGACTTTAATTGGCTTCATAAATCCATGCATCATATATTTTAATGCAATCACATGGACAAATAACTTACAAGCCACATATTACAATTACAACTACATTACATAATGACTTCTGCAAAAAGGTCCTATCAGTTTCCCCTGGTAAGAATCCCATCTGAGAGAGGTTGACTGCTGAGGAGTGAGAGTATATATAGTGTAATGTTATGTATATATGTACTGTAACGACCCAGAATTTTTGATAATTTAAAATTCGAATATTTAATTAATTTTAAATATTAATAAGTGGAATTAAGAAGTCGAATGATTTATTTTTCGAATATTGGATTTAATTTGATAATTAAATCGATAAATTAAATAGTGAAATTCCAGAGATAATTGAAAATCGAGTTTAATATGATTGAAATTTATTTGGAAAATTTTATTTAATCATACTGGAGTTATAGAGATGTTATAGAACTTTTAAAACTGAATTTTAAGTTAATCAGTGAAAATTGAATATTTTAATATTTAATTATCGACTGAATAATAGCCAATTTTCGAACAGTCTCAGAATTGGACGAAACTAGTTCCATTGGATCCGTAATAGTTAGTTATTATCGAATTTCAATTTTCATAGCAAACGAAGTTGTCGTTTGACCGTGGCAGCTCGAAACGCATCGATATCGTTTTAATTTTAAATCGTCGAGTTAAAAATAGTCATTTTTCAAAAAGTCTCGGATTTCGACGAAACCAGTTTCATCGGATCCGTAATGTGATATTATTGCATGGTTTCAAATTTCGTAATTTTAGAATTTACCGTTTGTCCGGGGCAAGCCAAAACGCCTCGAAATCAATTTAAATCGGTTTAATTTAAATTGATCGTTTTATTGCATATCTCGCACAGACGATCGAATTAGCTTCCGAAACCTATTCCATTGTGTCCGGAACGCGGGGTAAACCCTAGAAACGATAGTGACCGCGCGTAAATCGGAGTTTGGAAATTCCGGGTGAATAGTGTTCGTTCAAATTTCTATAAATAGCATTTCATTTATTTCTTTTTGAAGAAAATAACAAAACCCTAGCTATCTTCTTCGTAGCCGCCACCGTTAAAATGAACGGCCAGAAAACTCTCGTATTCTTCCCCTCTGATCTCCCAATCCACGCGTTTTTAGCAAAAGTTGTCAACTAATTAATCGAAGAGCACGTCGAATACTTCAGATCTATACGGTGAAGATGTAGATAGCAGCTCTGTAGTGGGCTAGAGGGACACGTGCGTCACCGTTTCGAGCACGTTTTGCTCGTGCCTGGGCCAACCGAGCTTGCCGTGAGTTCAGGCGTGGGTAGAGCGGAGCTAGGCGCACGCAACGGCGAACCCTGATCGAGGTGAAGTGGTTAGGAATGGATTTCGTGATTAGGGTTAGGGCCGGCTCCTTTGGGTTCTTCGACCTGGAGATGGAACACACGCGTGAAGGAAGGGAGAAGGCTTCGTGCACGCGGCCAGGATCTGATGGTAAAGAAATTGAAGGGCCAAGATGTATTAGGTTGAAAATTATAAAAGAAATTGAAATTAAATTGTATACTATTAATTCGTGTATCTTTAAAACGATGTATCTCTTTCATACGAGATCGAAAATTGACGAAACAAGCGACGTTGGAATCGTTTTGACGAATACTACGCGATGCAATTGGATTGGAGTCGTTTGGAGCTAGTTTGAATTTTGGGTAAAATTAAACGCTTGTTTAATTTTATTCGAAATAAACGCTCAAATCAAAATTAAAAATCAAGGTGAGAACTTCTCACTCAATCGAACAGTTTCGATATTTATTTTAAATAGTTAGATTTAAAATTGTTGTTTGTATGCCTGGATGATAAATTGTTGACTGTTGATTAAAATAGACATTATACGCCGTTATTAAGCGGAGGTTAATTATAAAAACATATACCGCGATAATTTCATATTGATATGGAATTGGTATTATATATGTATATAGCAATATATATATATATATTGGCATATGTATATATTGCAGTTGTTGATTTCCCACATTTGATAGTGGATGAGACCCTATCGCGCCATTAGTAAGCGGATAATATTTATTAAACCCATATACCGCGATAATTCCATACTGGAGCGGAATTGGTATTGTGCTAACATCTTTGGATGCAGGGGGACAGGTTGGAGGGATCCAACTGGATTCCTCAACTGTACTGATTTATTTACAGATATTGTGATATATTCTGTTATCATATGATGATATATGATGTTTGATGCTGTGATTGATTGTTTGGTGCTGTAGCATCATCGGATCCATTTTTGAAGTTTAAAAATAACGATTTTGGATTTTAAAAGGATTTTAAAGCGATTTTTAAAAATATACGTTTTATTGAATTTTGGAATTGATTTATTTTAAATAAATAAATGTTAAAATTTTAATGTTGTAAAATTATGATTTTGGTGAAATAATAAGCGAAAAGTGAATTTTGAAATAAGTTCTTGTTTAATTTATAAAATGGTTTAAAACTGGGATTTTTAAATTATTATAAACGGGTTATTTAAAGGATTTATAAAATTGATATTTATAAATTAAAAGAAAAAAAATTATAAAACGAGTTTTATAAATGTTAGTATGAAATAAAAAGATGGATTTCATAAGTGGATTGAAATTTATAGATTTATGAATTATAGATATAAAATGAATAGATTTTGTAAAATATAAGATTTATAAGTAATCAACTTATAAATCGAGTTTTGGCATTTAAATAGAGATAAATAGAAATGTGAATTTATAAACGTTGGTTTATCAATTCGGAAATAATCAAATTTGATAAATTAAATATAGAAGGTTATTAATGGAGATTTATAAATTGAAGTTATAAATAGAGGTAGAATTTATAGACATTGTTTATAAATTCGAAATCAATGAAATTGATAAATTGAATATAGAAAATTTATTTAGGGGAATATATTCGCGATTTCGGATAGCGAATTATTATTGAAGAAATAAATTGTGTAGAAATGGTTGAAATCGGGATAGTGATTATATTCACGATTTTGGATAGTGAATATATATTATTGAATAAAATCAATATATTTTGGGAAAATAAATATTATCAAATGAAGTAGTTGTTTTAAAAGATGTTTAAAACGTGTTGAGTGTCGAAACCATAGATTTCAACATTCATTGTTGAAATAGACGTTTTCGAGGAATTTAAGGAAATGATGGACTATAACACTGTTGTTATAGTAAATGGTTTCCGAAAGGAAATATTTTTGTATAGTATTGGGATTCATATATCTATCTAAATTCTGAATCCCTATACTAGTGATTTTGAGTCGTCGTAACGATGTTTTACGTAACATTCGTTTTGACTCAAATAAAATGTGTTTAAAGAATGATTTTCTTAAAGAATGAGATATATACTTAATTTTGATTTAATTATATCGAATATTTTCTAAGTGTTGAAAATAAATGATTTGTGAATTACTTATTTTTAAATAAGTATGGAAATGCTTTTCCAATATGAAATGAACTGTTTAGAGATTTTATCTTTTAAAGATAAATTGAAAAGTGAATATTTGAAATCTATTTTCAAATGGTTAAGTGTGGAAAATAATATATCTAATAAAGATATTTTTGGAAATTAAATAATTTAGAAAATTATTTGGAATCTGATGATGTTGCGCATCTTTATTGATAGTTAAATAACCGACTATCAATATTTACCCCTGAATGGGTATTTGTTGTGAATTGGATGAATTTGAATGCCACACTTATTTTTGAATAAGCGCTCGTTATGCGGGTTAGCCGGGAAAGGACCATGGGGTCGTATAACCCATTCCGAATATGTGATACGTCGTTATGGATAGCATTTGATGACCGGTGTTGAAGACCGGATATTTTTGAAAACGGAAGGATTACCGTCGAGTTACTCTACATCGGCTGATCTCCGATTTAGAGGTTTTTATCACCCTTAGTGACGGGAAGTCTGGACGTGATTAGAAATTTATCCGGATATGCAAGGGCTTCGTGAGAAGTGCCTTCGGTTCTGTTCGATCCCGGAACAGACTTGTATGGTTGTGTGTCTGACGTTACAATTTGAGATATAAAGCTGATTTCTTTCAAATACATATCTGTTGGTGGTGGAGAATTTATTCTCTTAGCTTAACACCCTTCTCTGAGACATACGAGCTCAGAGGTTATGTAGTTGAAATTTATCAGCGATATACTCCCAATTTGGTAACGTGGCATACTGAGTGTTGCTGTGTGATGATCAGTGTTTGATCATTTGCGATATGATCATTTGTTTGATCTTATATCTTTGTGATCATAGGTTGATCATTTGTTTGACCCGAAGCACAGCTTTTGTATAAAGCGTGGCTTTGTGGACGAGACTTCGTCGAGCCTCGCACCCCGGAAATGGTCAAAACAGGAAGGATGCAGCAAGGTTCTAGGGAGTAGCGCCCCTTAGTGTATGTCATTCCTTTTGGATAGAGGTGGTATCATGGTATGGAGCCCAAATACTTAACCTATGTGGTTACTGCATTATTATTATTATGTGGTTGTTGCGAATCGAGGATCCTCAGGAAGATCGGTTACGATCGGGGGATGGCATACGCGTGTCAGTAGTTACCTATTTTTGCAGAGGTAACTCGGCCTTGTGTTGGCAGAGATCCGGTTAGGTTCTCGGGTCGTCTTTCCAGAGGCGTACCTATGTGGCAATGGGAAGTTCCTTGGCCTGATCATTTGTTGGAAATCCAAAGAAACAATACGAGATTTGTACGGTTTTAGTTGTATAATCTGCTGTTAAATCTGGCAGTTATAGCAGGCATAATATATGGGTACCTATGCTGGCTATGATTTATATTCTACTTTCGAAAAAATGTTTTCCACTATGCACTAATAATAATATCAAAAATGAATTGATTTTGCGTAGTAAGCATCTTTGACTATCATAAGAAGGAAATCTCCTCCAAGTCTGCGTTTGCATTGTGTGTGTGGTGGGAGGTCTTATGGTAGTTACATTTTCAAAAAGCATTGCGAATTGACTTTAAAACTATCCTGTTGTTTGTTTTAAAGATAAACTGTTTTAAGTTCTCACACCAGTCACCATGACTGACCTGGAGTTTATTGTTTCCTTCCTAAACTCTGGGTGCCCACCAATTTCCACACGGGTAGTCTGGAGTTAGGTTATCAGGTTATTCTGGATACTGGAGTGCTATGGAGCTTCGTGGCGAGCTGGATGGCGAGACGTATCACTTGTGTATGATATTATTTATTCCGCTGTGTATTCTGTATGAGGACAAGTTTATATAACTGTCCATTGATGTATTTTATTGTTGTTGTAAACTATGATGATGATGTAATGTATAAACTGATAAAATTCTTTTGATTAAAGAATATTTATTTATCTACTATATGTTGTTCCGCTGCGAATGTGAGATTCTGATATTGTTTTTCTGTTTCTGATGTTGTTCTTCTCTTCTTTTCTTTTTCTTCTATCTTCTTCTTCTACTTTTTCTTCTTTTAAAACCCCTCAGGGTTTGTATTTCCATGCCTCTTGAGTTAATCAATGGAGATTAGTGTTAAATCAAGGGTACGGATTTGCGGGTCTTGACAGCTGGTATCAGAGCATATGGTTAAGCGACAACCCTGCTCTGTTGGGTGTTACTCATTAGAGATAGAGTCAGTAGTACTCTAGAATGAGTTTGAGTGTAATAATAGATACGAGCGCGTATTTGTTAGTTAATATAAAATTGTTTTATATTGTAATGATTGATTTGTTGAGTGGTATATGGATTCTGGTCGGTATTGTCCGTACAACTCTATCGATAGGGATCTCTAAACACTTATATAGAACAATTCAGCATGATATTGTTTTGAATTGGGTAAATGAAATAATTTTACCTCGATTATATTTTGTATATAAAGGAAATAATTTTTCAGAATTATTAAAGTGTATATAATTGATTGTTTGATTGTTTGAAAATGTAAATATATATAAGTTAATAAAAGTTGTTTGAATAAGTTAAATAAAAACAACAATTGTGAAAGAATAATTGTATAAACAAATGAATTATAAAGGGTGAAGTTATAATTGATATGATATACAATTGTAAAATAATCTTATATATAATATGTGAAATTTTATAAGCAAAAAGATTTGTAATGCGATTTATAAATCAAGGAATTTTTTGAAAAGAATTTAAGCACTGATTTCACTATTGTTGCTGGAAAATAGTACGGCGATGACTGCAGCATCATCAGTATCATTTTCGAGTTTCTGTGTGATTGATTTGCTACCATAGTAAATTGGAATTGCAGTTTTGTCATGATAAACAGATTTGAAATTAAAGTCCAAATTGAAATTGATAAATATAAGTGAAATGAGTTTTATACTTATAATATGATTTGGAATTTAACTAAAGGAAGTTAAATAGATTAAATCAGATTTGGAAGCTTAAATATATAAGTTGTATAACTTATTAAAAGTGAGAAAATGTAAGTAAAACAGATTGTTAAAAATGGTTAAACAATTTTGTTAAGCAAAATGAGATGTGAATAAGTGATGAATTTGACTTAAGTAAAAGTTGAATAGAATTTATTTAGAATGGGAATCTAAATTTAATTTATAAGTGGAAACTTAAGTTAATTTGAACGAATGATATTTGAAATGGAAAATAATTTAAGTGGTGTTGAACAAAGTTGATTTTGATATCAAAGTTAATCAATAAAGTGAATTTATTAAATAAATATGAGCTTGAGTGGTATAAATGAAATTCCATTTTATTTGTTAAAATGAATTAGCAATTGAATTGAACTAATGTTAATCAATCGAATATAAGTAAATTGATATAAAATAATGAATATAAATGTTAATTCATTAAGAAGCTAATGTTATTGGAAGTCAATTTAATTGAAAGTGTTGAACCAAATCGAATGTAAATGAATAATCTGGTTGTGTTGAATATATACATTGGTTGTTATTTGATTGTTAGTTGATTGTATATAAATTCATTAACTGTTAATGAAATTGAATTCAAATTGAGAGTGAAGTAAATGAATTTGAATAGAATTGAATTTGATTCAAATTGAAAGTGAACAAATGTGAATTAGTGAATGTAACTAATCAAATGAATGAATGTTAGTAAAATCCAATGATAAATGGATTAAATGTGATTAAATTGAAAACCAATTCATGGAATATTAATGAGAAATGAAAGTAAACTGATTTGGTTATGGATTTGTTGGATGATTATTGGATGATGATGGTTTGATGGTTGCATTGTTGCTTTTGAATGCATTGCTATGATTTGTACATGTAGTTATTATGTTGCTATATGATGTATATCGATATTATTTTCTATATACATGTTCTCATGTTGTTTGATTGAGTGTTTAGTAGGTGCGGATGGCGTTGCTTCGCATTTGGAGCTCGCTTTCGCGCTATATTAGCCGTATACGCTCGCTAATAATATATAAGGTACATATCTCGGATTAAATATCGTACTTTTACACTTTTTTCCCTACGGGATGCCACATCACTTGATGAGATGTATATTTGTGATATATATACACTGTCATTTTTTTTCGGATCGAGCCGCGCAAAGGAGACTATGGCGAATTTTTCCGAAAATTTAAGGCGTTAGAATATTTTTGAGAAATTTGGAAATTTTGAAAACTAAGGAAAATTTTGGAAAACTTAGTAAAGATGTTGAAAGAAGTTTAACTATGGATTTTGGAAAATTTAAACACTTAAGAGATTTGTAAATCTAAATTGAACGGTTTGTTTTGAAAAGTTAATGGATTTTGTATCTTTTCCTTACTTGGTAATTTCGAGGACGAAATTCTTTTAAGGGGGGGAGTTTGTAACGACCCAGAATTTTTGATAATTTAAAATTCGAATATTTAATTAATTTTAAATATTAATAAGTGGAATTAAGAAGTCGAATGATTTATTTTTCGAATATTGGATTTAATTTGATAATTAAATCGATAAATTAAATAGTGAAATTCCAGAGATAATTGAAAATCGAGTTTAATATGATTGAAATTTATTTGGAAAATTTTATTTAATCATACTGGAGTTATAGAGATGTTATAGAACTTTTAAAACTGAATTTTAAGTTAATCAGTGAAAATTGAATATTTTAATATTTAATTATCGACTGAATAATAGCCAATTTTCGAACAGTCTCAGAATTGGACGAAACTAGTTCCATTGGATCTGTAATACTTAGTTATTACTGAATTTCAATTTTCATAGCAAACGAAGTTGTCGTTTGACCGTGGCAGCTCGAAACGCATCGATATCGTTTTATTTTAAATCGTCGAGTTAAAAATAGTCATTTTTCAAAAAGTCTCGGATTTCGACGAAACTAGTTTCATCAGATCCGTAATGTGATATTATTGCATGGTTTCAAATTTCGTAATTTTTGAATTTACCGTTTGTCCGGGGTAAGCCAAAACGCCTCGAAATCAATTTAAATCGGTTTAATTTAAATTGATCGTTTTATTGCATATCTCGCACAGACGATCGAATTAGCTTCCGAAACCTATTCCATTGTGTCCGGAATGCGGGGTAAACCCTAGAAATGATAGTGACCGCGCGTAAATCCGAGTTTGGAAATTCCGGGTGAATAGTGTTCATTCAAATTTCTATAAATAGCATTTCATTTATTTCTTTTTGAAGAAAATAACAAAACCCTAGCTATCTTCTTCGTAGCCGCCACCATTAAAACGAACGGCCAGAAAACTCTCATATTCTTCCCCTCTGATCTCCCAATCCACGCGTTTTTAGCAAAAGTTGTCAACTAATTAATCGAAGAGCACGTCGAATACTTCAGATCTATACGGTCAAGATGTAGATAGCAGCTCTGTAGTGGGGGCTAGAGGGGCGCTTGCGTCACCGTTTCGAGCACGTTTTGCTCGTGCCTGGGCCAACCGAGCTTGCCGTGAGTTCAGGCGTGGGTAGAGCGGAGCTAGGCGCACGCAACGGCGAACCCTGATCGAGGTGAAGTGGTTGGGAATGGATTTCGTGATTAGGGTTAGGGCCGGCTCCTTTGGGTTCTTCGACCTGGAGATGGAACACACGCGTGAAGGAAGGGAGAAGGCTTCGTGCACACGGCCAGGATCTGATGGTAAAGAAATTGAAGGGCCAAGATGTATTAGGTTGAAAATTATAAAAGAAATTGAAATTAAATTGTATACTATTAATTCGTGTATCTTTAAAACGATGTATCTCTTTCATACGAGATCGAAAATTGACGAAACAAGCGACGTTGGAATCGTTTTGACGAATACTACGCGATGCAATTGGATTGGAGTTGTTTGGAGCTAGTTTGAATTTCGGGTAAAATTAAACGCTTGTTTAATTTTATTCGAAATAAACGCTGAAATCAGAATTAAAAATCAAGGTGAGAACTTCTCACTCAATCGAACAGTTTTGATATTTATTTTAAATAGTTAGATTTAAAATTATTGTTTGTATGCCTGGATGATAAATTGTTGACTGTTGATTAAAATAGACATTATACGCCGTTATTAAGCGGAGGTTAATTATAAAAACATATACCGCGATAATTTCATATTGATATGCAATTGGTATTATATATGTATATAGCAATATATATATATTGGCATATGTATATATTGCAGTTGTTGATTTCCCACATTTGATAGTGGATGAGACCCTATCGCGCCGTTAGTAAGCGGATAATATTTATTAAACCCATATACCGCGATAATTCCATACTGGAGCGGAATTGGTATTGTGCTAACATCTTTGGATGCAGGGGGACAGGTTGGAGGGATCCAACTGGATTCCTCAACTGTACTGATTTATTTACAGATATTGTGATATATTCTGTTATCATATGATGATATATGATGTTTGATGCTGTGATTGATTGTTTGGTGCTGTAGCATCATCGGATCCATTTTTGAAGTTTAAAAATAACGATTTTGGATTTTAAAAGGATTTTAAAGCGATTTTTAAAAATATACGTTTTATTGAATTTTGGAATTGATTTATTTTAAATAAATAAATGTTAAAATTTTAATGTTGTAAAATTATGATTTTGGTGAAATAATAAGCGAAAAGTGAATTTTGAAATAAGTTCTTGTTTAATTTATAAAATGGTTTAAAACTGGGATTTTTAAATTATTATAAACGGGTTATTTAAAGGATTTATAAAATTGATATTTATAAATTAAAAGAAAAAAAATTATAAAACGAGTTTTATAAATGTTAGTATGAAATAAAAAGATGGATTTCATAAGTGGATTGAAATTTATAGATTTATGAATTGTAGATATAAAATGAATAGATTTTGTAAAATATAAGATTTATAAGTAATCAACTTATAAATCGGGTTTTGGCATTTAAATAGAGATAAATAGAAATGTGAATTTATAAACGTTGGTTTATCAATTCGGAAATAATCAAATTTGATAAATTAAATATAGAAGGTTATTAATGGAGATTTATAAATTGAAGTTATAAATAGAGGTAGAATTTATAGACATTGTTTATAAATTCAAAATCAATGAAATTGATAAATTGAATATAGAAAATTTATTTAGGGGAATATATTCGCGATTTCGGATAGCGAATTATTATTGAAGAAATAAATTGTGTAGAAATGGTTGAAATCGGGATAGTGATTATATTCACGATTTTGGATAGTGAATATATATTATTGAATAAAATCAATATATTTTGGGAAAATAAATATTATCAAATGAAGTAGTTGTTTTAAAAGATGTTTAAAACGTGTTGAGTGTCGAAACCATAGATTTCAACATTCATTGTTGAAATAGACGTTTTCGAGGAATTTAAGGAAATGATGGACTATAACACTGTTGTTATAGTAAATGGTTTCCGAAAGGAAATATTTTTGTATAGTATTGGGATTCATATATCTATCTAAATTCTGAATCCATATACTAGTGATTTTGAGTCGTCGTAACGATGTTTTACGTAACATTCGTTTTGACTCAAATAAAATGTGTTTAAAGAATGATTTTCTTAAAGAATGAGATATATACTTAATTTTGATTTAATTATATCGAATATTTTCTAAGTGTTGAAAATAAATGATTTGTGAATTACTTATTTTTAAATAAGTATGGAAATGCTTTTCCAATATGAAATGAACTGTTTAGAGATTTTATCTTTTAAAGATAAATTGAAAAGTGAATATTTGAAATCTATTTTCAAATGGTTAAGTGTGGAAAATAATATATCTAATAAAGATATTTTTGGAAATTAAATAATTTAGAAAATTATTTGGAATCTGATGATGTTGCGCATCTTTATTGATAGTTAAATAACCGACTATCAATATTTACCCCTGAATGGGTATTTGTTGTGAATTGGATGAATTTGAATGCCACACTTATTTTTGAATAAGCGCTCACTATTCGGGTTAGCCGGGAAAGGACCATGGGGTCGTATAACCCATTCCGAATATGTGATACGTCGTTATGGATAGCATTTGATGACCGGTGTTGAAGACCGGATATTTTGAAAACGGAAGGATTACCGTCGAGTTACTCTACATCGGTTGATCTCCGATTTAGAGGTTTTTATCACCCTTAGTGACGGGAAGTCTGGACGTGATTAGAAATTTATCCGGATATGCAAGGGCTTCGTGAGAAGTGCCTTCGGTTCTGTTCGATCCCGGAACAGACTTGTATGGTTGTGTGTCTGACGTTACAATTTGAGATATAAAGCTGATTTCTTTCAAATACATATCTGTTGGTGGCGGAGAATTTATTCTCTTAGCTTAACACCCTTCTCTGAGACATACGAGCTCAGAGGTTATGTAGTTGAAATTTATCAGCGATATACTCCCAATTTGGTAACGTGGCATACTGAGTGTTGCTGTGTGATGATCAGTGTTTGATCATTTGCGATATGATCATTTGTTTGATCTTATATCTTTGTGATCATAGGTTGATCATTTGTTTGACCCGAAGCACAGCTTTTGTATAAAGCGTGGCTTTGTGGACGAGACTTCGTCGAGCCTCACACCCCGGAAATGGTCAAAACAGGAAGGATGCAGCAAGGTTCTAGGGAGTAGCGCCCCTTAGTGTATGTCATTCCTTTTGGATAGAGGTGGTATCATGGTATGGAGCCCAAATACTTAACCTATGTGGTTACTGCATTATTATTATTATGTGGTTGTTGCGAATCGAGGATCCTCGGGAAGATCGGTTACGATCGGGGGATGGCATACGCGTGTCAGTAGTTACCTATTTTTGCAGAGGTAACTCGGCCTTGTGTTGGCAGAGATCCGGTTAGGTTCTCGGGTCGTCTTTCCAGAGGCGTACCTATGTGGCAATGGGAAGTTCCTTGGCCTGATCATTTGTTGGAAATCCAAAGAAACAATACGAGATTTGTACGGTTTTAGTTGTATAATCTGCTGTTAAATCTGGCAGTTATAGCAGGCATAATATATGGGTACCTATGCTGGCTATGATTTATATTCTACTTTCGAAAAAATGTTTTCCACTATGCACTAATAATAATATCAAAAATGAATTGATTTTGCGTAGTAAGCATCTTTGACTATCATAAGAAGGAAATCTCCTCCAAGTCTGCGTTTGCATTGTGTGTGTGGTGGGAGGTCTTGTGGTAGTTACATTTTCAAAAAGCATTGCGAATTGACTTTAAAACTATCTTGTTGTTTGTTTTAAAGATAAACTGTTTTAAGTTCTCATACCAGTCACCATGACTGACCTGGAGTTTATTGTTTCCTTCCTAAACTCTGGGTGCCCACCAATTTCCACACGGGCAGTCTGGAGTTAGGTTATCAGGTTATTCTGGATACTGGAGTGCTATGGAGCTTCGTGGCGAGCTGGATGGCGAGACGTATCACTTGTGTATGATATTATTTATTCCGCTATGTATTCTGTATGAGGACAAGTTTATATAACTGTCCATTGATGTATTTTATTGTTGTTGTAAACTATGATGATGATGTAATGTATAAACTGATAAAATTCTTTTGATTAAAGAATATTTATTTATCTACTATATGTTGTTCCGCTGCGAATGTGAGATTCTGATATTGTTTTTCTGTTTCTGATGTTGTTCTTCTCTTCTTTTCTTTTTCTTCTATCTTCTTCTTCTACTTTTTCTTCTTTTAAAACCCCTCAGGGTTTGTATTTCCATGCCTCTTGAGTTAATCAATGGAGATTAGTGTTAAATCAAGGGTACGGATTTGCGGGTCTTGACAGCTGGTATCAGAGCATATGGTTAAGCGACAACCCTGCTCTGTTGGGTGTTACTCATTAGAGATAGAGTCAGTAGTACTCTAGAATGAGTTTGAGTGTAATAATAGATACGAGCGCGTATTTGTTAGTTAATATAAAATTGTTTTATATTGTAATGATTGATTTGTTGAGTGGTATATGGATTCTGGTCGGTATTGTCCGTACAACTCTATCGATAGGGATCTCTAAACACTTATATAGAACAATTCAGCATGATATTGTTTTGAATTGGGTAAATGAAATAATTTTACCTCGATTATATTTTGTATATAAAGGAAATAATTTTTCAGAATTATTAAAGTGTATATAATTGATTGTTTGATTGTTTGAAAATGTAAATATATATAAGTTAATAAAAGTTGTTTGAATAAGTTAAATAAAAACAACAATTGTGAAAGAATAATTGTATAAACAAATGAATTATAAAGGGTGAAGTTATAATTGATATGATATACAATTGTAAAATAATCTTATATATAATATGTGAAATTTTATAAGCAAAAAGATTTGTAATGCGATTTATAAATCAAGGAATTTTTTGAAAAGAATTTAAGCACTGATTTCACTATTGTTGCTGGAAAATAGTACGGCGATGACTGCAGCATCATCAGTATCATTTTCGAGTTTCTGTGTGATTGATTTGCTACCATAGTAAATTGGAATTGCAGTTTTGTCATGATAAACAGATTTGAAATTAAAGTCCAAATTGAAATTGATAAATATAAGTGAAATGAGTTTTATACTTATAATATGATTTGGAATTTAACTAAAGGAAGTTAAATAGATTAAATCAGATTTGGAAGCTTAAATATATAAGTTGTATAACTTATTAAAAGTGAGAAAATGTAAGTAAAACAGATTGTTAAAAATGGTTAAACAATTTTGTTAAGCAAAATGAGATGTGAATAAGTGATGAATTTGACTTAAGTAAAAGTTGAATAGAATTTATTTAGAATGGGAATCTAAATTTAATTTATAAGTGGAAACTTAAGTTAATTTGAACGAATGATATTTGAAATGGAAAATAATTTAAGTGGTGTTGAACAAAGTTGATTTTGATATCAAAGTTAATCAATAAAGTGAATTTATTAAATAAATATGAGCTTGAGTGGTATAAATGAAATTCCATTTTATTTGTTAAAATGAATTAGCAATTGAATTGAACTAATGTTAATCAATCGAATATAAGTAAATTGATATAAAATAATGAATATAAATGTTAATTCATTAAGAAGCTAATGTTATTGGAAGTCAATTTAATTGAAAGTGTTGAACCAAATCGAATGTAAATGAATAATCTAGTTGTGTTGAATATATACATTGGTTGTTATTTGATTGTTAGTTGATTGTATATAAATTCATTAACTGTTAATGAAATTGAATTCAAATTGAGAGTGAAGTAAATGAATTTGAATAGAATTGAATTTGATTCAAATTGAAAGTGAACAAATGTGAATTAGTGAATGTAACTAATCAAATGAATGAATGTTAGTAAAATCCAATGATAAATGGATTAAATGTGATTAAATTGAAAACCAATTCATGGAATATTAATGAGAAATGAAAGTAAACTGATTTGGTTATGGATTTGTTGGATGATTATTGGATGATGATGGTTTGATGGTTGCATTGTTGCTTTTGAATGCATTGCTATGATTTGTACATGTAGTTATTATGTTGCTATATGATGTATATCGATATTATTTTCTATATACATGTTCTCATGTTGTTTGATTGAGTGTTTAGTAGGTGCGGGTGGCGTTGCTTCGCATTTGGAGCTCGCTTTCACGCTATATTAGCCGTATACGCTCGCTAATAATATATAAGGTACATATCTCGGATTAAATATCGTACTTTTACACTTTTTTCCCTACGGGATGCCACATCACTTGATGAGATGTATATTTGTGATATATATACACTGTCATTTTTTCGGATCGAGCCGCGCAAAGGAGACTATGGCGAATTTTTCCGAAAATTTAAGGCGTTAGAATATTTTTGAGAAATTTGGAAATTTTGAAAACTAAGGAAAATTTTGGAAAACTTAGTAAAGATGTTGAAAGAAGTTTAACTATGGATTTTGGAAAAGTTAAACACTTAAGAGATTTGTAAATCTAAATTGAACGGTTTGTTTTGAAAAGTTAATGGATTTTGTATCTTTTCCTTACTTGGTAATTTCGAGGACGAAATTCTTTTAAGGGGGGAAGTTTGTAACGACCCAGAATTTTTGATAATTTAAAATTCGAATATTTAATTAATTTTAAATATTAATAAGTGGAATTAAGAAGTCGAATGATTTATTTTTCGAATATTGGATTTAATTTGATAATTAAATCGATAAATTAAATAGTGAAATTCCAGAGATAATTGAAAATCGAGTTTAATATGATTGAAATTTATTTGGAAAATTTTATTTAATCATACTAGAGTTATAGAGATGTTATAGAACTTTTAAAACTGAATTTTAAGTTAATCAGTGAAAATTGAATATTTTAATATTTAATTATCGACTGAATAATAGCCAATTTTCGAACAGTCTCAGAATTGGACGAAACTAGTTCCATTGGATCCGTAATAGTTAGTTATTACTGAATTTCAATTTTCATAGCAAACGAAGTTGTCGTTTGACCGTGGCAGCTCGAAACGCATCGATATCGTTTTATTTTAAATCGTCGAGTTAAAAATAGTCATTTTTCAAAAAGTCTCGGATTTCGACGAAACTAGTTTCATCGGATCCGTAATGTGATATTATTGCATTGTTTCAAATTTCGTAATTTTTGAATTTACCGTTTGTCCGGGGCAAGCCAAAACGCCTCGAAATCAATTTAAATCGGTTTAATTTAAATTGATCGTTTTATTGCATATCTCGCACAGACGATCGAATTAGCTTCCGAAACCTATTCCATTGTGTCCGGAATGCGGGGTAAACCCTAGAAATGATAGTGACCGCGCGTAAATCGGAGTTTGGAAATTCCGGGTGAATAGTGTTCGTTCAAATTTCTATAAATAGCATTTCATTTATTTCTTTTTGAAGAAAATAACAAAACCCTAGCTATCTTCTTCGTAGCCGCCACCATTAAAACGAACGGCCAGAAAACTCTCGTATTCTTCCCCTCTGATCTCCCAATCCACGCGTTTTTAGCAAAAGTTGTCAACTAATTAATCGAAGAGCACGTCGAATACTACAGATCTATACGGTCAAGATGTAGATAGCAGCTCTGTAGTGGGGGCTAGAGGGGCGCTTGCGTCACCGTTTCGAGCACGTTTTGCTCGTGCCTGGGCCAACCGAGCTTGCCGTGAGTTCAGGCGTGGGTAGAGCGGAGCTAGGCGCACGCAACGGCGAACCCTGATCGAGGTGAAGTGGTTGGGAATGGATTTCGTGATTAGGGTTAGGGCCGGCTCCTTTGGGTTCTTCGACCTGGAGATGGAACACACGCGTGAAGGAAGGGAGAAGGCTTCGTGCACATGGCCAGGATCTGATGGTAATGAAATTGAAGGGCCAAGATGTATTAGGTTGAAAATTATAAAAGAAATTGAAATTAAATTGTATACTATTAATTCGTGTATCTTTAAAACGATGTATCTCTTTCATATGAGATCGAAAATTGACGAAACAAGCGACGTTGGAATCGTTTTGACGAATACTACGCGATGCAATTGGATTGGAGTTGTTTGGAGCTAGTTTGAATTTCGGGTAAAATTAAACGCTTGTTTAATTTTATTCGAAATAAACGCTGAAATCAGAATTAAAAATCAAGGTGAGAACTTCTCACTCAATCGAACAGTTTTGATATTTATTTTAAATAGTTAGATTTAAAATTATTGTTTGTATGCCTGGATGATAAATTGTTGACTGTTGATTAAAATAGACATTATACGCCGTTATTAAGCGGAGGTTAATTATAAAAACATATACCGCGATAATTTCATATTGATATGGAATTGGTATTATATATGTATATAGCAATATATATATATTGGCATATGTATATATTGCAGTTGTTGATTTCCCACATTTGATAGTGGATGAGACCCTATCGCGCCGTTAGTAAGCGGATAATATTTATTAAACCCATATACCGCGATAATTCCGTACTAGAGCGGAATTGGTATTGTGCTAACATCTTTGGATGCAGGGGGACAGGTTGGAGGGATCCAACTGGATTCCTCAACTGTACTGATTTATTTACAGATATTGTGATATATTCTGTTATCATATGATGATATATGATGTTTGATGCTGTGATTGATTGTTTGGTGCTGTAGCATCATCGGATCCATTTTTGAAGTTTAAAAATAACGATTTTGGATTTTAAAAGGATTTTAAAGCGATTTTTAAAAATATACGTTTTATTGAATTTTGGAATTGATTTATTTTAAATAAATAAATGTTAAAATTTTAATGTTGTAAAATTATGATTTTGGTGAAATAATAAGCGAAAAGTGAATTTTGAAATAAGTTCTTGTTTAATTTATAAAATGGTTTAAAACTGGGATTTTTAAATTATTATAAACGGGTTATTTAAAGGATTTATAAAATTGATATTTATAAATTAAAAGAAAAAAAATTATAAAACGAGTTTTATAAATGTTAGTATGAAATAAAAAGATGGATTTCATAAGTGGATTGAAATTTATAGATTTATGAATTGTAGATATAAAATGAATAGATTTTGTAAAATATAAGATTTATAAGTAATCAACTTATAAATCGGGTTTTGGCATTTAAATAGAGATAAATAGAAATGTGAATTTATAAACGTTGGTTTATCAATTCGAAAATAATCAAATTTGATAAATTAAATATAAAAGGTTATTAATGGAGATTTATAAATTGAAGTTATAAATAGAGGTAGAATTTATAGACATTGTTTATAAATTCGAAATCAATGAAATTGATAAATTGAATATAGAAAATTTATTTAGGGGAATATATTCGCGATTTCGGATAGCGAATTATTATTGAAGAAATAAATTGTGTAGAAATGGTTGAAATCGGGATAGTGATTATATTCACGATTTTGGATAGTGAATATATATTATTGAATAAAATCAATATATTTTGGGAAAATAAATATTATCAAATGAAGTAGTTGTTTTAAAATATGTTTAAAACGTGTTGAGTGTCGAAACCATAGATTTCAACATTCATTGTTGAAATAGACGTTTTCGAGGAATTTAAGGAAATGATGGACTATAACACTGTTGTTATAGTAAATGGTTTCCGAAAGGAAATATTTTTGTATAGTATTGGGATTCTTATATCTATCTAAATTCCGAATCCCTATACTAGTGATTTTGAGTCGTCGTAACGATGTTTTACGTAACATTCGTTTTGACTCAAATAAAATGTGTTTAAAGAATGATTTCCTTAAAGAATGAGATATATACTTAATTTTGATTTAAGTATATCGAATATTTTTTAAGTGTTGAAAATAAATGATTTGTGAATTACTTATTTTTAAATAAGTATGGAAATGCTTTTCCAATATGAAATGAACTGTTTAGAGATTTTATCTTTTAAAGATAAATTGAAAAGTGAATATTTGAAATCTGTTTTCAAATGGTTAAGTGTGGAAAATAATATATCTAATAAAGATATTTTTGGAAATTAAATAATTTGGAAAATTATTTGGAATCTGATGATGTTGCGCATCTTTATTGATAGTTAAATAACCGACTATCAATATTTACCCCTGAATGGGTATTTGTTGTGAATTGGATGAATTTGAATGCCACACTTATTTTTGAATAAGCGCTCACTATTCGGGTTAGCCGGGAAAGGACCATGGGGTCGTATAACCCATTCCGAATATGTGATACGTCGTTATGGATAGCATTTGATGACCGGTGTTGAAGACCGGATATTTTTGAAAACGGAAGGATTACCGTCGAGTTACTCTACATCGGCTGATCTCCGATTTAGAGGTTTTTATCACCCTTAGTGACGGGAAGTCTGGACGTGATTAGAAATTTATCCGGATATGCAAGGGCTGCGTGAGAAGTGCCTTCGGTTCTATTCGATCCCGGAATAGACTTGTATGGTTGTGTGTCTGACGTTACAATTTGAGATATAAAGCTGATTTCTTTCAAATACATATCTGTTGGTGGCGAAGAATTTATTCTCTTAGCTTAACACCCTTCTCTGAGACATACGAGCTCAGAGGTTATGTAGTTGAAATTTATCAGCGATATACTCCCAATTTGGTAACGTGGCATAATGAGTGTTGCTGTGTGATGATCAGTGTTTGATCATTTGCGATATGATCATTTGTTTGATCTTATATCTTTGTGATCATAGGTTGATCATTTGTTTGACCCGAAGCACAGCTTTTGTATAAAGCGTGGCTTTGTGGACGAGACTTCGTCGAGCCTCACACCCCGGAAATGGTCAAAACAGGAAGGATGCAGCAAGGTTCTAGGGAGTAGCACCCCTTAGTGTATGTCATTCCTTCTGGATAGAGGTGGTATCATGGTATGGAGCCCAAATACTTAACATATGTGGTTACTGCATTATTATTATTATGTGGTTGTTGCGAATCGAGGATCCTCGGGAAGATCGGTTACGATCGGGGGATGGCATACGCGTGTCAGTAGTTACCTATTTTTGCAGAGGTAACCCGGCCTTGTGTTGGCAGAGATCCGGTTAGGTTCTCGGGTCGTCTTTCCAGAGGTGTACCTATGTGGCAATGGGAAGTTCCTTGGCCTGATCATTTGTTGGAAATCCAAAGAAACAATACGAGATTTGTACGGTTTTAGTTGTATAATCTGCTGTTAAATCTGGCAGTTATAGCAGGCATAATATATGGGTACCTATGCTGGCTATGATTTATATTCTACTTTCGAAAAAATGTTTTCCACTATGCACTAATAATAATATCAAAAATGATTTGATTTTGCGTAGTAAGCATCTTTGACTATCATAAGAAGGAAATCTCCTCCAAGTCTGCGTTTGCATTGTGTGTGTGGTGGGAGGTCTTATGGTAGTTACATTTTCAAAAAGCATTGCGAATTGACTTTAAAACTATCCTATTGTTTGTTTTAAAGATAAACTGTTTTAAGTTCTCACACCAGTCACCATGACTGACCTGGAGTTTATTGTTTCCTTCCTAAACTCTGGGTGCCCACCAATTTCCACACGGGCAGTCTGGAGTTAGGTTATCAGGTTATTCTGGATACTGGAGTGCTATGGAGCTTCGTGGCGAGCTGGATGGCGAGACGTATCACTTGTGTATGATATTATTTATTCCGCTGTGTATTCTGTATGAGGACAAGTTTATATAACTGTCCATTGATGTATTCTATTGTTGTTGTAAACTATGATGATGATGTAATGTATAAACTGATAAAATTCTTTTGATTAAAGAATATTTATTTATCTACTATATGTTGTTCCGCTGCGAATGTGAGATTCTGATATTGTTTTTCTGTTTCTGATGTTGTTCTTCTCTTCTTTTCTTTTTCTTCTATCTTCTTCTTCTTCTACTTCTTCTTCTTTTAAAACCCCTCAGGGTTCGTATTTCCATGCCTCTTGAGTTAATCAATGGAGATTAGTGTTAAATCAAGGGTACGGATTTGCGGGTCTTGACATGTACCAGCTATGTAACGTGTACTGGATTGTATATAGTTATGAACTGTACTGTATACATAGTGTATTACTGACTGAATGAGCTGTAATGCTTTAATAATTATCATGTACTGATGCTTACTCAACTGTACTTATTTTCTTCTCTCCTCCACTATGTATTTTTCGTTGCCTTTTAACTTACACAACAGGAATTTGTATGTTATGAAGTTCAGTGTGAAAATGACTGGCTTCAATTATTCACGGGTTCCACAATTTAATTTGATGTAGGATTTTTCATTTTACTTGCAAATATGTTTTGGTTACCGACTTTGTAAAATTTAAGACTGAATTTTTTTTCTTCTTTTCAGCATCTCACGCGCATATAAACATGCATCTGTTCACACGCCTCTGTTAATTATCCAACTCCTGTTGGACTTTTCTGTAAACACATATAACATAATTGATTATATTTTTTTCTTTCACCTGCGAAACTTGGTTGACAATAAATTACTTTTTCGTACATAAAATAACTGTACCTTACTTTTATGAATTGTCCATGTTTTTTACGTTTTTTCTCACCATTTCGTATTTGCTTTTGTACCTTTGTTCCCTAATGCAGCATTATGTTTTTTCCCACATTTGCACTGCAAATTTTTTCATTCCTTTCTCACAATTATGATTTGCTTTCCATTCTTCTGTACCGCGTTCTTCAACTGCGGCTTCTATAAATTTTTAACTGTTCCTTTCACCTCGGCTGTCTGTGTGAATATATACGTGTATTATACTTTAACCCTTTTTATGACCTCACTTTAATGCAGACATAGAAATGCACTCGCCTTCTCCGCCATAAGTACTGTTACCATTTATCTACCACCATATTCAATGCTACAGCTTTGTACTACACACTACAACCAAAAATGGGCCACAAACCTGCTGTACATCCCAACGGATAAGTTTTAATACGTCCTTGATTACGTTCAGTCACAACATGATTACCACCTCTGAAATTAAAGAAGGTATTTTACAAATTTCAAACAGACATCGCTAAACCTCTATTCGTTGAACCCTCTTTCTTATAAATACATACAGGTAAAATAAAGACCAGTATCACGTCGGAGAAAGATACCGGCTAATTTAACTGCGGTAGCTTCCTTTCTTCGTTCCCACAATCGATTTACGATAATAAAAATGACAAAATATGCATAACAACTAAATGAATTTGCATTAATACTTTCTCTCCACATTACACATTTCGCACAGGTCTCTTTGCACCCTACCAGATTTACAACAACTTGCCTTGCTCACGTCCAACGGACGTGCCTTCATACTTGTTACATAAAAACCCTTTTGTTCTTTTTCCATAATTGATAAGACTTGAGAATTAATTAGAAAAGAGAGGTTAAGTCCTTTTTGTAATGATTATGTTTAGTAATTTAATTTTAATTATAAATTGTCAAATCATGTTACTTTTTGAATTATTTGTAAATTTTGACTTTTCAAAATGAATTTGTATTTAAATGAAAATCTAAAGTGTGCATAGTTTGTTAATATGAATTATATAGGTTAATAAAGTAATCATGTTGTCAAAACGTTGCGATAACTTGTTTTGGTTGAAAACAGTGTTTTTGCTCCCAAATTTATAGTCAAAATTTGACGTTTTTGTTAAACTATATATTAAAGTAAAACAAACTTAAAAATGAACTTCTTACTTCCTTAAATAAATTTGAACATGTCTATTCATATTATATAAATAATATGAAAATCTCTATTTTACAGTGTATGTAAAATTGACAAAATACGACAAAATTTGGACCTTTTGTAAAACGATTATAAACCTATTTTCAAATCCTTAAATATACTTCTATTATCTTTATTAAGTGATTTTAATATAATTTAACTTTTCAAAAAAATATTTAAACCTATTTATTTAAGAATTTTTTTATTTTTGACAAAACTTAACTTTTGCTGATTTGTTCTAAAATCCAAATTTTATACTTTTTAATTATTAACTATAAGAATAAATAATTTCCCTATTATTATTTATTATATATAACTTATTTATTTAAGTTTTAAACCTTTTTAAATTTAAAATAAATAAAATCTCTCATTTTTGAAGTAGCGAAATTACAAGTCGTTACATTCTCCTCTACTTAAAAGCATTTCGTCCTCGAAATGAAAGTTAGATAAAGGAATCTATATCATACTCTAATCCTTAAACATCCTGGCTTATTTATACCGATGATAGAAAAAATGCATATATAAAAAGAAGGTCTACCATAACAACACTGAAACAATTAACACCAAACATATATACAGAGATTTCCATACCAACCTGAGTACTTATCATGTACTAATGGTTTTATATACATCAAGTCGGACTCCTATCCTACCCATCCTAGTGCGTACCACACACTCAAGATAATATATATACAACGACAAAATAGACTATACATCCAAAAACAACCAAACTGATACTATATCAACATAAAGGAATACATCGAACATAACCCATCCCTTGACCTGAGCATGTACCACACCTGAGGTCTATATATATATATACATATATATATATATATATACATATATATATATACATACCAAAACATAAGTCTAACCCCTATATCTTAGTGCCTACTATTTAAGATAACTATCCAACTACTATGTAAATAGACCCAAAACATCATACTATATGTGATATTTGATTCGATCTATTATTCGAATCCACAACTTTACTTCCAAACTAGTATCGATCCCCCGATTTTCTAGTGCGGACTTTTATCAGACTTCTTGATCACGAACCATTACTTTCCTTGCATAGCTCTCAACCATGATAGAAAACTTGAGTACATAATCATAAACCCTCATCAATGTTCACCGTCAAGAATCGGGTGATAAATCCTTTCTCGGATTGGTGTAAACACCTCAAAGTTCAGTACTCAAATCTTAGATCAAAATTTTGTGTGCTAAAATGATCTACGTATAACTTATGTATTTATTCACATTCATTTTTACCAAATATATTTCTTCCAAATTTCTATTAATCCAAGTTTATTTCACAACCATTTACTTTCTACTAAATCCATTATTACTTAAGCATTCAAATATGACTTAAACTTGTATAATATACCTTTACTTCCTAAGAGTATATATACATATCCCCAAACTTAAAAATGTTATTACTTTAATTAGGGTGTTTAACAAATGTGGAATTCAACTATTATCTCAAATTAATAAGTTATAAAACTTAATCCTTAGTTTTATTTATCTAAGGTCTTAATTTAGCTGACATTATTTATCTTATTCATATTCCAAATCAAATTTCTTAACCTTAAATCCATCAAAGACCTTACAGTCAAATTGTGAACCTTAATTCACAAGGTATTTGTTATTTAAACATTTTTATCCAATAATCAACCTACTAACCATATTATTAACTTTTTCCAACCTATCCACTTCCAATCTTAGTTCATTTTAAATTACCAATGTTACCCTAAATGTATCACTAATTCAAAGTTTTATATTAGGATGATATTTCTTATTCCTAAATTTCACTTTGATTTTAACCTAATCAAAGTGTCTAAATTTCAATTATATTATCTCCTTTATAAGTTATAGAACTTACCCTTTTATATTATATTTACCCAAAGTCTCAATTTAGGCTTATCTTTTTCTATCTTATTGATAAGAATTTTTTTCTAAGTGTGCATTTTCATTTTACTTTCTCTAATTACAACTTCTAGCTTCAATATCATCATCAAATATCTTATAGTCAAATTGTGAAACTTATGTCATAAGATATTTGTACCTAGCTTATAAATCCATCAATTTTGATGATCATTAAATCATTATTTCTTAATAACCAAATGTCTAGGGGTATATGATTAAAGTTCTAAATTCTAGCTATCAACTAATTGATTCTATATGGAATATCATATAGTCAAATCGTGTAATTCTAATCACAAGATATTCACATTTTAGTTTTACTAAGCAATATTACAAACAATCCTTAATTTCTAACCCAAAAATATCCCCTTTGTATATTTAAAATATAAACCCAAGGAAAAATTATTTGATTTATCAACTTCTTTTAAAACAAAATCATTTTTTATAAAATTGACAAATATGCGCTCATATATATATAATACTCTCAACTCATTCTAAGGTGTCACTTACCCTATCTATAATGAGTTACTCATCCTAGGGTATTACTATCCCTATCTCTGATGAGTCTTTACACCACCAAATTCATGGTTCTCGCTTAAACTTCGGCTCTGATACAGAACGTAAAGGCACGTTTTTCCGTACCCTTTGAGTCGACAATAAATCACATATGTCCAACCCAAATTGAACGAAAAGTCGGATCTTTAGGGGGTGAAATAAGAAAATAAAAATAGAACAGAACCTCACACGAAATGGAATAACATATAATATTAAACAATAATCTTTACAACGGAAATTTTAAAATACATATATCAGAGTCTAACCTAAATTCATCTTGGACAGTTATAAACATCTATCCTTACAAATGTTGACAAACATCAAACAACTACAACGGATAATAGAATACATCCATATGTACATGAATATCTCTAGCTCTCCTCTGGAAACTCCAACTGTCTTCAACTAATCCTGAAACTACTCGGATCCGAGCCGAGTATTGAAATTACCCGGATTAGGCTTGATAAACCAGTGTGAGAAAACTCAAATATTAAATGACAATGTCATATATCAACCTTGGAAATAAAATTCTTTTTAAAAGAAAGAGTATCTCATAAGACCACGTCCACACATAAACACGGACGGGTTTTTCCCTTATGATAACTAAAACACTTTTATATCAAAACATTTTATATTATTTCTAATGATATTCTTTGAAAACATTTGCAAATAAGCTAATCTGAAATTGTTACTATTATTAAATTCCGGATACTAGGTTCTACAGTCAAGTCCGAAGGCACTTATCGGAGAATGGATTCCATACAAATGACAAGGTAAGGGACTACCTTCCGTATAGTACACCTCTAGAGGGATGCACCTAGGGAGCAGATACCGCCCGCCTAAAACAACACAGAACCGGCCTACTCCTTTGCTAGGTAGTACCGAATATGTCATCACCCCGGTCGTTACCGACCTTTAACGGGATCCCGAGTTATACATTCACCACATATTTAGACATGTGTAGAGTAATCTAGAAGGGTGATGACATCTCCTATTGGGAGCGGCCCACTTAGCCCTGCCGCTTTTACCCTATTTCTGTCATTTCCGGGTGATGAGGCTTGAGGTAATGATTACCTTTTCACATATCACATCTTCTTTGAATGTCACATTGCCATTTTCATTTACTACTAATTGTCTTCCACAAAAATACTACCCTTGAGCTCGTACGTCTCAAGGAGGGTGTTAAGCTAAGAGAAGTTGCCTTCCCTGCAACAATAGATGTATGTTTGTAAAAACCAATGTACGTAATCTCAGAAAATGCACTGTCAAACATCCATCCATACAAGTTCGCTCTGATACTGAACGAAACCGAAGGTACTTTCCTTGGCCTTTACTAGGCAAGAAGCCCTAGTGTTTCTAAGGTTTTTCATAATAAAGAGACCATTGCTACAATAAGTAAATCGGGAGTTTGTCCCAAATTAATCAACAAGTGGTCCTTCGTTATTATTCATCTCAATATCTCTGTCTTCAAACAGCTTCATTCTTCGAACACGTAAATTAGTTCGAAGTGGTTTTCGGATAGGAATCACCCAAATCTGACCCTGGTTCCATCGAAATCCAATTATCGATAAAAAAAAGTGAATATGAGTATACAGGATTTATTAAGTCTATTTTCACTTTAATTCTTTTGGTTAATTACAAATCCCTTTTAAATCTTAGAGTAATTCTAAGTTAATTCACTTATTGCTTGGGAAAACATTTCCTATTTTATTACTTATCATCGATCCAGAATTTCCTAACTTTTAGGCAGGTCAAAAACAGTGTTATTTAAGACATCGTTTACTGTAAACTATAAAAACAATCTTAGCAAACATTATTGAGTAAATAGGATCATAGATATCATTCTAATTTTACTCAACATTAATTTTTGTATTCAACAAGTGCTATGGACGAAATAACGGTGAAATCACCTTTTAAATTCCACGAATAGGGCGAGTTCCCTCTTCGGAATTTAATACCAAGCATAAGAAGATTATCTCTATGCAATCCAAGTTATAATTTATTCATTTTGGAGATTAATCTTTTTATACTTAAATTGCTTAACTTCTGGAAAATAGTAATTCTCTTTTATTTTGGAAAAACTTAATATAATCTTTTAGAGCATCCGGGCTTTCCTTTCAATCTGTTCCACCCCTCGTCTAAGAAGAGAAAACATAGGACGGGTAAGTTCAGGGCACTGGTTGCTCAATTCCTAACCTTAGTTAAACACCTTGTTTTATCTTCTCAGATCTCACAAGCGGGACAAATGTACTAGTCGTTTCCGCATACTCAGTTATTAGCTTTTATTTTGGAATTGATTATAAAGATTCAAAATTTTCTTTTAAATGCTTAATTTTCCTTTTAAAAAAATTCGTAATTGATCATAGGAAAAATCGTTAAGTTTAAACCTCATATTTCAAAAGTTATAGAATTCACAGCAGAAAAAGTGATGCAGAAAGTGCTATATAAGTTATTTGATTTAAACAACTTTTTAATATTTGAAAATTCATGTTTTCCATTTAAAATCTCTTATAAAATATTTAGATAGATTCATCAAATTTATTTCATATTTTTCCATAATTAAAAATGTTTATTTAAACAGATTTTACGTTATGGTCACTTAACTGTACAAGAGCGATTTTTCTAGAAAATTGATTTGGACATAATTCAAAATATACTTAATAAAATTTTGATTTTATTTCTTCATTTAAAAGATATGGATATAATAGTCCGGAATTTTCTTATTTTGAAGAATTCCGAGCTATATTCCACTCCGTACACTTGTTTGAACTTTTCGGCGCGAAATCGCGAATTGTCGTTACGCGACTAGTTTTAACTTGATTTGCAATATTTGAAATAAATTCTCTAAATTGAATATAATTACTTATAAAATCATTATAAGTCATTTTAAATCAATATTTTCACTTTTTAAAGTGTATTTTCACTATTTCCATATTATAATATTATTTTGTTCCTATTATTTTAATATTAAATTTTTAAATCCAATTTCAATTCAATTTCAATTCTAACTTCAAATTAAACTTAATTAAAACTTCAATTTCAAATTTGATTTCAAATCCATCTTTAATTTCAACTTAAATTTCAATTTCACTTTATTGAAAAGAGACTTATAAAATTTTCAAATATATCATATCACTAAAAATTGGTCTTTTTAACAAAGGTGATTATTTGGGTAAAATAAACATAATCACTATTTATAATTACCACTACCACACCAAATCAACCAATCACATCACATAATCACTTTCAATATTTATTATTAACACAACATCCATTCTTATAGCATAGTGATTATCCATAAATGGGTATATTATCATGACTTAACTTTTCAGCCAACATATTCAAACAATCAATCAAATATCCATATCATCAAATGTTGTTACCTAATATAACAATTAAAATTGATAATCAATATAATTCAAATAGCGATGAGAATTTCTCACCTTCGTTTCCACTACGTTTATCTTTTGCCAAACTAGCGTGCTTCATGAACTAACACGCTCTCTTTTTCCCGTGTTCCGAACTTGTCGCTTCAAATTTCTTTTTCTTATTTTTTTCTTTTTATAAGAGAGGAGGGTAAGGCTTGGTGTGTGTGTGGGGTAGGCGTGTATGGTGTGGGTGCGTGAGGGTTAGAGGAGGGTACGGGTTTGGGTAAGTGGGTAGGTGCTTTGGTCGTGGTTCTTGGGGCGAGTATGTGGGATTTTAAGGCGGGTGTGTGGGGGTGTATGGGTTTTAAGGCGGCTAGGTGGTGTTTGGGCTCGGGTATATGGGTGTGGAGATGTGTAGGTGGGCGTGGGAGGTGGGTACGACTTGGGAAGGGGTGTTGGGCACGGCTAAAGTGAAGGAAGTTATGGAAGTGGAAGAGAAGTTGGATGCCATGAAAATGGAGGTGAAGAAGATGAAAAGTGAAGAAGAAGAAGAAGAGAAGAGTTTGAGTCGTGAGAAATGAAGTGAATGGTGTAGGCTATTTATACTTGAGTTTTGGATGGCAAATGACTACGATACCCTTCTCTACTTTTTTGACTTTGGTTAAGCATGATAAGAGGTGCATTAATGGTGGATATGATGGTTGGATTTGACTCATGTACTTATGGAATGATTTTGCCTCTTTTTCTTACTTTCCAAATTACATAAAAACTCTTTTGCTCTTTTTCCATAATTGATAAGACTTGAGAAATAATGAGAAAAGAGAGGTTAAGTCCTTTTTGTAATGATTATGTTTAGTAATTTAATTTTAATTATAAATTGTCAAATCATGTTACTTTTTGAATTATTTGTAAATTTTGACTTTTCAAAATGAATTTGTATTTAAATGAAAATCTAAAGTGTGCATAGTTTGTTAATATGATTTATATAGGTTAATAAAGTAACCACGTTGTCAAAACGTTGCGATAACTTGTTTTGCTTAAAAATAGTGTTTTTGCTGATTAATTTTACAGTCAAAATTTAACATTTTTGTTAAACTATATATTAAAGTAAACCAAACTTAAAAAAATGAACTTCTTACTTCCTTAAATAAATTTAAACATGTCTATTCATATTATAAAACCATATTTAAATAATATCAAAATCTCTATTTTTACAGTGTATGTAAAACTGACAAAATGCGACAAAATTTGGACATTTTATACAGCTACTATTATACAGCTACTAAATTATGCGACAAAATGTAACGACCCAACTCCTATTATACAGTTACTAAATTAAAATTTTATCATAATAGATTATTTTAGTTGAATTTTGGAATAGAAATTATCTACAAAGATATTTTATTGAGTTAAAATCCATTGTAATAAGAAATTTTATTTTAATGATTTAAATTATTAATTTCTTTTTTGAAATAAATGAGCTCGAGTAAATTTTTTATAGTGAATATAAAAATATTTATATGCTGTAAATTATATGTATATGATTAAAATTTTAAGAATGAGAAATTTATTTTGAAAAATGTATATTAAAGTAAATGAATTAATATAAAAATTAATAATTAACTTGGAGGAAATTATTTTTTGAAAATTGAAAAAACAATATTTTGTTTAAATTCCACATTTAAATTTTTAATTATATTCAATTGAGAAGTTAAATACGAAAATTTATCTAATGAAGTGAATTTGAAAACGAGTTCAAATGAACTTGAATTATCGAATTGTTTACAATAAACAGAATGAAATGTATTTGATGATAAATTGAATTAATAATTATCAAAGTTATCACTACAGCATTAACTACTTTTAACAGCATTTCAAAAACGCTATTAAAGCCTTTTATAGCATTTTTGAAAACGTAGTGAAACAACATGTTATAATATATCTGTGAGAAATAACAGAGCTGACAAAAACGCTCTACATTTTAAACGTTCCAGAAATGTTTTTAAAGCATTTTATAACATTTTTACAAACCTCGTGAAATATCATGTTATAATAAGTCTGTGAGAAACAATAGCGTAGAATAAATGCTGTAAAACACTTTTCAAAAGAGTGTCAGAGATGTTGTTACTGTATGCTATAACGGTTTTATAAACGCTATAAAACGACATATTATTAAGTCTGTAAGAAACGATAGCAATACAAAATGCTTTAAAATAACCTATACTCAAAGATTTTTAGTTGCTTTCCACAATGTTTCCAAAACTCAGTGGTTATCTTTTATAGCATTTTTTTCAACGTTGTCTTCTTTTTTGTAATCATTTTTATTCATGCATTAATACAGTTCAATGCATATACATTATACAAATTCAAAACATCACAAATAGCACATTTGATAACCAACATTGCATATCTAATCAAATAAAATATTCTTATGCTAAAACATAATATATACTTTCACCAAAACATAATGTACGTCCATGATATTTCATTAAAAAAAGTATTAAGATCACGGATGCTAGTGACCAAAAACAATAATATATACAAGCACGTGTATGCTAATCGAAATGATACATGGAAGTGTTCAAACCAAAATGATACATAACACATCAAATATCGCTTCAAAACACCTTGTTGCTACTTGTTTTTACCAAATACGTTTAGTTATCTGTAAAGAAAGAGTTCAATAATTAGTATATATGATAATTAATAAATTCCAATCCTGTTGTTTAACAAATTGCTAAAAATTTATAACATTCACTAATAGTAAATGGTACGTTTGAACTATGTTTTTCCTAGATCCTGCTTATGTGGTTCTTTTCTATTTCTATTTCAGTTTGATATTAGTAAATCCACAATAATTCAACTATAAAACAGAAATATTTCTCGGTCGAAACATCAATAATAATTCAACTTTAAAGAAGTAACATTTATTTAGTTTTATACCATCAAAATTTACATGATCTTACAGCTCCATAAAAACGTAAAGTAAAAAAACACTTTTCAAAACAAAATTTGAGCTCACAAATGAGCTAACTAGAACAGTTCAAACTCAATATCATCATCTATTTTCAAGAATAGTTCACAACACAATTTGAGCCCAATTTATCCCTTTAAAAAAGGGATGTTGTTTTAAAGGGACAACTCCTATATTAGAACCCAACCTATTTTCAAGTTAGTCAACAGCCCTTTAATCAAATCCCTGGCATGAACCCTCAAGCAAGGGATTTTGATTAGTCCAAAGCAATATGACTTCTAAAAACTAAGAGCCCGTTTGGTTTATTTTGTATTTTGTGTGTTGAGTTTTCAAGATTAATTAAAAAATATGAGAAGAGTGAAGGGATGACGAATGGGTAGAAGAGTGGAGCAAATGACGGGGGGGAAGGAGTGACGATGGAAGGATGAATTATTTCTTGTGCTTCCGTTATTTCCCAAAACACGAAAAATAAAAAAATTATTTTCTATTTTCTATGTTAACTTTGTTTTATAAAATGGTCGTTTTTTCATAATATATATGCGTCTTGCGTATTTTTGTATAAACGAAAATCCAAAACTAAAAAGGGTAAATCAACCCCAGCCTAAAATTTCAGGAAGGAGTGTAACAATTCTATATTTCCATATATAACAACAGCTCCCACACCACATAATTAACTATGTTGGTACCACCAAGACAACTTATAATAATTAATTTCATATCTTAACCTCAAACCTGATTCATAACTAAAACCATGTCCAGTCCAATAAATGCACTGCCCCAGTCTAGAGTGACTAAATTTTGTATGCAAAACATTGTTGCCCCTAACGGGATTTGAACCCAGCACACATGGGTGCCACACATAGATTATCATTACCCCAGAACTTCTAATGTTAAAATTTTGTAATAAGTTTTCTCTGTTTGGTTAATTTATAACTTAAATTGCAACAAATTTTGCCCCAGCCCAGGGGTTTGATGGGCTGCCCTCTGGACCGGTCCTGACCACATCACTATTATTGGCACAAGCCTTTTCATTTGTTTTTAATCCAGCTACTTCTTATGCGCCATCTGTAGGACTCGGCTTTGTAATATCAGCAAGCACTTGGTCATGAGGCATCTTTCTCTCAATGTCCTTGTTTTTCATTTTGTTGAAGTCTTTTACATAATGTGGAGCACCATTTGAATTACTCCAAATGTAAATCCAAGTATATTTGGAGTCTGATGCATTGAATAACTATAGTTAAGAGGAAATAAAGTATTTTGTATAAGCAACAAATTAAGTTAATGGAAGCAACTAGTGATTATTACCGAAAAGTATATGTCATGTATAAGAAGACCATAAAAGAACCATGCGATGGTGGTCAATGTAAGGAAGAATGACAAGAATAAAGACACGAACTCTACGATTTTTGTTCTTGTCACAAGCCTCTATTGATTAAATAGGCATTGATTTAGCAGGAAGATTAAAAATCACTGTATAAATTGTGCCCATGAAATCAAAAAAATAAGTTTAAAAATATTCTCCTATTTTAGTTCACAAATACAATTATGGGAAAAGTGAAGTATTTAATGGACAAAAATGTTATTGCTAAAGGAATAGAAACAACTATATAATTATCAAAACAAAAATTAAAAAATAAAAAATAAAATAAATAAATAAAGATTGCTTGGGGGATGGTTAGTTTAGCAAGATGCTTTGCATATTCCTTGCTAACATGATGCTAATTATTGAAGTATACTAAACAAGAATACTTATAATGATGCTTGAAGGAGCTGCAAAGACACTAACTAAGAAAGTCCAGTTGAACCAACCAACTATTTTTATGCGATCAATGCCCTCAAAGAGTATCAAAATAAGATGTACAATTGCATAGAACAAACCCACAACCAAAATCAAAATCCTCTTTACTGTGTTCATCTACAAATAATACCATAAAGATACTGATTAGACAATTCATGTTACTGTTATAACAATTTAGTTTGAGTTGAACTAGCACTGGCTTTCTTAGGTGAATAAATGTGAGATATGGTAATGTAAGTTGTTACTCCAATAACGTTTATAGTGATGAGAAGGTAGCGGTTGGTCTTTATGATTACATAGTTGATATTATATACACAAAAATTATCGATGGTGAATCAAATCCCACATAAATTCCTAACCTACGTTGAGGACCCATTTTCGTACGAAGTGGGGGACTAATTGGCACATGCACAGCGCAACCAAATTTTCGTATATGTGAAATATTTGGTTGGGATCCGGTTAAAAGTTGTGATGGTGAAAATTGATGATAAGCCGTTGGTCTAATTTTAATCAATTTTGATGCATGTAGAATTGCATGTCCCCAGGCTGAAACAGGTAGCTTTGATTGCATAAGCAACGGTCTTGCAATAAGTTGCAAACGCTTAATTAATGATTCTGCCAGACCATTTTGAGTATGAACATGAGCTACTAGATGTTCAACTTCAATTCCTAATGATAGACAGTAATCATCAAATACTTGAGAAGTAAACTCTCCTGCATTATCTAGTCGGATCGATTTAATATGATACTCAAGGAAGTACGCTCTTAATTTGATTATTTGAGCAAGTAATTTGGCAAATGCCATGTTTCTTGTAGAAAGCAAACATATATGTGACCAACGTGTTGATGCATCAATTAATACCATAAAATATTTAAATGGTCCACATTCTGGATGGATTGGGCCACATATATCACCTTGAATTCTTTGTAGAAATGTTGGAGATTCAGAAGTGATTTTAATATATGAAGGTCAAGTGATTAATTTTCCTTGTGCACATGGAGCACATAAGTAATCACTTGGTAAATTCAATTGGTTTGATAAATCATGCCCATTTGAATTTTTAGCGATTTTACGCATCATGGTTGACCCAGGATGACCCAAACGATCATGCCAAAGAATCAATGTCTTTGTATTTGTGAGCTTCTAGCTCATGTTTATAGAATGAGATTCAACTATGCCAATTTTTGTGAAATATAATCCAGTCGAAATTGTTCCAAACTTTTCTAAAATAAGCTTCTGGCTTTCAGTTTTAGAAATGATACAAAGATATTCTTTATTGTTTTCATTTATAGTTTCAATATGATAACCATTTATTCTTATATCCTTAAAGCTTAGAAGATTTCTTTTAGAATTGCTTGAGTATAATGCATTTTGAGTGAAGATATGTGTACCATTTGGTAATACTATATGGGCTCTTCCGGACCCTTCAATTATATTAGCAGATCCAGCTATGGTGGAAACTTTAGCTGAAATCTTTTCAGATAATTCAGAGAAAAACTTCTGGTTTTTCAAAATCGTATGAGTAGTTGCACTGTCTAGTAAGCATATATCATCATTCAAGTATTGATGGTCCATACCTTAAGAATTAGAGACAATACAGTTAGTCAATTATTGAAATAATTCTAAACTTAAATAAATAAACAAAGCAAACTATCAATCAAATTAATATCCACCGGTACACATTATTTCAACTAGTTCTAAAAAAATAAAACAAACAAAAAATCAAATTCAAACTAACTAAAATAAACTGGAAAAACAAAACAACAAGCTTCAGGCTACTTCTAGTTGATCAGATCGGTCATATCATTAATCATTGCATTGAGATTTTCATCATTTATGAAATTTTTATCATCATCTTCGAAGAAATCATCTAACTTCAAGTTAGTGTTGTCAAACAATCCTTCAGTGTTGTTTGTTTCAATATTCTTCGAACGTTGGTATTCTTTAACTGTTTTTTTGATGATCTACATGTACGCGACCAATGACCAGAGCGTCCACATCTGTAACAAACTTCCTCGTAATGCTTTTTATTTTCTGAAGTAAAATCATTAGTCTTTTCAGGCTCATTTTTCTTGTGTTGCTATTTAAAGTTGGTAGTTTTGTTGCCTTTAAAACCACCATAACCGCCTCTGCTGAAGTTATATCCACGTCCACGACCTCTACCTCGACCTCTGCCTCTACCGGAGTGAGCAAAATTAGCATTAACTTCTAGTAACGCAGCCGAACCAGTTGGTCTTGAGGAGTGATTTTTAATAAGCAATTCATTGTTTTGCTCAGCAATTAATAAACATTCTATGAGTTCAGAATATTTTGTAAAATGACGCTCTCGATATTGCTGCTGCAGGAGTATGTTCGAGGCATGAAACGTTGAAAATGTCTTTTCAAGCATTTGTGCATCATCTACCTTTTCTCCACATAATTTTAGTTTAGAAGTAATTCTAAACATAGTAGAATTATATTCTCTTACAGATTTGAAGTCTTGAAACCTCAGGTTCAACCATTCTTGCCTAGTATTTGGAAGTATGACCGTCTTCTGGTGGTCATAACGCTCCTTCAGGGAGTTCCACAAGTGGAGAGGATCCTTTTCCGTTAAATATTCTGTTTTTAGATCATCGTGGATGTGACGTCTTAAAAATATTAGAGCTTTTGCTTTGTCCTGCTGGGACATATTATTACCATTTTTAATGGCATTTTCTAAGCATTGAGATTGCAAGTGGATCTCAGCAACTAGTATCCATGATAAATAGTTATATCCAGATATGTCCAAAGCTTTAAATTCAAGCTTGGCGATGTTTTCCATTTTGTGAGTTATAAATAAAACAAATTGCATAAGAATAAGATTAAAATATTTACAAAGTATAACAGGTGGTGATCAACAAACCTATAAAATGAACTAAAATCTTAAATGCCTGATATATTACAAGAATGATTTTCCAAAAGCAAAATATCCTTGATGAAACAAAAGATAATTACTCTTTTCCAATTTTTGATTACGTTTGCTATAAATTAGGTGGTTAGCCATTAATAAAAATAGTCAGCAATAAAAAAAATTCTAAGGTTAGGTAAAGATCTGCAACATTTATGATGGATTCAAAAAAAAAAACTTCAGTTTCATTAATAAATCGAAGAAAGTATGCATGCCTATAATTCAAGTTTCTAACACAATTGAAAAACATTTTTTTTCATTCGAAAATCAACTAAAACGGGTCGTGCACAGAAATCAAAAGTTTTAAACAGTGAAGTTTCATAATTTTACAAGGAAGACAGCAAAGAATAGAATGTTAGTACCAAAGTAAACAAGAACTGTAATGCCAAACAAAGGGAAATGAAATAATATACAAAAAGGTAACGTTACAGAGTACATTAAAAACAAAATAGCATGTCATGACTTGACAACTCCATGCATAGGGTGCAAATGTTAGAACAATTTAATCACCATACAAGGAAGCAAATGAAACTAAAAAAAACAGTCAAGTAATACGGAAACATGAAAATAACAATTTGTAAGCTATAAGAAGATAAATTTAGTAAACAAGCTCCAACGTACTACAATAGTTATACATCAAATCAATTAAAGTGTAGATATCTATGTTGGTTGAAAAGAAAAATATTTGTAGTGACGGTACATAGAATGGGAGAAGAAAAGAAAACTTTTTGAAACATACCCTTGTATAAAGATATATAGGTAGCTTTAAATAGACTACTGTATCTGGATATAAAGATGACAACTGAACAATGATTCTATTTATATATTAATAAAGTATGCTCTCGTATGAAGAAGTAAGATAAGAGTTGATGAAAAGTGAGAGACTTGGTAGTAGCTACAAAATAGATAGCCATAGGAATAGACTACAAAAGATATTTATTAAATTTAAAAATAATCAAAAACAAATAGGCATGTGACGAACAGAGAAGCAAATAAATTACCGATCTAATATTATATTATTATAAAATAGAGGATCGTGCTGATAACATGTTATAAAATATAGAGAACGGAAGACATTAAAGGGAGAAGACATTTTATTATTCACATCAGATAAATTATAATACAAATGAGCTCTATATTTATAGACTCCAAATCTAATGAAAATTACAATACTGTCCTTGACCATTTAGCATATTCACCCATATTATTTAAATATATTATAACAGTGTATAATGGAACCTTTTCAAGCTAAAAATGATGATCCTGAGTGACTAACAAGCAAGACTGGCTTGAACTTCATTTATTACCATTTAGAGCACAACCAACAATACCCAACAATGACTTGTTGGGTGAAAAAATGAACTGAACTAACCACAATGTAACCAGGTATGGCTTGTTTAGTGAGTTATGATTGGTTTTACTCATTTTGGTGGCTGTTGAACTGAACAAAGGACTAGTTTTTAAAACGGCAATGAGTTTGCAATTTTAAATATAAAATGGCGAAGACTTCGCTGTTTTAAATAAAAGTGAGGTATTCGTTTAGCACAAAAATTAAAACAACGAAGTCTTCGCCATTTAAATAAAAAGGCGAAAACTTTGCTGTTTTAATTTAAAAAGAAGACTTCGCTGTTTAATTTAAAAAAGCGAAGATTCACTATTTTATTTTGCCTCCATTTATTTTTAAAATGGTCTAATGGCTAGTTTATACTTTATCTGGTTGCAGAGCTTATTTGTTCAGGGTAAAAGTAAGAAAGAGAGGTAACTAAACATGTACATTGTTGTAATGGTCTTACTGTCTATAAATTTCTCATGTTGGAGGGACAAGTTGAAAACTGAAATGCTTGCTAATGCTTAAATATTGGGCTACCTTACATCATCGATAAAAATGCACTAAATCCAATAATAAAATAAATGACTAGCAAGGTAATATGTAATATGCATGCTCTTTAATTTCCATATATTAAGTTTTGTTACAGATACATGAATATGATAATTCTTCAAACTACATGAGTTTTGTATTAACAACTTGTCTACAAAGTACAAAAATGGTTTTCAAAATGATATTCAAATCGTAAATTCTGCAGTTCAAATTTTAAATCGAAATGAGATTTAAATCATAAATCATAGATTTGAAAGATTCTTGGTTTGAAGTTTTTAAATACTTTGAATTAGATTTTGATGTTTGAACTTCTACAATTAAACATAAAACTCAATTATCACTCCTATTTCATTTTTATTTTGTTTAGAAAATATTATAGTTGGATATGTAGATCTAAATAAGCATATTGAATGCATTGGATTGCGTAATTTTTCTCAATTGAGGATTTAACTGAGTTTGACTAAATGTAAATCAAATCATAAATGGGAAGATTCAATTTGAATGATATTCTAATTGAAAGATTTTTGGTAACAATGTTGGAAACAAGCTAGTTCGAGAGAGTGAAAAATAATAACGCTAGTTCCTACTTTTGTAAAACAATTTATGTTGCAAACGTCAAGATATTCATATTAGAAATCTCACTAGAATGCATGTTTTTTGTTAGAGCATGTAGGCTGAAACACATTTTGATTAATTAAGTTCGTTATCAGCCTTCCGTATTTTTGAAATATATTTTTGTAACCGTATCGCGCAGGTGCTAACATACAAATTGAGGAATCAAAAACCTGCATAACGCATGTATATTATGAAAAACAATCAATTTGGAAAAGATATTTAACATACAAAACAGAAAACAATTTTTTTTTATTTTTCGTATTTTAGGAAATAACGGAAATACGAAAAACAATTCGTTATTCTATCATCTCTCCATCCCGTCCGTCGTCCTCTCCATCTTCCTTCCACCTCCTCCGTCATCCCTCCAGTCTTCTCATATTTTGTAGTTAATGTTGAAAACTCAAAACGCAAAATACAAAATAAACCAAACGAACCTTGTGATTTTCAAAAGATCCGCTAATGCATAAAATAATCAACATGTTATAAAGAAAATTATAGGAGATGGAGAAATCGAAACTAGGTTGTCTTGAAATATTAAACTTGATTTGTTATGGTTAATTTCTAGAAGCTTCTTGTTATTATAGTTTCTAGAGTCTTCTTGCATTTACTGTTGAAAGCACTTGAATTTTCTAGTAGAAATAAGAATTATGTATGGAGTCATGTTTCTAGAATTGTTTAGAGAGTCATGTTTCTAGAATAGTCTATGGAGTCCTATAAATAGAAAAGCTATATCATCATTTTCTATCAAGCAATCAAGCAAGAAATCTATCATCAATAAAAGAAAAGTTTTCAACAACAAAAAAGCCTCTTTCTTATATTCTCTCCCTCTTTCTCATAAAAAATATTCAACAAAGTGGTATTAGAGCTTTAAGATTCTTTCAAAAAAAGATAGAGATGGCGAACAACGGCGTTCCCTTACAAGTTCCAATGCTCACCAAGAACAATTATGACAATTGGAGCTTAAGGATGATGGCTCTCCTTGGAGCACTTGACGTATGGGAAATAGTGGAGAAATGCTATACTGAACAAGAAAATGAAGATAGCTTATCTCAAACTCAAAGGGATAGTTTGAGAAACTCAAGGACGAGAGACAAGAAGGCTCTCTGTCTAATCTATCAAGCATTGGATGATGATACTTTTGAAAAGGTTATGGGATCGAAGTCAGCAAAAGAAGCACGGGAGAAGCTTCAAACATCTTACAAGGGAGCTGATCAAGTAAAAAAGGTACGTCTTCAAACTTTAAGAGGAGAGTTTGAAACTTTGCCTATGAAAGAAGATGAGCATGTTTTTGATTACTTCTCAAGAGTTTTAGTGGTTAGTAATAATCTAAAAAGAAATGGTGAGAAGTTAGATGATGTTAGAATAATGGAGAAGATTCTTAGATCATTAGATCCAAAATTCGAACATATTGTCGCCATCATTGAAGAAACAAAAAACTTGGAGACCAAGGCAATAGAGGAACTTCTAGGCTCATTGCAAGCTTATGAAGAAAAGAATAGGAAGAGACCGTGGAGCAAGTTCTTAAGACACGGATTGATTCAAAAAAGGAAGAAAATAATCGAAGCCAACAAAGATGGGGTTGTGGCCAAGAAAGAGGAAGAGGTCGTGGATACGGACATGGACGAGGTTGGAGGCCCAACAATGAAAACAACAACAGCAACAGTAATAAAAGAGGAGAAAGCTCAACAAGAAGTCATGGAAGAGAAAATTCAAGGTATGACAAGTTATGCGTTAAATGCTACAGTTGTGAGAAATTTGGACATTATGCTTCCGAATGTAGAGCTCCAAGAAACAATAAAGTTCAAGAGAAGACCAATTACGTTGAAGAAAAAAATCAAGAGGATGGTACATTACTACTTGCTCACAAAGAAAATGAAAATGGTAAGGAAAATCGATGGTACCTAGATGTTGTGAGCATTTACGCCCACTACATGGTGAATATGAGGAGTCAGGGGCAAAATCGTTATTGTTCTGCAACAGACTCAAACTAGTTTGGAGGTATTCTTGAGATCAAGATATGGACATAGGTTGAAATCGCGTCTCAATTCGAGCTACGGATTAAGAGATATGATCATCTTAAGATTTGTCCACCACCGTCTCATGGGGCCGATACCGAGACGCTCTACCGCCATTCAAGCTCGACAGTCCAACAGCAAGCCAGGATCCCCGGTCCGATGACCGAACCAAAAATTTGGTTTGGCGCTTGCTTGGAGTCGGGGCTTGAAAATCTCGAGTCTGCTTGGAGTCGGCCCGTTGACCGAATCAAAACATTAGTTCGGCGCTTGCTTGGAGTCGGGCCATGAAAATCTGGAGTCTGCTTGGAGTCGGTTGATTACCGAACCAAAACTTTGGTTCGGCGCTTGCTTGGAGTTGGGGCTTGAAAATCTCGAGTCTTCTTGGAGTCGGTCAGATGACGGAACCAAAACTTTGGTTCGACGCTTGCTTGAAGTTGTACCTTGAAAATCTGGAGTCTGCTTGGAGTCGGTTGAATTACCGAATCAAAACTTTGGTTCGGCGCTTGCTTGGAGTCGGGGCTTGAAAATCTCGAATCTGCTTAGAGTCGGCGCGATGACCGAACTAAAACTTTGATTCGGCGCTTTCTTGGAGTCGGGCCTTGAAAATCTGGAGTCTGCTTGGAGTCGGTTGGATTACCGAACCAAAACTTTGGTTCGGCGCTCGCTTGGACTCGGGGCTTGAAAATCTCGAGTCTGCATGGAGTCGGAGCGATGACCGAACCAAAACATTAGTTCGGCGCTTGCTTGGAGTCGAGCCTTGAAAATCTGGAGTCTGCTTGGAGTCGGTCCGATGATCGAACCAAAACTTTTGTTCGGCGGTTGCTTGGAGTCAGGCATGAGAAATTTAAGGGTTTACTTAGAGTCAGCTGGGAATAATGCTGCTTGGAGTCGGGTGAAGGTTTTCTTGGGGCTCAACCCGGGTATAACTAATCTAAAAAAAGTTGGAAATTTTCGTCATGGCATGGCGATACTTCGGGGATTTCTTCATGACGCATTCCGGGGTTCTTGGAGATGTATGGCGGTCGTTACAATTGGAATAGCTTGACAATCATGTAAGTAAGGTTGAACCAAATCTTGGAGGAAAGAAGGTTGAACTAAATTCCAAATACTATATACTCAGCTGCCTGTCCTCATATCTTCATTATATAAATACCAAGCACATGGCATCAAAAAAAAAGAGGATGCTGAAGAGCGAAGCTTTCAGCAACAATGGCAGACAACTTCGAGAGGGAAAAATCTTAGTTCTAATAGCATGTTTACTCATATTCAAAGCTTGTACTTGTAATTAGAAATAAAAGGGATAATAAAAGAGGAACAGTGGACGTAGGCACATTCAGGCCGAACCACTATAAATTCTATATCTTTTTACTTTTAAGTCCTTTGCATATTCTTTATTGCAAATTACTAATTTTATACCTTAAACATCCGCAACTAATTTTCATTAAACAATGACTATATATTACAAACAATATTTACAGCTCTACAACAACGATTTGAGTGTTCGCCCATTTTTTGTGCAAACATTTAGTGCTTTCACTGAGAAACCGAACTTTCCTTTTTTAAAAGGAAATTATCTCTTTCTTACTTTCCTTTTATTTTAAAACCTACTATTTCTAATCTTCTGACTAGAGATTATCGTTTCTTCTCTTAGGAAACTCTCTCCACTTTTCTAAGATCTGAAATCTGTGTTTCTTTTCAGATCTACCCTAACTGTTTTACATAAAACAAAAAATTCTCCTTTTCTCTTCAGATCTGAACATCCATTTTACTACATAGAGAAATTCTCTTGTCCACTTTTTAGATCTTACTTTTACTATCCATAGACACTGTTTATTAGCAAAAAAATGTATTCTCTTAGATCTGAAATCCTTAGATATTACTTTTACTATTCCGGATACACAAACACATGTCCCTTGACCAAAAAGAAACATGCACCTATTCTTTGGATCTAAAATCAAGTCACCTCTCTTTTCTCATTTGGAATCCAAAAACACGGTTCTTGGCATAAGAAACCCATTTTTCCCTCTGTTTAGACCTTGATCATTATTTTCTTTCACAAAAGAAAACCTGTTTCTAGTCTTGAGATCTAAAATTGCATTTTTCTATAAAATTTATACAATTTTCTTTTCAAATCTAAAGTCACTGTCTCCTTGGCGTGAGAGATTCTCTTTTTCTTACTTTTCCAGTTTGAGATCATTGTTTCTTGTATTAAAATACTCTATATCTCCCAGATCTGAAACCGTTACTTTAACAAAAGCTATTTCTCTTTTCAGATCTGCAATCACTATTCCTTGAAGATAAAAAAAAATTCTAACTTTCTTTTCTCTTTTTCAGATCTACAAACGCTTTTCCTTAACCAACAAGAAACATGTATTCATTTCTTAGATCTGAAATCACTATATCTCCTTTCAGATCTGAAATCACTATATCTTCTTTTAGATCTGCAAACACTGTTTCCCAACCAAAAAATAAACATGTATTTATTTCCTAGATCTGAAATTGTTCTATCTTTTTTTTTTCTCATTTCAGATAAAAAAACACTGTTTTGACTAAAAGAAACACTTAGTAATTTTTTTAGATCTAAAATCATTATAGATCTTATTCTCTTTCCATCCGAAATCATTGCTTCTTTAACATAAGAAAACTATCTTCCTCTTTTGTATAAGAGGATTCTATTCCCCTAGTAAAATATGAAATTACGGTTCTAAGAAAATCTTTTCTCCCTCCAAACTCGAAATCCTTTCTCATGATCTAAAGTCATTGTTTCTTTGAAATTAGAGTTTTTCTCTTTTTCATTTTTCAAGTTTTTAATCACCATTTCTCGGATTGAGAAGTTATACCTCCTATCTCAAGATTCTCTCTTTATTTTAAGAGTTGGACCATTAACCCTTCGAAACTACAAATCCTTCCAATCCTTTTCGAAAATTGAATTATCTCTCTCAAAAAGTGCAAACTCTGTAGGAAGGAAATGAGAACAACTTCCCGATATGCCGCCTAAAGTGAGAGAACTCCGCTGCAAAGAATACAACAGCTATCCAGAAGTGAAAAAGCAGGAAGATTAGTCTAATAACCTCCCGGTGCTAAAAATTATCGGATGTAAATTCGACATGGTTGTGATTGAAATCAGTAAATACTTCACTGCTTAACATAAAGCTTTGGGGGATAAACACTTGACATGCTTAGGGAAGACAAAAGTATTCGACCTCAACGTTATAATACAAGGAAAGTCCCAGTCTAGAGAACACAGAAGGCATTCCACATAACCAAATGAACCCCAAGCACAACCCTTTTTCCATCCAGCATCAAATCAAAGTACTACAATTGGGATCCCACTGATGGATCGAAATATCACAACTTGAAGACCGAAGTCATAATGATTGAATACTCAAAGTCTAGACATGACAAGCACGACACTTCGTCACTCCTATTATGCACGAAGGCATCACCAATCCAACGTGTACCGAACATGATTCAAATAATGTTAATAGCTTTCCTTACCTAGGGATATTTTAAATAAATATGAAAAGAGAAGGAGATAAGACCAAAAGTTACTAGTCCACCCTCCAGGAAAACAAAAAATTTTGAGTGCCCACTACAAACCTTTATAAAGGGCTAACCCAGCCCCCTAAACACTTGCCAAGATCTCCACACTTGCTGATAAACAGGGGGCACAAAGGAGGTACTATATAATTACTTTTCTTTCATTCTAATCAATCTTAAGCTATTGCAGGGCTCTACCATCTACTTTTGGATCTCCATCCTTGGAGAAAGGTGAAGGAAGGATTCGTAAATTTGTTGCATGTGTTGATCGACCCGAGGGTCCTTACACGCTACACGATGTAAAGACAAAAAATAAACTAGCCCCTACAACTACGCATGACCTCTTCTTTGGGTCGGCAAGGCACATAAAGATGAGAAAACATCACTGTTAGGAGTTCCGATAGATGGTCACCTAGGGACGCTAGCACAGCTTGCGGCGCAAATGCTATAGCAAAATGGAAGAGATACAACTCTCTGCCTCTAGAGCTCGAATGATCAATGATCAGAGAGAAACCATCCATTTGAGTATGGTGTTACCTCAAAGGGTAAGGAAGAGGACGCGATGGAAACGACATCTGCCGAGAACTTAGATAATATAATAGTTTATAGAGAAAGGCTTTGAATGACGGAGCTTCAGCAATTCCAACATATTTGGCCCGCAGCAGAAAGGCGATAGATATCCAGAACCACCACCACTACTCCTCATATCACAATTCAACATGAATCAGCAATATATATATAGTAAACCGCTAGGACATTGCAGTCACCAATCAAGATACTAGCTTCACCACTCCATCATGATCCAATAATCAAAAAACACAATTCAAATTGAATAAGAACTAAGGATAGCAGGATGCACACTGGGGACATCCACTATAAGTCCACCAAACTAGCCGGAGTCAACTTGACAAAATGACTAGACAAATGACTGCTAGGAGGCAGCACTAAAATGCCAAACAAGAATCTTGGCCCAGTAAAACCCCCGTTATCAAATAGAGTACTTTCAGAAAATCCTTATGAGGAGCTCTCCGATCACACAATATGCTCGCATAAACATGTCATATGCATGACAATAGATGGTCCTGCAAAGGAGGTACCATAACAAACCTCTTCTTTCGTTTTTATCTAACTCGGTTGTTGTCATTTCAAGACAATGCCATCGGCTCCTAGGTTCCACAGAGTCTTACAAAAATACCAAGCGAGGCTTCCTATCCAAGAGAACATCTTAAACTAGGCATACTACACAACCTGGTACTTTGCGCTTCTTTCGAAGCGACAGGTTTGGTCTAAACTACTCTTTCCCTTTAACTGAGACAAGAGACTAATGCATTCACTTAACACATATGTAGTTATATTCACTTAACACCTATGTAGTTATAACCACTACTTCTTAGCAACCCAGATCACAAGCATGTGCTGGCAATAGTGAAAATAGATAGCCATGACTAAGGGCGCTAGCCTGGGAAGTTCACTACTAACGACCGCTCCTTTTCCTGGCAATGACATACCAATTGGGCATCCGGGAACAAATCTAGCTTGAGTAACTCAAAGAATAAATGCATTCGAAGTTTAGCATGGATTGACTCAAGACAGTAGTTGCTCCAAGCCAATAGGTAGGTTGAAGCTATTTACAAAGTCTTGCAAACACTAATTAAGGAAAAACTAGATAAATCCAAAGGAGTGTGAGTTGACGATTTACCCACAGCACTGTGGGCCTACCAAACCTCCTACAAAACAACAACATGACATATTATATTTGCTCTAAGCATGTGGTGCTGAGGCCATGCTTCTGGTCGAAACAGTTGTCCTTTAACATCGTAGGACACATTATAATCCGAAATAAAATGAGGAGCTTCTCAACATGTCCTTAGCCTGATTGAAGAAAGAAGGAATAACACCGCTCTCAAGACCGTTGCACACAGACGAAAAGTGGCAAAACAATAAAAATCTGAGGTGAAGCCCCAAGAGTTACAAGAGGGAGATATTGTTCTCAAGAAAGTCTTTTCCCGTCCAGGCGCACTAGATCCAGTTTGGGAAGGACCATTTGTTGTTCATAAGGATCTCCACAACGGAGCTTACATTCCGTCGATAGTTGATGGAAAATGTGTTTGGGAAAGGAAGGAACCTCCAGCATCTCCGCCATTACTTCTCTCAGCTTGTAAAAAGCAAGTATCACTTGAAGCAATAAAAGAAAGACAATGGACATAGGCATATTCTGGCCAAACCACTGTAAAAATTGATGTTTTGCTCGATTGTTTGTTTGATATTTTTCCTATTGCGATCAATCGCAAGCTCTCGCCGGCGGCAGTGAGAGCAAGATAACCATGACTAAGGGCACGAAAATAGCCTGGGTAGTTCACTGCTGACGATCGACCCCCCAACCAACAATGATAAACCGACTATAAGCCATGGATTAGGAATGATTGTAGCCTAGGAAGTTTACCATTGGTGTTCGGCTCAGCGAAAACTGCGAACCGATAATAAATCCCACGATTAAGGCATGGCTGCAGCCAGGGATAGTTCGTAGTTGATAATCGGCACCCACGCTAACTGGGCCACAGTAAATCGAATAATACTCATGATACAGTCCATAATGGCCCGGGTAGTTACTGTGTGTGAATCCCGGCTCTAAATCTTAAGTATGGCAGTCGCAAAAGTTACACGCCTTTGGAACATAGGTTGGGCTGTCAAACCATATGTCACCAAAATCCACAATCAAGGCAAGTAATTTACGTGCCACGAATCTTAAGTTTAGAAAGACTATCTTGATGGAGAATATAGGTCGTTGTACTTAAGCTAGAAGCTTTAACTATTTCTTTTAATCTTATGGCATTACATACAGATAGTAGAAATATGAATTCCACTCTGCCAACCACAGCAGGATATTCATTCGCTTCCACTCCACCAGAGGAAACGGAGCATCGACTCAACTTTGTCAGAGATAGCGGAACATCAATCCAACATTACCACAAGAGTTAGAATATCCCTTCCAGTCAACTTCGCTCAGGAAACTGTAAGGATTCTCCCAAAGCTGAGCACACTTATGGAACCTGAAAAAACTCAGTGAAAAGGTATGACTAACTTTTGTAAGATAAGCTAAATTCGATAAAAAATAATTGGGGGCATAGCACCACCTCACCCCTTGATTATACACATGCACTACCACTCAGCTTGGTAATAGCACATTGGAATCATGACCTTAAGTTCGCAAGTTTAAAACATATTCATGATACAAGGCAGCATGTTGTAAGAAGCAATCTAGTGCACTATACTGGGGGCAAACCCAGACAAATAATGAGCGCTCCCGGATGACTTTTGATAACATCGCTAGAGGGTGCTCTAGAGGATGTGATGAGTATTTGAGAACTGCCATGTTCCCAAAATTACTCTCTAAACCTTACTAATAGGGAATCACTTCAAATGATAAGGATCTCTCTAAACAGAAGTGATTCAATCTCCAACCTTCCGAATGTAATTAATTCATATCAAAGTCTATTTTAACACAAATAGCATGATACCTTTACCTAATAAATCAATCCTGAGGACACGCGGGATGACTCTAACACATATCTATGGTAAAATTCCAAATAATAATGTATTAATAGTCTGCAACTAATTCTACGGCAAGGATGAAAGTCCTTGACCACACTAGGCCCGAAAGGACCTTAAACTTGTAGGTAAAGTCAACAGAATAGGACGATCCTCTACCGCCAAAGCCAACGGGACATTTGAATTAAAAGATTGATTCTACCTGATCAACAGAAAATAATAAACTGATACTAATCAAGGTTTCCAATGTCCAAAGATTATTCCATCTAAACACCACATACTAGGGGCATCCAACATCAGCACTTGGCATAACTCAAACCAGCAATAATAAATCACTCTTACCCACAATTAGAGTATGCTTTCCAATCGAGCCATCCATAACTCACATTTTGCCGCGACCATGACTTCGCACGAGAATAATGAAGTACTCCTAGTATGGACAATTCCTCGCAGACCCTAGGCAGAAAAGCCAATGTCGCTCTCTCAAATATTGGTTTAATTATAGTCTTGTGTTAGTGCCAAACCAGAATTTTGACTCGATCACAATCGCTAGACACCAAACACAAGCTTACGGTTGGCACGGGCAGTGCACCAGATCATTGTTTCGACCTTGGACCATGCAACTGTTAGTCCCTGAGAAGTTGGTTTTGATGACAACAACCTTAGAATAATATTATAAAATATAAATACTAACATTATTGTCTAGATATATATATATATATATATGTATATGCAGGATATATATATACAGGTACCAAAGAATGAAGACAGTACAGTATAGAGATTCAAGAACTGATGAACTCAAGATCGAAGATATCAAGACTCAAGACTCATGAGTATCAATATTATCAAGAGTTCAAGATTAGTAATTTAGTTAGGAATTTTGTTAAAACTCCTAGAAAAGCACTAACATCTTAAAATCCATTTTATTCATGGAATGGAATCCACTTCGAGCCCGTTAAAGGGATGGAACTCTAAATAGGATGGAACCTACGAAAAATCTAGTGGAACATTGTTTTGTATCCACTAACTTTTATTCAAATGTTATACAAAATTATATCTTGTTTTCAAAATGATTTCAAAATCTTCCTTTTTAAATCAAAAACATCTATCCTGGTTTTAAAATACTTTTAGCCTTAAAATAATCCTTATTTTCAATATCAAATTATCCTTGGTTTTAAACTATCTTTTAATTATAATATATTTAACTTTTAATATTTATACTTAGATTTAAATATAAAATTATAGTAAAATTTTATATATACCAAAATATTATTCTCTATACATATTTATGTATTTTAACTATAGTTAAGTATATTTATAAAGTTTAAAATAGTTTTAATACAAGATAGAAGTTATTTTCAAAGGTAAACAAATTACCAAAAATAACTTAGGCTTGTCGACAACCCCAAGGAACCCTTGCCAACAAGGTGATAGTTTATTTCAAAAGTTTGAATTTCAAAGGAAGTGTCTATTCGTCATATCCTTTCACGAATGGACATGGCTGTTGTTCTACTATAAATAGGGGCTGTTTTAAACGAATTTACAATCATATTTTCTCTGATTTCACTCCTCTTCTTCTTCCACATTTCTTTATATACATTTTTACCATTACTCTGCCAAAATCACCATTGAATCTAACTAGATCATCTCTGGTTTGATTCTCTATCACTATCTCAACAAGATCCCAGTGCTATTCAGAGTTATAGACTTCTTTGTATTCAATCGAGTGAGAAAAGGTGTGACTGTAGCCTGGAAAATCAATCGGGTGAACTTGTTGCCTGTAAAATCAAGTATCTCTACCCAGAAGATTGTGAATCTGGAGCGGTGTACCTCGTGGCCTTGAAATCGAGGGTGTAATTGTAAGAATTGATTTTGAAAGGAAATCCGTACTTGTGTTGCGGGACTGGATGTAGGGTAACTTCGAACCAGTATAAAATCCGGTGTGTTCTTTCCTTTATTGCTTTTACTTTATATCTGCATTTGTGTTTGATTCTGTGATCATATCTGTGTTTCAATATTGCATACATTTGTGTTCAAATTAAGATAAACTCAAAAAGAATTAGTAATTCCTTAAAACACTATTCACCTCCCCTCTAGTGTTATTTCTAGCCTTAAGATCCGTAATCCGCATTTCTCACAGCAACCTACCAACACTTTCGTCCGACCCCGTTTTGCACCTCGGCCTGACCTCTTTTCATGTACTAGACCAAGTGGTTTGGCTATCATCTTCCACTCTCGAACCAAATTTTTTCGGTCCAATAAACTCCACCAACCCAATTTCGTGGTCCGACTATCCTTACTGCTTCACCAAGCTTCTCAATAATCCAACACTTATCCGTCAAAACTTACCAGCAATCTAGTCTGTACAAGTACACTAAGACTGAGGATTATCAAACCAAGTTATTAAAGAAGTTAGTAAAATTGATCATCACTTTACCAGACTGTATGTCGCACAAACCAATTACACCTTATCAGGTTTGAGGATTCCAACCAAAATTTATATAAAATATACATATCTCTGTACAAATGTCCATGCAGAAGATACAAAACATGGGCTAGGGAAGTCATAACCAACATTCACTCGATAACACTCTGCATCATCTCCTCATACAAAGTCCCTTCAACAGAGATTCTTACTCTATCAGGTTCATCAATGATTGATCTTGTCATAGCATGCACAAGAGTGGAGAAAGGATTAGTAGAGAAATACACAAACTTAGCGATCACATGAGATGGTCAGGATAGCTTGACTCAACCGCACAATGAACATAACTGGAGTACCACATCACAGATCCAAAGTCAATAATGAAAAGTATACATCAGTTGGTCCGCATACTGTATGAAGGCTCGACATAGGAAACCGAAAGTCCAAGACAAACAACATCCTATCAGATGAAGACTAATTAAGGACGGGTTCCAAAATTTAGCAAGTCCTCCTCAGAACGAACAAAGTCCCTCATCAAACTAGCAAAAGGAGGCTCATCGAAAAATCAGAGGTGAAGATGATATATAGATATTCAGACAATATAACCATTGCAAGACTAAGAAGACAGCCTTGGATTAAACAAAGCACACTTTGTATTCATGAAAGTATGCTTTATGGGCAAATGTTGTGGGCATTTTTGCCCACTACATGGTGAATATGAGGAGTCAGGGGCAAAATCGTCATTGTTCTGGAACAGACTCAAACTTGTTTGGAGGTATTCTCTAGATCAAGAATTGGACATAGGTTGAAATCGCGTCTCAATCCGAGCTACGGATTGAGAGATATGATCATCTTAAGATTTGTCCACCACCATCTCGTGAGGCCGATACCGAGACATCGACAGTCCAACAGCAAGCCGGGATCCCCGGTCCGATGACTGAACCAAAAATTTGGTTCGGTGCTTGCTTGGAGTCAAGGGTTGAAAATATCGAGTCTGCTTGGAGTCGACCCAATGACCGAACCAGAACTTTAGTTCGGCGCTTGCTTGGAGTGAGACCTAGAAAATCCGGAGTCTGCTTGGAGTTGGTTGGATTACCGAACCAAAACTTTGGTTCGGCGCTTGCTTGGAGTCGGGGCTTGAAAATCTCGAGTCTTCTTGGAGTCAGCCCATTGACCGAACCAAAACTTTAGTTCGGCGCTTGCTTGGAGTCGGGCCTTGAAAATCTGGAGTCTGTTTGGAGTCGGTTGGATGACCGAACCAAAACTTTTGTTCAGCGCTTGCTTGGAGTTGGGCCTTGAAAATATGGAGTCTGCTTGGAGTTAGTTGGAGTACCGAACCAAAACTTTAGTTCGGCGCTCGCTTGGAGTCGGGGCTTGAAAATCTCGAGTCTGCTTGGAGTCGGGGCGATAACTGAACAAAAACATTGGTTCAGCACTTGCTTGGAGTCAAGTCTTAAAAATCTGGAGTCTGCTTTAAGTCGGTCCGATGACCTAACCAAAACTTTTATTCGGCAGTTGCTTGGATTCAGGCATGAGAAATTTAAGGGTTTACTTGGAGTCAGCTAGGAGTAATGCTGCTTGGAGTCGGGTGAAGGTTTGCTTAGGGCTCAACCCGGGTATAACTGATCTAAAAAAAGTTGGAAATTTTCGTCATGGCATGGCGATACTTCAGGGATTTCTTCATGACGCATTTCGGAGTTCTTGGAGGTGTATGGCAGTCGTCACAAGTGGAAAAGCTTGACAATCATGTAAGTAAGGTTGAACCAAATCTTGGAGGAAAGAAGGTTGCACCAAATTCCAAATACTATATACTCAGCTGCCTCTCCTCATATCTTCGTTATATAAATATCAAGCACATGACATCATAAAAAAAGAGGATGCTGAAGAGCGAAGCTTTCAGCAACAATGGCAGACAACTTCGAGAGGAAAAAATCTTAGTTCTAATAGCATGTTTACTTGTATTCAAAGCTACTTATAATCAGAAATGAAAGGGATAATAAAAGAGGAACAGTGGACGTAGGCACATTTAGGCTGAACCACTATAAATTCTATTTTCTTTTACATTTAAGTCCTTTGCATATTCTTTATTGCAAATTAATGATTTTCTACTTTAAACATCCGCAACTAATTTTCATCAAACAATAGCTATATACTACAAACAATATTTACAGCTCTACAACAATGATTTGAGTGTTTGCCCATTTTTTGTGCAAACACTAGATAGCAGTGCAAGCAACCATATGTGTGGAAGAAAAAACATGTTTGTGGAGCTTGATGAATCGGTGAAGGGCAACGTCGGATTTGGAGATGAATCAAAGATAGCAGTGAAAGGTAAAGGAAAGGTTCTTATTCGATTGAAGAATAGAGAACACTAATTCATTTCTAATGTTTATTATGTGCCAAACATGAAGAGAAACATCTTGAGCCTAGGACAACTCTTAGAGAAAGGTTATGATATTCGATTATAAGATAATAACCTTTCTATAAGAGACGGTGCAAGTAAATTCATTGCTAAGGTACCAATGTCAAGAAATAGAATGTTTGTGCTCAACATTCAAAATGATGTCGCACAATGCCTTAAGGTGTGCTACAAAGATGCCTCTTGGCTTTGGCATCTTCGTTTTGGACATCATAACTTTAGAGGACTCTCCAAGAAGGAAATGGTAACACTACAACAAAACAGTCCTTTTACAATGGGCAATGCCCGTTGTAATATGGTTTTCGCAACGGGCATGTGCCCATTGTAATAGGCCTCATTGTAATAGATCCACCACATTTTACAACGGGTAATGTACATTGTAAAAACCATTGCAGTATACCTTTTTACAACGAGTTCTGACCGTTGTAATAGACTATCAACGGCCATAACCCGTTGCAATAGATTAACCATACTAGTTGCATAGCCTTTTTCACAACATGCATTGACCGTTGTAAAAAGCATATTTAACAACTTGTATAACAACGTGTACTGACCGTTGTAAGAAGCTCATATAATGATGTGCACGTAAATGTGCATATTTTTACCACCATATTTAATCTATTTAAATTAAATAAATGATCATATCGGGTATTTTAACTTGTTTAAACCAAAATTCATATTATTTTCAAATCGTCACATATTCATCTTCATCCAAGGGAAAAATGGTCATTTTTGTGCATATATTAATTTGAGAAAATTTAATTAGAAATTTCTATATTTTTTTTATAGGAATTTGGCTTCATATACAAGTGGTTACATGATGATATATGCATGCACAAGAGTGAAGAGAACAAATGAAGATGGAAATAATTCAAAGTGAAGATAATGGAGGACCCCACCTACCCACCTACCTTAATGTACAAATTAGAGGCTAATGCACATGCTTATGGAATTAATGGTTTCATGTACATTTAAGTGAGGGGTTATTGAAGCTAATGATAACTTGCCACCACACTTCCTACAAAGGCATTTTGGGCATTCCCCAAAAATATGAATTAGGGTTTAACACTTGTATAAATACCCCATATCTTCATGTAACCCTCTCTCTCCCTTAGTCTCTCTTTAGTTAGTTTTTAGCTTAGAAAATAAATCAAAGCTCTCTTTCTTTTTATGGCTACTTAGCCATTTCTTCTCTTATGTAATTCTTTTTTTTTATGCAATGTAATTATTGTTTCCTTTTAATTACATGTTCTTTCATTTCATGCTAGTAGTGTATATTTTCTTTTATGCAATTAGAATAGTTTTCTTTCATTTTGCTTTCTTTTTGCTTTCATGTTGCAAGCTACATTTGTTAATCAAATGACAAATATGAGAGGCTAAACCCCTTCAATTTAGGGGGAATGAAGCTCTCTAATTATGTAGCTTCAACTATTTGTTAATTCATGCTCTCTTTTTGTGCTTAATGATGATGAAAGAAATGGTTTACTAGTTGTTTTTGCTTTGAATTTGATAGCCTATATTGTTGACATCAAATAGTCTATACTTAATCAATCACTAACACTAATTGCCTCTTCATCAAAATATGATTATGGCAAAAGAAAGTGATTTGAAATTAAAATTTGATGGTCTATATTTCTAATCAATAGTTAATAGGCCATACTTAAAATAGATTTCATTTTCATTTTCATTGTCAAATTTCATGAAAGTTAGTAAGTAGTTTAAGGGGTGTGTTATAGTTTGATGGCTTATGTTGGCTAATCAATAGCACAAATATGCTATACTTATGATAAGCACATCAATTAAAGCACTAATGACCATAAAAGAGAGATTATGATTTCATATGTGTTGAACTACATAATCTAGATAGTGGATTTATCTCTAAATTGTCATTTAACTCTCATATTTTTATCTATTTTCTTTTGCTAGTTTGTTAGTTTTCTCATTTTTCTAGCTTAACAATCTCTCGACTTTGGTATAATTTGATTGAATAGAATTTTAAAATCATCAATTCCCTGTGGATCGACCCGTACTCGCCACGTACTTCAATAGTACGCCGTGCGCTTGCGGTTATATTTTTAATTTAAATTCGTTCGACGGTTTTCTAAACCGATAAAATTCCGTCGACGAACAAGTTTTTGGCACCGTTGCCGGGGAATTTTGTTTTGATTTTATTTTCTATTCTTCGAATTATTTTCTTTTGATTTCATTGTGTGTTTTATTTTGTGTTTGTTTACATTTAAAAAAAATTGTTGTGAAAACTTTGTTTTCAATTGTTGTGTGCTTGTTTTTCTTGTTTTCTTTTGCATTTGCATTGCACTTCTTTCTTAAAAAAATAAAAAAAAAACATTTTCTTGTTCATTTGATTAATTATTGTTCTCTATGGTGGTGTTTGCTTCTATTTCAACTTCCTTCATTTAAGCTTGCAATTCTGTTTTATTATTTTCTGTTACCTTCTAAACTCTTTCATATTCTCCGTTCACTTCATTCCATTCACTCTGTTCATTTTATTATGCTTGTCTATTTTCATTTCATTAAAAAAACTCTTCAGTTTTCACTTGAAATGGTGCATTGCTTAGTTCTCTGTTACAAAAACTTGTGATTACATCCTACATTGCTTTCCGATTTCACCATAACTTCACAACAACTTCTCTGCACCCTCACCGCCTAATTCAAATTCTGATCACCAAGCCCATCAAACTCCACCAAAACATCCACAACCATTTGCCTGCCTTCATCCACCATACTGCCAGAACCATATCCCCGACTTCCCATCAACATACACTTGCCATCCCATCTTCCCGCTTTTCTGCAAACACTCCATAACATCACACACCACATTACACATACAATCTCCAAACATACCCAGTCAACCTCCCCTGTCCTTCCTCTACCTTCCTTCAAACACCACAGTTCACATACCTGACCGCCACTACGTCACCTCTGCACACAGTCCACTCCATCAAATACACTTCACACTTCCACCAGAAACTATGCCACTGCCCACTGCCCTGTACATTTCCTACGTACCATACATACCAAATACAACCGCACAGTGCTCCTCCATTCATACTGCCCATCATATCATCACCTACCCTACACAACTTTCATCCCATCCTTACCTATCTCTAACCATTCATCTACACAAAACTGCTACGAGTTGCCTCCTGCACATTCACAGTTGCCATTGTTGTCACATTTTCATGTCCATCCAACTTCAACTCTCACAACACTCAACATACATCGCAACCTCATCTACATAAACTTCAGAACACCCTCAATCCCACTGACATTGTACATATACACACTAGCCTCTGTCTCCACTTCTAATCAACACTTTCAAAACATCAACTATTACCATCTTCTGCCTGCATATCACTTCCTATCACATATCCAAACATCCCCATTACCACTGCACTCCTCTACCCCCCTTTAACCACCTTCAGACCACACTTCATCTTCCATCACAACAGTCATAACAAACTACCACCAGCCTACCACTTTATACCCACCACTGCATTGATACATAATCACCTATTTCTACACGACCACAGTCAAGAGCAAATTCCTCATTCTACAATAATCACCATCAAACAATCCACTGTCCTCTGATCATATCATCCACCATCAATTGATTACTGCACTTCTGATGCAACTGCATCTCACTGCCTCATTCTCTATTGCTACCACTTTCAACTGTACACCCGGAAAAAAAATCAGTGACAAAAAAAATCAGTTGCCGAAAAAAAAACTATCGCAAAGCCACTCTCCGCTCATCAAATTTCTGTCACCAGTACAAGCCACTGTAATCCACCATCTACATCACCGCGACAACCTCCCACCGAACTCCATCACTTGAACCCCCTTTGCCGAACCAAACGATTTCAGCAAACAATCACATCGAACTCAACTCCAGACCAAACTCACCAGTAACCAATCTCGTTCGCCGTCCCCAATTTTGTGGCCATCACAATCGAACTCCATAATTCGATAACTCTGACCAGAGCAGCGCCTTCACCTCCTATCGTTCAACTTCAAACTGCCTATACGCTTTATCGGCCAACCACCTTGAATCGAGAAAAAGCTATCAACCGACCTCACTCAAATTACTGTAACCCGAAGCAATTCATCGACTTTTGGAAACTAAATTTTGAGTGGAACTCGAATGGAATTTTGATTGGGAATTTTGTTTTGGAGTTTTTAAGAATTTGGTTGTGGAATTTCTTTTCTAAAGTTCGTATCAGGCTAGTCGAATGAATAATGTCTGGGAGCAATGTGTAGGATGAATGTTTTGTAAGTGGGTCGGGTTTGTTTATTATTAGTATTATAATTTTTGTTTACTATTTTAACCATCTTTCCTTTTGTTCTGCCTTCCTTTTAAAACACAAATTTTTTTTAAAGTAAAACTCTACTTTTAAGTTTCCTTTCAAAAAATATTACAATTTCAAAAAATAAGGGGTTGTTTTGAATTTATTTTCAGTTAGTTTGTTCTAGTTTTTCGTTTTTCTTTGATATATATATATAATCTGTGTATATACCTTTGGTTATTACTTTTCAGGTTGCCAAAGCAGATAGGAAAAGTGCTTGCTTCGATGTGCTTGCCAAAAAATAATAATTGCCTGCTTGCTTATAAATAACTTTTGTTGCTTTTTACTCCTATTTATTGTTTTTAATTTCTTGCATTATTGATTGCTTGCATTTGCATTTGTATATAAAAAAATAAAAAAAAACATCAAAAATAAAAAAAACAAAAATCCATTCATAGTTGCATTGTTAATACACGTTTAATTTCTGCTTTGCATTTCATCCTAGAATTTGTTAATAATAACGGTTAGACATCGATAGCTCTTAATTGTATATTTGCAAGTTGTCTTCTTTAAACAATTTAATTTCTTGGTGTCTAGGCTACGGTAGAGTAATAACCATTTATAAATATTACGGTGGTTCGTAAATATTATAGTGGTTGTTCCTCTGAAGGTACTTAAACCTTCGGCTGCATTGCTACGGTGATTCGTGGTGCATCGATAACTCATGTCCGTTACCTGGCTGAGAACTATCTTGTTTATTTAAGACAATTTGTAATTATACAATTTTGGGTTAACTTAATTAACCCTTGCAGTTGCATTAGATCATGCATATTTTTTTTAAAAAAATTTCAAAATTCAAAACTAAAAAAAATTGTAAATATTCCCTTTCTTTTTCTTTGAAATTATTTTCCTTTTCCTTTGAAATTTCAAAAATCCAAAAAAAAACAAAAAAAAATCAATTTCCATTTTGAAAAATAAATTCCTTTTTGTAAATATTTTTCCTTTGAAAAATTCAAAAATATTCTTGAAAATGTCAGAATTTCCAAATTCATATGAATTTTACGATAGTTGTGGAAATCAATATAATCCATATACTTTCACTCCAATTTCGTATGGATATTTTAACAACAACTATGGTTTCAATGATTCGAATTTTGAACAACAAATTTTTCAAAACGATGACCAACCCTCGAATCTCGAAAATAGCATTTCATCTCTACTTGAAATCTCTACACAACAAAATCAAATGATAAATGATTTGTGTAATTCATATTTGTGTAACAACTTGAGTCAAGGATTTCAAAATTTGAATTCAATTCAAAATTCAAATGATTTCGAGTATAACCCATGCCAATTCAATTTCGAGCTTCAAAATGAATTTCAGATTCAAAATGAAAATGTGAACAAATTTTTAAATAATTATGGCTATGGGAATAATCTCGACCACGATACAATTGAAAACTTTGGTTATCAACAAATTCAAAGTGAAAATTTTCAAACTAATAATCATGAATTTGACTTTGTTGAGCAAATGGAAAAAGATAACGGGGATTTATTACTTGAAAAATATAAAACTTTTCGTGAAAATCATAATCAAATCTCAACTTGTAAAGAATCAAATAATAATCCACCGTTTATCGAAATTGACGATTCTTGTTCTCAACAAATCCAAATCGAAAATTTTCAAGTTAATAATCACAAATTTGACTTTGTTGAACAAATGAATGAAATGTACAATGATCACATGGATTTGGTGTTCGAAACATATTTGAATCAATGTGATAAACATACTCAAATCCCAACGTGTGACGAGTCAAGCGATAATCCATCTTTTACCCAAATCGACAATTTTCAAATAACAACTTTTGAAATTGAAAATGATGATCTTAATGAAGTTGTTGAAAATTTGGTAATTGAGTTGGATTTCAATTATTTTGAGGGTGAGAAACTCGATTTAAATTTCGATCTTCCTTTTTCTGAAAATTTGAATACAACAACTTTGAATTTTGAACTTGATTTATGCAATAAAGTTGTTGATAATCCAACAAAGGAAGTCGAATTTAACGAACACGAGTTTTATGGACTTTTTGAAAACGAGTCGCTAAACTCTGAAGGGGACGATTTGAATCATCATTTTGATTTTGAAATAAATGAAGAACTTGAATTTCAATTTGGTGAAAATAAACTTGAACTTCAACCAATTGTTTTATTGACCCCAAAAATCATCGAAAATAAAACAACTCGTACGATTGCCCGTTGTAAGAAGCTCATATAACAACGCACATTGCCCGTTGCAAAATAAATGCAAATTTAAAAAAAAAATACAGAAGCATCCATGCAATACATCCATACTAATACTAAATATTGTCGTAAAATAATTAAAATCACATACAAAAAGACTAAAAGCTAGAGTTATAGAATATACAACCCAAACCATTTCCAATCACACACCAGTCTAGCCACTTCATACAATTCCACCTCAACTTCATAACCAGACATTCCGCTTGAGTGCCAATACAACCACTAACCAACTACAATTGACTTCATCTACTGCACATCATCCCACTTCATACAACATACGACCCAAATCATTCCCACTGTTGTTCTGTAACATATCACCACTACTATTCTGTCACTTCTTCCAAACCACACTGTGCCATCAACAATCCTTTGCCAACATCCACCACCAACATTTCAGATAACAAAAAAAAACATCTTCTGCCATAAAAAATTATGCCTAATGCACAACCCCCTACACAACTCTCCAGCTATAGCACCGCACATTCAACTCACATATTACATATCACCACCATATCAGTGCAACTTAACCATATCAGTGCAACTTCAAATACAGTCTTCGCAACAACTACCATTGCCTTCATTTCACTGCTCCTCCCAATCAAGACTGTCACCACTAGGGCTGGGTATTATTCCGATTTTCTGGTTTTCCATCAATTTCCTTTCGTCTATTTCCGAAATTTCCGGTTTCCGTCTTTTTCCGAAAAAATAATTTCGGAAGGAATTCCTTTCAATAGATAGCGGAAATAGTTGGAAATTTTTCGTAATTTCCATCGAAACTCCTATTTCCTTCCGAGGCTTTCTTAGTTGGGCCAAATCTGTTTAATTGTCAGTTTAATTGTACGTACATTCTCAAATCGACTACCTCATTCAACCATCATCAAAAAAACTCCAACCCTAGTCCTCTCTTCTCCTCTCAACCACAAAACCCTAACCCAAATTGACCTCGACTGCTTGATTCATCCATTAGAAATTAGCCTTTCAGGTACATCACTAACTTCAATTTCATTTTCCCCCTCATTTTTGTACGTATATGTTAACATATGGAATTTATTATGTTTGGTGGAATTTATTATGTTTGATGGTAATTGTTTTCTTTGAAAAAGCGAGAAAGATCAACTGTCATTTGGATTAAGAAAAGAAATTAGAAGACAAAGTCTTTACACTCTCGTTTCTTTTCTTTCTTCCATGACAATCTATTATTTGCGTTTATTTTCTTGTTTCAAGGATCTCTCTTGGTTTTCATAATTCATGATTAGTGTTTGAGAATATAATTTAGTTTCTTAATCTTTACTGGTTAATTTGTTTAAGTTTCATAATTTACTAGTTTTTTTTCAAGTCCAAAGAATAGTATTTTCTTATTTGGTTGAGTTTTGTAGGTCAAAATGGTAGGTACGTTAATGAATAAAGCAGAGAGGGTTACAGGTTACTGATGCTTCTTTCACAGTTGATTATGACACAGGAAAAACTGACATCAAAATTGGTATTTTCAGTATTTCTTGTGATTTTTTTCTGTTGAAGATTTAGTATTTATTTTTGGTCCCTTCTTGTTATTTACTTCAAATCTTTTTCCCATGAGAATGTGTTTATTTAGCAATCAGTACCAAAAATTGCTTAAATGTACACTACAACAACAAATACCAGTTTATTGTTTCGCTGAAATGTGAAGTGTTCATATATACTCTGGCTTTATGGATTGGAAGTACAAAACAGTTTTCACCCATGGAAATTTTAATTAACAGTATACATTGACTGGATAGCTTAGTGGCGATAAACAAATCTATCGCTGCTCTATAATTGACTATCATTTTCCTCATACTGAATATTCATTCATCATATGGTCTTTGGATCAAAAACAGTAAAAATATTTTCCATGTACCGAATTGTATTCATGGCAATCCATATTTTATTTATAGCATAAATCATTAAACATATTTAATCAAGCATATGACGATAAACCAGATCAGATGTGAGCTGATATGATGTTATTCTACTCGCTTTCAGCTATTTATCTAAGAGTCCAGGCACCAACAGTAATAATCGGATGTTGAGAGCTCCAATAATGAATTTGGAGTCATGCTTTCGAGTTCTCTTTGCCTCCATGTTGCAAAATTATTGCGATTTTGCCCATCTGCTGACCCCGACGAGTTATCTTGTCTGTGAGCCTGTGACCTCATTTTAAAGTAGAGCCTCATTTCAGCAAAACAATAAACTGGTCCCTTCCATTTTTCACCTTGGTAATGGATGTACCATTGTCATAAAAAAAATGAAGTGACTATATACATCAGTGCAGTGTTAAAATCAGCTTGGCGCTCATACATGCTGTAAGTAGCTACATGATATATCTGTATAATCAGCTTCATGCCCAAATAATCTGCTACATGCTCATATTATTAGCTTGACCAGGTTAACTAAAAAACAACATGATTCAAGGTATGTGTTTGCTTTTTATCCTCTTTTGAATTATTCCATCTTGAAAATTCATGTTGTTTATAAATACTTTGTTTGTACATAATGATACATAAACGTCCGTTACGCTATGCAAAATAAAACCATTAATGGTATTTCCCTTACTCAAGTCCACGTTATTAATGGTATTTTATAAAAATGAACCCAAATAGGAATGTTTCTCAGTTGCTTTTGCGCATCACCAAAGGAGGGATTCCATGGCATTATATGTTTCAACCAAACACATTAATAAAAGTGTTCATTTCCATTAATCCTCACTAGTTAATAATTAACTAAAAAAACATACACGATACTTGATTTTAGTAGTACAAAACAAGTTATGACTCACTTGTTGTTAAAGTTATGAAACATTTTGTTTACAGTTATAATTTCTGAACCTATGAGCTATGTGCCCTTTTGTCAGCCGGACTTTATTGTTGAAGTAGCAAGTTATGATTTTTGAACTTGCTACTTATAGAGGTAATATCTTGTTTTGGAAACAAATATCACAATTGTCAGATGGAATTTATGGATGAATGGAAAGAAAAATTAAGTCCATATATATCATAAGTTGAATAAAAACCAACAGCTAACATATATAATAGAAATGGCTTGACATACATGGAACTAAATTTTAATATCATATTCTGACCTCTTGTTTGACCATAATAATAGTATAACTAGCATGCATGCAAGTTCTTTAGACAGTAGCAACACATATATTGAAGTTCGTGCATGCTCATTCATAGTCATTCTGATGTGTTTATATTCCTTTATCATTTTGTTATTGAAGCATGATGAAGAGAACTCTTAGCAAGGAAGGATAAACAGTACTGGAATTAGCTGCATTTTTGAATGTTTAATGATACTGGAATGAAGACAACTCTTTGCTGCATGCTGCTCTTAAAAATGTATTATGTTATTACTAGTTCATAGTTAAATTCAGTTTAAATTATTACTAGTTTTGTATTCATACTTCCCTTATGAAACAGATTATGAATTTGATTTATGGTTTGTTGTTTGTTACTAGTTTTGCTGCTTGTTTAAATTATTATTAATTTTGCTGTTTGTTTCTGTTTTGTCGAAATCAATTTGATTTACGATTAGTCTATGAATTCATGTATTCTGTTAACGTTCAATTCAATGTTGATCCACGGTTGCACTAATGCTTGTTCCATTTTTTACGTCTAAAAGATTCACCTTGGAAAACTGGAATTCCACATTTCCTTCCGTTTCTTTTGGTTTTCGCCAAATGGAATTCCGGGCTTAGCGGTATGGAATACAAAACATGTAATATTGTTCCGTCAAGGACCGGAAGAAACGGAAAATGTCTCGGTTGGAAAGGAAATTTTCCATTCCCACCCCTAGTCACCACAACCAAACCCCTCCATCATCATAACAGCAGCCACTCCCTATCGACAATTCACTGCCACGGCAAACAAATTACCATTCACCTTTGAAACCACACTTCAACACCAAACTTCCAACCACTAACAACTCTTATACAAAATCATTCCCCTTACAACAACAAAACCATAAAACCCATACAACTTGCAAAAATGAGAAGGCAGGAAACTAGACAACATAAGCAGCAATATCCAACTGAAATAGACAAAAGTCAAATTTCAGGAATGTATTGTCACTTTTATTAGGTACAAAGCTACTCTGTTTCTGCTGTCTCCTCAAGAAGGAATTGCGCTTGCACTTTTTTCACTGAGAAAACCTACAAAATCAAACGGAAATTTTTAGAAGAAAATAAAAAGGGCCACATTGCCGCTTACCCTAACTCAGAAAGCTTAAGGTGAGCCTCGGCATAGTCAGCAAAGAAAGCATCCTCATCCTGAGATCAACATATTAATGAGATGATCATATCAGAATGTGCAGTCAATATAATAAGAAATCTAAGGTACTCACTCTAAATAACTTAAATTTGGATAAATAAATACATATAACTGTTATAAATTACTAATGGCTAATAATAATAAAAACAAGAAAAGTTAATATGTCAAAGTACATACTGCAGCATATTTCTCTACAAGAGGATCGAAGACAGGATCAGAGAGAAGAGCCTTGTCTGATGGTAGTTGAAGAAGACCTTCCTTCTCACCACTAAGAAGCTCCCTATTACAACAACACACATATATAAGTAGGTAGATATGCAAGAGTTAAATGTATTTACCGCAAAAGGCAATAAGACAAAGTGTGTAACTTATCTATCGAATGGTCATAACAAAATAAGTGCCTAAACTTCAAAAGTAATTGACAAATTGACTGAATAATATCCATGTTTCTGCCTCTCTACCCACCTATTCTCTATAAACAAACATTCACAGTTGTGTAAGGCCTTACATAAAGGTTGACTAACCATGAAAACTAACTATACGCTACAATAACTAATATAGCAAAAAAAGAGGTCAAACCTATTAGAGAATATAGTGCTGAATTGTAAACGAGAAAGTGTATTTTGTATTTCAGAGAATGAAAAGTATATATATTACATTACGTGTTACAAGCTTATGTAGACTTGTATATAACGGTTCCAAAAATAAAGATACTTGGGCTTTTGGCCTTCTCTGCTTACTCATACCCGATTATAGTTATAGTGAATATATCTATAGGCTGTGAGCATCTATTCATTATCTCTATTAAAACCAACCTCAAATCGGCCGATAGCCTTTAAAGTTCAGTATTATAACTACGTTCTTAATCACAATAATACTCTTTGCATTTTACCTCAGATTGTCTGATCCTACTGTTAACCATGTGGATAGAAAGTAAATTAACCACCAGTAACACCATAGCAAAACAAACACCTGAAAACATCCAGTAATATTCAAGCAAATATATATTACACACTACATATATTCGAGCAACATAAGACGATCAATCAATTATTAGCACTACCAGGAAGAAGTTTCCTAGATGAAAAAGCAGTAGACTCAGTTGTGCCAAACCTAGCTGCTACAGGGATGATTCTAGAAGGCGAAAGAACCTCCACAATCGACATATTATACGAATCAGTCCCAAGACGACTCTGCAGCCAGCCTCTTCCTCCTGAAAATCCATCACTCACAACATAATAGTTTTTGAACCCCAAACTTGTCAGTGTCTTTTCCACATCTCCATATCTAAAATGTACATCAAAAGCTACAAATTATTTCAAAAAAATATGACAGTTTCTGTATATATGAGATACTTGACAAAAAATGATACATTATACTTAAAATTGACTTACGAGTCAAGTATTACAATGTTAGAGCCTTTGTTTATCTTTTTCAGGTAAGAGATCTTCAATGCAGCAATCTTGTTCTTAGCATTGGATGGAAAACGAGGAATTCCTGTCTTATTCTTGTCTTTCTCCAATCTTATATCGATCAAAAAGTAGTTTTGTGCCGATACCAAATCAAGCGCCTGAGGTGGACTCAGACTACCTAGCATATGTAGTAACACTTGAAATCTTACTAATATTGTGAATAGATAGCTTGCAACTCAAGCAAACAAGAATATCAGAACAATATCTTCTATAAAAGGAGAATAATGATACCTTTATAACCACGAAAATTGAAATAAAGCAATGACCAAAAAGGAGGAAAAGAAGGTAAGCCAAGAATAAAGCTCCAGCCGATACTACAACAACCGAAGGATCCGATGATGCAATTGTTTCCACAGTTGCAAAAGCAATAGGCTTTGCTCCTTCTATAATTTTTGGAGTCTGGCGTGCTACCGTCTATCATAATTGTAGTTTGATCAGCAAGTATTCTAATATATATAATAAGCCAGTAAAAATAAAAATAAGTTAGGAAGAATACAGATGCAGTAGAGGTAAAAGGAGTAGTATCAACTCCAGCTTCCTGAAGTGCTTCCAGCGCTTGCTGTGTTGCTTTAGAAAAAAGCGGAGAAGTGATCTTCAAAGCTGCTTGACCAGTGCTTTGGAGTACAGGTAGAGCGACATCTGCTGCCGGTTTCAGGGTATCATAAACTACTTATAGCTATGCTTTAATTGCAGTGGGATCCCATAAAGGGATGGCTTGCTTATTAAATCATGATGTTCGCTATTTGAGATGGATAGATTGTCATGATCGGCAGCATCAAAGACATACCTGAAAAGAGAATAATAGTTACGCTTATAACTATGCTTTAATTGCAAATAATATGCTCGTAAAAAAAATTTAAGCTTATTAACTGTAGTGTGCCTTTGGAAAATAAATTATCTATGCAATGAATGTAACAGACTATTTTGGCTAATTGAACTTTCGGGGTGTTGTCACATTTAAATTTATATGTTTGTTCAACATGTTTTGAACAGTTGATATGGATGATGGAAAGAAAGTCATGCAGCTAGAATTGAGTATATTTCTAAACTTTTAGCATAACCATTGATAAATTTAAAAGACATGTCATCTTTGATTTTATTTACTGAGTTCAATCTTTCTATTCATGTAGATTAAGCAAACTGTTCCCTTAAATAGAGATACGGTATATATTATTACAAGTACAACTAAGTAACCTAAGAATAGTAATCCAAAACCGACTTGATCAAACTCCAAAATAATGCATCAAACAAAGGAAATACATGCATAATTAAACTTGACTTATTAAAAAACGATTGTCAATATCTGATAATGATTCTAGAATTCAACTCTACACATGAAATAAACAGGAATTAGACATCCCAAAGAACAAACAGTTATTGAGATATGTAACAAGATGACATATATATCATAAACACGGATGAAACTATCAACTTTTATGTCGAAGATCATAGGTAACAGTTTTAAGGAATTTGGTTGTTAAACCAAAGGCCTTTATTTCAGAAAAGAAAAAAGACATACTTAACCATTTTATTTAAAGAACCAATTTTGAAATCATTTAACCATCAAGAGATTTTTCAGAGTAGGAACCTTCCATGCGAAGGGTAGCATGAACATAAAGATAAGAGATATCACCAGTAAGTGGTAAACTCGTCATGTATATTAAATGTACATAAGCATCATAAGGCAAAGTAATAAACAAGAAAATTTACGACCTCCTGAAGTTATCACCTTCTTCGGCTTCTGGACCTCCATCTTTGGGTAAGAGTTCAGGTGCCCCATACCACTTTCTCAATTTTGGTCCACCTTCAGTATTTAGTCTTATTATAACATATATTTCATTGGGTAGTAAGATCACGCCTTGTTTATCTAGGTAAATTTTTACACATTTCTATATTTTTGTAATACAACCAATACCCAGGACACATATATCATTTGTAACCCTTACTTGTAGAGTATGCAATGGTCGAATCCATCTGCACATTGCTCTATGGGGCAACAGATGAGTTTCGACACACTAACAAAAAAAAATTCTTTGTTATCTGCTACCAAACTTATATATGGACCACTTCAACTTTCTTAATTTTCCCCTTGTGGAACTCTTCTTTCAGACCAAAGCCTGATTCCCACATAATGTAAAACTCTGTTGAATCATAGAGATGGACCAATCCAACGTGGTTCATATTGAGCTGAAGCTTTACAACATTGTTCACAATGAGTTGAACCAATAGCATGCAAATTTACCCTTCCAGTGAAAGAACACTGATACTTTGATACTAAAAGACACTGTCACATGTAACTTGTTTTACGCCAATACATTCAAACATTTAGTTTGAGAATTGATAGAAAACAAACAATTAACACACTGCATAACTTTGATTACTCAGGCTAATTTAGAACAATAACTGGTAAGCCCAATCCAATATACATCCCTAATCAAATTTCCTTTCTTAATTAACAACACATAGTCACAATTAGCGCTGAGAAGATCGATGTGCGTGTTTGTAAATGCGTTGCATAAGTGCAAAGTAATTACCTAAACTTTCATCGATTCGATTCAGTCATAAGAATCAACTGTAATTTTACAAAAAGTACATAAATTTATTTCAGCTGATCAAATCATAATAAACAAAATAAATAAATGACCTTCGATATAATCAAGGATTCGATCAGTGAAGCTTGTTTCTTTTTTCTTGGATGAATAGCATCGAAATTGACCGCGATACTGGTGAGAAAGTGAAGAAAGAATTTGAGGAGAAGGAGGGAGAACTACAGATGAGAGATGATGAAGAGGAAGGAGAAGAGCCATTCAAATTCAAAGCGATTACTGATTTCGGCAACAAGGCCCATTCACATGCCGAAGTGAACGATTGATGAAGGGCTTGCAACCCGTACATCATTTCGTGAAAGGGTTTAGTGAAGGATTGATGAAGGGATTGGGATTAGCTGGGAATTGAGTAGAGATGGCAAGATCTAGAGAATGGAAGAGGGATTGAATGTGGATTTAGGATTTAGGGATTTGAGAAATAGAAACGAAAATGAAATGGGAAGAAAGAGGATGAGGCGTGAAGCAACGATTGGAGCCAAAATATTTAGCACCGCGGAAAAGTTTGGAACCAAATATTTAGATATCTGTTACAACGGCCACATATGGACCGTTGTAGAAAACTGATGTGTATTACAACGGGTTTGAAAAAACCGTTGTAATATGTACCTATTACAACGGGTTATTTTTAACCGTTGTGATATGCGCTGCAAACTGACGTCTATTACAACGGGCTTGAAAAAAACATTGTAATATGTACCTATTACAACGGTTTTTTTTTACCGTTGTAAAATCGCTGTTGTAATAGTCTCTTTTTGTTATACTGTAAGAGGATTACCATGCATAAGCCATCCTAATCTAGTGTGCAAAGGATGTTTACTTGGAAAGCAATTCAAAATGGGCATTCCAAAGGAGTTATACTCAAGAGCTAAAAAGCCGTTGGAACTCATACATACGGATGTGTGTGGTCTGATCAAGCCAAGTTCACTTGGTAAGAGTAACTATTTCCTTCTTTTCATCGATGATTTTTAAAGAAAAACATGGATGTATTTTTTGAAGGAGAATCAGAGGTTTTTGAAAACTTTAAGAAGTTCAAGGCCCAAGTTGAGAAGGAAAGTGATCTTGTGATTAAAGCCATGAGATCTGACCATGGAGGAGAGTTCATGTCAAAAGAATTCCTAAAGCATTGTGAAAATAATGAAATCAAACGACAGCTGACAGTGCCTAGATCCCCCCAGCAAAATGGAGTAGCAGAGAGGAAGAATAGGACAATTCTTAAGATGGCAAGGAGAATGCATAAAAGTAAAAGGCTGCCAAAGGAATTTTGGGCGGAAGCTATGGCATGTGCGGTTTATTTATCAAACTGATCTCCAACAGAAGTGTGTGGGGAAAGACACCATAAGAAGTATGGAGAGGAAGGAAGCCTGGTAGTTCTCATCTAAGAGTCTATGGAAGCATAGCTCATGTACATATACCGGACGAGAAGTGAAGCAAATTGGATGACAAAAGTGAGAAGTATATTTTCATTGGTTACGATACCAACTCCAAAGGCTATAAGCCTTACAATTCCGATACAAGAAAGATAATAATTAGTCGAGATATTGTGTTCGATGAAGAAGGAGAATGTGAATGGAGATCACATAATGACAGTTACAACTTCTTTCCATATCTTAAAGGAGATGAAATGCAACAACCAAGGATCGAACAATCAAGTGAGGAGCCCACTTCCACACTAGCTTCCCCAACCACAAGTTGTCAAGAAGATGAGAGCTCAAGTGAAAGGGCTCCATGCTTTAAAAGCCTTCAAGAAATTTACGAGGTAATAGAAAATCAAGACAATTTTACTCTCTTTTGTCTATTTTTGAATTGTGAGCCTATAAACTTTCAAGTATCTTTGCAAAAGAAGAATTGGAAAAATGCTATGGACGAAGAAATCAAGGCCATCAAGAAGAATGACGCATGGGAGTTAGCTTCACTTCCAAAAGAACACAAGGAAATTGGTGTGAAGTGGGTGTACAAAGCAAAGAAAAATGCCAAAGGAGAAGTCGAAAGATATAAGGCCAGATTGGTGGTAAAAGGCTATAGTCAAAGAGCTGGCATTGACTATGATGAGGTATTCGCTCCAGTCGCTCGACTAGAAACTGTTAGACTAATAATTTCTTTAGCAGCTCAAAACAATTGGAAGATACATCAAATGAATTTGAAATCTGTCTTCCTAAATGGAGTTATTGAAGAAAAAATTTATATCGAGCAACCACAAGGCTACGAAGTCAAGGGAGAAGAAGACAAGGTCTTGAAGCTAAAGAAGGCACTTTATAGGTTGAAACAAGCTCCAAGAGCTTGGAATGCTCGAATTGATAAGTACCTCCAAGAAAGAAACTTCATCAAATGTCCATGTGAGCATGCACTCTATATTAAAATCCAAAATGGTGATACATTGATTGTATGCTTGTATGTAGATGACTTGATCTTCACAGGTAGCAATCCAAGCATGTTTAAAGAGTTTAAGAAAGAGATGACGAAGGAGTTTGAGATGACTGATATTGGACTCATGTCTTATTACCTTGGCATTGAAGTAAAACAAGAAGATAAAGGCATCCTAATCACTCAAGAAGGTTATGCTAAGGAAGTATTGAGGAAGTTCAAGATGGATGACTCTAACCCAGTTTGCACGCTGATTAAATATGGAATCAAGTTATCAAGGCATGAGGAAGGAGAAAAGTGGACTCAAAACTATTCAAGAGTTTGATTGGAAGCTTGCGATATTTAACGTGCACAAGACCTAACATTCTATATGTGGTAGGAGTTGTGAGTCGATACATGGAGAATCCAACAACAACTCATTTGAAGGCAGCAAAGTGGATTCTTCGCTATGTTAAAGGCATAACAAACTTTGGCTTGTACTACTCTGTTTCTGATAATTACGTGCTTGTTGGATCTAGCGATAGTGATTGAAGTGGAGATATGGATGACCGAAAAAGCACTAGTGGCTTCGTATTCTACATGGGAGACACAGTCTTCACTTGGATGTTGAAAAAACAGTCGGTTGTCACTCTTTCCACATGCGAAGCGGAGTATGTGGCTGCTACTTCATGTGTTTTTCATGCAATTTGATTACGAAATCTGCTAAAGGAGTTGAAATTACCACAAGAGGAGCCGACCAAAATTTCGTGGACAACAAGTCAGCAATTGATTTGGCAAAAAATCCAGTCTTTCATAATCGAAACAAGCATATTGATACATGCTATCACTATATTAGAGAGTGAGTCGCCAAAAAGGATGTGCAACTAGAGTACGTGAAGACGCATGATCAAGTAGCTGATATCTTCACCAAGCCTCTTAAGCATGAGAATTTTGTCAGGTTGAGGAATCTACTTGGAGTCACAAATCAAGTTTAAAAGGGGTGTTGAAATATTAAAATTGATTTGCTATGGTTAATTTCTAGAAGCTTCTTATTATTATAGTTTCTAGAGTCTTCTTGCATTTACTGTAGTTTGTTGAAAGCTCTTGAATTTTCTAGTAGAAATAAGAATTATGTATGCAGTCATGTTTCTAGAATTATTTAGAGGGTCATATTTTTAGAATAATCTATGGAGTTCTATAAATAAAATAACTCTTTCATCATTTTGTATCAAACAATCAAGCAAGAAATCTATCATCAATAAAAGAAAAGTTTTCAACAACAAAAAAACATCTTTCTTATATTCTCTACCACTTTCTCATAAAAAATATTAAAAAGGCTGAACAATTAACTTGTGTACAAAGATGTAATTTTATCAAACAGATGTAGGCATGACGGGTCAGAATATGTTGTATCCAAACAATCGTAATGAATCAAACGGGTTTGCATCGGGTCAAGAACCATACCAAATTTATTAGTCCAAGTCTACGGCTGCCCTAGTACATAGAACATGCCAACTTTTTATGTATGACCCAACACCGACCAAAACATATGCTAAAGGAAATAAAATGATTAGGCATGACATTAATTTACCTAATTTCGGCATGATGCCCAATAAGTGCTTCATGGGTTTCGAGCCCAAGGTTGTATGGTTTTGAGCCGAAAGCATCTGCTTACCTACTCACCTCCTTTTAACGGACTATATAATGGTCTGGAAAAATATGCAGAGAACTAAACTTCTAAGATACTAGAAGCCATGAAATTTTCTGATCATAGCAATTTTCACACCAATTGTCCTCAATGAAATAGACAATTAACTTCAGCTTTCATTGACCATATAATATACAATTAGCTCGGTAATATATCCAAGACGCATAATTTTACTGAATTCAGGTACATTTTATGCATGCTGGATACATGCTGCAAGAATGTTCATATTGAGTGTATAAAATTATCATATAATAGACAGGATGAAAAGAACCGAATCTAGCTTATCATTATTACCTCATTTTTATATAAAATTATCATATAGCGAGATGTTCTCTCAAGACTTTAGCTGAATCTAATAAAAAATTAAAATAAAACACCAAAGGCACTTTCCATCCTATTTTCAGAGGAAAAAATTCTCGTTTACTTTTGAACCCTGCATTTATCAGACAAAATGCAGTACAAATATGTTCGTAAACATACAAGTAAAAATATGAAACTAGTCGCATCTGAGACTGCTTGCAATTCTACTAGTTTGAAACCTGGACTGCTTTCTCACAGAAAACAAATGCATATCAATTATTAATTATCAACTAATAGATAACATAAAAAGGCTAGGAGGTGAAATGTTATAGTATGTTATTAATTATCAACTAACAGATAACAGAAAACAAATGCATATATATGTCACATCTTGGTTTGTACATATTATGATATATTACTTTGATTTTTGGTTTGTACTTTGATGGTATTGGTTGGATATTTTGTTTGTATTGTGAAGATATTGTTAGATAATATTTATGATATTATTATGTTGGGTAATATGTATTGTATTGAGATGATAGTGAGATTATATTGTGATGATATTTGGTAATTGGTATTGTAATGATAGCGAGATGAATATATATTCTACATATTTGAACGTGTGATTGAGGTTAGAAATACAGCAAAAATGCTGCAAATTTGTTTCAGGTGTGGCGCCGGTAAAACGTCGATAGAGAGATGGAAAATATGAATTTGACAATTTAGCCAGGTGTCGACAGGACATCGATTACGCGTCGTTAAAGTGTCGGAAAATTCAAGTCATACAATTTCAATTGTGGTAGATAGGGCATTCTAATAGCGTCAGAAACGTGGCGTCGATAAAGCATGCTAAGTAACCTATGCAAGACGTCTACATGGTGTCGAAAAAAAAATTTCGACCTTAAATTTCCTGGCGTCCTATTTGGCATCGACGTGACGTCGATAAGTCCTATACCGACGCCATTTTGACGTCAGTAAAGTATTGTGTTTTTGTAGTATGCATGTATGGGGTCACCGTCTTATAGTCCACCTCAGTTAGTTCTCGTCTTGCTTAGACCGCCTTATTGGCAACATTCAGGGGCGAATCTATGTGTAGCGGAGGGGATCAGCTGTCCTCAAGTTTTCAGATTTTGGTAAAAGAACCAAATATTTATAAATTGACTCCTTTCAAACTATCAAAAGTTCAGCTTGCTTTCAGCCATTATCCATTTTCCTTCTTCTCAGAGAAACGTTGATCCCCTTTTGAATAAATGTCCACTAGTTAATGGTTAAAATTTTTAATTACAAGTGAAATTGATAAGTTAATTTAACAATTTTTAAAATTTTATTTATCTTAACTTTGCTTCTTTAATATGTGACCTTTGGAAAATATTTCTAGATTCGTCCGTGGCAACATGGTCAGGGATATCAAATGGTATGCACATATATCAAAATAACCGGAGTAGGGGTATGCTCGGGGGCGTTCGTAGGCATTTTTTGCCTGTTACCACGTGTCAAGATGCGGGACGTCCCACTCCCTGTTCGAACCGTTGGAAGGTGGAAATACGTTGGTGTCGGACGCGTATGGTCGTTTACCCCCAACGGCTCCTTTTCTTTCTTTCTACTCCCCCTTCTATATATTTCATCTTCATCGTCTCCGTCTTCACACTTCCAAACCAACAAATAACAATTTTTTATCCATCAATCCTTAAGGCTATTCAAGCATATTTTGCACTTTTGTCTATATATTTTTTCTCGGTACTTCGTAGTTTTGTATTTTCATAATGTCGAACCCAAAAGCTCCATGGACGTCCAACGCTGCTAGGATTATGCTAAAATCTGTTGTACAAGCATATGCTGCATGTGGTAACAATAAAAAAGAAGTGCACAAAACCACAGCGGAAAAGTTCAACCGAACTTAGAAAACATTCCATATATTGAACGGATAGACGATCAAAATCTAACATAAATACGATAGTCTTAGAAGAGAATGAGTTAAATGAGAAAGCTTGAGCAACAAAACTAGTTATGACTGGGATAATCGCTGTTACAGCTGACGAGGAATGGTGGAGTGACCGTGTAAAGATATTTTACATATTTATTTATTTTTTTGTAATGTTTTCCTTTTTTTTACTTGTACTAACTTGGAACGATTGTTTTGAAATATAAAAGAGGACCGATCGATAATTTGAAGTTGATGCAACAATTGTTTTATGAGACAATGCAACTGGACAAACATCATATATATCTACTGCTAACCAAAAACCACTGAAACAAACTCCTCCTTCTCTTACACGGACCCAGTTTGATAGAAAATGGGCTTTTAAAGGATTTTTTGTAGTCAATTTGATGAAACACAAATCCCAAATTTGAATTTACCAACTAATCCTCCATTGCAACAAACTCCACTTGTTGGTTCATCTTCTAGTACACGTAGTTTGAGAATACGTTGTGGAGAAGCTGATGAGATGCTATGTGATCGAATGCACGAAAGACAAATGAAAAAATCTTGTACGGACCAGACAGTCCGAACATTGGCACAGGAAATTCTATAAACTATGCAAATATGGCTGCTCGTATTCAATGTCTTGGAGAAGAAGGAGAATATGATTTTGGTGAAGCGATGATAATTGTTATGTAGCCCATGACAACTTGATCAAAAGTTGGTTGTTGTCGGCGATTGCGGAAACGGCATGCAAAAGAGTATCAAACATATCTGATTAACTAAGATGGTGCCAACAAATAGGATTAATAAAATTTTATTGTATTTTCTATGGATTGTATCGATGTATTTCTAAAGTATTTTAATTATTTTGAATGTATTTCGATTTTTGTACTGTTATTTCACTTTAATTAACTGCATATTACACAATAAAACAAGTAATTTATTAATTATAAATCAATTAAATTAAAAATCACATTTTAAATACTCTACCGATAGCACGTAAATGCATTCTTAATTAACTCAACTTTCCCACTTAAATGCTCCGTTCAGATTTCTCGTTATCGTTCGTTGAGAACAGACCGTTGGTAAGTATTGTCCAAAGCATCAATGTGTGTGAGCATTTTTCAGTTTTCTAAAACGTACTGCTACTCTGAAGCATTGAATTTGTGATCGAATGACCCAGAATATTTGACTTGCGGTCCTTAGGCATAAGGAACGCCATATTTTCCTTCTCCTTTGTCGACACCAACGGTACGGTTTGAAACAGAAGAAGAAAAATTCTTTTGCAAAGGCATATTTAAGGGTGAGTATAGGCTTTTTTGGGGGCTTTTAGTTCGATTATCCAGTTCGGTAATTTTGCTTTCATGGGGTACATAGAAAACGACACATAATACAAACCAGATTGTATGGCATAAAATCATACAGCAAGTTTCTGGTTGTACCCTTTGGAATTATCAAAGGGAAGCAATACAAATTAACTGCATTAACGTACAAATTGTTCTTATGCTCAAATCTTGAATTTTACTCGAAATAACCTATTTTTTACACTATTACTAGCGATTTTTGATGTGTAGGATTCTGTCCCAAAAGCTTTAGCTTGAATGTGTAGAACCTATCAAAATTAACTACAGATGGACATGTCAACGGATTTGGATTTTTCATATCTGTTCCACATCGAAGACTATTGTTGGATATCAAATATTAGTATCGCAGATAGTGGTCGGACATTGGATATTATCCAATATGCCTGTATCTAATAGATCAAAAGATATAATATGAAATTTTAGTTTAGCGTGTCATTCGTTGCACTAAGACAATTAGCAACAATGAACCTGTTCAGTTACTCTCTCTATTAGTTTTACAACGAAGGAACAGGCTCCGCAAGCAAAAGAAGAAAAACCACAGACTAGTTTTTAGAAAAAATTACAAAATAAATAACACGGCAATATTAAATAAACATTCAATTTGCAATAAAACGATAAAAACTAGAAAAGCTATAGTTGTCGTTGCCAAACGGGTCATATTGCAGTATATTTTAATAATATGCAATCTAAAGATTATTTCGAGAACGTAAACTATGTTTGGCGTACATCATATTATGGTAATATGTAGTCTTATTGCATCACGTTTTAATCAAAAGGAACGTTAGGAATGTTTGTCTGCTTGCTAACTAAATTGTGTGAAGTCAAAAAAATGAAAAACATATCTGTAATGTCTTTTTATATTTTTTTCAATGTTGTTAATTTTATTCTCTTCAATAATTTCTCCTTAAATCTTTCTATTTTCTTAACTTTTAAAAGCATAACATCATTAGTGTTTAACAAAAACTAATAAAGATATAGACCAATTTATTTATAATTATGTAATACAACGGTCGGTTTTTCATCGTTATGCGTTTATTTTTAAAATAATATAATCTAACTGTCGATTTTCCACCATTATGCATTTATTTTTAAATTATGTAATCTAACTTTCAATTTTCCACCGTTGTGCGATTTTTTTTTATAATTATGTAATTTAACGGTCAATTTTTTATCGTTATGCGACTTTTTTTGATTATGTAATCCAACGATCGATTCTTCTCTGTTACTGGTTATATTAGTTACCAAGTGGTTTGTATGGTTGTGATGAGGACATCACGCATTTAGACAAAGACTTGTTCAAACAGAAACATCATGCTGATACGTTGAGATTTCAAACAGATGTAATTTTTGGATTGAGGTTGTAAAGCTCAGTTTACTTTACTAATGAATAATCACCCTCCTTTGTATCATTGAATTATGGATATGTGCTTCCCAGAGATTGCGCAATTTTGAAAAGAATTTTCAATAAATTTGCTTTGACGTAGGATTTACAATAAATTTATGCGTTATGTAGATAGGTAAGCTTATCCATAAAGCAGGAAGTCAAAAATGGAAGTGGGGAACTAAATATGTAACCACGGATTAAACGAGCTTAACACTTATCAATCAACGTTCTTATGCATAGCCTAATATACAAGATAAGAGTCCTAGGTCCCTGTTTTTGATGTTGTTATACAAAAAGTCCCTGCAGAAATGAATTTGTAAATTTGGTCCCTATTTTTCAAAAATAAAAAAAAACAAAGCGTTTGCACTTTTCTAATTTTGAAATATTTTTCGAAATTTTCTAAAATTTGAAAATTTTGAAAAACGCAAGTTAACTTGCATTTTCTATCAGGAAATTGCAAGCTAGTTTGTGTTTTCTAATTTTGGAATTTTTGAAAAGCGTAAGGAAACTTGCGCTTTCTAATTTTGAAAATTTTAAAAAATTTAAAATTTTTGAAAAGCGCAAGGTAACTTGCGCTTTCTATCAGGAAAACGCAAGCTGGTTTGCGTTTTCTGATTTTGAAAATTTAAAAAGCACAAGCTAACTTGCGTTTTCTAATTAGAAAAAACAAGGACTGAATTTACATACTTATTTCTACAGGGATTTTTCTTGTAACACCATCAGAAATAGGGACCTTTCGTGCAAAGTCCCCCTAAATATCCCAGCACTAATATATGTGAAAGTAAAACTATGGATGCATTTGCGGGCAAAAAGAAAGACCTGGAGGTAGTGACGTCGGATATTTAACGTGGGACGTAGACGCAAATTTTACGTCAGCGTTTTCCATGGATGCATTTTATCGTTTGAAATTGTGGACGTAACGTATACGTCCGACGTATTTTTTCACATCGACGACCCACTTAGTGTAGTGTTGCAACCACAAGTATCACACCTAGGCCTAAACGCAATATTCATAAACCAGCACGGTACTTGGATCAACTCAGCACTTCACAAATACTGCAGCACTAAATAAAGGAGGGAGCAACACAAATATAGTACGCATATATTTTAATAGGCTGCATGGCAGAAGACGGTTACTGCTTTTTCTTTTTATAGTATTTCTTTTGCAAAGTTTGTATGGCCAAATATGGTTCTTTAATTTCATTGGAACAGCTGTCAAAGTTGTTACAAAAGTGTATGTGAACGTGCTATATATACAATGAAATGAAAATGCTTGCGACAGGCTGGAAAATTATTTCTCTTCTTGCTAAAACTTTTCTCTTCTTCTTCATCTTCTCATCTCTTCTCTGCAAATTTCTCAACTGTTAGTTATTTCAGATCAGGCCCTATCATTTTGGTGCTTTCACCCCACTCTCATTACTCCCGACCTCCACCATGACCCGATTAGATGATCTCGCCACTCAACTTACCCAACACCAAGCTTCCATCGAAGCCATCAACACCAACCTTAATACCCAGCAAACATCCCTCTCTAACTAACAAAATGCTCTCCAATCACAACACTCCGACATACTCGACATCAAAACCACCCTCGCCACACAACAAACCTCCATCCAACAACTCACCACCGCCATAGCCGAGCTCACATCCAAACTCTCCTCCCCTCCTGCATCAACACAATCTGAAACAGTACAAAGACCAATACAACCTCCTCCTCTCATTACAACACCTCTTCATCCTCCATTTCACCCTACTCACTTCCCAACTCCACCAAATATTCGACCCCCTAAATGTGAGCTAACCCACTTTGATGGATCTAATTCATTGGATTAGATTTTTCAAGCGGAACGGTTCTTCTCATATCACTCCACCCCTGATGACCGACGTATCCACCTAGCTAGTTTCTACATGGCCGGTCAAGCCTTGACATGGTATCAATGGATGTTCCGCAATAATCAACTCACATCATGGAATAGCCTTACAAAAGCCATTGAACAACGTTTTGGTCCTTCCTCCTTCCTAAACCCACAAGCCACCCTATTCAAACTCCGTCAAACTACAACCGTCGAGCACTACCAATCCCAATTTGAATCCCTAAGCAATAGAATCACAAACCTTCCCCACGACGCTCTTCTCAATTGCTTCATCTCTGGCCTCAAAACTAACATTCGAAATGAACTACAACCCTTTAAACCCAACTCTCTATCAGATGCAATCGACCTTGCCAAATTCATTGAAACCAAAATAACCGAAACCAAACAATTCCAGAACCGATACCCTTCTACCCGACCACCACCACCTCCCCTGCTATCGTTACCCCCAATTCCAGCGCCGACCCAAACACTAAACACCAACTACCCAATCAAACGACTCACCCAAACCGAGTACCAAAATCTTCAAGCTAAAGGCCTATGTTTCAATTGTGAGGAGAAATATTTTTTGGGCCACAAATGCAACAGCAAACAAATTCTCTTACTCTTGCCTGATGATGAAGACAACCCTCCAGATGCACCAGATCAACAGCTTCATAATGACCCAGCCGTCTCCTACCATGCTTTTGTCGGTTTCTCCCACCCCCGTTCCTTGCGCCTGCCAGCGCACGTAAATAATCGACTCATTTCTATACTAGTTGACACAGGGAGCACCCATAATTACATTCACCCGAAGACAGCACGCTTTTTAGGGCTTCGAACTGAGAAACATCGAGATTTCATTGTTACGGTGGGAAATGGAGAGAAACTATGCTGCGACGAAGTTTGCCGTCATGTTCTCGTCCAAATACAGGGATTTGGTTTTCTAGTGGATTTCTTTTTACTGCCTATTTCTGGTGCAGAAGCTGTCTTCGGCATTCAATGGCTACAAAATTTTGGGCCGGTAACTTTTGATCCAGGAAAATTAACATTATCTTTTAATTACAAAAATATGCCTATTATTTTATCAGGCCAGGATGGTGTAGCAAGCCCAAATGAGATCTCTCTTCACCAACTTAAACGCATGCAGTCTAAGGCCTCCATTTGCTCTTATTTTCACCTTATTATTGAACCCCTTCAAAACTCCAACCAAAGCATCCAATCTGACCATATACATCCAGATATTCTATCTATCTTGGCCCAATATCCCACCCTATTCGATAAACCTTCCAAGCTTCCTACACATCGTACTATTGTCCACCATATTAACCTCCACAATAATTCACAACCCATCAACGTTAAGCCCTACTGCTATCCCTACTTTCAAAAATCAAAAGAATGAAATAGAATCCCAAGTACAAGAAATGCTCAAAGCCCAAATTATCCGACCATCCACAAGCCCATTTTCATCACCCGTCATACTTGTTAAAAAGAAAGATGGTACTTGGCGTTTTTGTGTCGATTACCGCGCCCTTAATGCAATCACTATAAAGGATCGATTTCCTATTTCGACCGTTGATGAATTACTAGACGAATTATATGGATCTACATATTTCTCTGAACTTGATTTACGTAGTGGATATTTTCAAATTCGAGTATCTCCAACCGACATACCAAAAACGGCGTTTCGTACACACGAGGGTCATTACGAATTCCTCGTGATGCCATTTGGTCTCACTAAAGCGTCGTCGACATTTCAATCTACAATGAACAGTATATTTCGACCCTATCTTCGAAAATTCATTCTTGTATTTTTTGACGATATTCTCGTTTATAGCAAAACATGGGATATTCACCTCACTCATCTGAAGACCGCACTTGACATTCTAGATGAGCACAAATTCTATGCTAATTTTTCCAAATGCGTATTCGGTCTCATGGAGTTATCTTATTTGGGCCACATTATCTCTAAGGAAGGAGTTCGCGTAGATCCATCTAAAGTGGACGCCATAATTAATTAGTCTCCGCCTACCACTCTTACCGCTATCCGTGGATTTTTCGGTCTCACGGGCTACTACCGTCGTTTTATTCGTCATTATGCTTCTATCGCAAGCTCATTAACCGAATTGCTAAAGAAAGATAAAATTTTCTCTTGGTCCGCACAAGCCCATGAAGCCTTTAACTCCCTTAAACACTCCATTTCCACTGCCCCTGTTCTCACATTACCAAATTTTTCACAATCTTTTGATTTGTACACTGACGCATCTGGTACCGCTTGTGGTGCTGTTCTCTCCCAAGCTCGCCACCCCATCGCTTTCCATAGCCAGAAGATTCCACCACGCCTCCTTAAAGCATCCACCTATGCTCGAGAAATGTTCGCCATAACTGCAGCAGTACAAAAATGGCGACATTACCTTCTTGGTCGTCATTTCTCCATCATTACCGATCACCAAAGTCTCCGTCAACTCCTAAGCCAAACAATACAAACACCCGAACAACAAAAATGGATCTCCAAGCTCATGGGATTTGACTTCACCATCCTTTTGGAGGACAAGTGTTATCAAGCATTTGAACAGAGTGACTTCTTGATGAATATAAGGGAAAAACAAAGATATAAGATGCAAAATCATGTTGGCACCGATATGATCATTTCAGTGCCGATGTGATTGGAGAAAGCATGGATCTAATCACTTACCTGGTCTTATGCAATCTAGCGACTTTGGTGGATGGATTCACCTATAAATATCCATCTTTTGGCAACAAAAAATGGATATAACTTTCTAATCTTGAACACTCTATCTTGTTTTAACCACAAAGAACTGTCTAGCTTGAATTTCATTTGATTTTTAGATATGAAACATTGTAATTCAATCGTGCTTGTACAAAAGCCATCTAAAATAAAATTAGAGTGGGCGTAGACAATTGATTTATGACCGAACCATTATAAACTCTTGTGTGTTCAAGCTTTTATTCTCGTTTTTAGATTTGATATTACCATTGGTGTTGCGTCATTTTTTGACCCAAGAAAACCAAATTCTATGTCAATTGACTTCACCTAAGAGCTGATCATGCTAAAATTGGTCAAACCCTCATAGGATTCGACACTACCATGAGACCCACTTCTATACAGTTCCACCAGTTTAAGCTTCGTCAAAAGTTATTTCGCATCCTTCTCTTTGCAACATCTCGCATAAGCCCACATGTCTAGGCATATGATCTCTTGTTTTGAAGAAAACTAAATTACAACCCAAAAGACTCCAATCCGCAATAGGATCTTTATAAAGACTCAAAAAGACCTACACAATTTCACAAAGATGGCTCAAGTTACACAACAACACCACCCAATCCACCAATTCTAGTGGTGCCTGAGCATAACATGGAGTGCAATGCATTATTCCCTTATGTGTGGGTAAAATAATGCTCTAGTATCAATGGATGTTCCTAAAATTATCATCGTACTCCCACTTTGATGTTTCTCGTTGCCCCACTCTGGGTCATACCCCATCGACTCTATATCACTAAGTGTCATAGAAGACTACTAGCAAATATTAAGAGTAATCTCGGAATAATGTATTAGATGTATGCATATATTATATGATACAAGTATAACAAAATAAAAATATGTTCCCTCAACTTCCATTGGTCACTATAATCCATTGTTCCCTCAACTTCCATTGGCTCTATTGTTCACTCAAATACTCCTAGGACATACAACATTATAGGTTGGTCCATTATAAATTTGAAGGGTCTATAACCTTTAAATTTGTAGTTATACATTCAAATGTTTCTCATTTTGATTATAAACTCTTGTGTATATTGCTAAAAAATTGAGCCTTTTTTAGAGCTCTTTTTAAAAACCTCGTTTGTTATCGATTAAGTCACTCGTACACTAATAAACTGATTTACAACACCTTACAAACCATTTACTTAGTATAACCATATTAAAACTCATTTTTCTTTCTTCAAATCATTTCCAAAATAAGTTTAGTTTATATAAATAACTCCTTAGCTTGCCATCTTTTCAAATGATATTTAAATAGTTCTAAAACCACTAAGTGACCAAAATCTCTTTACCATTCCTGCTACATTAATTATTATAAATCATTTTATGTTACTACTAAATTTTATTTGCTTACCAAGTTTCTCAAAATACTTGTTTTTAGCTTCAATCTTATAAGAAATTAATGTATATATGTTCTCAAATTATTATCATATTCATTCATATACATAATAATTTAAAAACCAACTTATGTGTTTACTATCTCTCTCAGAATACATGTTTTGGACTTCAAACCTATAAGCTACTCATATATATGTGTTCTCTATCATTACATATTCCTCGATATACATAATAAGTTGTAAACAAACTTTCACGCTTTCTATCTCTTAAAATACATGTTTTTAAATTCAAACCCATAGGCTACTTATGTATATATGTTCTCTATCATTATCATATTAATTAATATAAATAATAAGATGTAAACCAACTTTATGCTCACTAAGTTTCTCAAAATACATGTTTTTAACTTCAAACCCTAAGCTACTTACGTATAATGTTCTATATCATCATCAATATACATAACAAGTCATAAACCAACTTTTATGCTTACTAAGTTTCTTAAAATACATATTTTTAACTTCAAACCCATATGCTACTTATGTATATTTGTTCTCTATTGTCATCAATATGCATAGCAAGTCATATACCAACTTTTATGCTTACTAATTTTCTCAAGATACATATTTTAACTTCAAACTCATAAGTTACTTATGTATAAATGTTCTATATCATCGTCAATATAAGTTAGAAACCAACATTTATATTTAATAACTTTCACAAAATACATTTTTTTAACATCAAACCCATAAGCCACTTATGTATATATGTTCTATAGTATCATCAATATACCTAACAAGGTATAAACAAAATTTTGTGCCTATTAACTTTATCGAATGTCATGCTTTCAGTTTCTAACCAACGGGGCATGTTAACTTCACTACCATAAACCCACCATAACTCAAATCAAGCTCAATGCTTTAAAATCAATTACCTATCTCACAAACGAATTAAAAAGATCATTTTTACAGTTTAACTAGATAAAGTGATCTTCTTGACCACTTTGCAACATCAACATAAGCTTAGCGAAATGGTACGTTATATCTAGTTTGTAACCACTTTATGCTTACTAACTTTATCAAATGTCATGTTTTTAATTTCTAATCAACAAATAAATAATACGATCATGTTTACTTTACTAACATAAACCCAACATAACAAAAATCAGGCTTAATGTCTACAAACCAATTAACTAACATCTCTATGTTCATATCTCAAATTAATAATAACTTCAATGCTACTAACTTTGTCAAATGTCACATTTCTATGGATATTATTTCATACACATACTTTCTATTGAAAATATGATTAACTAAATATGCAACTAAGCCATAATCCAATTCAAATGCTTATTAATTTTCATATATGACTTTTTTATGATTCATTTAACATGTAATTACTTCCTTTTACTAACACAGCCAAATCCTTGCCCAAGCAACATTTAAATCAATGAAAACTCAAGCATAAATTTTCCTAAACAATTCAAAGCTAAATTATATACTTTTGTGAACTATAAGCTACAAAGACTAATAAACTAAAAAATTTACACCTAGCGATTAAAATGGTTAGTTTAATAATTAAACTGTTTATCAAATAATGAAGGGTAAAATGATAATTTTCGCAAACTAAATAATATAGGCCTGTAAATGTCACTATTGTATAGAGGAGATTTTTATGGTCGAAATAGACTATAGACTTACTACGTTTGGTGTAACAAACTGCCATTTTCGACCCTTGATTTAAAGGCAAAAATCGACATTCAAACCACGAGAGTAAAAAACAGTGAATCATTAGGGTTGAAGATATGATAAATAAAGTGATATTCTAACTACACGATTCAAAACTCAAAGCGGAAGGAATAATATACAATAAGAAAAATCCATAAATTTATAACAAACCATAGATCATATATATATATATAGAGTCATAAGCCATACAATACCAATCCAACAATCCATACACTACACTTAATGTTGGATGTTAATTCATACAATATATACATAAATAGTGTCTTTGTCATGTATGCCTTCAACGTCACACACCAGTACATCTCCACACTCCACCTTAATAATGATACATACAAAGATAAATATAGAGAGGGGTCAGATTATGTCTAAGTGAGTGGAACAAATCTATTTCACATATTCTACAAAAATACTCACATAACATCATTAGGTCTAATACATATGTAAACATACCTTAATTGCTCAACCTTCATACAAAGAGTAGACCTACAATATATAAAAATTTGAGTACTTGATTAAGGCCATGTTACATCCAGTTATACAATATATATATATATATATATATATATCAATGACATGATAAACCATGTCTTGCACTCACTGCTCTTTCAACCTATGGCACTGTCATGAGTACCGTCGGGCGAAGGTAAAATAAGCTTACATATGGGCATTTACATTCTCTCATGATCCACATACCAAACTATGTGTAACTCGTGATACCACCGTAAGCCATTGGAGCAACTGACATCAAGGAACCCTTCGATACGATCATCGAATATATATGTGAACTTCCATACGTCCAATAATATACTTGTCTTATTATATCAAGGTCATTAGTTGAGTCCTTTCTTAAATTGACCCAAATAAACATACGAACTCGACCCGATACACTTGCCTTATTTGATTTACCCTTGCGTGGGTCCAGGTTCATTTTGGCCTAGGCAATGACTAGCGGTCAACTAGTGAAGTGGCCACAGGTCGATCGGTGGCTGTGTAACTTCGAAAATTACATAGTCCATTTTTTTTTAAATTTTTCTGATTTGTTTATTCCTTCTTAATTTCAATTTTAATACCCTATACTTCAACTGTCACTCATTCCTACATCATTATACAATCATTTAACAATATATTGTACAATATAGTTTATATACTAGTTTCATATCATCAACCATTATATTTCACTAATATATGTTAACATTATTTAGTTTGCGTATAAATCAATGACTAAATCTTTGATTTTTTTTGAAATATTCAGAGTTGAATTCTATATATATTGTTTAATTATATATGTATATAGTCCTCTTGAACAATCTTTAACATCATTATTTATATCATCCAAAATTCGTTATATTGCATCATACTTCACATTCATTAGCCTACCCAGTGATTAAATACAATTATAAAAATAATTTATCATCATTAAATTTGGTTTTACCCCTATACTTAGACCAAAGCCATGATATATAAATATAATTGTATTATAGGCAAAAAAGACAGATTCCACTCACAATCATATGATTGAATCCCTTCAATTCGATTAGATTCCACTCAAGTCCTTCGTTGGCCTAAAATAAATAGTTTTGGAATCTCACTAGTTCGATTTGAGATCATTATATATGCATAGCCCTCATCTTTCTCACCATTTTGATATAAGGTTTGCATAAAACAGTTAAGAGTTGAGAGAGATATTGCAATTTGAAATTTTGTGTAAAGGAGGGTTACCACCAAAAGAAGAGAAATAAATGAGAAATACATACGTTTTCTCAGTTTATATAATTGGAGGGAACAATCTTTCAGTTTAAATTTGAATCGTTGGGCTACCAGCCTATTTCAGCTTACTAGAAACCCGCAAGTAAAACGCTCATCCCTCCTTCATACAAACTCTGATTCTAATGTTCTTATAGTCGAAATCGATTTAAAAGATTCGATTTATGCAATGGTGCAACTACAGTCATCAAATTCTATTGTTTTAAAATCACATTTTTACCTCTAGTATTTAAAATTACTATAATACCCTTAAAAGTAATTATTGAAATTTATGAGGTACCCCTTAATAGAATTTCGACCTCGAAATTCCCAAAGGACAGAAAATGTAACTCACATACTCACGTATGACATGTACGACAAACATAACATATAAAAACAATCATTTTAATAGCCTAACATGTATATATCTTAAATATCATACAAAAAAACTATAGTAGTATATATATACTTGGCGAAACTTAAATGGCAACATAGCATCATATATATGCATGTACGATGATCATGCCATGTGATTTCTATACTGAATGCAAGTATCTATCCATTGGACTCTTATATAAATGAAATAACACGATATATCATGTATGTATCCTAATGTGAACATATAAGTTATATATGCATGCAACATTCAACCAATATAACCTATCATAAGGTAAATGTGTAAACCAGCAAGTTTCATGATCAATACATAATTTAAGCACCCCAAGATCAAGCAAACATAATTCATCCCCAAAACAAATACTTCAAACAACAACTATACATACACACACACAAATATATATATATATATATATATATATATATATATATATAATGACCATTCAACCGTACCTAAATAATTACACTAACAAACAAACAAATGGAAAATATTCTAAAAATGAGTAGAAATGGAAAGCTTGGGCTCTTTTCTAGGCTTCCCATTATTCTCAGTCGGATCATTCTTCCTATTAAACTTGCTAAACTCTAATGTGATACACCCATCCCCAAAAAATAACCTTAAACGTATGTGCACACTACAGCCTATATAATTCATGCTACTAACTTCAATAAACGAATGCCAATATGCACAATAACCAATAGCCTTGGAAGTGCCTCTAACCGAATTTCAGTCACATACAACACCTAAATGTACATACATAATATTTTGATCATACCGATAGTATGCTTATCAATTCATCTTCTAAATGCTAGGGCAAGACAACTCATCATGGACAGTATTTCACCTAACTGAACCAATCATTTGAATTACTAGACGATCCTTCACTTTATCTAATAACATCGAAATCAGATGATGTCTTAACCTAGTGATTATAAGATAACCTCTTTTTCTAACCTCAATTCAACTTAAGTGGTATCGCTTCACTTACGAAATCACTTCTCCAAACCCCAAATAATAATGGCACCGGAATTTCATGCTCTTAGTCTATAGAAGATTTACTATATCCTATATACTATAACATACTAGAAAGTAGAAAGCAAGCAAACAATCAAACAAAAAAGATCCTATACTGTTCAAATATTCAATCATGGCAACCAACATACCTAATTCAAAGTGTAATCCTATCCTATAGTTGTGGTAGTGTCTAAGTGGTTGACTATATCGTACTTCATTCACGTGCACCAGGTATGTTATAAACTACGTACACCTAAGTCTCTTCTTCATTAAACGTCCTAGTCATTCCAAGGGATGATTGAAATGAATCTATCTAATTTTTTCACAAAATCATATCCGAATCTCCAAATCTTATTTCTCATGAAAATCATCTTCGCATTTTAATGCATGCAAACCAAATATATCTTTTCTTGATTCTTCAAATCATTTTTATCCATACAACTTGAAATATATCATTTCACAACATTGATAACACATACTTATATAATCTTGGCACCAACATAGGTTAGAATATCTTCTACACAGACTAATCCAATTCCAATAATTTCCTTCATAAACTAATGAAATGTTCCCCAAATATACCTTCTCATCTTCTTATTGCTCAAGCACTACAAATGAAATAACTCCAGATCGGATGGCATCACACTATATTAATCCAATAAATATAATGTTTGACAATTAAATAGCATTGTGTTCCAAAACTCTATCTACGAACATCGATAACGGATAATGTCCAAATATAATGAAAATGGTGTCGAACTCATGTCACATCCAAGTGGTATAATGTTCTCTATTTGGGTAAATCGTACATTAACAACAACTCAAGTACCAATACCTTACAACAAGCACACAATATATATAGTGAGCTGATAACTTACCTATCTAGTGTTCTATAATCTTCCAAGCCAAAACAAACACGTGTGGTGTAAATTTTACCGAAACGTCAAATCAATAACACCCATCTACAAGCCAATCCAATCATCTACCTTCATCGACTATGTCAAACAACAAATCTTCTAAATTTTATTTTCATCCATCACTAATCATTACTACAATGATAAGGTATGAAAAATGTGAATACCAAAAATTCCAAGATTTTAAACTATGAACCGAACAATGAGTCGGACCATATGGAAAAATTATTAGGTCAATGAGACCTAATCGCATCACAACTGTAGGCCATCTAAATAAAATTGCTAGCTAGATCTTAAAAGGTTTTCAGTCAATTAGTTAACAGTTTCTAATTAACTAAAATTCTGATATCACCAATGTCATTTCTACTATCTAGCATTTCGAGTGAAACTGTATTCCCAACCATACTTTCAAAACTTCCAGTTTATCATGTGCGTTTAATTTTGGCCCTTAACCTAAATATTTGTTGTTTGGTTAACATCTCTTCTCTATGTCATTTTGATAAAATAAACTGGTTTACTTTTCTCGAACAACACATATAATCTCTTTTTCACCTCTTAGAAACTCGTCTTCCAACTCTCGACTCTATTCTAGAGTCATATACATAAGCGGCATGTCAACGTGCTTAGTGAATCTTATCTTCTTAGGGAGGATGATTGAAATATTATGCGAAGGCATATGGAATTCCAACGTTATGGGGTAGATGACAACTAATCATCATGGGGCTATCAGGTTAACAATATACAACAAGATCATTCCCTTCCACTACTCAGTACATATGCATCACTAAGCAATTTTGCACCATGAATAACTTATTCCAACTTATTTCATAATCAAAATTAAATGGTTCATGCGCTATGTGGGATTTAAAGTCTAAATTGTCCACCCTAACAATCCGGGTCCAAAAGTAAGAACTCAATAGTTGGATCGAAATAGATGGTTTTAGAATCCCACTGATTTGACTTGAGATCGAAATCCACACCTAGCCCTTGCCTTTCTCATCGTTTGGATATAAGATTTACATAAAATGGTGAATAGACGAGAGAGGTATGGCAATTTGGAGTTTTGTGTAGAGGAGGGTTATCGCAAGAAGAAGAAAAGAAACGATAAATTTGTACGTTGTCTTAATTTATGTAACTAGAGGGAACGACCTTTCAAATTAAAAATGAATCATTGGGCTTCCACGCTGTTTCAGCCCACTATGAACCCATAACTATAAATGTTCGTATCTCCTTCATACAAACTCTGGCTCAGACGTTCTTATAGTCGAAATCAATTAGAAAACTTAATCTACACAATGCTCAACTCTCATTGTCTATTAAGTAAAATTACTAAAATACTCTAAAAATAATCCACAATTTATAGGGTATTACATTCGGAGTTATGGAGAGAGAGTAATGACCGAAATAAGAATTTTATAAAATGGGACAGACTTTGAGTGTTAACCAATTTTAGTCCAACCTATATCATTTAATTTCGGCCCGTCCTTAACCTGTTGTAGAAATCACTTTGTAAATCCCTAATTACATTCTAAACACCACATTTCCGTTACCCTAACTTTGTCTCAAAGGAATCCACCTCCATGTCAGAATAAAATCACTTAAATCAAGTAAAATCATATTAATTAAAATTCAGGCAAGAGCAATCTATCTACATTAGAAAATCTTTCTTTTGGCGTGGTTCAATTCTGGATAGAGGATCTGTTACCTCGCCTTTTGATCAAGGCCGGGACATCAACACAAATTGACTAAAAAGGATGGATATCAGGATTGGAGATAGATTTGAAACAAGGCTATGATCGATACCGTCAAAATTGGACCAAGCTCCAATCAAGGAGGGATCGATAAGGAATGATAAACAAGGCTAGGTGAGGCTACCTTCTAATTTCAGGTCAATCGGAGTTCATACGCTCAAGTTATGGATGGATCAATACTGGTGAGAAATGGTTTCATATCGATACTTTTGTATTGATCATTGTGGCATTTAGTTTGGATCGATCGACATTCGTATCGATACATCTCGGATCGATACAATTCGTATCGATTAGGCAGCTCCAGGATGAGCATAGGTTGATGGATGTGGACTTCGTATCGATTGGATGGATACGGCAAAGCATGTTGGTATGCTTCGTATCGATCAAGGCTGGGATCGATACAAGGAATAAAGCAACCGATGGATACAGATCTGATGGATACGAAAGCATATGCTTCCAGAATGCTTGGGTCCGATACGAAGGAAGGATGCTGGATGGATACACAAAGCACTCGAGAGCCATTTCGTATCGATCGCGTTCGTATCGATTGATAGAAGGAACTAGTCAAGGGAAGGAGCGCATCACATGGATCGAAGCGCAAAACTCGGATCGATACGTAATTGATGGATGCGTGATTGATGGATATGGATATGATGGATACGAAATCACTAGCCTACATTGGCAAAGGCAAACTTGGATCGATCATATCTCAGAAACTACACACTGGAATTTCATGAAATTTGGAGAGCAAGGACTTTGCACTACCATCTTTAACCATGACCGATCTCAGCTCGATTGGACCATTTCTTGATCGATACGAAGACAACATGGATCGATCCCAAACCACTCCAAATCGATTATGTGGGCCCACCTACACATGAGAAAGGGTATTCCAAGATTCAAGGCAGATATTTCCAGCTCCACACCTATAAATAGCACCTCCATTGCAACTAAAAAGAGGATCTTCTTCTTCTCTTTTGGCGAAACTCTGCCATTTCGGTTATTGATATTCAAAGGATTGTAACTGTAATCATAGTATAAAAGGAATAAAAGGATCAATTCAAAGTGGACATAGGTCGAAGATAGCCGAACCACTATAAATCTTGTGTCTTCTCTTACTTTCTTTCATTTTAATTTTGTTATTTCTTCATTTTTACTCTACATCATCTAGATCTGAGATCTGTGACTGGATACTAAGGATTTGTGTGTAAACACCGGTGCTTTCATTACATTCAGGGTTTGTGGCCAATTTTGGCGCAAACACTTTGGTGCTTTCACGAGAAGGCTAGCACCCGCTATATCGGATTTGGAGTTCAAATCTGGAAGGCTAAAGGATCGGATCTAGGAGGAACCATGGTTAGGCAATCAGTTAGGAGGACATTACCAGAAAGGAGCCATCAAGAGGGAAGTCAAGAGGCTTCCTTTGGAGCTAGAGCAAATCAAGCATCCATCTACATCACAAGGGATGAGATGCAGACTATGATAGATTCTATGCATGAGCGGTTGCTAAAAAGGTAGGAGGAGATGATGCAAAACCTTCTCGGACAGTTCAGACAGGCTGGAGCAGCAGGAGCTGCAGGAGGTCAGATCCACGGAGCCAAATCAGAAGGACTCAATAGGCAATCAGATAGAGCAGTTCAGCAGGGGGCATCCCCCAATCAGCACACAGCTGTCAATCTGGACAGATCTAGACTTGGGGTTACACCTCTGTGTAATGTTGGGCTAATTCATGGAAGAATGCCAGGTGACGCCGCACAGCCCGACACCAATAGGAATACAGGAGTCTGTGACGAGGAGTACGTACCAGAATTACCTCAAAGACTTGGGGGGCAGTTAGGAAATGAAGACAGGGGGCAACCATTGGTGGACAACACTGGATTGGCTGAAATTATCAGGCAAATAATGCACGGAGGTCTGACAAACAGAGATCTGGAAGGAGTAAACAAGAGTCCATTTACCTATAACATCGGGATGGCAAGGAATCCACCCGAGTTCAAGCTGCCTACTCTAGAAGTATACAACGGTAGGACGGATCCTTCTAATCATTTGATGAGGTATACAAGACACATGGAAGTGCTGGGGGCATCAGAGGAAGTTATGGCCCAATGGTTTCCCCTGTACTTGAAGGATATAGCTGCTACGTGGTTTAGGCAGTTGGAAAATGGATCTATTAGGACATGGATAGAATTGGTAGACTGGTTTCTAAAGCAGTTTCAGGTTCATTTCAAGAGGCTGAAGAATGTGATGACACCGACGTCGGTAAAACAAAGGACATGAGAGTTGCTCGGGACTTTCTTAACCCTGTTTAATGCGGCAATTACTTCGGTGGATCGGCCAGATCCATCAATGGTTCTAATGGTGGCAGTGTTAGGAGTTAGGGACAACTGGGATTCAAAATATCGTTGATATGGGATCCACCAATGGATCTCGGGGAATTCTTTCACGAGGCTGAGAGATTTCTTCGACAGGAGGATGCAAGTTTGGATACGAAACTAAAGGAAGTAAGCGTGGTCAAGGATGGAGGACCATCCGGTGAAAGCTCGGGTAAGGATAAGGATAAAGGGAAGTGGAAGTCGGATGATGATTCTGGTAGGGCAAGAAAGCGTTGGGGAGAACCAAAATTCTCCACTTACACAGGACTGAATGAGACATTAGAACGGATATACTTGGATACTCGGAATTGCCTTCCTTACCGAAGGCCGACAAGGAGAGAACCCTCGGAATGAGAGAGGGCATCGAGAAGGCACTATCTCTTTCATGACCTGAACGAGTATAACACTAACAGCTGCAGACATCTAAAGGATATACTCAAGGAGCACGTAAGGAGTGGTCGGTTACTGCAATATGTCGGGACTTGGAATGCGGTGATGGAACAGTAACAGCCACCGTCTACCTCATACAACGACGGTGCGAGGCCCTGGAATGATGGTCGGTTGGTCATCAACTGATCGGGGTGGTATGGAATAAGTAGCAAACTCTAAGCTGACGGCCAAGTCACTTACTCATGTACGGGGACGGAAATAGCCACTAGGCATGCTCTGAGATGATGATAAACCATGATGCTCTAGTTTGTGAAATCTGTGTTTTCTTTCTGGTTTAGACATTTGCTTTTTTCTGGTTTTATTTTGGAGTTTGGTTTGGACTCTTTTCTGGTTTGGATTTTGGTTTGGATGCTTGTCTTTTGGTTCAGATCTTGGTTTGGAATTTTGATATAGATTTCTGGTTTTCTAGTTTGATCTGGATTTTGGATTGGATTTTGATTGGATTTTCATCTGGTTTTTGATAAAAAGGTCATTGGGTATGGATTATACCTGGCAAGGGGGTAAGTCGCTTCGTCCGAGCGTGGTGAATTGACTTATTCAGGTCGTCGAGTATGGACTATGCTCGACAAGGGTCCGGAGAGACCAGGATTCGGCTTAGGACTTAAGCCAGGACATTACTCGGCGTTTAGGGACACTGAACCAGAATCACCGTCGATCTAGGACTCATGCCAAGTCATTGCTTGATACAGGTCATCGAGTGTGGATTACGCTTGGCAAGAACCCGAAGAGGTTATGGATTCAGATATTGGCTATTAACGACTAGAGATTTGGATATCAACCTGGAGAGGTCATGAATTTGGTTATTGGTTACTGGATATGGATGGATTAGAACTCGGATGTCAGGTTCGGATGGATATGGAATTGGCTAAGGATTTGGTTACTGGATTCGGAACCGGATATCGACTCAGAACAGTCGCGGAATTGGATAAGGATATGGTTATGGATATGACACTTGGATA